>OY759209.1:50454545-51105155 GCA_963662105.1 Meiosimyza platycephala | reverse complement strand
AAACGCAATGAAAAAACTCATTGCAATTTGTGCACTTTATTTTTTCCTGCCCACGTTCAACTTTTGGCCACAAATGAACGGCATGTTTATATTTTATTTTTTTAAAAATTATAAAAAGATAAAGACGCGGAAATAAAAAATAATACCAAAAATATAAGAGCGTAAAGAACAAGACGTGTTGACCCCACGACGACACGACAATACACTGGCCACTTACTGAAGTAATCAATTACCACAAGGATGTATTTATTTCCGGCATGGCTGATTGGAAAAGGTCCCGCTATATCCATTGCTATCCTCTCAAAGGGAGCTCCAACGTTATATTGATGCATTTTTCCCCGAGTGCGGTGACTTGGTCCTTTAGCAATTGCATATTGGTCACAACGGCGGATCCAGTCAGCAACTGTTTCTTGGCATCCTACCCAATAAAACCGTTTCTTTATTTTCTCTGAGGTTTTTGTTACGCCCAGATGTCCACCACTCGATCCATTATGATAATCCTTGATTATTTCTTTAAATTTTTTCTTTGGAATAACCAGCAGTTTTGAGCGAACTTTACTATCCTCGCTTTCCCAGATTCGGTAGAGGCAACCATCATGCAACTCCAAACTTTGCCATTGCGCCCAGCATGCTTTACAGATTTGGCTTTCACTTGATATTTCTTGCCACGCCGGTTTCCTACCCAGGTCTTTATACTTAATTATAGTTGCCAAATCTGTATCACTGCGCTGGTCCCGTTGTACCTCCTCATTTGTCCACTTTTCTTCAGGCAAAACGTTCAAAAGGCGCACATCAATTGTTCCAGCTTTACTTTCCGTTCGTGACAGCATCCAATTTTACATGGACGACGGGAAAGTGCATCCGCATTTCCATGCTGGCTTCCTTTGCGATGTTCTATGGAGAAATCTGCAAGCGTTCTATCCACCGTGCGATTAGACCTTCAGGATCCTTGATTTGAAGTAGCCACCTTAATGCCGCATAGTCTGTCCTCAGGAGAAAATGCTGTCCATATAAGTACTTATGGAAGTGCTTCACGCATTCCATTGCTGCCAATAACTCTCTCCGAGTTACACAATAATTCCTCTCAGGTTTCGACAGAATTTTGCTGAAATATGCGACGACTTTTTCTTGTCCATTGATGACTTGGGACAAAACTCCTCCAATACCATGGCCACTCGCATCGGTGTCCAATATAAATTTTTCGCCGGGTATTGGGTACGCGAGTATATGCGCTGTAGACAATAATTCTTTCAACTTTTGGAATGCAGTTTCCTGTGCACCACTCCATTCGAATTTCCGATTTTTATGTGTTAGCTCATGTAGACTGCCTGCAACATTTGCAATACCAGGAACAAAACGTCTGTAGTAAGCGCATAGACCCAGAAAACTTCGCAACTCATGAAGATTAGATGGTCGTGGCCAATTATTCACAGCTTTAATTTTATCCTCATCTGTGTGTATTCCTTCTGACGTAACCTTGTGCTCCAGATATTTGACTTCACGCTGGAAAAGTGAGCACTTTTTCGCACTTAATTTTAGTCCAGCTGCCTCCAAGCGCTCAAACACTTCCTCTAGATTTTTCAAGTGGTCATCAAAATCTTTTCTCATAATGATTATGTCATCGAGATACACTAAACAGGTCTTCCAATGCAGTCCTTTGAGCACTCTTTCCATTAACCGCTCAAACGTAGCTGGAGCGTTACAAAGACCAAACGGCATGACGTTAAACTGCCATAGACCATTCCCAATACTAAAAGCAGTTTTCTCTTTGTCTTTTTCATCTATTTCCACCTGCCAATATCCACTTTGTAAGTCCAGGGTGGAAAACCATGTTGCTCCAGATAACGTATCCAGTGTATCATCGATTCTGGGTAACGTGTAGCTGTCTTTTTTGGTGACGTCATTTAATTTTCTGTACTCCACACAGAATCGCATACTTCCATCCATCCATCCTTCCGTCCACGGGCTTTCTGATGGTGCAATGACCTTTTCTCGCGCCATATCCTCTATAAGGCCCGTTACTTCCTCTCTTTTAGCGAATGCTAGCCTCCTTAGAGGTTGACGAATTGGCTGAAAATCACCTGTATCAATGCGATGTTTAACAACTGATGTTCTGCCATTATTTTCTCCTTTGAACGCGAATATCCGCCAATGCTTTTGCAGAAACCTTTTGCTTTATTTTTGTTCTGGGCAGACAACTCCTTCGTCCATTCTTTCGTCAATACTTCCAAGGCCGATGATTTTGTCAAAGCTGTACCTTTTGTGTCCTGCTGGTCATTTTCACAATTTATAACAGCCGTAACTTTCTCACAATGCGCTATTAGTTCACCTTTTTGCATCCATTTTGGCTTATTTGTTGGATTCAAAATTCGTACTGGTATTTTGCTGTCCGCTCTTGTTTTTACTAGGGTCTTTCCAATAATCAGGTCTTTCTTAAAATTTTTCTTATCTGCTTCCACTACCCACAGATGGCTGGTCCCACAGTCTTCACTTGTTGTTGCCCAAATAATTTCTTCGGTGTTGGGTTCAATTCGACAGCGCTCACTTATGTAGACTCTTGCACATTAAATGTAATCTTCGGGTTCTTCATTGTCTCGCGTTTTGTCTCTGAGTCACGTATGCCGTCAATAAACGCCTCTATTTTGAGTTTTTCAGCTACGACACTTAACTCGTCAGGATAGGAAAGGTGTGCCAATCGTTCAATATCCGAGTTTTCAACTCCAGTCTGTGAATCTGCTTCATGTGGTCACTGCCATATTTTCGCTGTAAGGCATCCATCACTGCCTTGTAATTCTTTTGCTCCGCCTCTGGGACCGTTTGAAATACTTCTGCAGCTGCGCCTTTTAATGCCACAATTAGCGCTGCTGCTGCGCTATCGTTATCCCAGCGATTATGAGCAGATGTTGTTTCGAACTGGAGCTTGAAAACACTAAATGGCGTTGTTCCATCGTGCGTGGGTGCCTTAAGCCTCTCTGCGCTAATTTTTCTTATCACTTGATTGGTTGGTCTGCTTATTTCCAACTGTTGAATCCTTTTATTAACGTCTTCAACATTATTTTGAACTTTTTCAAGATTACTTTGAACTTTTTGCTTGAATGATTCAACGTCGTCTCGTAACTCAATCTCTCCTGCATCCAGGCCATTTACCAATTTCGCAACTTCCGTTCGAACCACCTCCTGGATTTGCAGCGAGTTCTGACTTAAGCTCTGGTCAATTTCTTTCCGAACCTCCTGGATTTGCAGCGCGTTCTGACTTAACTTCTGGTCTATTTGCAGTGCATTTTGGCTTAACTTCTGGTCTATTTGTAGTGCATTTTGATTTATTGTCTGCGTCATCACCATTAACATTTTCTCGAACTTTGACATATCTACATCTTCAGCACTTGCCGCCTGTCCAGAAGCTTCCTCTATTTTCGCTGATGATTCTGATTCATGCTCTTCCAGGTCTACCCCTTGAGCCTCAAGAGCCTGCCGTAAGCGTTTCCGTAACTCCAACTTTCCGCAGATGAGTGCAGATTCAGCTGCTGCAACTCCTTCTTTAGTTGATCCACTTTTAGTTCGTCAATCTTAACCATTTTTTTATTTTTGTTTATTTGATTGTTAATTATTTTTGCACAATCCCACTTCTGACACCAATTGTTACGAAATTTCCTGTCCCTGACAGTAATTTCAATCTCTTACACTTTTCTGAGTTAGATCGCTGGATTGTGTAATAATCAAGAAAAACGCCATCTTTATTTAATTATAAAATGGTTTATTTAAATCACAAACGTTAGTTTTTACACAGTACAATTGTTTATTTAATCTTTACATTCAAATTGTATACATAAACGTTATACTTTATAACTTAAATTCCACTATTTCACTTTAGTACTTAAATTCAAATGTTCTCACTTAAGATCCACTGTGTTCCACTGTTCAAAATCTACTGTGCCTCTGCAGCTCATATGACAGCCTTTTATACTAAAGTCATAATTTTCTAGAACCATCTGCCGTTGTCTAGAATGACGTTTCCAGTGCCTTCTCGATTATCGACGTTGATAATGTCGTACCATCCGCCATTATCCAGAATGTCGTTTCCAGTGCCTTCTAGATAGCGATTATCGACGTTGATAATGTCGTACTACTTTATCATTTATAGTACAGAAAACATGCTAAATGTCGCTAGATGGTGTTATTTTTCTACGGTCAGTGATGCAAGTATTTTCTTACGGTCAGTGATGCACGTATTTTTCTACGGTCAGTGATGCAAGTATTTTTCTACGGTCAGTGATGCTAGCTAATATCGTTTAATTTTTATTACGAGAATTTTCTGGCATAAACCAAATTTCGCTACAATATGTATATACGATAAAAGGCTTGTAAAAACAATATGCAGGCATGGGCAACGTCATAACTGCGTGTCATACTGCATGTTGAATTATGTACCCAGGGATCCAACTTTTTGTAGCAAAATGTTAGTTTTAAGATAATTTTAAATATCTATTCCTCACAAAGCAGATTCTAGCAAAAACATGTTGGTGGATATTATCTGAAAAAGGAATCCATATCTTATACCACCGAGAGAATAAAATAAATTGTAGTTTTCTATTCTACTGAAATATTAAAGTTGTTATGTAAACCAAAGCTCTTCAGAAAATGTTTTGTCAAATTATATTATTTATCAGATCATTTATTTTTGCCGAGTTCTGTTAAATTTTTGTGATACCATGTAATGATGAACTTAATGTTTAAATGTTTTCTACTGCTATTTCCAAATATCCTTTGCATGATATGTTCCAAGTTCTTTTCCTTGAAGGTTCTCTAAGACATAATAGGAGTTTCCGAGTCCCCGTTGGAGCAAGTTTTGCATTAAAGTTCTTTAACAAACTACTTTGTGCAAAGTTTCTATGCACCACTTCTTCACCAACTTCAAAATTTCGTGCTCTGGATCGAAAATTGAACGTTTGTACTTTTTTTTCGAATGAACTTTTCAGTTTTGACAATATGGAATTTCGAAGAATTTGAATTTGCACCACTGTCAAGAAGTGCATAGTATTCTTCAGCAAAAAGTTTTAGTTTTGCATACGGTCGAATATCTGGTTTTTGAAAAAAAATTGCGGAAACAACATATTTTCGAAAAGATTTAATTCGTTAAAGAAAGTTGATTTTAGCGACTGATTATTTTATAATTAAACATTATTTAATCGAACTTACAGTCATTAAGCAAAGACCAATATTGTAAATTTTTACTTATTGTTCAATGCTATTTTTCATGACAAAGATAACAAATGGAACAATTTTAACCTGGTAATTGGTGACATGTTTCGGCTATTACCAATAGCCTCATCAGACCAGTTTTGGTTAATTCTGTACATGGACTCGAACCCCTGACCGTTCATGCATTGCAATTGCATATTTTGCGACGGCCGCTCTAACACTTGAGCTACTGAGGTACTTGTCATGAGGTGTACAGAGTGCGCATATTCCATTTGTCATCTTTTGTCACTTTCTCGCTTGCTGCCATAGCCGTTAGACCGTCGGTCTAAAGTCATGCTATAATTTATTTTTCGAAATTGTGGTGTTGCCAGCCACATATTTTTGAAATTCGGCGTGTTCTCCATATGGTTTAAGAAAGTTGATTTTAGCGGCTGATTATTTTATAATTAAACATTATTTAATCGAACTTACAGTCATTAAGCAAAGACCAATATTGTAAATTTTTACTTATTGTTCAATGCTATTTTTCAACAAACATGACAAAGATAACAAATGGAACAATTTTAACCTGGTAATTGGTGACATGTTTCGGCTATTACCAATAGCCTCATCAGACCAGTTTTGGTTAATTCTGTACATGGACTCGAACCCCTGACCGTTCATGCATTGCAATTGCATATTTTGCGACGGCCGCTCTAACACTTGAGCTACTGAGGTACTTGTCATGAGGTGTACAGAGTGCGCATATTCCATTTGTCATCTTTTGTCACTTTCTCGCTTGCTGCCATAGCCGTTAGACCGTCGGCCTAAAGTCATGCTATAATTTATTTTTCGAAATTGTGGTGTTGCCAGCCACATATTTTTGAAATTCGGCGTGTTCTCCATATGGTTTAAGAAAGTTGATTTTAGCGACTGATTATTTTATAATTAAACATTATTTAATCGAACTTACAGTCATTAAGCATGACTGGATGCTTGCGAACTTCACGCCTCAAATTCGATATGTTGCGAAAGTTAAAGTGCAACAACTCATGGCGTAAATCCGGCCTAAGGTTACGAACAACAGTTTCGACCATTTCCGTGTCACTCATAGGGGAACGTAAACGATCACACATACCCATCAATGCATCCAAAAAATCATCAAATGTTTCTGAAAATTTCTGTTTTCGTTTTCTTATATCATCTTTAATGTCAAAATCAGTGGTATAGTCCTTAAACTGCCTGCGAAGTGCGTCACACAGTTCAAACCAATCTAAATGGTCTTCTTGGCGTTGATAACGCCAAAACCACTGGGCATATCATGAGGCTAAGGAAAATTTTCCTCTTGAGGAGAGTTTGTGGGTGCTGGTCGAGTAACTGAATTCAAGTTTATATTTCTAAATAAGTTTTGCAACTCATTTGAAATAGTGGATGAAACTTCGTTTCGAAAATTTTGTAGCGAGCTAGAAATAATTTCGTGAACTCTTTGTTCATTTAATTGTTCAGAATTGCTCTGAACAACGTTTCGAGGCGTTGCATTATGCCAATTGCGCGGGCTTTGGTGGTGAAATGCTTGTGTGGAGTGAAAAGTACCATCATGAGTTCGAGGGAACATTCTGGTTCGTGGTCGGTCTCGTTGAATAGCGCCTCCTCTTCCTCTGTTAACGCTACTTTGTGGAATTGAGACATTTTGATTTGCATTTGTATGATGGGTAACTATCAGCTCTGCAGCACTACAAGTTTGTCTGCATACTGGACAAGTGGAATTACTATCCAGCCAGGTACGAATGCAGATACTGTGGAACTCATGCTTACAGGAAGCTTCAACTCTATTACCGTCACCTTGGAGAACTTCACTACAAATGGCACAAAGAGTGTCATTGGCAGATGCTCCAGCTATCTGACTAGAAATATCTTCGGAGCTATGAGTTATAGGCATTGTAATATAGAGGGCCAAAATAAAAATTTAGAAGTCACGTAAAATTAAAAAAAAATGTTTAAGTTTTGTGAAATTAAATCCACAACTACAAACTGATTAAGAAGTATTTTAATATTTATCTGATATGATCAACAATAATCGAATCCCAATCGATATTAAAGATTAAAAAATATATATGTATATGTAAATATGCGTAAGTATGTTTAGCAAGAAAAATAATTCTATTACCATATGAGGGCTTACAAAAGGAAATTTAAGTAAGTAAACAAAAAAAATTTAACCTATATGCCTAAAATCATTTGAAGTAGTCTTTGGTATAAGTTGGGCACAAACTAATTTTAAATGGATAATTATGCTTTAAATCGCGAGCTTCGTGCATAGTTCTCTACGAGTACAAATCCGTGTAACAACAGATTTGCAAGTCTCAAAAAGTAGAAAAATCTATGAGCAAACTCAAAAAAATTGAAAAGATTGACATTTTATTATATTCGGTACATGATCAGCATCAGGCTAACCATGCAAATCCAAAAACAACAGAAATATCAAGCAAATTAAATTAAAAGTATTCAAGAAGGTATCAGCATTCTTTCGGTTAGAATCCAATCAAGTTAGAAATCTGCAATTCCAGAAAGAAAAACTAATAATAAACTACTCAAATTTTTATTTATTTTTAAATAAACGAATTTTATTTTAGAAGTATGGATTTGGATAAGGGAGAAGGATAATGAAACTTGAACTTGAAGCAGAAGAAGGGCCAAAAAAAAGTGAATTTGAAATCATATGAACAGTTTCCTGGTGTTATTGGAAACTAACGATCTTTTGGGCCCCACGTTGGGTGCCATTAATTATTTAACGGTTTATATAAGCATTTGTGGTTCCTTTGCCGAGACATAAATGGGCTAGGACCTCATGACCTTAGAGCAGACTCTGCACGCCTAGCTATGCTTCGGTCTTAGCTCAGGGAAAATGGGGGTGGGGTTTGCTCATAGCCATGAATTGGTGCTACATAACCAAAAAATAGGTGCAGATAGGGAAAAATCCAAAAAGAAAAAAAAATTTAAAGATATTGTACCTATGGAGAAACAGAAACAGAAAATCAATTAAGTTCAGCACAGCCCAACTATAACACAAAGATAAACGTTCTGATTCCGTAGTATAACAAGTTAGAGGAAGAACAAAGATGTTGACGTTCTCCTCGTCTCTACCCACCCATCCTGTTATCGAACTAAAAATTATTGTTATGATAACCCACGAGAAACCCTACAGCTTACCTTTAAATTTCCTTATTGCCTCATGGTAATAAAAGATATATTTTATAGATTCATTTCTTCAATGTATTCCATTTTAAAAATTACAAAACTTAAGATTATTTGCACAATCATATATAATATGATAATTCTTAAATGCATATGGTGTAAGATTATACAGTACACGCGTTTAAATTATATCCAAATATGATTTAATATATCAGCAAAATTTGTTCCTTAACTTCTAATAATATTAAACGAATAAAGATATATATATTAGTGTGGTTCACATCTATATGGAAAATTTTTTTGTCGTTATTTTTCTATCTCCACAAGCTTGCCCTCGTTCCTTTAACCAAAATATGCATGTATACAAAAAATTAGCTATTTCGGCCCATATTTAGAGGTCGCTACGATTTGAGACTTTTATGTATGGCCCTTTTTAAGAGAGAAGTCAATATGAGCTGCAGTATGGTGGGAATAGAGATGTGTTTAGAGAAGAAAGAAGAACGGAAGGGAAAGAGAGAATCGGAATATGAGGTAAGAAATATGCGAAATATTGAAAAGCAAAAAGCTAGTGACGAAGTTGTGTGCTCCATTGCTGCGGAAATGGGGTCAGATGATAAAAGTGAGTCAGAACATTTCACGTGTGATGAGTTTCAAACTCCTACAACTTCCACTCGCTCTGAAAATGATAATTGCAAATCTGTCCTTTCCAAGGATGTTATTGCAGCCATTGACCGCATAAATCTTTCTGATAGAAAAGCGATGTTTGTTGTTGGAGCTGTAGCTCAAGTTATGCTTTGACACTACAACCTCTAACACATGATTAAATTTAGGTGCATGTGCTTTAATTGAAAAAGTTAAAGAGCTGATATGAATTGCTTGCCGTCATCACGTGTTTGAAGCCATGCTCTCTAGTGTTTTTAAAAATCGCTTGGACCTAGCGGAGGACCCGAAATCCAATAATTTAAGCGCTTTCAAAAACAATAGCCAGAAAGCGATAAAGAGAAATTCAAAGTGGGTGACGGTATACTATTTAATACCAATGACTTGCTTGAATATCGATAGGAAATGTATGAATACTATACCGATGCCATAAAAAGCCAACAGACGAGAGATGACTATCGCGAACTGTTAACGCTTTGTCGATGCTTCCTGGGAGGTGCAAATAAAGTAGATGTTCGATTTCGTGATCCAGGCGCATTTCATCAAGCTCGTTAGATGGCAAAGGCAATTTACTGCTTGAAAATATATATGTTTGAAAATCAGGTAATTCTTACTGCATGCGAGAGAAAATCAATTACAGAAATAAGTTTATTTGTAAGTCTTGTGCATGGTCGCAATTGGAATGAAGCTCCGATAGCAATAAGGGTTCCTCTTAATGATGCTAATCTTCTTGAACTACTCAAACTCTATCCTAATGAAAAGATTGCTACAGCTGCAGTAAAAGTATTTCGTCCTAATCTTTGGTATTTTTCTGAACATCTGATCGGGCTTGCTTTTTTCTATTCGCGAGTAACATTTGAGTCCAATCTTCAGTTACCACCAAAAGCAAACGCCTTCAAGAGGCTTGACGGTAAAAATTTTAACGAATGGAACTCTTTTGAGTCCTTTGTTAGCAAATGCACAACTTGTTTCTTTGATTTACTAATCGATGATGGGCAAGAAAAGTTACTGTCATTTCTTATTAAGGATCTCAACGGATGGAAAAATGACAAAGTTTACATTGCGATGAAAAAAAAAGTAAAGCTTTTAAAAGTTTTAAACGATGGTGCAGAGCGAGGGATTGCTTTGGCTAGCCAATTCAACTCTTCTATTGCAAAAAATGAAGAACAGAAACAGTATCTGCTTCGGGTAGTTGATTTACATAGAAAGACATTTCCCATGGTTTCTAAGGCCAATGTTACAATGATGACGCTAAGCGACCAAAAAATATAAAATTTTGTACGTATGCATAATAAATATATGAGTATAACAAGTATCCATTTAAATATTTTTCAATAAGTTTAAAACTAAGTTACTTTACAATAAAATCTATGTATACAAAATTATGTTTGAGTATAATTCCAAGGTCGATAAATCGTAGCGACCTCTAAATACCGTTCGATTCGGCTCAAATTTGGGAGATATATTAAGTATCATGATTGGAATAAGGGCAGCCTTGTGGAGAATATAAATTTTAAACTTTTAAAAAATGGACCACTCTACTACACATCATATAACTTTTTTAGAGAATCAGATTTCCTATCAAAATGGCACTTTATAAGGTTAAGTTAGGTTAGAGTGGCGGCTTAGCAAACAGGCTAGAAGCCATTAAGTAGCACTGGAGTGCCGTTTTAAAACCACAAAAGTGACCCTACAAAACTGGTAAGAAGATTGTCAAGAAGTTTTAGTTAAGACCCTGGGAACAATAAGAGTTAAATCCTGTTAGTCCTGTTGAGATAGTTAAGCAGCGATCCGATTTCAGTATCGGCCAATTCGCTGAGGTTGTTAAAGAAAGCTTGTCCTAGACATCCGAGTCTAGCTCTAGCAAGGGCCGGACAGATGCAGAGAAAGTGCCCAACAGATTCTTTCTGATTTACATTCAGACAACTGCGGCAATAAGAGTTGAATGGGATGCCCAGTTTTTCAGCATGCTTGCCGATAGTCCAGTGTTCAGTGCAAGTCGCGGTGATTCTCGCGATGTCTTTGCGCACTTTATAAAGTCAAAAAATTTATTATTTAAATAAGTTAAGTCAAAAAGACTATTTAAAAAACCCGAATATTTTCAATTTGTTGTCCTTATGTAAATTTTTGTGTATAACTTTTTTCTGTGTGGATTTAGGTATAGTCATTGGTCCACAGAAAAGAAAGATGACGTAGTTTCCGTCAAAATGGTGATCCACAAAAGATTTTTTGATGAAAATTGGCTGAGATATGGTTGTTCAAAGCTATCTACTATTGTATGACTTTACCATTTTACTTCAATTTTAAATTCAATTCAATTTTTATTTATCAATAAAATAAACTAAATTAACAGGTATTTAGTAATATAAAAATTATTTTTAACATTGATAATAACTGCAATCTGTTGTTAAAAAAACCAGTAGCAAAGGCAGTTAAGCTTAAAATTAAAAACCTTAAATTAATCAACACATAAAATTTATTTGTTCAAAAATCTCAAAAATTGAAGGAGAAGAAAAAAGAACAAAAGATATTTGGGATTTAACTATACTAAAACACGAAGAAGTCTATCGATATCTCCAAACTTAAGATCAAATATCCACGATTTAGTTTCTTTGAGAAAAACTTGTTGATTTCGTACACATCTGATGGATTCAGGAAGATTATTGAAAAGTCTGGGTGCAACCGATAAATAATAATTTAAAAAGTGTGTTGTGGTATGGTTTGGTACGGAAGCCAAATTTAAATTATTTGCTCTAAGTACATAGACCGAGTAATTTCTGTTAACTAAATAACCACATCTCTTAAAAAAAACTTTAAAAAAGTATAAATGCTTTAAAAGTAGAATCTTCAGATTACGGAACAGTGGAAGGCTTCTTACAAGACGATCCTCTTTACATATTATACGAATAACGTGTTTCTGAGCAAACAACAACGGATTAATTTTGTATAAATTAGTGCCACCCTAGCACGCTATACCACATTGCATCTTAAATTAAATACAAATTAGTAGCTTTTTATTGCAGTATTTTAGTAAAAGATACAATTGACGAGTAGCACCCATCAAGTATCTATTTAAAGTAGATATGTGTTCACTCCAGCACATTTTCCAATCAATTAAAAGGCCAAGATATTTAAAAGATTTCACCCATTCTATGGCAAAGCATTTATTACAGCAGGTACGTTTTTCAAAGTATGTTTGTGTCAAATTGGAAAAGGCACAAATAGTACTATCTAGTATATATTTCTTACATTCAGCTGCATGAAAAATAGGGTTGCAAACGTGAATTTCCCTGCCTGAAACATTAAATTACATAACCTTAGTTTTGTCGCTTAAAACAAGTTTAAGCATTGAAAACCAATGTCTTAATGTATTCAAATCATGATTCATGTCAGCAGTTAGGCTTAGTAAAGAGTCACTTGTGTAAGTACATGCCATGTCATCAGCAAAAGCTATAATGTTACTAAAAAAGTATTGGTTAAAAATAGAGATTATAAAAATTAGAAAAAAAATAGGTCCGAGGACAGTGCCATGTGGTACACCGATGGTTATGTGTAAATAATCACTATATTGATTTTCAGATTTAACTCTTTGACTTCTGTCACTTAAATAGGATTTAAACCAATTGTAAATAACACTTCTGAAACCGCATTTGTAGAGTTTATCCAAAAGAATTGAATGGTCAACTGTGTCAAAAGCCTTTGTAATGTCAATGAACAAAGCTGCAGAGAATGTTTTCTGAATAAGACCATTGTTTATGTTGTTGCAAAAATTCAAAAGGGCATCCTCAGTAGACATACCTTCTCGGAAGCCAAATTGACACTTGCTTTAGTATTTTATTTTGTTCAGAAAATTTATCATACGTTTTTTAATGGCTTTTTCAAATATTTTAGAGAATACTGGAAGTATGGAAATCGGTCGATAGTTATTGAGGAGCGTTTTATTACCTTTTTTAAATAATGGACTAACTCAGCTTTTTTAAGCTCACTCGGAAAAATGCCTGCAAAAATACTTCAGTATTTCAGCAATATTTAGTGCAATCAGTTTAATAAAAGTATTAAAAAAGCTATTCTCTGTCCTCGAGCTAGAATTTTTCAGAGACATAATTATTTTAAATATTTCATAAGACGAGACGGGCTCAAAGAAAAAGCTCTCAGAGTAAACCTTTTCTTTTTTAAACAGTCACAGGAATTATTATTCAAACCATTATCAGTAACAACATCATTGCCAATTTTGGCAAAAATTCGTTAAAAGCATTGGCCTTTTATAATAGCGCTTGCGATAACCTTATCACTTACAATTAGATTACCAATTTCCTCATTTGTGGACGTTTTATTTAATAGATTATTGACAAGTTGACACTCTTTTCTTAAGTTGCCTTGTAATTTAGCGAATTCATTAGAATAGAAGTTATTTTTACAATTGGTAGATTCTATTGCTATTTCTTTGCAGAGTATCTTATAGTGAATCTTGATATTTATATTGGCAGGACTTTTTCTACTTCTCTATTCTTAAATTCAATTTTCTTTAATAACTCTATCGATATCCACGGCTTCAACCTCTTGACCCTTTTGTTTCCATTTTTTAATTGCGCAGTGCAAGCGCGGATATGATTAGTTAGAGTGTCATTAAATTGCGTAAATGCTATGGACGGATCTGCTTCTTCATAAACACTATCCCATGTTTCACAGCGAAGGCGGTCATTCAGAGCAACAAAACTAGTTTTTTCATGAAAGGAAATACTATCACTAGATGGTTTTTAGGTTTTTCAACGTTTTTGTAGCATAGACACGTCAGAATGGTCAGTAATATCCAATTGTGCTACAGAGCTACAAATTAAAATATTTCTTGATGAAAGAAGCATTAGATATTTATCGGAAAATTTTAACTCAATCAACAAATTTAAATTCATATCACCAAGCACTATGTTTTCAGACTTGTCACCCAGCAATAAAGCATTCAATTCACTTAAAAAAATGTCGGTTGTAGAGGGGTTGTGAAAACGATATATCTATGCAATAGAAGGAATACTTCTTGTTGTCTATTAAAAATTTAATATTTAGAATATCTGAACTTAATGTATTAAAAGAACAAAATTCACAATCGTATTCATTTTTCACAAAAACTCCAACACCTCCAGAAGCATAGTTGTTGTTACATTTCGCAAAGAACATATAACCCGGTAAATCCAATAGCGAAATTTCTTCCTGAAAAATCCACGTTTCAGACAAAAAGACAAAATAACAAAATAGTCGATATTTAAAGTCAAATTATCGAAATTCTTCCTTAAGCTTCTGATATTTTGGTGAATCAAATAAAAACCGTTGGCATAGGTTGGAGTAGAAGATATAGTGTCAAAGGAAACATTTTCAGAGTGCGTTAAAGGAATATTTTCGAAATTCACTGAGGAATCGGTAATTATATCAAACATATTTTATTACAATTCGTCTCAAATTCAGTAACTATAAATTTACTAAATTATTCTCTTCAGATCCTCCATTGAATTTACCACTATTACATCATCATTTTCCTTCTTACGCATTAGAACCCCTCCATTCCTATACCAATGAAACTTAAATTTTTCTCCTCCTTCAACCTGCGACAGACATTAAATATTTTTTTATTATCATTCGACATACTATCATTTATATAAATAAAGCTTGAATGAGAGCTGCCAAAAATTCGTGAGCTTAAGTTTTTTCTGTTTGCATATTTTTGTTTTACTATTTTTTTCTTGGTTAAACCAGAAACAAATTTAACGCAGAATTCACATGATTTGCTGCTGCATCACTTTCTTTCTTAACATTTTTTACGTAGCAGTTGTCTATTTGCGCTTCAGTAATGTTGGAGTTAAGACCAGTCGAAAATTCTTTAAGCGCGCAATCCAGAGCATTGTTATTGTTCAGATTTGGGATACCAACAATTTCAATGGATTTATCATTTTTTTCTTGCTGCAAAAAACGCACTTCTATTTGCAATTTATTTACTTTATCAGTAAGAAATTTATTTTCCTCTTGTAAAGAGCTGATCAAAGAGAGAGAATTAGTGTGCATATCTTTTATCGCAATGATCTCTTTGTAGATAATAGCAAGCGTTATCTTTTGCTGTTCTGGTTGATGCTGCTGATTGTCATTTAGACATGAAGTTGTAGCTTGTGAAGTTTGCATTTCTTGTGTTTCTAAGTTTGATGTAGTTTTATCGTTCTGTTCTATCCTAGGCTGTTGCTGTTTCCTCAACATAGAAAAACTGCATTATTTTTATTTTGTAATAATTTCTAAAATAAAAGTTATTTATGTGTTTCTGAGAGAACCTTTTAAAATTCAGATTAACACCCGAATTCAACCTTTGGGCCAAAAGCGCAATATCTAACAGAAATATTTTTCAATCTTTTTTTATGCAAATCTTATTTAAATTCATAGAGCTATCAGAAAAGCTTTCAGCCCATTAAAAAATTCATATTTCGTAAATTTCGGAACAGGTCTAGTGTACATAATGGCTACAGGAGTGGTAAGTCTTGTCTCTTCTGTCGAGATGAGTTCGATGTTAGGAGTAGGTTCCTAGCCAGTGTGTTTGGATGTTGCTGCAGTTTAAGATGATATGATCGCCAAGGTCTTGGTGTATGTTTATATTTTTGACATACCATGGTGCACTGGAAATAGTTCGAAGTATTTTTGACTGAGACCTCTGCAATATTTCTATATTTGATAAACTTGCGTTGCCTCACAGTTGAGTTCCGTATGACCATATAGGTATTATAATAGCTTTATACAAAAGTACTTTATATTCAAGGTTAAGTTTTGAATGTTTGTGTAGAAGCCAGTTAATGCGTGAAGCTTTCAAGCTTTTTTATTTTCAATATGAGCTCTCCAAGTAAGCCGTCTATCGTCTGCTGTGGGAAGGCATACTATAGGCCTTACATTAGAAGGTAAAGAAGAAGGACTCCATGTATTTTTTCATTTCATATGTTGCAATGTTTTATGATTCGACATAACTTTTTTGTCATTGCATTGTACATATCGTCGCTCTCGGGTAGAAAGGCCCTAACTCATTTTTTTCTCGAAATTCACTTTTTTGTCGATGAATCGAGAACCCCCTGCAATATTATATCAATATTGGTATCGATAGTTTGGTAAAGGTCTAAGCTAAAAAATGCATGCAAAATATCTTCCCAAATCCCTCAGGAATATAAGTATATAAGGAAAATAATGGAAGGAGCAAATCCATGTTTACATTTATGACCATAATTCTGTAACGGCTGTATGGAATTCAAAACTTGATGTAAGTTGCCGTTTTTAGTAGATGTCGAATATGCAAATTTTTGGTGCAAATTTAAGTGTCAAAAAATCATTGATGGAAATGACATTTGGGGAATTTCTCGCCATTAACTTTTACGTCATAACCTCTCCTACACTGAGAAAACAATTTAATTATATATACCAAAATTTGGTAATAATTAAAAAATCGTATATTTGATATAGGCGAATTAAATATTTGATATACATATGTTAAAATGTCACATATTACAGTGAATCGAATAATGTTATTGGATCAATTATATATTTGGGTAATAATTACCAAATCATATTTTGGTTGAAACAAATATTATTTTGTAGACATCATTCATCTGTTAATAATCACTAAATCATGTATTTGACTAAAAAATATTTTTTTTTCGCAAACGTATATATTTATTAATATCGATTTGTTCTAAAAACCGATTACCAAAAACGATTTTTCCAATATCGGAACATCCTTATATAGGATGTCGTTGGTATTTATACAATCATAAATACCTAATTTGCGTACCAATTAGAATATACTTAAGTAGTGTTTTACTTGAATATGTTGTGAATTGCAAAGTTTTTATCTTAAAATTTAAAAGTTTTCAAATAAAAATAGGATTAACAAATTATATTCAACCAAAACAAATTTGTTAAATCGACTCAAACTAATATAACGTTTGGCCCAATAAGCAACCATTTAAATTTCAATTAAAGACATGGTAATAACTACCAAAATTTGTTGATAGTTAACAAATATTTTAAAAATCTATCAACCGAATACATTTGTTTAAAGGAAGCATACTCTTTTCTCAGTGTAACTGACCCACTAAAAATTTTGGGAATTGCATTTACAAAAACTTCTTTATATGAGGTTTTAAAGTTTTTTCTTCTACTTTGAAATTTTAAAAATATGAGTTAGGGCCTTTCTACCCGAGAGCGACGATATGCGTCATCTAAAGTATAAAAATGGTTGGAAGTAAAGAACGGTGTGCATCCCAGCAGGCAATTGAACAAGGCCTTCCTCGGAGAATGCCTGCTAGCAATGCTGCGATTGTAAGAGGCCTTCCCACCGGTGGCCGACCGAGTTCATATATCCGACCGCTTTAAAAAACTCTATAAAAGTCAATCAATTTCCCGCGCAAAGTTTGCGAAAGTGAACGCATTTCATTCTTTCAATATCGATACGTCAACTGTCAAAAAATCATTTTAAAGCTTCAACGGATTTTTTGTCAGTTGAGTCTATACTACGCAGCGGTGCGGTTCGATGGTTTCGCGAGTGTAAAAAAAGATAAAAAAGGAGTTTCAAGTTTATCGAATTTTCAGCAGAAATAAACTGAGCTGTAAATATTTTAATATTTTATTGTGTGCATATTAGCTATGGAATAGTGCAGGATTTTTCGATTTCGATACGCTGGGAACTTTTTTTTGTGAGGTTTGATAAAAAAATTAAGTGGATTGGAAAAGGCTAAATGGCGTCTCATCAAGGTCAAAGTTACAAAATTTGCGAGATTTTCAGACAAATCAGCCCATAGCTGCTAAGGAGTAGCCTATAGAGTAAAAAGTTGTATGACCGACCCTCAATTATTTTTCATGGCCAACATTTTTTTCAAACATACTTATCCCCTCTCTCCACCCCTTTGGGAGGTTTCCATACAAAAGGGATGTTTTTATGAAATTTACTCCCAACGTTCCCAATGCAGCCAGGGTGCCCCTAGAAGATTCAAGTATATGCCCAACCCCCCCTAATTAATTCTTCCTAACATTTCTTCAGAAATACTAACCCTCTATCTCAACCCCTTAAGGGGTTCCCCATACAAAATTGAACTTCATACGGAATTTGGCTGACTACTCTTACCTTTCCACCGCTTCCAGCGTGTGCTAAGCGGATTCCCTTGTATCACCGGAGCGGTGCACAAGATATCGATGAAAACAGGCCAGATTTAAAAAAAAATCAAATTTTACATTTGATTCTATGGCCACGGAAACATAGAAATAAAATAAACAAAAATAATTGTGCTTCATGTTCGTAGAGCTGATATATTTACGCAAAAACTAAGATATACCAAAAGCAAATCGACCATAAAATGACAACGTTAGAAGCGATTGAATGAGGGAATCCAACGCCACATTTTCTGAATATTTTAATTTTTTCGACAATTTGTTGAGAACAATCGATACAAAAAAATTTTTTGTATCAAAATGTGGTGTTGGATTCTCTCATTCAATCGCTTCTAACGTTGTCATTTTATGGTCGATTTGCTCAATTATTTTTGTTTATTTTATTTCTATATTTCCGTGGCCATAGAATCAAATGTAAAATTTGATTTTTTTTTAAATCTGGCCTGTTTTCATCGATATATTATGCACCGCTCTCTCAATAGAATATGTAATTATACACGTTTGTTTGTCATTTTAATACCTTTTATTTGGTGCTAAGTACGATGAAATTGGACATTTATAGCTGAAGATATGAATTTTAAAGTGAAAGAAGGTCGAAAAAATTAAAAAACCACAATATCTCGAAAACTGTGCCATTCAAAAAATTTTTATTTTTATTTCCAAACTCAGCAGGAAAAACTACATAACAAAAGTAACTTCTTATCAATGGAAAATTTTGAGTGTAAACTAGTGTTACACTTATGTTAGAATGTAATTTTTGCATGTTGACAGGGGTAACTGAAAAAATTTAAGTGGGTCGGTGATACAAAGGAATCCGCTTAGCCACACGCTGGAAGCGGTGGAAAGGTAAGAGTAGTCAGCCAAATTCCGTATGAAGTTCAATTTTGTATGGGGAACCCCTTAAGGGGTTGAGATAGAGGGTTAGTATTTTCTGAAGAAATGTTGGGAAGAAGTAATTAGGGGGGGTTAGGAATATACTTGAATCTTCTAGGGGCACCCTGGTAGCATTGGGAACGTTGGGAGTAAATTTCATAAAAACATCCCTTTTGTATGGAAACCTCCCAAAGGGGTGGAGAGAGGGGATAAGTATGTTTGAAAAAAATGTTGGCCATGAAAAATAATTGAGGGTCGGTCATACAACTTTTTGCTCTATAGGCTACTCCTTAGCAGCTATGGGCTGATTTGTCTGAAAATCTCGCAAATTTTGTAACTTTGACCTTGATGAGACGCCATTTAGCCTTTTCCAAATTACTTAATTTTTTGGCTCACGCTTTTTTTTATCAAACCTCACAAAATAAATGGTCCCAGCGTTTTGAAATACAAATATTAATAATCTCCATATGTCACTATTCCATAGCTAGTGCATATATATATATATATTTATCATAATTACAAAGTAATTACCACTTTTTAATTTAATTTAAAAGATTTGTGAAGAGATTAAAAACGGGCGGAATGTGGTTACGTAAACATTTCCTACGTTCCTCATTCCGACTATTCGTCCGGTAACAGGATTCTTAAGTTTCGTAAAAAAAGATAGATCTTGTGTCTAGTTAGACTAAAAACGTATAATTTTTGTTAGATTATTCAATCTATACATTATTCTTCGATGTCGAACGTGTATACGACCTAGTTTAAATTAATAAGATTTGACATGAAACTTTTACGTTTTTACCTTATTTTCCTGTTTGCACACATAATTGCTCTATTGATTTAGGTTTTAAATTTACATTAACATGCCTAATAGTACGGGAGGCAGCGTTGCATATTTGAAGATCATTTCCTCCCGCTTATTTTTTTTTGCAATTGTTAATTTAAGTAAGGCTGATAATGGAAATAAGCGTCAGTCGCCAGAATCGTGGTGACTCTGGTTGTGAGAGTCCGACGAAAAAAGTTTAGCTCAATAACTTGGATAGTAAGCCACAAGTAAAAAATTATGTTCAGACCATTATTGTAAAGCGTCGATTTCATGTCCGTAAAATCTCCATACGATAAGGTTTGGCCCACCTTTCAACGTGTTAATGTTTCTTATAAATACTATAATTTTGAGCAGAAATAGCTATTTTGGGCGAAAAATATGATTTTCAAATCTGAACGAGAAATGTTAATTTCAAACTTTCAATAAAAACCTTATATTTTCGAAAATGGAGATGGTCTTTAAAAATTTCAAAACTATGAAAAAATATCAGATCTGGTCAAATCGAAATTTTTCTGATATATATAGGTAATTACACTTAGAAGTTAACTTTGTTTGTTTAAAATTAAAAGATTTTGATCAAAATCGTAAATTACATTTAAGTTTTACGTTTATAATAAATGTTATCTGAAAAATTATAGCTTTTTCTTATTGCGACATTAACGGTCGGAATTAGGTGCTTCAGTGGACGGAAACAGACAAAATAATCACAGGCCGGTCGGTAAATGGTGAACGTTATGTTTTTTTGTATCAATTTTTTAAAAACAAAATTTAGTAATAAAAACTTTCATTTAAATTATTGTTAACTTATTTTTCCCACGGTAAACATCTATAACAATAAATATGTTAATTTTAGTGAAATTACATGAAATATTTATGTGTCTTTTAGAAGATTCAAACAGACGCGCCGATAAGTGGTCGTTAAGTGTTGCCTTTGCGTTACTAATTTTTTTTTTTATTATGATGTTTGTTTTTGTTTACAATCTGTCAATTTTAACAAGAAGTAAATTTTATAAGTAGTGAAATTTTAATTAGCAGAATAGTTACACTCCATTGAGTGTATATTCATGAAACTCGAATCATAAAACATTGCAACTTATGAAATGAAAAAATACATGGCGTCCTTCTTCTTTGCCTTCTAATATAGTGCTGCAAGTGAGGTGACGCGGATAAAAAAAAAATTAACTCAGAATTGGGTATGAAAACCTGCGATTAATTCAAAATGTATGAGTTTTTGGTATCTGATGACAATAGGTAAAACTCTGCATCACTAACTCAAAAAATTATTTTAAAAATTTTACCGTTATTCCGAAATGCACTCTGAAATTGTTCATTTCTTTGCTCTTTGACTGCGGACTGTGTCAAAAGTATTTTTTTTCACAATTTGAAGATGTTTTTTTATTTAACAATAAAAACTTGAACAAAATTTTGATGGTTCAGGTATTTGAGTAATACAAATTGATTTTTGTTTTGTGTAAAAGTGTTTAGAAATATTTTAATTCGTTTTTTGTTTGTAAGACCAAAAATAAGTGAATTTTGACTATACAGTGGTCGAGATATATATTTTGACAAATATGTGCGTTTTAGTGTTCTTTCTGCATTGGCTAACTGTCAATGCTAACGGTACTACATATATACTTATGTAAAAACAATAACATATGCTAGGAGTCAAAAAGAATAAAAAAGCTGCGTATTTTTTTTGTTGATTTAAGTGCTACAATATAATTAAAGATAAAAAACCATTTTGTGGGTGGCATAAGTATTTTGACAATTTTTATGGCATAAGTTTACTTTGGGAGTGCAGCTCATATTTTAATAAAATCCAACTCTCGTACACGGCTTTCAATACTGAACACGAACATGGAATCAAAAGTTGGGTGACGTGTCTAATTTCGGAGATATAGCCATCAGAAGTGGGGGATATAGCTTTTAATGAAATCATTGTCATAATTTGGGAACCCCTGGATCGACTTTCAAAATATGGATGTCAGCTGAAAGATAATTTAATGAGCTATAATATAAACTCATAAAAGTATGAATTTTCAGCTATAAGTTTTGAAAATTTTCGAGATATTACAATTTATTTAAGTTTCTGGTCAACTTTTTTTTTAAAAAAAGCGTTATTTTTTTTGGAAAAATTTTTATTTAGTAAACATTTGAACTAATACATTAAAAAGCGCATTTTATGTCCTTTCAAATGATGTGCAATTCTAAGTTGGTATTCTTGGTCAACCGGATTATTTAAGGAATACTTCTGAACGAGAACTAGAAATTTACTTGAAATATTGAATCGCTAAATTTTTTATTAAAACTTTTAGTTTTTTTTTTGAAAAATATTGTTGTTATTGTTGATACTGTTGCTGAAGTTGCTCTTTTATTGCAGTTTGTGTTCTTGCTTTTGTTTTTTCAACAAATCCCAAAATTTCAATTAAATTTCTAGTTCTCGTTCAGTTTCCTTCCTTAAAAAATCCGGTTGGCCAAGAACACCTACTTAGAATAGCACACCATTTGAACAAAAAAAAAATACGCAGCTTTTTTGTTCTTTTTGACGCCTAGCATGTGTTGTTTTTACATAAGTATATAGTACCGTTAGCATTGACAGTTAGCCAATGCAGAAAGAACACTAAAACGCACATATGTATTTGTCAAAATATATATCTCGACCACTGTACACGCTTCGCTTGAACCAAGATCAAGATCGATAAAATTGTCAACCAAATCTGACAATGCACAATTATTATATAGTGTCTTGAGATTCCAAATACATAATCCGCGAAATCGGTTCAGCTCATTTACTTGTTTTATGGCCATTTTAAGGTTTTGCTTTGGCCGACATAGTTCGTTTCAAGCAAGATCAAAATCGGTAAAAATTGTCAACCAAATCTGACAATGCACAATTATTATTTAGTGTCCGAAGAATCCAAAAACATAATCAGCAAAACCGTACCTGATCATTTACTCGTTGTATGGCCATTTTAGGGAAAAGCTTTAACCGATAATTTTAATAAAATTATAAAGCGAACCGTGTAAAGTTTTTGATGCTTTTAAGATCATGTGAAACTTTAAAATATGCTATGATAACACCAGTTTACAGCCAAAATGAACTTTGAATGCCGTTATTCATTTTATATGTAAAATCGGCTGCTGATTCTGAAAATCACATTTTTTTTTTTTCTTTCACGTCGTTTTCGAGATATCGGTCATTTTCGATTTTAGGACCAAAAAAAAGAGTTGGTTTCACTGACTTACAAATATCTTAAGAACTAATATCTATATATAAATTTACTATATGCCAAAGTAAAGGTAATTAAATTTCCTATAAAAAATGCCCACACTTTTTGGTTGGCTTGTTAGTTTCGGTGAAATAAATTGATTTCTAAAAAAATATTTTTTTTTTCGAAAAAGTGAGAAAAAAGTCAAAATCAACTGCAAATTTATAAAAGAAACAAAAATGGGACAAATAATTTTATTTTCTTATATCATAGTTTATATATCTATGAAGAAAATAAGATACTATTTAAGAAAATGGATAAAGAAATGGAAAAGTTATATAATATTGAATAAAAATGGCCACAAGCTAGTAAACATCTTATAATTAATAACCCTAGTTTACAAATAATTAAAAAATTTATGAACTTTATGTGCCACTATGCATTTCATATGTAAAATCGGCTGCTGATTCTGAAAATCAAATTATTTTTTTTTTCTTTCACGTCGTTTTCGAGACATCGGTCACTTTCGGTTTTTGGACCAAAGAAAAAAGTTGGAATCGCATATTCCATCAGTAAAACATTTGTCATCCCCCGCTTTCGAAGATGCTGAATACGATAGCAGTATTAAAAATTCTTATGGAGTTGGCCCTACCCCTCAAAATGGACAAAAACCGCCCCCAAAATGACGAAATCGCATATTCCTCGTCTTCTATCGGTAAAATATTTATCACCCCCCATTTTCGAGGATGCTGAGCACGATGGCGGTGTTTAAAATTCTTTCGGAACTGGCCCCACGCCCCAAAATGGCCAAAAATGGGCATTGGGGTCCGTTATGGCGGTTTTTGCCCACTTCGGGGAGTGGAGAAAACATTTTAATTTGTAGTATATACCAGTATCAACATAACAAAATTTCATTAAAAAATTTGCATTTTGGGGTGAAAAAATTCTAAGCCACATAAAAAAACGGAAATATAGGCAAAAATGAAATTCGGCCATTTTTTATTCAATTTTATATAACTTTTCTATATCTTAATCGATTTTCATAAATATCTTATTTTTTTCACAAAATGATTTTTCCATTTTTTTTTTTCTTTTAAAAATTTACAGTTGATTTTTACTTTTTTCTCAATTTTTCGAAACAAAAATTTTTTTTTTATAAATCAATTTTTTCGCCGAAACTATCGTGCTAACGAAAAAGTAATGTGAGCATTATTTCTAGGATATTTAATTAACTTTAATTTGACATATAATATGTTTACATATAGGAATTTTTTCTTGAGATATTTGTAATTAAGTTGAACCAACTTTTTTTTTTTGGTCCAAAAACCGAAAGTGACCGATATCTCGAAAACGACGTGAAAGAAAAAAAAAATAATTTGATTTTCAGAATCAGCAGCAGATTTTACATAAGGAATGAATAGTGGCACCCAAAGTTCATAAATTTTTTAATTATTTGTAAACTAGTGTAATTGTAGTTTGAGTTGCTGAATACGATGAAGTCAATTACTTTTGTAAATATGTGAACACTTTTGTGTTATTCCCCATTTTTCATGAAAAAAAACCGATACAAAAAAAAAAAATATTTTTTTGTCGGCCGAAAAACTAGTGAAAAATAAAATTTTTTTTTACTATCTTTTACGGGCTTAAAGAGTATTTTTGACTACAAAGCCTACGAAGAAAAAAATTATTAAAAAAGTTTTTATACATGTTATGTTATTCATAACTCTCCATGGAAAGAATTGAAAATTTCAAAAAAAAATTCTTTTGGGCCTTAAAACTAGTGAAAAATATTTTAAATTATATTTTATGGATTTTCGAGGTATTTTTGACTACAAAGCTCACAAAAAAACAATAAATAAAAAAACGTTTAAATTTATTGTGTTATTCACCGGTTTTCATGAAAAGAAAAATGAAAAAATATTTAAAAATTGTTTTTGGGCCTAAAAACTAATGAAAAATAATTTTTATATATTTTTGTTTTATGGGTTTTAAAAGTATTTTTGATTACAAAGTCCACAAAGAAAAGCAAAATAAAAAAGTTTAAGTTTTTTATGACTTATTCACACTTTTTACTAGAACGCATATTTATCCATATTATCGGCAAAAGCGTTTACCTTAAAATGGCCATAAAACGAGTAAGTGATTAGGTACGATTTTGCGGAACATGCTTTCGGAATCTCCGAACACTAAATAATAATTTTACATAGTCAGATTTGGTTGACAATCTTGATCTTGGTTCAAGCGAATCGTGTGTATACATAAAGTTGTGTGGTAGATGAGGTGGGATAAAAATGTTTAAATTTTAATAAAGCTTATGGTAGGAGAGCTGGCAGCCAATTTGAGTAACTTACTAGGTACAAAGCTAAAATTTGTCTATGATTGATTTAGTAGTAGTTAAATAAGAAAGTCAAAATCTGGCACCATTTGCGCGGTCACGAAGGTACACCCTAAAATTTTCAAAATGCAAACTATTCATAAAAAAACATACATGCACAACTAAAATTTTGTGTATATGTAATTTAGTACTAGTAAGATAAGAAAATCAATATCTGGCAGAATTGGCGCGATCGCGAAGGTACACCCTAAACGTTTCGAAATGCAAAATATTTTTGAAAAAATCATTATAACTGGAGAGCGACTGAAGGGATTTCCAAAATATAGATGTCATATGAAAGATAATTTGATAAGCTATAATATTTTTTCACAAAATTGTGAAAATTTTAGGGTGTACCTTCGAAAATTTAGGGTGTACCTTCACGACCGCGCCAATACTACCAGATGTATATTTTCTTATTTTACTAGTACTAAATTAACTATATGTACACAAAGTTTTAGCCTTGTATCTCAAAGTGGCTGCAAACTCATAGGCTATTAGACATATAAATAACACTCTGTAAAAAAAAAGTTGTGGCTTAACTGCGCCCTTTTGAGATATTTCCATTTTTTTATGGCGATCTGACATGTCAAATATATATGAAAGTGGAAAAAAAGTACATGAAGAGCTTTTAAATTTAATTTTTTAAGGGTTCAACGCTATCTGATGTTTCAATTTTTTTTTCAAGATTTCGAAAGAAGACTGTTTCAAAAACATTGTGTTGCAATTTCATAAAGATTTGGGCTCTCTAAGTATATTTTTTTCAACTAAAAACTTTTAACGCGTTTCTCTCGAAATCACTTTTTTCATACTATCGCAGTATTTTCTCTGAAACTACTCAGCCGATCCTTATGAAATTTTAACCACATATTAGTCACATGTATGGGAGTCTCATGAACCAAAATCAAGAAAAAATTTGGATTTTTTCTATTTTCTTAAACCAACAAATCACCAAAAAAATTCTCATTTTTCGAACACTTTTGCTCAAACAGCCGCCATTTTGGCATTTTTGCCTAAAATTTAATAATTCCCGTACAGGCGATAGCCACTGTCATATTGAACCTATTTTTTTTTTTGGTTTTTGTAATTCAGACGATTCCTTGCTGCAAAATCACCGGTACCGTTGACACCAATTGTTTTGTGTATGGTTACGCAGATGGCGCTATTTTGTATATATTTATTAATAAAAATTAATTGAAAAATTTTTTTCGTATATTTCAAGAGTGTATTTATTGATTATGAAAAGAATTATAATCATATCTACTACTGGGGGTGGCATAATAAGTTCTGAAAAACAGGTTTCTTGCCAGGTTGGAAAATTATATTGGCGCCTTAATTTTTGCCTTTTATGGGTTTTAGAAAAAAAAATTTACTAAGTAATATTCAATAGCATTAGTTCTGTAATTTTATATACATAATTAACTAAAATTAACTGTTAAAATGAATATATTTCAGAAGCTCTGGCGCCGCAAGTGACCCAGTTACAAGCTGATGCAAATAAAGTATACCCGCAATATTTCTACGGGTACTCAAAGACTGTATACGTAATAACTTTAAACGATCCTCATAAGGAGGAAGGTTTAAGAGGTTATTGCAATTTAAGCCCCTGAGAGCAAACCCAACAAAATTTTTTTGGACCCGTTCTACTCTATCTATATGTATATTGTAATATGGAGACCATACTTGGCTAGCATACTCTAAGTGAGGACGCACAATTGTATTATATAAAGTTACTGTTACCGACGGGCTATTAAATTCTTTTGCCCACCGCTTTATAAATCCAAGTAAAGACGAGGCCTTCTTACAGATTATATTAATATGTTCATTAAACGTCAACTTAGCATCGACATGTATGTATACCAAGGTCTTTGACTATATCGACACGACAGATTTTCATATCATTAATTGTATAATCAAATTCCACATTACTTTTCTCTCTAGAGAAGATCATAGTTTGGCATTTATCAGGATTTAAATGTAAGCTATTTTTAGAACACCGAACTTCAAATGGTTTCAGGTCGGACTGAAGGGCAAAGGTGTCATTATCCACCTTCACAGTCCTGTAAATTTTCATATCGTCTGCATATATAAGCAGATGAGCGTTTTTGATTACATGAGTAACATCATTGAGAGCCAAAATAAACAGGAGCGGCCTCAGGTGACTTCCTTGCGGAACACCTGAAAACGCTGTAAAAGGGGATGATAACACCCCTCGAAATCTTATTCGCTAAGAACGATCAAATAAATAAGATTCAATCAGTCTGACAAAATTTAAAGGATGGAAGCGATTGAATGAGAGAATCCAATGCCACATTTTCGATACAAAAAATTTTTTTGTGTCAATTGTTCTCAACAAATTGTCGAAAAAATTAATATATTCAGAAAATGTGGCGTTGGATTCCCTCATTCAATCGCTTCTAACGTTGTCATTTTATGGTCGGTTTGCTTTTGGTATATCCTAATTTTTGCGTAAATGTATCAGCTCTACGAGCATGAAGCACAATTATTTTTGTTTATTTTATTTCTATATTTTGTGATTTTTTTTTAAATCTGGCCTGTTTTCATCGATATCTTGTGCACCGCTCACTCAATAGAATATGAATATTATACACGTTTGTTTGTCATTTTAATACCTTAAATTTGGTGCTAAGCACGATGAAATTGGACATTTATAGCTGAAGATATGAATTTTAAAGTGAAAGAAGGTCGAAAAAATGAAAAAACCACAATATCTCGAAAACTGTGCCATTCAAAAAATTTTTATTTTTATTTCCGAACTCAGCAGGAAAAACTACATAACAAAAGTAACTTCTTATCAATGGAACATTTTGAGTGTAAACTAGTGTTACATTTATGTTTGAATGTAAATTTTGCATGTTGACAGGGGTAACTACATATGTGGAAAAAAAAGTTGGGGATGAAAAAATTTAAGTGGGTCGGTGATACAAAGGAATCCGCTTAGCACACGCTAGAAGCGGTGGAAAGGTAAGAATAGTCAGCCAAATTCCGTATGAAGTTAAATTTTGCATGGGGAACCCCTTAAGGGGTTGAGATAGAGGGTTAGTATTTTCTGAGGAAATGTTGGGAAGAATTAATTAGGGGGGGTTGGGCATATATTTGAATTTTCTATGGGCACCCTGGTAGCATTTGGAACGTTGGGAGTAAATTTCATAAAAACATCCCTTTTGTATGGAAACCTCCCAAAGGGGTGGAGAGAGGGGATAAGTATGTTTGAAAAAAATGTTGGCTATGAAAAATAATTGAGGTTCGGTCATACGACCTACTGCTCTATGGGCTACTCCTTAGCAGCTATGGGCTGATTTGTCTGAAAATCTCCCAAATTTTGTAACTTTGACCTTGATGAGACGCCATTAAGCCTTTTCCAATCCACTTAATTTTTTGGCTCACGCATTTTTTTATTAAACCTCACAAAAAGAAAGTTCCCCGCGTATCGAAATCGAAAAATCCTGCACTATTCCATAGCTAGTGTTCATTTGTAACGGAGACTTCAGTTTGCCAGATTATTTTTGAAGGAAGCTCAGACCGTTTGGCGCAAAATATTGTGAACGGATGCGACAAAAGTTGTACAGTTCGACCACGCCAGAGAAAAACAATACGTAAAATGCCCTCCTAAGCAAGAATTCAATGTAAAGTTCCCCACTAAGGCTATTAAGCATGGCGGCTTCAAACTGATGCTGTGGGGATGTTTTTCGTGGAATGGTATCGGACCTCTAACTAGGATAGTTGGCACTATGGATGCTTGTTACTATGTTGAAAATATGCTAGAAGCCGAAATGTTGTCAAACGCCGAAGAGGAAATGCCGAATGGGGGATCTTTCTGCAAGATGACGACCCGAAGCATACCTCAGAGAAAGCAAAGGAGTAGTTTCGGGCCCATAATATCAATGTTATAAAGTGGCTTGCACAATTGCCGGACCTTATTTCAATAAAGCATCTTTGGATGGATGTTAAGAAAAGAATAAAAGACTCTAGACCCAAAAATTCTGAAGAGTTACGGCAAGCAGCAAAAAATACTTGGGATAATATGTCACTCTCCAGATGGCAAGACCTGATATTTTCAATGAAGTCCAGGTATGCCAAAGTAGTCAAAAATCACGGTGGAGCCACTTCATATTGAATAAAATGTCATGAGAGCGTATTTGATGAACATAAAAATTGAGTATTGTATATTTCTTATCCTTGTTTTTACTTTTTCGAACAGCTCATTTTGGACTTAGGGGACGTCCATTAATTACGTGAGGTGATTTTCGAAAGTTCGGACCCCCCCTCCCCTTGGTGAAATCTGGAGGGACCCCTCCCCCCCTCCCGTTAAATTTAAATTATAATTTTTAATGTAAATCCTATGCATTAAGAAGTTGACGTGAGGTTTTCCTTGACCCCCTCCCCCCCTTGGTGAGATTTGGTGAGATTTTGCCAGACCCCCTCCCCCCTATTTTAGCTCACATAATTAATGGACGTCCCCTAATGCGACAATATTGTCATAAAAAAAATGGGGATAGATTTGGTCATCACTTTTTCCATTTTTTAAAACCTTAATATGTGTTTAGTTGTTTCAATAAAAATCGATATTATAAAATATTATTATTAAAATTTTGTACGACGATTTCAATTTTTGTTTAAGTGGTACTTATTATTTTGAACGCGACTGTATATTCTTTGGGGTTAATTTTTGTAGATCAACAAATTCTTTATCTATAAAAAACGATTCCAAATGGACACACTCGTCAAAAAACGTATCTTCTATATCCAAGTCATATAGTTGTTGCAACTATTTAGCCTTGGTTTTTATAATGCTATCGTCATTTATTTCAGGTAATTTCCATAAGAAACCAAATTTTGTATTCACTGTGGTATAAATTAATTGTCGGCTTTGCAACTGAACTTTTAGGCAGCATAATATTTGTCTACAATGAAAAATCGTCTTCCCTCAAATTCTGTATGTCCCGCTTTTACTTCATCAAAATGAAATTTTGGTTTCGTTTTTCTTCTTAAATCTTTTATGTACACAGTGAGTTCGGACCTATCTGATTCAAATTTTTCAAACTCTTTTTCGTCTCGCAACGTATTAAGATGTGTATCTACTATTATTAAACGAGCAATAATTGTATGTATTTATATATTTATATATATATATTTATTTATTTATATATATACATATATATTTTCAGACTTTATTTCCAAAACGGGTGCAGCGATTTTGATGAAACTTGCGGGTTAGGTACATATGTGGACAAAATTAGGATTGGGCTGTCTTTTAACTTATCAAAGGCTCCTGGAGGGGCGTGGCACAGCCCTAAACTTTTATTTTCATGACGTCATAACGTCGAGTTGACTTTGTCTATTTGTCGGTGACGGTAGTGTGTCTTAGTGTTGTGACGTTTTTTTGTAATATTTTAGTGATTTGTTTTGGTAAATATTTTATCTGTGTTGTATACTAATGTTCATTTAGTGCCTGTGTAATAATTTTAAATTAAAATCTTTGCTTTTTGCTTGAAATTTAGTGGTATTTAAATAATATTTTCTTATTAATTTTAAAGCATAGCAATAGTTGCTTGCATTGCTGCTGCTTAAGCGCGCATAAACTTTTCTGTTCCTCTTTGTGCTTTGTTTGTTTACAAAATCTATTTAACTAACATTGTTTTTTTGTTGTTGTTCTGTTATAGAGACTATTTTTTGTAAACATTAACACGTTGTTTGCTCTGTTTGCTAATTTATTCCAATTTTTTGATATTAATTTTTTTATTCTTTAAATTAAACTTTTTAGTGAATATGAATTATTTTTCTTCCGATAACTTGCTTGCTTGTTCTGTAGGGGATCAATGCAAAAGTTAGAATATTTTAAATTCAATGTTTTCTTGCTCAGGCCCGTGTGAGCAAATGTTTCATGCGTCTTGTGCAAACTTGACCACTTCTGTAACAGAATTATTATGTTCTGACCGTTCGGGTCTGCAATGGTACTGTCCATCGTGCAGAGCCCTCTCCCCGTCGGTTTTTTTCGAAAAAATTAAACAATTTGGGGATAGTTTAAATAATCTAAATACAAATTTCAGAGATATTTTAAGTAACTATCTAGTCTTAAGTCCCCAAATTGATAACAGTCTTAATGAGACTATGTCCCCTGACGATAGTTTGTTAGCAAATACTACCAATACTATTACTTATGTCCCTACCGCTTTTGCATCCACTCCCTCGATTTCTAATGCTACCAAGCAGGCTAATCCCCTTTTGAAGAGAAATAAACCAAAAAAGCAAAAAAAAACCAAAAAAGGAAACCAAACCAACTAAAAAACCGGTTAGCACACCCAATATCCCTGATAGGATTTCTTTAATTTCGCTAACAGAGACTTTGCCAGAAGTACTAAATGCTGTTTCTCTTCCAGTAGAAAATAGTCCCCCTGCTGTAAGTCCAACTCTCCCTATTTTTCTACAAGCGATGCCCAAACCTAGGTCCATTTTTGTCTCTCGACTACACCCTGACACAACAGTTGACACTGTTAGGGACTTTATAAGACAACAAAATGTCATTCCTGTCGACGCTTTTCTTTCTTGTAGGAAAATTGGTAATAAACCTACATATTCATATTTTAAAATTACAGTGGCTTCTTGTCGTTTTGCTGCTGTCTATAATTCGAATATGTGGGTTGATAATATCCTTAAGTTTGAGTTTCAATAAAAAAAAAACAAGATTGTTCAAAACGATCATTCTAATCCAAAAAACTAAATCGTCTATCCCTTTACTACCAAAATGTAAGGGGTTTGCGTTCAAAAACGCATGCAATTTTCTTATCTACTCAGAACTTTTCTGAAGATATCATCATTTTTACCGAGACTTGGCTTAACAGCTCGTTTCTTAATCAGGAGCTATTTGATAATAGCTTTAATGTCTTTAGAAGAGACAGATATATGGACGACTCGTCTCCAGTTGGAGGGGGTATATTAATCGCAAAGCTCGTTGAAAGGCGTGGCAATATTTATAAACGTTATAATAGGAGAACTAACAATGCAGTCGATATGAAATTTAGTATGGTAGGTATACTTGCTATAAGGTATTTTTTAACCAAAAATGGGTGCAATATTACCAGTGGGCGTGACACCTCCCATTTAAGCAAAAAACGTTAAATGTTATATTTAGTGTGCTATTAATGTAATCTTTCTAAAATTTGGTGCTAAGATGTCGGTTACCATAAGTTTTAAAATTAGTTAGACTTCGATGGGATTGCATCAGTGGGCGTGGCACCTCCAATATAAGAAAAAAATGTTTTGTGTAATATTTGGTCAACTATAAGAGCAGTCCTAATAAAATTTTGTATAGAGATGTCGGTTACTATAAGCTTTGAAATTATATGGAGTTCGACACGATTTTGTTAGTGGGCGTGGCACCTCCCATTCAAGCAAAAAACGTTTTGTGCAATATTTGGTGAACTATAAGAGTAATACTAATGAAATTTGGTATGGAGGTGTCGGTTACTATAAGCTTTGAAATTAATTTGATTTCGACAGGCTTTCATCAGTGGGAGTGGCACCTCCCATAGATGCTAAAAACGTTTTGTGCTATATTTGGTGAACTGTACGAGTAATCCTAATGAAATTTGGAATAGAGATGTCGGTTACTATAAGCTTTAAAATTAATTGGATTTCGAAGGGATTGAATCAGTGCACGTGGCACCTCCCATACAAGCAAAAAATGTTTTGTGTTATATATACTGTGCTATGAGAGTTATTTCTTTAAAATTTGGTATAGAGATGTCGGTTAGTAAAAACTCTGAAATTAAATGGACTTCGACGGGATTACATCAGTGGGCGTGGTACTTCCTACTATAACAAAATGTTGCAAGTGGGTCATTTTGTGATTTATTTAAATATTTTTCGACTGGTTCAACTTTTTTTAACCTCTTTCAACATTTTCCATATTTTTCCGACTTTGTCAAACTCATTCAACTTTTTTCAACCACATTCAACCTTTTCAACCTCTTTCAACTTTATTCAACCTCATTCAATTTTTTCGACTTTTTCAACCATATTCAACTTTCTTCGACTTTTTGAACGTCATTCAACTTTTTTAGAATGATTCAACTTCTTTCATTTGTTTCAACATTTTTCAACCTCTTTCAACTTTTTTCAACATTTTCCGACTTTGTCAACCTTATTCAACTTTTTTGACTTATTGAACCTCATTCAACTTTTTTAGAGTTATTCAACTTTTTTCAACCGGTTCAACCTCTTTCAACTTTTTTCAACATTTTCCACTTTTGTTAACCTTATTCACCTTTTTTCGACTTTTTTAACCTCATTCAACTTTTTTCGAATTATTCAACTTTTTTCAACTCTTTCAACATTTTTCAACCTCTTTCAACTTTTTTCAACATTTTCCATATTTTTCCGACTTTTTGAACGTCATTCAGCTTCTTTCGACTTATTCAACCTCTTTCGACTTTTTTTGAGTTATTCAGCTTCTTTCATTTGTTTCAACGTTTTTCAACCTCTTTCAACTTTTTTCAACATTTTCCGACTTAGTCAACCTTATTCAATTTTTTTTTACTTATTGAACCTCATTCAACTTTTCTAGAGTTATTCAACTTTTTTCAACCGTTTCAACATTTTTCAACCTCTTTCAACTGTTTTCAACATTTTCAATATTTTTCCGACTCTGTCAGACTCATTCAACTTTTTTCGACCTCATCAAATTTTTTTAGAGATATTCAACTTTTTTCGAGTTTTTCAACCACTTTCAATTTTATTCAACCTCATTCAATTTTTTCGACTTTTCAACCATATTCAACTTTTTCAACCTCATCAAATTTTTTTTGAGATATTTCAACTTTTTTCGAGTTTTTCAAACTCTTTCAACTTTATTCAATCTCATTTAATTTTTTCAACTGTTTCAACATTTTTCAACCTTATTCAACTTTCTTCGATTTTTTGAACCTCATTCAACTTTCTTCAAATTATTCAACTTCTTTCAACTGTTTCAACATTTTTCAATCTCTTTCAACTTTTTTCAACATTTTCCATATTTTTCCGACTTTTTGAACGTCATTCAACTTTTTAGAGTTATTCAACTTTTTTCAACCGTTTCAACATTTTTTAACCTCTTTCAACTTTTTCCAACATTTTCCGCCTTTGTCAACCTTATTCATCTTTTTTCGACTTTTTAACCTCATTCAACTTTTTTCGAATTATACAACATTTTTTAACTGTTTCAACATTTTTCAACCTCTTTCAACTTTTTTCAACATTTTCCATATTTTTCCGACTTTTTGAACGTTATTCAGCTTCTTTCGACTTTTTCAACCTCTTTCAACTTTTTTTTGAGTTATTCAGCTTCTTTCAACTGTTTCAACATTTTACAACTTCTTTTAATTTTTGTCAACATTTTCCATATTTTTCCGACTTTGTCAACTTCATTTAACTTTTCTTGACTTTTTCAACATTGTTCAACTTTTTTCAAGATTTTCAACTTTTTGGAGATTTTCAACCTCTTTCAACTTTTTCAACACTTTTCACTTTCAGGCTTCAACTTCTCTCAACTTTTTTCTGTTCCATTTTCTTCCGACTTTTCCAACATTTTTCGCCTTTTCAACCCATAATACTTTTTTAACCTTTATTGACGTTTTTCAACCTCTTACAACTTTCCTAATTTTTTTTTTTTTGGCTTTTCAAGTCTTTTCACTGTTTTTTAAATATTTGAACTTATTCAATATTAGTCAACTTTTTTCAACAAATTCCATTTTTTTTCGATTTTTTCAACCTCAAAACGAAAAACCGAACAGTGGTCGGTCTGCAGGTACTGTATGTAATAACTCATATAGAGTAACAACGTTTGATAAATCAACATAATTTGCTTGAATCTGTGCACCAACGATTTGAAACTTGACCAGCACAAAGTTCCAAAAACACAACATTATCATCATTTCTAGGGTTTTCAATTGGTCTGCTATTCTTCTTGCCTCTATTTTGGCCTCTCTAGTTTGATCTATATTTTCACAAATGTAGTCTAATGCTGCAAGAACATGCTTGTAAGAATTGTACAAAGCTTTGCTGGCGTCCACTCGGGCACTCCATCGAGTTTTCGAGAAGTTTTTTACAACTGCCGAGTTTGTATCAAGTTTTGATAGCAAGAATTGAATTCGAAATCCGTAGAAAAAATTGAAACATCAGATAAGGTTGGACCTAAAAATTTATTTTTAAAAACTCTTCATGTACTTTATTTCACTTTCATATATACTTGACATGCCAGATCGTAATAAAAAAATGGAAATATCTCAAAACGACGCAGTTAAGCCACAAATTTTTTTTTGCAGAGTGTTGTTAGCTTTATTAAAATTGATACATTTTCATCCCACCTCACAACTTTATGCCCATGTAAATAGTCAAAATGCACTTATTTTTGGTCTTACGAACAACAAACGAATTCAAATATTTCTAAACACTTTTTCACAAAACAAAATTGTTAAATAAAATAAAACTTCTTCAAATTGTTAAAAAAAATACGTTTGACACAGTCAATTTGGTAAATTCCAAAAAACTTATTAAGAAGTTCGGAAAAGTACGTTCGTTTGGGAAAAGAAAGTGACAAAATTTAATGCTTTCTATAGGTCTTGTGGCTAAAACTTGAAGACTGTCAAAATCATAGGCAACGAGGCTAGAGACTCACTTTTGACAAACGAGGGAAGGAAAATTTCATGCCTCAATTGTATTTGTGCATTTCTTTACTTATACACAGCGTTGGCAACACTCTAGCCAGCTAGTTAGCAAATTCATATCAGTGCGTAAATTATTGAAATTTTCAAAGTTAAATACATATTTTATTACTGCAAGTGCAATAGTTCATGGTGTTTTTTGTTCTAAATCGGCGAAGCAAAGAAAACAAAACTTCTACCAGTTGGTTTTTGTTTGTTCTTAATTTTCCTGTAAGGCTGCTGCATTTTTGGCGAAAAGCAGAAAGAAAAAAAGTTGAGACTCCAATAACCAGCTGTCAAAGTGTGGATTCCGTCTGTAAGTAAGAACTACTGTATGTTTCTTGCTGTGGGGTATAATTAAGCCCAAAAGTATGCTACGAAAATTTTAAAAAATTTACAACGTACACTTAAAGACAATAGCTATCCTTTCTAATATAAGCCTATAATTGTGGTATCGAACGTGTTGACTTATAGCGCCGATTTGAAAATGCCGTGTGTTTGCTTAGCAAGGGTAGAGCGTAATCTTCAAGATGATAAGAAAGTTAAATGTGTTACTTGTAACGAATATTTCCACTGTCACTGTGTGAACATAAAAAAAGCTGACTTTGAGTACATGCTAAAAAACAAACAGCAATATAAATCTGCAAAGTGTCTCTCCGCTCGTCGAGATTCGATCGTCCACTCGCCACCAATTAAGAATGCGAGCTCGGCAGACACAGGCTCTATTGTGACCGGCTCTACTTTAACTGGCAATATTTCTACTCCTCCTGTAAGTCTTAGCACGCCTTTCAAAGTATAGTGAACAGATCACCTCCCAAATTAAAGATATACTCACAACTGCAATACAAAATAGTGAGCAGAGAGTTCTAGCTGAGCTACGTCAAAATGTCTCTGAAATACGTAGCGGCCTGCAAGCGGTGGCTAGTAGAGTTACGCAGTTAGAAAATACTGCTCTTGATGTAGGCATATTAAAGGATATAAGCTCTTTCAAAACTGAACTTGGCGCATTAAAGGTGCAGTTTGTTGAACAACAAGGTGCTGCTGGAGTTATTTTACCTACACATATGGGTGAAGTTGATACCCTTAAAATGGAAGTAGTCGAGTTAAAATCTCAACTCGCTAGACAAGACAATGCAGCTGTTGCTTGTGACCTTCGTCTGAATGGAATTCCATTTTCTGAAAGCAAAAACCTGAGAGAAATATTAAATAGAATCTGTTCCGTAATAAACATTAGGCCTCCCAGTGTTAAGAACTTGTTCCGGCTCAACCAAAAAGCGTCTTATAATAATAATAATAATAATAATAATAATAAAGATTCAACAATAATTGTCAAATTCGAAACGCCTTTTGACAGAAATTTCGTTTTAAGCTCTTGTGCAAGATTCCGGCGAGAAAGTAAGGATGTACTACGTCTGCAGCATGCAGGTTTCCAATCAACCAAACCCATTTATATAAATGAAGGTTTGACAAGAGCAAACTCTGCTATCCTACAGCACGCGCTGCGATATAAAAAGCAACACCTTCTATCTACTGCTTTTACTCGTCGTGGGATCGTACACATTAAGCTCCAGGGTAATGATAATGCTTTATCTGTTGAAACTTTGGCAAAACTAGAAGCAATTGTTGAAACACTCAATACTGGCCATGATCCTGGCGATCCTGGTACATCTAATTGTTTTCGTGACATCACGAACTAATATCTTAATTATTATTTCCATTAAATTTAATTTTATATTTTTATCTATTACAGCAGCGAAGAAAATATGTTTGATCTTTAAGCACACGTTAGATTTGATTCTTTGTTTGTTACACTTTGAACATGATAAGTTCTCTAGGTTCTGAAAATTTTTGTTCCAAAGACAATAGTTACAACATGATTCGAATACTCTCAAAACAAAGTTATGGGTTTAAAATTTGCCATATAAATGCCCAGAGCTTGGTTAACAAGATGGATGAATTGCGATATGTGTTTGAAGGTTCTGGTATGGATGCTATTTGTGTGAGTGAAACATGGTCAATAATGATATGTCTGATATTTTGTTCAGCTTGAATGGTTTCAAAGTATTTCGTGCGGACCGGGTTGGCCATGCAGGCGGAGTAGCAATCTATGTGAAAGATAACGTTAAGTGTAAAATACTGTGTAAGTCATCACATGATAGTGTTATCGAATATGTATTTTTAGTGGTTCCCAATGGTGATCAAAATTTGCGTCTGTATATCGTCCTCACCGAACTGTTGATTTCTTGCCTCTTTTAAGTACACTGGAAAACATTGCACTCTCTTTCACTGAAATAATTATAGCCGGTGATTTTAATAGTAACCTCCTGGTAGAAAATAGTCTGGTGCAGGAAATGAATAGTTTAGGTCTCGTTCCTGTGAATACTGCTATGCCTACTCACTGCACAAAAACTACAAATACTTTACTGGATTTATTCTTTGTAAGTACTAAAACTAGAATACTTCTTTACGATCAATTATCCGTTTCTCATTTTTCAAAGCATGACCTTATTTTTTTAGCGTATGACTTTCAAGTTATTGAGACTGTTAACTGTTTTAGCTACCGTGACTTTAAAAACATCGACTATGCTCGACTTGAAACTGCTATATTAAATATAAACTGGGAATTAATTTTCCATATGAACTCAGTTTCTGATCAAGTTGAATTCTTTCAAGGCAATTTCAAAAAACTTTTTAATCAGTTCGTCCCACTAAAGCATAAAAAAACTAATCATCAACAACGACCCTGGTTCCATAGAACAATTCAAAACCTAATATTGTTGCGCAATAAGGCATATAATCGCTGGAAACGTTTCAAAATTCTACGTTCGAGGGTTGTGAAAGAGGTGAAAGCGGCAAAAAGCAATTACTATGGTAATAAGTTTGGCTCTGTGGTCAACAGTAAGCAAAAGTGGCGTGAGATACGCAATATTGGTCTTTGTCAAAAAACTTTCCGATCCAGTGATAATGTGTACGTTGAAAATTTAAATAAAAAATTTGTTGACATTCCCATGCCTTTGGTTAGCCATAATGTTTATGAAAATGTCAACAGTTCTTTCAATATCGAATCAAGCTTCAGTTTCTCGTGCGTCTGTCAGGCTGATGTACTAAAAAGTATCTTGTCAATCAAGTCGAATGCTATTGGGTATGATGAAATTAACCATATTTTCCAGAAAATTTTGCTTTCAAAGGTACTCCCATATCTAACTTACATTTTTAACACTGTGCTCATGAAGTCAATTTACCCAATTCAGTGGAAGAAAGCTAAAATTATCCCAGTTCTGAAGTCTGGTAATGAGCACCGCCCAATAGCAATCCTGCCATTTTTATCGAAAGCATTAGAACTGTTAATAAGTCAACAAATCAACTCTCACCTACACAGATATGGTTTCATAACAGATAGGCAATCGGGTTTTAGGGCCAAGCACAGTTGCATCACTGCCCTAATTGATGTTTCGGAAGACTTACGTGCTAGCTTAGATGACAATAAAGTTGGATTCTTAGTTCTCTTGGACCACTCGAAGGCTTTCGACACAGTCGATCATAATATTTTAGTGACTAAACTTCTTAAAAGGTTCAATTTTACATCATCAGCTGTGAATCTGATAGCGTCTTACCTTTCTGAAAGGTCACAAGCCGTTTACGCTAATAATATTTCATCAGTATTTCTTCCCATTGAGGTGTTCCTCAAGGGTCTGTTTTAGGTCCTCTTTTTTTCTCTTTATACATAAATGACCTACCTAGTGTTTTAGAAAATTGTAAGGTTCATATGTATGCTGATGATGTCCAAGTATATGTTAACTGTAAACGTGAGCATCTTTATGACAGTGTATTTCATCTAAATAATATTCTTGAAAACATTGGAGAGTGGGCACTCAAAAATGGTTTGACCCTCAATCCTAAAAAATCTAAATGTCTTGTGATTGCGAAAAAAGTTATTGATATTTCCACTGCCCCTCACCTTTCATTAAATGGTGGTATTATTGAATATGTTGACTCTGCGAAAAATTTGGGTTTAACCTTCAATAGAACGCTGACTTGGAATAACCATATTAGTAACACTGGCGGGAAGGTCTATGGTATGCTTCGTGTACTATGGGTGACCCAGTACTTTACTCCTCTTCATATACGTATGCTGCTTGCTAAAACATATCTTGTCCCAACAATGCTATTCGGCTGTGAAATTTATGTTAATTGTGATAGTTCAAGTAAAACCAAATTGAACGTACTATTTAACAATATTGTTCGATATGTGTTTGGATTAAAAAGAAGAGACCATGTTTCCCAATATGCAAAAAGAGTCTGTGGCTTAACCTTTGATAACTTGCTTAGCTATCGAACGCTTCTATTGTTGCATAAGATTATCAATAATGTTGCACCATGTTATTTGATTTCGAGATTAAACTTTTCTCGATCCAGTCGAACAAATAAGCTTAATTGTTTGCGTTTTACCTGTTTGACGTCTGAAAGACAGTTTTTCATTCATTCTGTACGTCTTTGGAACGCGCTGCCTATTAGTTTAAGATCGTGCAATAACGTTGTGCAATTCAAATACAAATTAGCTTTACACTTTTCTTCGCTATAATAGCTGTTATAGTTGTAATAATTGAATATAATAAATAAATAAATATTCTTAAAAATTATGTTATATATGTTAATAGTTGAAATTTACTTATAAATATTTAATGCTATCCCTTTTCTTTGTATTCTTTGCTAATTATTATATATTAAGGTATTTAAGCTCTATATACATTTGATGTTTATACTTCTACGCTACCGGTACTGTTATTAAGGTTGTAAACTTTGTTGTGCCGGTTTTCGAAATAAATGAATAAATGAAATGAAATGAAAATGAAATAAAATATTTTTCAGCACATATTTTTTTTTCACTTGTTGAAAAAATGTGTAAAGAAGGTGCAACATAACAAAAAATCTTAATCAACGTCAATTCTCACGGCCCCCTCGAACCTTGCGCCCTAGGCTTAAGCCTTATTAGCCTGTTGGTAAATCAGGCCCTGATTGTAAAATAGACTTGAAACAATTTTAAAAGTTTCTGACCTTAAGAACTGGTTAATTAGACTAAACATAGGAAAACTGCATTATTTTTATATTGAAATATTTTCTAAAATAAAAGTTATTTATGTGTTTCTGAGAGAACCTTTTAAAATTCAGATTAACACCCGAATTCGACCTTCCGGCGAAAAGCGCGATATCTAACACAAATAATTTTCAATTTTTTTTACTGCAAATCTTATCTAAATTCATAGAGCTTTCAGATAAGCTTTCAGCTCCCTAAAAAATTCATATTTCGTAAATTTCTGAACAGGTCTAATGTACACTGTACAGCTTCACACGTATTTAAGTATTGTAACAATCCATCGTTTCTCTCTTCAAAAGCTTGTTTTAAAGTGTTCAAACCTCTATTAATTTCAAGAATAAAACTTACATCATTACTTCTCCGAAGTCCAAGTTTTTTACAAATAAAACAAAAATTTTCTTCAACATCTGCTGAATCACTATAATCATTGTAACTATCCATAATTATCTAATCCGAAATAAAAGAAAAATATAACATTGAGGATTATCACACTTGAAATTTTTTATAAATTAAATTACCGAAATAGTTATTTTATCTAATAAATCAATATCAGTATAAAAAAGTACGTTTTAAACATTTAGAGGCTTAAGTCAGTGTAAAAATTTTATTTGCAAAACTCAAAAGCATATTCTTGAGATACAAGTTTTTGCACAAACAAAAAATACAAGTACAAAAACGCAAAGTAATAAACAAAACATCATGGAAAAAATAACTAAGCATACTTTCAATGTTTAAAATGTACTGTTACATGTTTCAAGATCCACTAGTTAAGCTTAAACTTATATTTGGAGAAAAATTTACTTGGTTTTCTTGCATTTTTTAGGCTGCAATATAGTATTTATAAATATTCTTTTATTTATTTCAGTCTAATAGAACAGAATTCTTACAGACTAGATTAACAATTTATTTAAATTAATTTAAAATTATTATAATTATGTATATACAGTATTTAGTATGGACTTGAAAAATTAAAGTCTAAACCATGGACATTATATCTACTATTATTAAACGAGCTAAAATTGTATGTATATATATATATATATATATTTTCAGACTTTATTTCCAAAACGGGTGCAGCGATTTTGATGAAACTTGGGGGTTAGGTACATATGTGAACAAAATTAGGATTGGGTTGGGTTTTAACTTATCAAAGGCTCCTGGAGGAGCGTGGCACAGCCCTAAACTTTTATTTTCATAACGTCATATCTTGAAAACTATTCAAGATATTGTGATGAAATTTGGTACACAGATGCAGATCATAAATGTCTTAAATTTTGCCAAAAGTGGGCGGAATCGGAAAAGTGGGCGTGGCACTTTTCAATAATTGAAAATTTTGATTCAATATTACTCAAAAACGGCACTGAGGATTTTCATAAAAATTTTATAGATAATACCACTAAGAGCAGTCATCATAACATGCTATGTCACTATACTGGCAAAATTCGTTTAAGGGCGTGGCACAGCCCACAATATTTATAAACATTATAATAAGAGAATTAACAACACAATCGTTCTGAAATTTCATATGGTGGATATACTTGCTATAAGGTACCTCAAGACGAAAAATGGGTGTAATAGTACCAGTGGGCGTGGCACCTCCCATACAAGCAAAACAGGTTAAATGTTATATTTATTGTACTATGAGAGTAATCTTCTTAAAATTTGGTGAGGAGTTGTCGGTTACTATAAGCTTTGAAATTAAATGCATTTCGACGGGATTGCTTCAGTGGGCGTGGCACCTCCCATACAAACAAAAACCGTTAAATGTTATATTAAGTGCACTATGGGAGTAATCTCATTAAAATTTGGTACAGAGATGTCGGTTACCAAAAATTTTTAAGTTAAATGGATTTCGACGAGATTTCGTTAGTGGGCGTGGCACGTCCCATATATACGAAAATCGTTGAATGTTGTATTTAGTGCACTATGGGAGGTATTTTCTTTAAATTTGGTGTAGAGGTGTCGATTACTATAAGCTTTGAAATTATATGGATTTCAACGGGATTGCGTAAGTGGGCGTGGCACCTCCCATACGTACGAAAAACGTTAAATGTTATTTAGTGTACTATGGGAGTAATTTTTTTAAATTTTTTGTTCCAATCGATAGAGAAAGCACGAAAAATAAAAAAAAATTTTTTGTTCCAATAGACTTTTAATTACAGTGGTGTAGTGTTAATATTGTAGTGGTCATTTTTAATATTTGACCACTTAGTGCGTCCTGAGCGATTTGCGGAATTTGTTGCTGTAAGGATATTTTCCTTGTCCTTTGGAGTATCCCGGAAGTAGTCACTCCTTAAGTGACTACTTATCGAGGCGGTTCACTCCGAGTCACTTTGGGTCACTTGGAGTCATCGAGGTGAGTGAAAATCGCAATTTTGTGGTTTGCGTGCGATTTTGGTAGAATTGGTCTATAACACCTATAGGCCACGTTGGTGCAAACTCTTATCGCACCTAATTATGTTTTGCGATGCGTGCGATTTTTTGGATATTATTGCTGTAAGGATATTTTCCTTGTCCTTTGGAGTATCCAGGAAGTAGTCACTCCATAAGTGACTACTCATCGAGGTGGTTCACCACGAGTCACTTTGGGTCACTTGGAGTCACCGAGGTGAGTGAAAGTCGCGATTTTGTGGTTTGCGTGCGATTTTTGTAGAATTGGTCTATAACACCTATGGGCCACGTTGGTACAAACTCTTAGCGCATCTAATTATGTTTTACGGTGCGTGCGATTTTTTGATTTTATTACTGTAAGGATATTTTCCTTGTTCTTCGGATTATCCCGGAGGTAATCACTGCATAAGTGACTACTCATCGAGGTGGTTCACCCCGAGTCACTTTGGGTTACTTGGAGTCACCGAGATGAATGAAAATCGCGATATTGCGGTTTGCGTGCGATTTTTGTAGAATTGCTCTATAACACCTATTGGCCACGTTGGTGTAAAAACTTTGCGCACCTAATAACGTTTTGCGGTGCGTGCGATTTTTTGGATTTTATTGCTGAAGGATATTTTCCTTATTCTTCGGGCTATCCCGGAGGTAATTACTCCATAACTAACTACTCATCGAGGCGGTTCACCCTGAGTCACTTTGGGTGATTTGGAGTCACCGAGGTGAGTGAAAATCGCGATCTGTGGTTTGCGTGCGATTTTTGTAGAATTGCTCTGTAACACCTATAGCCCACGTTGGTGTAAAAACTTTGCGCACCTAATAACGTTTTGCGGTGCGTGCGATTTTTTGGATTTTATTGCTGTAAGAGGATATTTTCCTTGTTCTTCGGATTATCCCTGAGGTAATTATTCCATAACAAACTACTCATCGAGGCGGTTCACCCCGAGTCACTTTGGGTCACTTGGAGTCACCGAGGTGAGTGTAAATCGCGATTTTGTGGTTTGCGTGCGATTTTTGTAGAATTGCACTATAACACCTTTAGGCCACCTTGTTGCAAAAACGTTGCGCACCTTATTACGTTTTGCGGTGCGTGGATTTTTTTTTTTTTTTGGATTTTTACGAATTTCGTGAACCAAAGTGACTTTAAGTGACCCAATGTTACTCGGGGTGAACCGCCTCGATGAGTTGTCACTTATGGAGTGATTACCTCCGGGATAAGCCGAAGAACAAGGAAATATCCTTACAGCAATAAAATTTAAAAAATAGCACCAACCGCAAAACGTAATAAGGTGCGATAAGTAATGTACCAAAGTGGCTAATAATGGTTCAATAGAACAATTCAAAACCTAATATTGTTGCGCAATAAGGCATATAATCGCTGGAAACGTTTCAAAATTCTACGTTCGAGGGTTGTGAAAGAGGTGAAAGCGGCAAAAAGCAATTACTATGGTAATAAGTTTGGCTCTGTGGTCAACAGTAAGCAAAAGTGGCGTGAGATACGCAATATTGGTCTTTGTCAAAAAACTTTCCGATCCAGTGATAATGTGGACGTTGAAAATTTAAATAAAAAATTTGTTGACATTCCCATGCCTTTGGTTAGCCATAATGTTTATGAAAATGTCAACAGTTCTTTCAATATCGAATCAAGCTTCAGTTTCTCGTGCGTCTGTCAGGCTGATGTACTAAAAAGTATCTTGTCAATCAAGTCGAATGCTATTGGGTATGATGAAATTAACCCTATTTTCCTGAAAATTTTGCTTTCAAAGGTACTCCCATACCTAACTTACATTTTTAACACTGTGCTCATGAAGTCAATTTACCCAATTCAGTGGAAGAAAGCTAAAATTATCCCAGTTCTGAAGTCTTGTAATGAGCACCGCCCAATAGCAATCCTGCCATTTTTATCGAAAGCATTAGAACTGTTAATAAGTCAACAAATCAACTCTCACCTACACAGATATGGTTTCATAACAGATAGGCAATCGGGTTTTAGGGCCAAGCACAGTTGCATCACTGCCCTAATTGATGTTTCGGAAGACTTACGTGCTAGCTTAGATGACAATAAAGTTGGATTCTTAGTTCTCTTGGACCACTCGAAGGCTTTCGACACAGTCGATCATAATATTTTAGTGACTAAACTTCTTAAAATGTTCAATTTTACATCATCAGCTGTGAATCTGATAGCGTCTTACCTTTCTGAAAGGTCACAAGCCGTTTACGCTAATAATATTTCATCAGTATTTCTTCCCATTGAGGTGTTCCTCAAGGGTCTGTTTTAGGTCCTCTTTTTTTCTCTTTATACATAAATGACCTACCTAGTGTTTTAGAAAATTGTAAGGTTCATATGTATGCTGATGATGTCCAAGTATATGTTAACTGTAAACGTGAGCATCTTTATGACAGTGTATTTCATCTAAATAATATTCTTGAAAACATTGGAGAGTGGGCACTCAAAAATGGTTTGACCCTCAATCCTAAAAAATCTAAATGTCTTGTGATTGCGAAAAAAGTTATTGATATTTCCACTGCCCCTCACCTTTCATTAAATGGTGGTATTATTGAATATGTTGACTCTGCGAAAAATTTGGGTTTAACCTTCAATAGAACGCTGACTTGGAATAACCATATTAGTAACACTGGCGGGAAGGTCTATGGTATGCTTCGTGTACTATGGGTGACCCAGTACTTTACTCCTCTTCATATACGTATGCTGCTTGCTAAAACATATCTTGTCCCAACAATGCTATTCGGCTGTGAAATTTATGCTAATTGTGATAGTTCAAGTAAAACCAAATTGAACGTACTATTTAACAATATTGTTCGATATGTGTTTGGATTAAAAAGAAGAGACCATGTTTCCCAATATGCAAAAAGAGTCTGTGGCTTAACCTTTGATAACTTGCTTAGCTATCGAACGCTTCTATTGTTGCATAAGATTATCAATAATGTTGCACCATGTTATTTGATTTCGAGATTAAACTTTTCTCGATCCAGTCGAACAAATAAGCTTAATTGTTTGCGTTTTACCTGTTTGACGTCTGAAAGACAGTTTTTCATTCATTCTGTACGTCTTTGGAACGCGCTGCCTATTAGTTTAAGATCGTGCAATAACGTTGTGCAATTCAAATACAAATTAGCTTTACACTTTTCTTCGCTATAATAGCTGTTATAGTTGTAATAATTGAATATAATAAATAAATAAATATTCTTAAAAATTATGTTAATTATGTTAATAGTTGAAATTTACTTATAAATGTTTAATGCTATCCCTTTTCTTTGTATTCTTTGCTAATTATTATATATTAAGGTATTTAAGCTCTATATACATTTGATGTTTATACTTCTACGCTACCGGTACTGTTATTAAGGTTGTAAACTTTGTTGTGCCGGTTTTCGAAATAAATGAATAAATGAAATGAAATGAAAATGAAATAAAATATTTTTCAGCACATATTTTTTTTTCACTTGTTGAAAAAATGTGTAAAGAAGGTGCAACATAACAAAAAATCTTAATCAACGTCAATTCTCAGCGCCCCCTCGAACCTTGCGCCCTAGGCTTAAGCCTTATTAGCCTGTTGGTAAATCAGGCCCTGATTGTAAAATAGACTTGAAACAATTTTAAAAGTTTCTGACCTTAAGGAGAATATAGAAGCCATTCGCGTTTATAATATTCACCATTTGCTTTTTGACCAATAAAGTAAAAAGTCTGACAAGATCTTGTTTTCCCTTCTGGATACGTTCGCTGAGATTTTAAAAAATGGTCTTTATGATTGTTACATTTGCTTGGGTCCAATCCAATATTTAATATCATTTATGTAAAGTTGGGTCCACAAGGCAGGATCTCAGCTTTTATTAATATTATCTTCTTTTGATATGTCCGTTTTAGTTTCTACGGCACTGCTATTTTTTATAATATTTGCTCCGGAAGAAACGTCGTCTACATTTTAGCAATAAATGACTGACTAAAACTTTCCTGATGGATTGGCTTTTGGTTGATCAGAGTAAAGTTTCTGACTGCTTTCCACCTGGGGATTGCTAGAGCGATCTCTGAGCCAACCATTAGCAAGTTGACACTCAGCCTCCCCGCTGCCTCCATCTGGGTAGCTATCTCCGCATCTGCTGAGATAGTGAGCGAATGTGTGCAGAGCGTCCTCCCTGGAAGTAAAATGGGTTGTGCGCAGGGTTTGGTACCCGCAGCGTAAAAAAAAGATTCCAATGAAAACCAAAAAAAAAGCCTCGGATACAGAACCCCTCAACGTTGACGACCACTGCAAACGAAAAAAGGACTATGATTTAAGGATATGCACCTGGAATATCTGGACCCTCAATAGGGAAGGTGCCTCTATCGAATTGGCGGATGCCCTCAAAAAAATTAAGGCTGATATCACCGCCATCCAGGAAATAAGATGGATAGAACAAGGTTGCTCTAATCAAACAAGTTGTGATATCTACTACAGCTGCCATGCGGAGAGGCGCGAATTGGGATGCGGATTCGTTGTAAGCAAGAGACTTCGGTTTACTCCTGTGAACGAAAGGTTGGCTACGATCCGCATCAAGGCTCGATTCTTTAGCATCAGCTTGATTTGCGCGCATGCCCCGACGGAGGAAAAGGACGATGTTGTCAAAGATGCCTTCTACGCGAGATTTGAGGAAGTATACGACCGCTGCCCGGCCCACGATGTTAAGATTGTACTCGGGGACTTCAACGGAAAGATCGGAAGAGAAGGTATATTTGACCCCACTGTCGGTCAGTTCAGCCTCCATGAGACCACCTCAAACAACAGTCTACGGCTGATCGACTTCGCCGCGGCGCGAAACATGGTAGTAAGTAGCACCAGATTTCAAGACCTCAACATACACAAGGCAACCTGGTTTTCCCCTGATCAGAAAACACGAAAGCAAATCGATCATGTTGTGATCGACGGAAGGCATGCTTCCAGCGTGCTAGACGTTCGTACGTTCCGGGGAGTCAATATTGACTCCGATTACTATCTTGTTGCAGCCAAGATACGCATGCGGCTGTCCAATGCAAAGGATGTACGCTCTGGTACGCAACGAAAGCTGGACGTCGCTAAGCTGCACTCACATCGGACGGCCGAAGTCTATTCCTCTCACCTCTCAGAACTGCTCCTTCAACCTGCCTCTCTACCCGATGATGCCGGTGGACTTTGGGCGCATATTTCCGGTCCATGCGCTCTGCCGCTGAGGAAGTCATTGGTTTCCGACGCCCACCTCCGCGAAATCAATGGTATGACCAGGAGTGTCTCGAAGCTACTGCAGTGAAAAACGCCGCATACAAAAGAACCCGGGAAAAGAGAAAGGAAGAGAGGCACCTTTTCAGACGCAAGAAACGAAAGCAGGAAAGGCGTGAGCATGAGAAACTCGAAGTGTTACGAGGCAGGAACGATGCTCGAAAATTTTACCAACAAGTCAAGCGTCTGACCCAAGGTTTCAAGCCCGGAGCATCTACCTGTAAAGATGAACACGGAAATCTGGTTACGAATACGCAAGGTACACTGAGATTATGGAGGGAACACTTTCCAAGCTGCTTGCTGGCGATGACTCCACCAATCCCGCCTTTGGAGAAATTAACCCGATGCCACCAATCAACGACGATGTTGTGGACGTACCACCACCTAGCCATGACGCGGTACGAGTCGTGATACAGCGACTTAAGAACATCAAAGCGGCCGGTTCTGACGGCCTGCCTGCTGAATTGTTCAAGACCGGTGGCGATGAGCTGATAGGGTGTATGCATCAACTCATCTGCAAAATATGGCTAGCAGAAAGCATACCCGACGATTGGAATCTCAGTGCCCTTTGTCCTATACTGAAGAAAGGTGACCCTACAATTTGCGTGAACTACCGGGGAATCAGTCTTCTTGCCATCTCATACAAGATACTGTCGACCGTACTGTGTGAAAGACTTAAGCCGTTCGCCAACACACTGATTGGACCTTATCAGTGCGGCTTTAGAACTGGTAAGTCCACCATAGACCAGATCTTCACACTACGTCAAATCCTGGAATAAACCCACGAAAAACAGAGCGATACCCATCATCTCTTTATCGATTTTAAGGCTGCTTTCGATAGCCCGAACGGGATTGCCTGTATGCCACCATGTCTGAGTTCGGTATACCTGCGAAGCTAGTGCGGCTTTGCAGAATGACGTTGAGCAACACATCCAGCTCCGTCAGGGTAGGAAAGGACCTCTCCAAACCATTTGATACCGAACGAGGTTTCAGACAAGGCGATCCACTATCCTGCAACCTCTTCAACTTTTTGATAGAAGGGGTGTTGCGAAAAGCCAGTGTACATCGTAATGGCACTATTTTCTACAATAGTGTCCAGCTTCTTGCATATGCCGATGATATTGATATCATTGGACGTTGTAAGCGAGATATTACTGCTGCGTTTTCTGCTATCCAAAAAGAATCAGCGAAGGTGGGTTTGAAGGTGAACGAGGGCAAAACAAAGTTTATGCTGTCCACAAGCAGGGAGACGCGGCGCATTGGATCCAACATTACTGCGAACAGCTATACTTTCGAAGTTGTCAAGGAATTCGCCTATCTTGGCACCGCCGTTAACACCCAAAACGATATCAGCTTGGAGATAATGCGAAGACTCACTCTTGCTAATAGGTTTTACTACGGTCTCAGTAAGCAATTGAGTAGTAGAGACCTCTCTCGCCCGACAAATTTGACACTCTACAAAACGCTCATCTTACCCGTGCTAATCTACGGTGCAGACGCATGGGTTGTGTCGCAAACCGATGCAGCCACATTTGGGGTGTTTGAGAGAAAAATTCTTCGCAAAACCTTCGGTCCTGTTCGCGTCGGCGACGACTACCGTATTCGAATGAACCATGAACTGTACGAGCTCTACGATGACATCGACATAGTCAAGCGCATCACTATCCAACGTCTGCGCTGGCTGGGACATGTTGTGCGTATGGACGAAGAAGCTCCGGCGAAAAAGGTGTTTGATGCGGAAGCCGCTGGGCGACGACGGAGAGGAAGACCATGCCTCCGATGGAAAAACCAAGCTGATGAAACCCTGTCCACGCTTGGTGTGACTGATTGGAGAAGGCGCGCGCGAAGCAGAGATGCCTGGAGAGAGATTTTGAGGTCGGCCGTAACCCGGTAACGGGTTGTTATGGCCACCCAAGTAAGTAAGTAAATAAAACTTTCCTCTATATAATGAGTTGAATTTAGACTACATTCATTACCATTCTGATTGTAAAAAAGAGGAAATTTTTTGATTTTTCACCAGAGATTCTTGGACTTTTTGCTGCTGTTCTTTACCTAATTTGCGTTTCTGAGCTCCACTCAACTGAATTCGTTTCATTATAAGAAAACTATAAAAAAAATAATGTGTAATTACATATATACATATATAATTTTTAGTTTTAAGATATACAGTGGCTCACAGCTTATTTCATGAAGTGCATTTTAACTTCAATGCTCTGTAATTTTGAAATTTAATGGAATATGAAAAAAGTTTTTAAGTCATTTGAAAGAACAAAAATTTTAGTTTAAAAAAAATGTTTATTTTTTGTAAAAATATATTACCTTGAATTTTTATAATAGAAAATCGAAATATACTACTGAATTTCATGTCACAGCTTATTTCATGCAGACATGTATAAATTGAAAAAACATTGTTTAAAATAATGATTTTGTTATTTTAAATATGCAGTGTGGTAGCCTCTTTGGTCAACTACAGCTTAAAGACGATTTGGCATCGAAGCTGAAAATTTTTTATTGTTATCTGGCGAATTATAGCGCTACTCAATTTTATGTGCTTTTTTAAGGTCGTTTTGTTTGAAATGTTGTGTATTCGGATATTTTTTTCCAAAATCGCCCATAAATTCACAAGCACATTTAGGTCAGGTGACTATGCTGGAAGTATTTTTTGTTTTTTTTTCCGGTCAATATGAAATTTTTTTATAAGAATAAAAGAAAAAGAAGAAGAAAAACTAATCACGGATTCAAGTTCCTTAATCGATAATAGCTATTTGGAGCAAAAAAAAATTTTGAATCAGCTTAATATGTATATATGTCAACGCCGAATCGAAGAATTTCTAGTCTATTAATTTGGAAAAATGCACATATATTGGTTTTGAAAAAATATATTGATATGTGGTTTTCGGTTTTCTCTTTAGTAAATAAAGGTACATTAAAAATAATATACCACTAGATCGGCGATAAAATATTATATCAAGATTTTGCAACTTGATAGTAGAAAAAAAGCATTTTTTAATTTTTGTCCGGGCCATTTTCAATTTTTTTATAAGAAAAAAATAAGAAGAAGAAAAACTGATCATGGATTCGAATTCCTCAATTGATAATAATTCGAAAAGCATACCCATTTTGTGGCAAAATTTGATAACCTCTTTAGCTTCCACCGACTTAAAACAGGCGGCGGCAATCCAGTTTTCAAAATTGATGAAAGCCCTAATGGGTTGTTTTGTCTAGACATATAGGGCTATTGTAATCTACTGACACATCGTGAAAAAATCAAAAAGTTTTTTTTCTGAACCGCTTTAATATACATATTGCGTCATAGCGAAATACGATTCATTATGCCACCAGAACTCATGCAAGCAACAACACGTCCCTCGGCTGTTTTTTTTTTTTTGTATTTAACATGGTAAAAATAAATTATTAAAAATGTTTCAATTAGATTGGGAGTTAAAATTTTTTTGTTCTCTTAATGCAAAAAAAGAAGTACAATGTTTGTTGTGCGATCTTATTACAGCAAAAATTAGGAAATCCAATACTTAGAGACATTATATTTTATTTCATCGAGATTTTGAACAATATCAAGGGGAAATACGAAATAAAAAATAAATCAAATCTTTTTATGTTCTTGCCTAATTTCTCCTGGTGTATTTCATATACATATTGATAGCTTGCATAGCGTTGGTAAAATGCTTTATATCATGGTATAATAATATAAAGTAAAAGCAAATTGTCAAAATTTCAAAATACAACACTGGGAGAGTGGTTCGGCAAAAGTCAAAATCATATAAAAGTAAAATAATTTTCTTGTTGACAAAATTATTACGTATTGTTTGACATTTGCTGAACTCAAAAATAAAAGAGAAAAAGGCATAATTTTTCAATAAAGTAACCATGATCAAAGAATTATATATTAAAGAACTGCATTCCGGTTTTTGTCGATTACTGAAAAGAAGTACCATAGCAGAAAAAATAATAGAACTTCAGTTTTAGAATCAGGGGAAATGTGATTTTGGCTTATGATGCGCATTAGGGTTTTAACAACGAAGCGAAAATTCATTCGGCTCTGCCATTTCGTATTTTATTTATTAATTGTCAGATTTTCTATTTGGTTTATTTAAATTCATAGAAAATTTAAGAAAATAAAAGCTGTATGAATTGTAAATTCTTTCATTTGGCATAGCTGTAAAAAAAATTCTCTATGTGCATAACAGACGATAATAACTACATCCACACATGATGTTGCTTTGTCAATGGTTTATCGACAACTGAATGAAAGAGCATAAAAAGGCGTGTAATATTTGAGCGCACAATTGATTTATGTACATCAGGGGTCGGCACGACATAACACAATTGTGCGCTCAAATATTACACGCATTCTTATGCTCTTTCATTCAGTTGTCGAAAAACCATTGACAATGCAACATCATGCGCGGATGTGTAGGGTGTTTTTTTTAGAGGTATAGAACTTTAAAATGGAATAAAACAAAGATGAATTTTTTAAATAGACATGAAAATTACTTTATTCGAAAGATAATCTTCTGGCATTATAATTTAAATATGACTTCTGGCATATGAACGCCACGGCTAGCTCGGACGTAGTTTAAAATGGAGGTCCAATTTTCAAGGTATATCGCGAATTACGCGAGTAATGTTGGCTTCGAAGTATTGAATCGTAGCTGGCTTATCGACGCATACTTTTGGCTTCACATAACCCCAAAAAAAAATTAAGGTGTGATATCACAAGATCTAGGCGGCCTTCTTGACTTCATAATTGCAAAAATCATGTGAATTTTGAGTGAAAATAAAGTTGAAATTTTAGTGACTATAATAAATTTGCACAATTTGGACCCGTTTTTCATGCGTCAACCTGTTCATGATGAAATGGCAAACCAAACTGAATATAAATGACATTAGAGTTGCCAGATTTGACCACAAAATCCCAGTTTTATCTCTATTCGAAAAACAAACCTCTAAAAAAAACACCCTTTAGTTATTATCGTCTGTTATGAACGTAGCTGGGCAAAACGTAGCGCGGGCGCGACTGCGGCAGAAAGAGAATAATTTATCATATACGTATATAAAGCGGAGAGCGTAAAAATCAATTCAGTTCCATTTAAAAAGCATACAACAACACAACTACAAATGCATGGAAGAGCGTTCAAGGGAACTACGTGTGTGGTAGTGCCCAGCTCTGGTTATGAACATAGAGAATTTTTTTTACAGCTATGCCAAATGAACGAATTTACTACGAAAAGGCATTACGAATCATTTCAGATGCCTTTTCGTCGTCAATTCGTTATTTTCTTTTGTTGACGAATTTTTAAAATCTGAATACCTTTTCTAATCTTTCTTTATTTTTCACTTTCTGCCGCAACATTCATTTCGCAAACATTTCTGCGAAAAATTTCTTGCGGTGCAGCATCTCTCCTCTCACCAACACAATCACACTTTTAATTTGGCCGACCCCTGACATAAATGTATCATGTTATAGCGCGTAAACTGATACTTCTGCTACTGCGCATTTGATGTTTTTTACTAGGCACTACCACATGCGTAGGTTTTACGCAATGCATGTGTTAGTTGTGTGCCTTACACTCAGAGAACCTTAAGCACGTAAATTCTTAGAATACTTAAATTTTATCATTCATAAATCACGTCAGTGTCAGTGCTGTCGTTTTAAAAAAAATTTAAGTGCTCAATTTTATATAGTTGGGTGTTTTTTTGTGATAATGGGTAATACTACACTAATATATGATTACTGACACTTACTCATATGATAAAAATAAATTATTAATAAAAGTTTACATAGTATTTGTTGAAATTTATTTATTATACTATGAATATTGTTACATGAAAAACATTTATTATGTTATGACTAGTTTTGCATACATAACTACGCAAGGGCACCATAACGTTTTAAAAGCGGGTGTGGAATTCGTTGAAACGCGTGGGGGGAGGTTCGAAAATTATGATATTTTTAAATTGACGATAGTCTTACAGAATCATGATTATGAAGAAGTAATGTAGGATGTCTACAATAAAGTTCTCACTAATTATTGCGTTAGTAAAAAAATGTTTATTTTGTCAGAAACTCTTCATTCTTTCCTTGTCTATTTTATCAGCCAACTTGTGGTACATGTGAAAATCCGAACATGATATGTATAAACGTTTTTAACCCATCGTTGAACGCATACCCAATTTCAGCCTCTTAAGAGTCGAAAAACTCCTCTCAGTAGAGCAAAATGATGCAGATATAGTCATTAACAATTTCACGAATCAAACGAATTCTGCAATGAGGTCCTTATATTATAGATGTTTATATAAAAAATCTACTACGTCTCCTAAACTTTTCAATTTAGTTTCATTTCAGCTCACCAAAAATGTTTCGATCACTAAGTAAATTATCTTTTTTGAAATTATCTTTATAAAAACTAATATTTTATCAACATCACAATCTTTGCGAAGTACAAGAGCTTCAAGGGATCTGGAAGCTTTGCTAAATCTGTCCAAAACCAGATTCTCAGTGACGAAAGAATTTGGTCGTACACATCATAATAAATTTTTCTATACAAACCTTCTGGATTCTGAAATATATGATTTTCTACTTTTTTATTGGAATCAATACGCTTGAGAATTCGCAGTTTGAATTAAAATTTCCCGTGTTGAACTCAACATGGGGAAGTCTCACCCATGTGAGAAATTGGCCGCGTTTAAAAAGTATGAATCTTTCATAGTTAAATTCTAATGGTTGATGCGATGTTAAAACTTTTTAATGTCAAAATAAGAAAACCAAAATAACGAACGATGATTTTGACACTTCAAGATTTAAATAATGCCAATATAATTGAAGCATGAGAGATCAAAGAACGGTGGGTTAATACAAATTGCGGATTGGTTGGTGCAAATTTTCAGTAGTACAAATTGACGGTTGGGTAGTACAGTAGTACGCGTGGCTGAAGGGTAGTACAAAAGTACTATAGTAGTACAAACGACAGCACTGGTCAGTGTACGCTTTGTAAGATTTGTGCGACAGCAGTCTTGCTTCGTTCGCTTTTCAAATCAAACTGAAGTGATTTTTGCGCTCTCTCGTTTTATACACGTATATGATTCGTTCTGCTGCGTCGCCCACGGGTGATGTTCAGTGTTGCCACAATTATTTTGAAAAAAAGCTAAACCCCCTTAAAAAAAGGTTAAAAAGGGCTAGATTAAACTTTTCAAGCTAGAATAAAATTTTTAAATACATGTGTATTTTTATTATGTAAACTCATAGTTCGCTTAAAATAATAAAAAAAAATTAGATTCAGATAGTAAATGTTACGAATATTACATATATGTATATTAGAGCGGTTCAAAACAAAAACTTTTTGATTTTTTCACGATGGGTTAATGAATTACAATAGCTCTATATGTCTGGACCCATAAGGATTTTCATCAATTTTGAAAACTGGATTGCCGCCGCCTGTTTTAAGTTAACTACCCATTTTCGAAAATATTGATTTTAAAAATGGTGAGGTTATCATATTTTGCAAAAAAGTGGGTATGCTTTTCGAATTATTTTCGATCGAGAAATTTGAATCCGTGATCAGTTTTTCTTCTTCTTCTTTTTTTCTTATAAAAAAATTGGAAATTACCCGGACAATAATTAAGAAATGCTGATTTTCTACTTTCAAGTTGCAAAATCTTGATATAATATTTTACCGCCGATCTAGTGGTACATTATTTTTAATGTACATTTATTTGCTTAAGAGAAAACCGTAAACCGCATATAAATAACTTCTTTCGAAACCAAGATATCTGCATTTTTCTAAATTAATAAACCTGAAATTCTTCGATTCGACGTTGACTTATATACCCTTCCGTGCAACTAATTAGGGACACTAAATAAGCATTGAAACTTTTGGCAATATTGGTATTTTGTTTATAAAAAAACAATGAAATTTGTTTAGAATTAGCTTGAATAACTCACTACCTTTCTTATAAAACCATGAATCTATTATTTACCACATTTTTTAAAATTATGTAAAAAACTTAAATACATAATCAAAGGAGTCGTTCATATAATTAGGGACACACAATGTTTTTATACCTATTTAATGTTGTCTTTTGTATTTTTTCTGAAGTTTTATCAATATTTTGTAGCAAAGCCATTGTTATCAGTTACTGCTTTACATCTGCGAGACATTGACTCCAATAAATTCTCACAATCATTGCTTGGAACTGCTTCCCAGAATTTTTTAGTTTCGACGTACAGCTTATCAAAGTTGCTTTTCTTGAGCAAGCTCACTTTGCTTTTTACCACTCGCCATAAGTTCTCAATTGGATTGTGATCAGGACTGCAAGATGGGCAGTCCAATACAGTAAGTTGTTTACCAGTAAACTATTGATTAAGCTGCCGGGCAGTGTGCTTCGGATCATTGTCTTGCTTAAATATCTAAGTTACGGGCATATTTTCATTCGATTAAGGCAGCATTACATCCTTTAGGATTCCAATTTATTGGAATTTGTCAATAATATCCACAATTTTTCGAAGTAAGCCAACGCCACACCATGAAATAGCACCCCAAAGCACAATGCGTCCTCGCCCATTCTTTAATGTAGATAGGGTGTACTTTGGGTCAAAATCCTTTGACTTAGGATGGCGGACATATTTTTTCCAAACGGGTGACACTCTATTTACTTTAGTTTAGTCTAAAAACAACGCATTTCTATTCCTTTGCATTCCAGTGATGATACTTTTTGGCAAACTCGAGTCTCTTCTTGCGGTTGCGTTTAAATAATAGGGGCTTCTTCTGAGAAATCCGTCCAAAAAGTCCGACTTCATGCAAACGTCTTTTAATTATATATCTACGGATAGTGCTGCTTTATTTTCGCCATAAATAGCCATCTAAACTTCGGTTGCGGACTTATGCGGATTTTTTTTAGATCCCGGACAATAAGAGCATCTTCTCGAGCAGTAATTATGCGACTTCTTTGTTTGCGTTGTACCTTTCCTATAGTCGAATTATTTTTTAAATAGTGTAGCGCAGGGGTTCTTAAACTTATGTAGTCCGCGGACCCCTTAAATAGTTAAATTTCTTTGTGCGGACCCCATCTCAACTCTAGACATTTGACGTCGTTCTAAGCTTAATTTCTGACTCAATAATGAAAAAGACACTCAGGCTTGCCAACCGATGTCAAACTCAACCAGACATAAAATGTCCGGTTATCTGACAAGGTTAAGGAACGAAGAATTTTTATTTTGCTTTAATTTTTCCGGTCTTATTTTAAAGGTCTTTTCAACACTATGTATGTTATGTATGTCCAGTTTTTGAAGATCCAGAAGTTCAAAAGCATGCAGACTTTAGAATAAATATTGATACTTATACCATATATCTCTCTGCATTTTAACCAATCGTGCGCATTTATAGAGGCAAACATTTTTATTAGGATTTTCATGTAATAAATATACAAAATGAATAAAAATTTGGGCAATGTAACAGAATTAAAAAAGTTCCAATTCAAAATATGTACATTAAACTCAGACAAATATTTCTTGGTCAAAATAAAGCCTAGAAAATAATTTGTTTTTTTTTTAATATCTTTTTTAATAAATAATATAATAATAATAAAGCTCAAAATGAAAATTATTTTTTTGGTGATTATTGGTCATTTTATAAGCGAAATTTGTTATATTTTCTTCTGTAAAAGTTTTTACCTAATGAGATGGATGATGTTGTTTTCTTGAAACCAAATCCACAATGTCGGGCTCTATATTCGGAAGTTTTACTCTCAGGTCTGCTTCTACATTAAGCTGGTTTCTAAAATTTGATGTTATATATAATAGTACCAAAAAGCCTGTTCACACAAATAAGGAGTGCGTCATAAGAAATATGTGCAAACGTTTTTGCTTATAACTTTTTTCATAAAAAAAAAAATTAAATTATTTTGATCAGGTTAGCTTAGAGATCATGTCAAATACTATTTCATATCACTTTGCATTCTCCTCTATTACTTTGCGAAGACATGAGCAGCAAAATAGAAATGCGTGAAAAAAAATTTAAAATTTTTAAATAACCTGCAATATACTTTCAAGAGGATTACAAGGGATGCTAAAGTTAACATAAATTCGGTATCTTAGGTAATGAAAATTTTTAGAGCAGACGTGACGTGGTGACCGTAATAACGCAAAGAAGGTCGTAACCTTGCTGAAGAAAACTCCAAACCTTTCAGGAAGAAAAATCGCTCAGCTAGCAGATTTCTCTGTATCATTTGTGCGAAAAATGAAAGGGGAGGCTAGGCGTAAGACCTACAAAGTTCAGAAAGTGCCAGATCGGAATGCTGAAAACAATTTCGAAGCAATAATACGAGCTCAAAAACTGAGAAAAGATTTTGTGTCCAAATTCGAATGTGGCATTATGGATGTCGAAACGTTCGTCCTTTCCGACATTTTTCAGTTTCCTGACCAAGAGTTTTATTTTGCCAACGCTAGTGGACATGTCCCAAAAAATTTAAAACACAAAATAAATAAAAAATTTCCCAGAAAATTTCTTGTTTGGTGGGCAATTTACAGTTGTGGTAAAAGAAGCCAAAATTTCGTGACCAGAGGCACAATGAACATCGAAATCTTCATCATGAAATGCTACAGTAAAGCGGCTCTTGAGTGATATCAGTAAAATAACATTACTTTTGTTCCTAGAGAAGCGAACCCACCCAATCCACCAACTCCTGCCAATCGAGAGATATTAGGTTCTAGTGAAGAGGCAATTAAAGGCAACAAAAGGGACATGTAAGGACACAACTCATTTCAGACGCAAGTGGTGCGCGTCAGGCCAAAAAATCCAAAAAAATACCATCAAAGCACTAATAAGAGGTGTCCCAGAGAAAGTATAAAATTTTACGCTTCAAAATTAATATTTTTTTTTTTAATATTATTTCTGCATTTGAATTAAATTTGTATCAAAAAAATATAATCTTTTCGAAAATTGAATCTGTGGTTATTTTTCAATGTACTCCTTACTTCGTACAAAACGGCATCAAGTTTTGGATGCCCTTATTTGCAAGTGCAGAGTAATCGGATTTTAGGAGTAACTAAAAGTTAGTTAGTTCAATTTTATTGAACTTTAGTTTCAATAGCAAGGGATAGCCACGAGTATATGATGATGTTGTCAAACAGTGGGAAGGGTGGAGTGGGCATCTAACTGTACTGTACACTGTAGCGCATTGCCAACAATGGTTTTTGAAACTTTTGAGGCAGCTGCGATTTGTCGAAACGCGCTTCCGTCTTGATGCATCTGTGTTATGATTTTTCGTGTGCTGGCATCACAAGGTTTTTTCTACTCATTTTAAACTACCAAAAACAACTTCTATAATCACAAGTAACCATAAACAATATATAATAAACCTCTTTTTAATTTATTGAATTAACAAATGCTAAATTTTGTCACTGTCCCTAATTAGTTGCACGATCTACTCCTTAATAATGAATGTCTTCACTTCATAAGAATAACGGTAAAAAAAATTAGTTGGCAATGTACCTGGCACAATTCAACTATTCTATAGCTTTTTCCAGGATTTTCAAAAATTTCAAATTATGCCAGATATGTGAATTTAGAAAAATGTAGATATCTTGGTTTTGAAATGAGATAATGGTATTTGGTTTGCGCCATTATTTTGAGCAAATATAAATACATTAAAAATATTGTACAACGGGATCGGTTGTAAAATAGTATGGACCGATTTTGAAACTTGAAAGCAGAAAATAGGTATTTTTTGTTTTTTTTTTCGGTCAATTTGAAAGTAGAAAATCGGCATTTTTTAATTTTTGTCCGTGTAATTTCCAATTTTTTTATAAGAAAAACAGGAGAAAAAAATTGATCACGGATTCGAATTCTTCGATCGATAATAATTCGAAATGCATACCCACTTTGTTGCAAAATATGATAACCTCTTTAGCTTGCACCATTTTTTAAATCAACATTTTCGAAAATGTGTAGTTAACTTAAAACAGGCGGCGGCAATCCAGTTTCCAAATTGGTGAAAATCCTTATGGGTTGTTTTGTCCAGACATATAGGGCTATTGTAATCCACTGACACATCGTGAAAATATCAAAAAGTTTATAAGTTGAACCGCTCTAATGTATATGTATGTACAGTAGGGTGGTCCTTAAAAAAAAGTTGTGGACGCCACCTGAGTTGGTTCGAAACTTTTATTTTTTATAAAACACCCATTGATGAATTTATTTTATAGCAATCTAGTAACTTAATACTAATAAACTATTTGATTTTAGCTTAATTTAATAATGTTTCAAAATTACAAAATACTTATCCTACTATATTCATATCGATTCTAACAATTATCTATTTCGGTCACTATTTTAGTGTGTACTCACCCGATGTTAGTTCGCTTCAAAATAAAACTATTACTGAGGCTGCTATGGTTTTTTCTTCTACTCCTTCGATCTCTACTCTACCCAAGCAAGCTATTTCCCTGAAGAAGAAAAGAAAACTTAAACGAAAATTAAATAAGAATCGTAAGTCGAATGTTAACTTGGGTAGTGTGGGGGGGGGGGCGAGTGACACAGCTGTTAATCGTGAAGTAACTGCCTTAGATCCCCCTCTAAATACCTCTCCGTCTACTTCCAACTTTCCCGCTACTGCTGCTATAAATAACCCTCCACCCCTTTCCTCCACTATCGATACTCCTCTATCCATTTCTGTTATTCCTAATCCTCAAGGTGTTGTTACGATTGGTGGTTCTGTGGCACCTGTCTCCTTGCAAGCATTGCCAAGGTTGAAATCGATTTTTATTTCACGTCTTAATGCTAACACTACCACTGACAATGTTATAAACTATATTAGACAAAACCAAATTATTCCTGTCGACGCCTTCGTTTCTTGCAGGAAAATCGGTAATAAACCAACTCATGCATCTTTTAGAATTACAGTGGCATCTTCTCATGTTTCTGCCATTCTAAATTCTAATGCATGGGTGGATAATATCTTTATTTCAGAATTTAAGTCGAAAAAAAATAATAAGACTGTCCGTTCCAATTCAAAAAACTGAAGCGGCTATCCCTTTACTATCAAAATGTAAGGGGTTTGCGTTCTAAGACGCATGACATCTTTTAAGCCACTCAGAATTTTTCTGAGGATATTATCGTTTTTACCGAAACTTGGTTAAATAACACTTTTCTTAATTTGGAACTTTTTGACAATAGTTTCAATGTTTTTAGAAGAGACAGACACTTGGAAGACATTTCTTCTGTTGGTGGAGGCGTCTTAATAGCCATAAAAAATCATTTAACTAGTTCATTAATCGAAATTGCCTGCGCATCTAATATTGAACTATTATGCGCTAAAGTTACATATTGTAACTCCAACATTTATATTCTTAACGCTTATGGTTCCTCCAAATAGTAGCGCAGATGTCTACGAATGTCTTTCGATGTCCGTAGAATACATAAAAAATGAACTAGACACTAATGACGACATTTTATTGTTAGGTGATTTCAATCTGCCTGACCTTAAATGGACTCCTTCGGATGATGGTACATATTTTTATGCATCGTGTCCAAACACTCGACAACAACAAATTTTTGTTGACGAAATACTTTCGAGTTTACAACAAGTAAGTTGCATAACTAATTCTCATGGACGACAACTTGACTTAGTCTTGGCTGCAAATAGTAGTAACGTTGTTGTGAGAAATGCTATCCATGCTCTTTCTACGGTTGATTCCTATCAGCCATCTTTGAGTATTGTGTACCAATCTGACAATGAAAATTTAATTAATGCATGTTCTTCCATCAATATTTATGAATTCAATTTTAAAAAAGCTGACTTTTTAAAGTTGAATAAGAATTAAAGGAATAAATTAAACGACCTTATTATTTTTTTTAATAATACGAGTAATTCATTTGATGAGTGCATTAAATTTTTCTATGGTGAACTTTTTTCGGCCATAGCATTGTCGGTGCCATATACAAAAAAGTACGTTAATAATTCCTCGTACCCTTGGTACTGAATTCAAAACAGTTGATGGGCTCACTAGCGACCCACAAATTATAGCTGGGTTGTTTGCTAATTTATTTAAAGAATCTTTTTCTACGGAATTTTTTAGCCCTGAGATCAACTATTTTGAATATATGGATAACGACCCTTTAGTTTCGTTTAATGGGATATCTTTCTCACCTGAACTCATAGAGAAATATATCTCATCTGTTGATGATGACTTCAGCTCCGGACCTGATGGTATTCCTGCGACAGTACTAGTTAACTGTAGCTCTGTGCTGAGTCAACCCCTCAGTTTCTTATTTAATAAATCGATTAGAGATGGCTATTTTCCTAAATTTTGGAAAAATTCATATATAAGCCCCATTTTCAAGAAAGGGTGTAAAAATGATGTTTTAAACTACAGACCCGTGGCGAAGTTATCATCGATACCGAAAATTTTTGAACGCATTGTGTACGATCAGGTTAAGGTGGGCTGTGGTGAAGTCATAACAACTCGTCAGCATGGTTTTGTTAATGGCAGATCTACAGTTTCTAACCTCCTTGATTTTACTTCCTTTGCCTTAAGCTCTTTTGATTCTGGTGGGCAAGTTGACTGCATCTACACTGACTTCAGCAAAGCATTTGACAAATTACCACGCAATTTGATTTTGTTTAAATTAAAGAAGCTTGGATTTCCTTTAAGTTTTGTCAGCTGGATTGAATCTTATTTATCTGATCGCTCATATCAAATAAGATTTCGGAGGGTGTTTTCCACCCCATTCAGCGCGGCATCAGGTGCTCCACAAGGAAGCCACCTGGGGTCGCTCCTGTTCGTTTTAACAATTAATGATGTTACTTACTTACTTACTTGGGTGGCCATAACAACCCGTTACCGGGTTACGGCCGACCTCAAAAGCTCTCTCCAGGCGCCTCTGCTTCGCGCGCGCCTTCTCCAATCAGGCACACCAAGCGTGGATAGGGTTTCTTCGGCTTGGTCTTTCCATCGGAGGCATGGTCTTCCTCTCCGTCGTCGCCCAGCGGCTTCCGCATCAAACACCTTTTTCGCCGGAGCTTCTTCGTCCATACGCACAACATGTCCCAGCCAGCGCAGACGTAGGATAGTGATGCGCTTGACTATGTCGATGTCATTGTAGAGCTCGTACAGTTCATGGTTCATTCGAATACGGTAGTCGTCGCCGACGCGAACAGGACCGAAGATTTTGCGAAGAATTTTTCTCTCAAACACCCCAAGTGTGGCTGCATCGGTCTGCGACACAACCCATGCTTCTGCACCGTAGAGTAGCACGGGTAAGATGAGCGTCTTGTAGAGTGTCAGTTTTGTCGGGCGAGAGAGGTCTCTACTACTCAATTGCTTACTGAGACCGTAGTAACACCTATTAGCAAGAGTGAGTCTTCGCTTTATCTCCAAGCTGATATCGTTTTGAGTGTTCACGGCGGTGCCAAGATAGGTGAATTCCTTGACAACTTCGAAAGTATAGCTGTTCGCAGCAATGTTGGATCCAATGCGCCGCGTCTCTCTGCTTGTGGACAGCATATACTTTGTTTTGCCCTCGTTCACCGTCAAACCCACCTTCGCTGATTCTTTTTCGATAGCAGAAAATGCAGCAGTAACATCTCGCTTACAACGTCCAATGATATCAATATCATCGGCATATGCAAGGAGCTGGACACTTTTGTAGAAAATAGTGCCATTACGATGTACACTGGCTTTTCGCAACACCCCTTCTATCAAAAAGTTGAAGAGGTTGCAGGATAGTGGATCGCCTTGTCTGAAACCTCGTTCGGTATCAAATGGTTCGGAGAGGTCCGTTCCTACCCTGACGGAGCTGGATGTGTTGCTCAACGTCATTCTGCAAAGCCGCACTAGCTTCGCAGGTATACCGAACTCAGACATGGTGGCATACAGGCAATCCCGTATCGGGCTATCGAAAGCAGCCTTAAAATCGATAAAAAGATGATGGGTATCGATCTGTTTTTCGTGGGTCTTTTCCAGGATTTGACGTAGTGTGAAGATCTGGTCTATGGTGGACTTACCAGGTCTAAAGCCGCACTGATAAGGCCCAATCAGTGTGTTGGCGAACGGCTTAAGTCTTTCACACAGTACGGTCGACAGGACCTTGTATGAGATGGCAAGAAGACTGATTCCCCGGTAGTTTGCGCAAATTGTAGGGTCACCTTTCTTCAGTATAGGACAAAGGACACTGAGATTCCAATCGTCGGGTATGCTTTCTGCTAGCCATATTTTGCAGATGAGTTGATGCATGCACCCTATCAGCTCATCGCCACCGGTCTTGAACAATTCAGCAGGCAGGCCGTCAGCACCGGCCGCTTTGTTGTTCTTAAGTCGATGTTACACATGTCATTAAAAACTCGCATCTGCTAATATATGCAGATGATATAAAAATTTACTGGAACGTGAAGGGGGTTGGTGATACTATTCCACTTCAGTCTGACTTGAAATCCTTTGAGGTTTGGTGTTCTAAAAATAACTTACATCTTAATCCTGATAAATGCCAAACTATGATTTTCACCAGGAGGAAAAATATTGTGGAATTTGATTATGAATTAAAAGATAAGAAAATTTGTCGTGTCGATTTAGTCAAAGACTTAGGTATACATTTTGATGTTAAATTAACTTTTAATGAGCATATTAATAAAATTTGTAAAAAATCCTCATCTCTGCTTGGCTTTATTAAGAGGTGGGCAAAAGAATTTAATAGCCCTTTAGTAACGGTGACTTCATATAATACAATAGTGCGTCCTCACTTAGAGTACGCCAGCCAAGTGTGGTCACCATTTTATAATATTCATATTAATAGAATTGAGAGAATTCAAAAAAATTTTATTCGTTTTGCTCTCAATGGCTTAAATTGGATTGACTCTTTAAACCTTCCTCCTTATGAGGATCGTTTGAAGTTACTACATATGCAATCTTTGAGCACGCGTAGAAATATTGCGGATATACTTTATCTGCATCAACTTGTAACTAGGTCTCTTGCTGCACCAGAGCTTCTTAATTATATTCACTTAAACACTAATCGCAGGAGTAATCGTAACTCTTATCAATTATTTTACCAACCTGTCAGTAGAACTAATTATATGGCTACTGCTCCTTTTAATCGCATGACTATTCTTATTAATCATTGCGATGCATATGATATTAGCTTGTCAAAAGGTCAACTCAAGCTTAGATTGAAAAATAACTTTAATTAATTTTGTAGCTTAATGGTTGTTGGTTTTTATGTTTGTGTTGTCCCGGCCCCACAGCATGATGGGTAAATTTTTTCCTAACATTTATGCCTTGGACCATATTAATAAATTCATACAATTACATTCATGCAATTGTATGTTTATATACATATGATCTGGGTGGCTATGTTGAGAAAGTGTGATAAAGCTAAGAAAAAATTATAAAAATATAACAAATTAATTGCATGCATAATTTTTTCATTTCCCTTAATATGATATATAAGTTTTTTACTTGGTTTTAAAGCTTCAAGCTAAATTGCTAAGAAAGCTAATAGCTGTAGTAGCTAAACTCTATTATTATTATTATTTTATTTATAGCTAAATACTCTTTTACACAAGTTCAAAAGGTTTGACTCGCTTTAATCTTTTGGTTAGACCATCATTCTCAAGGAGCTGGAGAGCCTCAATGTTCATATGTTGTTGAAGTCGTTATTCATAACTTTGAGCATACTCTTTGATGACATTGTCGACAGTTTCCACATTGAGATCCCTGTGTAAATTGTCATTACGAATGTAACAGGGTGCATTAAAAATACCGCGAAGTACCTTATTTTGAAATCTTTGAATAATTAATCTGTTGCTTTGACTGGTACAGCCCCAGAGCTGAATACCATAACTCCAGATTCTTTTAAGGACTTGTTGATACACGAGTAGTTTGTTATATATTGACAAGGCATGCCAATAACCAGTACATTTTTCTGTATTTTAGTTTTAGTTCTTCTTGTTTTTTATTTTTTGACATGTGGCTTCCACCTGAGTTTAGCATCAAGGGTCATGCCAAGATATTTTGTTGTATTCTCGTAGGGAACCATTTTTTGATTTATATATACTGGCTTGTGCTCTATACGTTTATTCGTAAAGTCGATATGCACTGATTTAGTATCATTAAGCTTGATGCGCCACCTACATAGCTGTCCAGCGTTTTATTTCAGCAACGGCTTTTTGTAGCTTTTCTGTTGACTCAGTATTATTGTCGCCAATAGCCAAAATTGCAGTATTATCAGCAAATGTAGCAAATGTAAATATTGCGAATATAGCTTTTCTAAAAATCAGTATAAGTTGGGAATTCCTTAAAAGATTTTAAAGTTTTTGTATTGAAATTCTCTATAAGGTAGGAAGGCTAACTTTTTGTCACCTTTATAATTAATTTTAGATATAGAGTTTCAAATCTCAAATTTGCATAAAAAAAATGAAAAAAGGGATTTGTGGTAACTATTTTCGGTCACAACAGACATCTTGCAGATACTTTTGGCACATTTTATACCTTAAAACTTTTGTTTGACTTTCTTCTAGAACAGCGATTCTTAAACTGTGGTCCGCGGACCCCTGGGGGTCCGCGAAGCCATTCCAGAGGTCCGCGAAACAATTTTTACATCAATTTTACATCATTAAACTTTTCGCTTTATTTAAATACCAAATTCATTAAAAATTCTACATGAACATGGCTTTTAGAATGATTGCACATATTTTTAAAAAACAAAGTGTGCATTTACTTTTGTGTAAACCCGGGAAGCCCAGCACCTAACTTTTTCCACTCTTCCCACTGTTTGATAACATCATCAATTTTTGTAAATTTTAATTTGAGCTTACAAGGTGCAGCTTCAAATAAATTTAACGTTGAAGTGAAGAGTTAAACACAGTTGGGACGTTCGATATCGTCCATATTTTTTCTATACGTTAATAGTGCGTACAAAATTAACACTAGAAAATTTATCGCAGAGAAATAGAACAAATTCTATTTTTTGGTGCGATTTGGCACAGAAGCTAAATCACAAGTCCCAACTGTGTTGAGCTATTTAAAATAGAAGCGATTACAATAATACGAATTATGGTCAAAGCGCATTCAAAAGTATGGGTATGAGTATTTTTTAACACTCAGCTATTTTATAGAATTTTCTCATTAAGTGCTCGATAATAAAACGCACCTACTTTTTATCGAACATTTAATGCCTCTGAAAAGAAGCTTCCAGAAGTATTTTCCCTGTCCTGTTTCTGGCAACGACTGGATCAGGGATCCATTCAACACAGACGTTAGTATTGGTATTGCTAAGCAATAATCGACATTAGAGCATGATATACTCCTGGCTATCTCTTGCGATACTTCATTGAAACTTAAGTTCAATGAAATTTAACTAACTTTTAGTTTCTCCTAAAATCCTAAAAAATATATGAAAAAACAAATTATTTTCTAGGCATTATTTTGACCAAGAAATATTTATCTGAGTTTAATGTACATATTTTGATTTGAAACTTTTTTAATTCTTTTACATTTCCCCAATTTTTATTCATTTTGTATTTCAATTACATAAAAATCCTAATAAAAAATGTTTGCCTCTATAAATGCGCAAGATTTGTTAAAATGAAGAGAGATATATTGTATAGGTATCAATATTTATTAGAAAGTAGTGTCTGCATGCTTTTCAACTTTTGGATCTTCAAGAACTGGACATACATAGTGTTGAAAAGACCTTTAAAAACCGGAAAAATTAAAGCAAAATATAAGTTCTTCGTTCATTCACCGGTCAGATAACCGGTCATTTTATGTCTGTTTGAGTTTGACATCGGTTGGCAAGCCTGAGTGTCTTTGTCATTATTGAGTCAGAAATTAAGCTTAGAACGATGTCAAATATCTAGAGTCGGGATGGGGTCCGCAAAAAAAATTTAGCTCGATAAGGGGTCCTCGGACTACATAAGTTTAAGAACCCCTGTTCTAGAACATACAAAAATTTAAATTTGATTGGCTGACAAGTAAAGTTTTTACAAGCATTTATGTGAAGTGTGTGCTGTCAACAATGTAGTTTTTCAATTTTACCTTTTATATGGAAAATTGGGCCATTCGAAAAAAACCATTACGATATTCGAATTCTACGGAAAGTTTTACTGTAGAAAATGTTATCGTAATCCGTTGTGGAAACGAAAATTGTTCAACTAAATTCGTTCGTTTACATTTTGTAGTGTATTTTGACAACTATGAAACCAATGTAGGAGAACACACTCTGTAATAGGAAAAACTCTTTTCTACATAATCGTGATGGCAAACTGCCAAAAATAGTGTTTAATAATTTGTGAACGCGAAAGTTGCGTAAAAGTGGTAAATTTTTAAGACTTAGGGGTTTCGGAACTCCATTTGAAAAAAAAGGCCAAGAAATAAAAAAAAGGTTTGATGAATTTTTAGAAAAAGCTGAAAAAAAGGCTAGAGGCTAGATGAAATTTTCGAGGCTAAATGGAATTTAAAAAGGCTAAATCTAGCCTCAAAAAGGCTAAAACGGCAACGCTGGTGATGTTTTACCCAGGTCTGATAATAATGATAAATAATTATCATTGATCAGTCATTATTTTGTGTGCTTAGGCGAGTGATGTGCATGTTTTTATCATTAGATTTACATATATGTATAATAAAAAGAGAGTTTTTGAAATCAAATATGAGCCATGTAAGAACTGTGTGTACATAAAATGAATTATTATTATAATAATTATAGTGAACATGTTTTATTTGCTTGTCCTTTTTTATAACTTTTCATATTGTTGGCAAAGTTGCCACTTGTTTCGATTGGATCAAAATAAATTTAATTTTTTTTTAATTTGGTATTATAATAGCATGGATAAATATTTTTAAAATATGATTAGTACTACAGTGGAACTAGATTTTAATAGTGATTTATAAATTAATTCATAAATTATTTCCTTGTGAAACTTGAGCATTTTGTGTACAGCACATAGTTACATATGTATATCAAAAATCTATGTAAATCTTTATTTAATATTTTGTTAAATAATTATCAAAACTTTTATTTTTGGGATTGTCGTCCATGAGATGAATAATGCTCCTGGTGCCAGTTTTGTTGAATTTGAACATTCGATAATAAAGACAAAAATACTTAGCGGCGAATTCAAAATAAATTTGAAAAGAGGAAAAAGCAAGGTATGGGACGCATTTGGAAAAATTATAAATGTAGTTGGGGAAGAAATACCTAGTTTGATAGCATGTAGCATCGTCTAACCCAGGGGCTCTTAAACTTATGTAGTCCGAGGACCCCTTATCGAGCAAAATTTTTTTTGCGGACCCCACCCCAACCCTAGACATTTGACGTCGTTCTTAAGCTTAATTTTGGGCTCAATAAAGACACTCAGGCTTGCCAACCGTTTGGTTTTCACCCGGACAGTCTGGTTTTTGAGAGCTTGGTCCGGTTGTCAAACTCAACCAAGCATAAAATGTCCGGTTATCTGACGAGGTTAGGGAACGAATTAATTTTTTTTGGCTTTAATTTTTCCGGTTTTTAAAGGTATTTTCAACACTATATCCGGTTTCCTAAGGCATAAAGTTGACAAGCCTACAGACACTACTTACTCGCTTATAAGGGCAAACATTTTTTATTAGGATTTTCATGTAATTAAAACACAAAATGAATAAAAATTGTGGAAATGTAAAGGAATTCAAAAAGTTACAAGTCAAAGTACTTATGTATGTAAATTAAACTCAGACAAATATTTCTTGGTCAAAATAAAGCTAAGAAAATAAATTGTTTTTTTTTCAAATTTTTTTAATAAAGAATATAATAACAAAAATAATTTTTTTGGTAACTTTATGTTATTTTATAAGCGAAATTTGTTATATTTTCTTCTGTGGAAGTTTTTACTTAATCAGATGGATGATGTTGTTTTCTTGACACCAAATCCGCAATGTCGGGCTCTATATTATTAAGTTTTATCCTCAGGTTTGCTTCTACATTAAACTTGTTTCTATACTAAGATTTTATGTATAATAGTACCAAAAAAGCCTTTTCACACAAATACGTTGTACAAAACGGAAACAAGTTTTGGAGGGCCTTATTTGCAACTGCAGGGTAATCGGTTTTTAAGAGTAACCAAAAGTTAGTTAGCTCGATTTTATTGAACTTTAGTTTCAAAGACGTATCGCAAGAGATATCCACGCGCATATCTTGCTCTAATGTCGATAATTGCTTAGCATTACTAACATCTGTGTTAAATGGATCCCTGATCCCATCGTTAACAGAAGCAGGACAAGGAAAATACTTTTGGAAGCTGATTTTTAGAGCCATCAAAAAGCATTCGAGTTTCATTATTGAGTTTTCTATAAGGAAATTCTATAAAATCGCTGAGTGTTGGAAAAGACTCATACACACACTTTTGAATGCATTTTGACCATAATTCCATTTTTTTTTGTAGTCGCTTCAGCTTCACATAAATTTAAAGTTGAAGATAAAAACTTTAAATTTATATGAAGCTGCACCTTGTAGATTCAAACTGAAATTTCCAAAAATTGATGATGTTGTAAAAGAGTGGAAAGAGTGGCAAGAGTTAGGTGCTGGGCATTCCGGGTTTGAACAAAAGTAAATGCACACTTTGTTTTTTTAAAAATAATTTTTAATAAATGAGTTATTTGAATAAAGCGAAAAGTTCGATGATGTATAATTATTTGATGTCAAAATTGTGTCGCGGACCCCTGGAATGGCTTCGCGGACCCCCAGGAGTCCGCGGACCACAGTTTAAGAATCTCTGGTCTAACCTGTAATATTGCTTATTGTATTTCTTATTTGCACAATTTATTCATACTCTACATACATATGTATGTATATATTTTACTTTTTTATTACATCTGTCAATTTTTTGGATAATTCATTCATTTTTGTTTTTTATAAAAATATTTAAATCATGTAAAAATATCATAAACGTTTTTTCCCCATCAATATTCTTTTTGTAAAAATAATTAAATTATAATTGCTGTACAATCACCTCTTGTCTTTAGGACAGTTGATTGTACATAACTATTATAAATATCATATTACTGTATACTTATGACTTTTATGTGAAATAAAGAAAGTATGAAATGAAAAAAAATGTAAGGAGTGTTGCAATATTTTCAAACTTGGCAGTAATAGTACTTCAAACCTAAAGAAACACAAATGCTTTCTTATTACTAATTCCGCTGGAGAATTATCATAGCGGACTGATTTTGGTGTTGGTACTAAACAAGTCTTGATGGGCATTGTCACTCAATGCACTGTTCATTGATCGCTTATCTCAGCGCTGTTTTGACGTCGTTAATGCGGAGCTCAAAGAAATCAAAAGTTTCGGATTTAGTCTGAAATCAGACCTTTGGACCGAAAACTTCGTATTTGTCACTAACAATTCATTATATTAATGATGGAAAATTGATCAAAAAGCATGAAATCAATGGGGTCTGAATCTTGCACTGGTAAAAGCTACGGTACCCGGTCATAACCCCAATGGTCATATTCCCCAAAATGATTTTGGGCATCATGTCCGTTTTTCTTCCGGTCATAATCCCCATTTTTTTTGGGGACTATGACCACTTGTAAGAACGGACATAATCCCCAAAAAATGAGGACATAAGGCCAAATAATTTTGGGTGCTTATAACAAAATAAATGAATATTCAAAAAAAAATTTCGCATAATATACTAACTTCTATTTAGAATTACAGTGGGTAGCGATGCCCACTTACCCTTACTCTTATGTAAAATTACTCTGGCTAGCGAACCAGGTGTTGGATATATTATAGACCGATCCGCGGCCGAAGGCCGCCGCTAAGCCGGTGCCAGATTTTTGGGAATTTTAAATCATGAGCTGTGGCCGTAGGCCGCCCACTTACCCCAACTTTTATGTACAAGCGTTGTTGGACATATTCGAGGGTGTAATCCTTGGCCGAAGGCCGCCCACTCCACTAAATATAAAATTCCTCTTGTATTTTCAAGCAAAACGAAAGTGGTCATAACACCCATGGGTGTTATGTCCATCGTTATGAGTGGTCATAACCCCCAACATTTTTTTTGGGACTATGACCGTTTTTTAGGTGGACATAACGCCCAAAATTTTTTGGGCATTATGACCATTGGGGTTATGACATGGCACCAAAAGCTACGACCCATTATTTCCAGAATATTGGAAAAAAATTAGTTTTATTTTGTTTTTATTTCCAGGTAATAGAATTCTTGCTAAGGTTCAGAGTATATTACTAGGTTTCAACTTAAATCTTAATAATGCAATTGTAGTGACTGACAGAGGAGCTTATATGATTTCAGCATTTAAAGAATATAACCGCATTAATTGTGCTTGTCGTTTGCTTCATAATGTGTTGGGAATGTCCTTAAAAATTAATCCCAAAATATGGGAACTTTGCAACAATTGCACAAATCTTGTGAAGTACTTTAAAAAATCGGGTACTAACGCAAAGCTTCCAACAACATTGAAAAGTTTTTCAACTACGCGGTGGAATACTGTGTTTTATTTATTTCAATCCATTGAAAAAAATTGAACGGAAATCACAAAAATATTGCAGGAAAAAAACGAGCTACACAGAATTAACGATATTAGCTTAACCCATTTTCTGCCGCTGTTCGAGTTTTCGAACAGCAAATTTGATCATTTTCACCGAATTTTTGTTCTATATCAATGCATAAAAGTAACTAAATGGTATACAGCGTATTATAGTAAATTAAATTGGCTTTCAGAAAAAAAAATATATTGGCCACGCCCTTTTTCCGTGGTGGGCTACAGCTAATGGTTGAAAAATACCTTATTAGCAGACCTATTTTTAGTAAGTTAATTAATGTATAATTAAAAATAGTTCATTTCCAAAAGTACATTTTTTCTGTATATAAAGGTCGAATAAAGTCAAAAAGTGACTTTACACAAGATCTGTTTCCACTAGGAAACATTGGCGGACTCCTAAAAGTGACTGTTCGAAAAGTCGAACAATGGCGGTTGGAAACACAGCTCACAACAAAATTTGTGTTTGAAAGCGATCTGTTGAAAAATTTTTCACTTAGAAACAATTCTGCTTTAATTTGTGGGTTGGCGAAGTACGAAGTGATATTATAATATTTTCTGTCAAAAAAAATTGTTTTTCTATATATTTATAAGCTTTTATTCACAATTATAATAGTTTCATGGGGGGTATTTACCTTCACGATAATGCCATCCATTTCTCCGTGTTACGGGAAATCACCTAATAATTGTGTAGCCCGAGAGGAAAGCCAGACATTGCAAAGTATGCCATAAGCCTACACAGCGAATGTGCAAAAAGTGTCAAGTAAATTTGCACATGAAAAATTGCTTCGCAACCCACAGCAACTGGGACAAAAGAAAATAAAATTGTAACAAAATCAAATAAAAAGCATTTCTAATAAGTAATAAAAACATACTTATTGTTTTTATTAAATTTATAAATTTTTTTGACCAATACCTGGAGAAAATATGCATATTCAACATATAAACTGAATTGTGCCCAACCGCCATTGTTCGACTTTTCGAACAGTCTTACCTGACGAAACAAAAAGTGGTACAACATTTTGGACAACGGATTCGACTTTTTTGGGTCCTAATTAGTCTAGAAATAACACTTTTAAATATAAATTCGAACTTTCATGCAGCGCGGCAGAAAATGGGTTAAGTAGAATTTCAGCACTTGTTAAATATTTAGAAAATTTTGAAATAAGCTCAAAATCCTTAGAAGCCGAAAATAACTCCACTATAGACTTAGCAATTGTGCATATCTATAAACTGCGTAGAATTTGTACAATTATTGCTTGTGATATTGATGAAATCAGAGTTCGTAGAGCACTCAAAATACGCTTTTGCTCATTTTACTTATCTATCTTTATTTATCTTTTCATTTTAAAAACTCAAGAGTGCAATCAAATCAGAATTTACTCAATTAGAACTCGTCGTTTGTTTTCATCACTCGTTTATTTCTTCGCTGATAAATAAAAAACGAGTGAGCATCGTGTTGATGCGTCTCGTTTTATTTTCATCCCTTTCGAGTTTATCAATTGATAAACTCGTTTTGAGATGATGTGAAAAGTGAGGAGCATAATTCTTATCGCTCGTGAGTATTCAAATGATAAATTCATTTGACGATTCGTGTATTTCATTCAGAATGTTTGAAGTTAACTGAAAATAAATGTAACGGTTTGACTTAAAAGTCTAAATAAAATATAATTTACCGTTAGAGTAGATAGAAAAAAAAAAATTTAAAAAAATTGAGCGAGCAAAAAGAAGAGTTTTTCAAATTTCTTATCACGAGCGCTCAATGCAGCGTTGCTATTGTTGAATTGAATTTATCACTGCAAAAATATATGAGTGAGAAGTATGGGCGAGTAAAAAAAAAGTATGTATCTATCATTGAGTTTTTTTGAAGATCATATTCAGTGAGCAATAAATATGAAAGAGAAAACAGTAACAGTTTGTTCACTCAAGATATTAAGCGATTGAGCGCTCCTTATTTTTTCCTCATAAATGAAAAATTCAAAATTGAATACTCATGAATTGAATTGTATTGAAGATGAGGAGTGAAATATTTCTCCTCAATGATGAGTATTTACGAACTCTGGATGAAATCAAACAATTAAAAGAGCAACTTAATTTCTTATTAGAGTCCGTGATTTTGGATAATTTGACAATTTTTCACAAGATTGCGATATTCTTGTTTCCTCCAGCTAATAAACTAAGTCAGTTTACAGATGTCGAAAGAGCTCAGGTGCTAAATAATGAAAAATTTTTCTGACTTAACTGAAGAAGTACCATCATCATTATCAAACATATCATTTGTTACTTCAGAGCTATACATATAGCGGATTTGTCGAACGTACTGAGTACTTAACTGTCGAAGCCAAAATTAATAATGAGATTCGAAAGTATGAAAATACTGACGTGAAACTTGAAAGTGACTTCAATGTTTTAGATTGGTGGCACGTACATCGCACAGAATTTATATTTTTATACAGGTTGAGTTGCAAAATTTTAGCAACTCCTACTAGTAGTGCCGCTTCAGAAAGAACATTTTCCAAAGCAAAAAATTTAATATGCGAAAAGCGCAGTTCACTTGGCCCTACATCTGTAAATAAAATTATGTTCCTTAACACTAATTAAACAGAGGAGTATTTACTCGAGGAAGTAGAAAACCAAGACGAGATAGTTTTATAAAAATATCAATATACACCTAATTCTGTTTTTACGCGATAGATACGTTCCTGAAAAATCCGCGTAAAAAAACCGCGTAAAAAAAGATACAGTATCCCTATAAAAGTAGGGGATTGGTTCCACATTAGAAAAATCAACAAAAATAGTAACATAAAATAAATAAAATATTACCGGTTTTACAGGCGCTGTAACCTATTTTATTTAAATAGCGTATAATAAATTACATAGAAAAAAGAAAAAATGCAATAAAAATATTAATGAATCAAAAATAAAATGCATACAACATATAAGAAAACAACAAAAAAAAAGCAATTCATTTTAATAAAATAAAAACTGGTAAAAAATATTGTAAATCATTATTTAATCGGTATTATTTTCTGATAAAACGCGCATTTTTTTTGAGAAACTTGAATGTCATTGTCATTACTCAGAATTTCAACTTAATTTTCAAGCTCATGTATTGTTAAATCGCGTTAAATCAAATCAATTCGCGCAAAAGCAGAACGCAACACTTTTTTCGAATCGCGTTAAATCAAATTCGCGTAAAAAAATTCGCGTAAAAACAGAATTAGGTGTAATATGTACGTGTCTGAGCTATTTATTTATGAATTATGTTTATTTATCTATTCTTGTTATTTAATATTATATGGACTGAAGTAAACTTTTTTGATTTATCGTTTAATAAATTATACCAAAAAAAAACCTTGAATTTTGTAAATGTAAATATTTTGCCGTAGTTATATTAATTTTTCTACATCATTCTAAAGATAAAATTACCAAAAAGTAATTTGAACAGATCTAAAACACGATTTTGATGTTACAACAATGTTGAAAAATTACAATAATTACTGGACATTGCGTTTTATTTCAGTTTTCAGATAAATAAATAAAAAAGTTGTACTTGTACAATTTCCATCTTCTGGCAACACCTTGGTGTAGAAATGAATTCTCTCTCTCTCTCTCTCTTTTATCCAATACATAAAACCGATAGAGCACTTCATTCAGTTGGATTATGTTACCTTCTGTTTTGTAAGTGCGATGTCACACGATTGGCATTTGACAGCACTCAAACAATAATTTTTTACTCTTTTTGACTTTTTGAGTGGAAGCCAGTCACACGATGAAAAAAATGAGTGCCGGTTAAATTCTGACGTTTATGTTTTTTGCTACTTTTTCTACACAGTCTTCGACTAATTGCCAATCGTGACGGACGATAATGTTAAGATCGCGTTGTATTGTTAGCTCTAATGCTATCGCTAAAGAAAGTGCACTAAACTGCAATGAAAAAAGACAGTAAATTCATTGATTCAATAAAACTTTTGCCTAATTTTGTGTTTAATTGTAACACTTGTCGTGACTCGGGAACGAATTTGGTATCCGTTGTTGTCGCTTTAATTGCAGAGGTTAAAGAACTTAAGTCTAAGACATGTGAGTTTCTGCCTATTGAAGGTGACGTAGTTGGTGTTGCTCGCAATAAAAGTAAAAGTTCGATGCTCGATTTTAACCAGTCGGCAAATAATGCATATCATGCAGGTGTTTCCTCGATTGCTGTTGATGCATCACTTGCTATCTTGCCTACGCTCAATTTAAATCAAAATAGCAAAATTAATAAAAAATTGGTTTCGAAGTCTGCGTCTCCACAGTCTATTGCTGTTGCTGCTATGCCTGTTCTTCCTGCATCTTCTCTTTCTCAAACCGGTTTTGAGAATGTAAATAATGCATTTCATGCTGGTATTTCCTCGATTGCTGCTGATGAGTCATCCAACAATGCATCACTTGCTAAGCCTATTGTTCCTGCTTCTTCTTCTTCCATAACCGGTTTTGAGAAATCTAAATATGTTGATCCCGCAATGCTCTCTGTCTCTGGCTCTGCTTCTGGATGTGATGTTGATGTTAATGCTGCTGTTGTTGCTAAGATTTTCAATAATGTGGATTGCCGCCCGTGTAGTAGTGTTGATGCCGCTGTTGATGTTGCTGTTGTTGCTGATGCTGTCGCTAATTCTGCTGATACAAATAATGATATCTTGCCTAGTCGACGTGTTCGGCGTCTCTCTCTTCCGGTTGCTGCCACTACTGCTGCTATTGATGCTTTGTTATCGTCACCTCGCCCTATCTCGCGTTTTGCTTTTGATAAACATACTCAAGATAATTTCTCAAACAAAAATATTTCTTTTGCCGAAGTTGTAAAATATAATAACAATCATAATGCTGAATTAATGTCGTTGAATCCTGAGACCCTTAAGAGTACCAAGACTAGCTCAGTCTCTAAATCTCCGGTTGCTGTTGTTCCAGTTGTTTTTCCTATTGCGGTTATTAATAAAAACAATAACAATAATATTGCAAATGCTGAGAATACCTATAGTAAAAACATAGCTGAGCCTAATAAAAACAATAATAAACTTTGTACTGTAGTTATTGGAACGAATTGTAATTCGGAACTCGTTGTTGTAGTTCCGTCTCTGAAGAAAATATAATTAACTATGTGTCGCTTCAGACTAATATTGATGTTAAGCATTTTTCTTGCTTCAAATTGGTGAAAAAGGGAACCAACTCGGAGTCTCTTGAAAAAGTAAACTTTAAGTTGGGTGTCTCTTCTACGCTTTTTACGCAGTTGATGGACCCAAAAATATGGCCTGCTGAAAAATCAGACTCCGGCTTAGCTCATAGTGGCTTGGTTAGTTTGTCGTCTATTATTTGCATAAAAATATTTTATCAAAATATATCGGGTATGCGTACTAAATCAAAATCATTCATTACTAAAAGTTCACTTCTGGAGTTTGATGTCATTGTTCTTGTTGAAACATGGTTGACGATAGAATTTTCTGACTCGGAATATTTCGATCCAAATCTGAATTCCATTTTTCGCAAAGACAGGGATGCTTCGAAAACTGGCTGCAGCAGAGGTGGTGGTGTTTTGGTGGATGTTCAGCATAAATTACGTCCTAGTAGTGTAGTGCTCAGTAATAGCGATTCTGCTTTGGATCAAATCTGTGTTGCTCTGAATGGAAATAAGGGGGTTTTATTTTTATGTGCATAATATATTCCACCTAATAGTCCTTTAGATTTATACATTTCACATGTTGATAATGTTAATTTATTGGTTGGAGATAAGGTAGGTGATAGTCATGTTTGTGTAATTGGGGATTTTAATTTGCCTAAACTTTGTTGGAATTATTTGCCTGATAATAACAATTGCTAAATTGCGTCGAATGCGTCTAGTGACACTGAATGCTATCTTATTGACAACTTTTTGAGCGCTGGCCTATCGCAAATAAATGGTCTTGTTAATAAACTAAATAGGATACTTGACCTAGTTTTTATTAGCAATGACATTAATTTCAACCTTGAAGAATGTGATTGCCCTTTCTCACCTCGTGATTCTCACTACTTACCTTTATGCATTAGGGTTGAGTTTTATCAATTTCATAGTGCTAAGCATATGCCTGGTAAATTGTATTATAATTATTTTGCTTGTGATTTTAACCACATAAATTGCTTAATTAATGAGATGAACTGGGAAGAAATTTTTTTCCAGAAAAACACATCTGACAGTTTTAAGACTTTTTTAAATGAAGTCGAAAATATTTGTATTGCGAACACCCCTAGATTTGTAAGAACATCTTATAAAATTCCGTGGCACACTAAAGGATTAAAAAAACTTAAAAATTTGCGAAATAAATTTTATAAAAAATATAAATTTAGTAACAATATTAAATTTAAAGAAAAATACCTTCAGTATAAAAGGGAACATTCTTTTCTTGCTCAATATTTATACAATTATTATATTGGTCAATCTGAAGCTAATATTAAATTAAACCCGAAAGCTTTCTGGCGTTTTATAAAACCTAAAAAAAAATGTTCTAACATTCCTTTAAATCTTCATTTGAATGATAAATTTGCAACTTCATCCACTGATGCTGCTAATCTTTTTGCTGAATCATTTAGGTCAAATTTAGAACCTGATGTTGACACTGATGTTGGCCATATATCTGAATTGAACTCATTCGGTGATTTTGGTTCGCTCATTTTATCAACCACTGATATAATCCAAGGGATTTCTAACCTTAAAGGATCTGATCATGGTGATATTAATGGAATATCTGCATTTTTCCTAAAACAATGTGCGCTTTCGATTGTCCATCCGTTGAAAATAATTTTTAATATCTCTTGCTGAGGGTACATTTATTAATGAGTGGAAAATAACTTCTGTTACTCCCATCTATAAAAATGGAAACAAAAATGATGTGTTTAATTACAGGCCTATTGCTAAAATTCCGACTATATCTAAGCTCTTTGAAAGTGTTGTTAAAGTTAAAATGACTTTTGCTGTCAAAAGCTTGATATCCTGCAATCAACATGGTTTTGTGACTGGTCGCTCAACAGTGTCAAATTTAGCTGTTTTTACTGAAGATTGTCTTTCAACCTTTCAAAATGGTCATCAAGTAGATACTATTTATACTGATTTTGCCAAAGCTTTCGACAAGGTTTCACATAAAATTTTACTGTCTAAATTAAAGCAAATCGGTTTTCACTCAGCATTCCTGAAATGGATAGAATCCTATTTATCCAATAGGTTGTGCTATGTGCTAGTTGATAATTGTAAGTCTCAGCCCTATAAAGCCACTTCGGGTGTTCCGCAAGGAAGTATTTTAGGCCCATTATTATTTGCAATATTTATTAATGATATTCAGAGTTGTTTTGTTAATGCTAAATTTCTAATGTATGCAGACGATCTTAAAATTTATGCTGTTATGAAAAGTTTTGATGATTCCTTAAAGTTACAGTCTGACTTAAATAGACTGTCTTTATGGTGTCAAAAAAACCGTTTACACTTAAATTTGAAGAAATGTTTTCATATGTAATTTTTCAGGTCGAAATTGCAATTCTGCATTGACTGTCACCTTGATAGTTGCACTCTAAAAAAGTTAACGGAAGTCACAGATTTGGGAATAATTTTTGACCACAAATTTACTTTTGTTAGTCATTACAATAATATCATGTCGAAGTCATATGCGCTATTTGCTTATGTTAGGAGTAATAGCTCTGAATTTTGGGACCCATATACCTTAAAATTATTATATACGTTGATTGTTCGATCTAAAATTGAATATGGCGCTTTTATTTGGAGACCATATTATGCGATTCATATAAATCGAATCGAACGTGTTCAAAAGGCTTTCGTTCGTTATGCGTTACGTTCTTTAAATTTTATTGACCTTATAATGCAAAGTGTAAACTAATTAACCTAAAATCTCTTGAAAGTAGAAGAAGTATTCTTGCTTTAACATTTGTTTATGATATAGTCTGTGGTTTTATAGACTGTTCTTCCCTCTTACAGTCCATTGGATTTAATATTCCGGTAAGAAACCTGAGAAGTTTTGAAATCTTCCATGTTGGTCTTTGCAGAACTAATTATGCATCTAATGTACCTATCATTAGGGTTCTAAATGAATTTAATATGATATCTAGCTCCATAAATGTAGATTTTATTTATTCTAGAAATATTTTAAAGAAACTGTTAAATTCTATTTATAATTAATTGCTTGTTATATATGATTTAAGTTTAATTTATTTTTGATTCTAGTCAGTAACGAATTACTTTTGTGATCCATTGATTAAATAAAATGAAATGAATACCATTATGCTGTGTATTGTGCGTATATAATGTTTTCTTTCATTCTCTGTGAATAATTGAATGAAGTTAGTTAAAATTTTAAGCTTATTTATTTCTACTAGTGAAAATGTGTGAAATTGCTATTGTGATAAGAAAAAAAATATAACTTCAATTCAGAATGGGGACTGATATATGTACAATTGAAACATTGTACATATGTAGGGATCATGGCGGAGAGTCCCAATGCCTAATATGCAAAAAAAAAATTAATATGTAAAGTTTATAAAATTAAGAGGCATTACGAAAGTTTCCATGCTCAGCAATACGACTGCTTACAAGGCGAAGACAGAAAAGCTTTATATGAAAGTATTCAAGTAGGTTTCAAATTAAATGACATTGTAAGTTTGAAAACAATTTTCTTATGTGATTATGTTAACTTTGACTCTGTTATCATATATTTACAAAGAATCCTTGCGACGACGCAGTCCGATCCAGCTATGAAATAGCAGAGCTGTTAGTATGCAGAAACCATGCATTTTCAGATGGTAGCTTTATTAAAAGCTGCATATTCAAAGCAGTGCAGTTAATATCCAAAGAAGAGGTTCTTAAACATGAAGCGATCAGCCTGTCACGCTCGACAGTGGCCAGGCGCCACTATATTTGCAATATTTTTAACCTGATGTTCACATCGATGTTCGCTTCAAAAGTCTACAAGTTTAAATAGCTCCAGCATTACCCGACTAGAAATTTTCTTAGGCATGCCTAAATATACATTCGGCCCTAACTGAGATATAACGAGGTTAGCCTAAATTAGGAATGTTTAGCAGCAGCCTAATTAGGCAATTCTAAGGAATTTCTAAATTAGGTTTACCTATCGACTGCCTGATTAAGCCTTACTACGGCTAGTAAAAGGCATGCCTATGTTGGCTTTTGCCTAACCAGAATGTTAGGGCCTTGTGCAAAAACCCAACGAGAGCCTAGTGAGGCGGGCGTTGGACAATCCTATTTAGGAAAATTTGGGGCACACCGTTACAATCCACACTTGGCCCTAACGATCTGGCTAGGCAAAACCAATGGGGACCTAATTTACGCCTTACGATATTTTCTAGTCGGGTAATAACATCTAAAATGATTTCTATCACGGCAAATTGTGAACGTTATCAAACTAATATGCTAAAAAGCTCAATGATCAGAGAACTCGTATATTTTCAAAAGTACCTTACCTTTGCTGGTGTGTTGCGCTGTTTTTTAGAATATAATTAATTTTGTTCGTTTAACTGGTGCCAGAGAAGTGTTCGTCAGAAAATAAAAAGGAAACTACTCAAATAGGAAATAGAGTTCAGTATTTATTTAACATCTTCAAAGTTGAATAAAGACAAAAACAAAAAGTAAGTGTGACGAAAACTACGCAAGCAAGTTTGTAAACCAAAAATAAATTGTCTGTAACGCCCTGGAGTAGATGTGATGAAAAAGCAAAGTTGTAAATCTGAAATTATTGCTTTGCATCATTTCAGAAACATCAAGTCCAGTGCCACGCAGTAGGGTTAACTTCTTTTTATTTTTTTGCATGGTTCATAAATAAATACATAGTAGTTGGCTTAAGTTTGCATAAGCTCCCACTTCGAAAATTTGGCCAATTTTTTTAAAACAAACGGTATTTTTTCCAAAAACTGTGCGAATAACCTTTAATTTTTTACCGTATCGATTTTTTTTTCTTTTTCATGGGTAATAAGGGGTAAAAAGCAATAAACAAATAGAAAAAAAAAGTGTCGCTCGGATCTAGTTTCGGAAATATAGACATAGGAAAGTGCGGACATAGCTTTTGTGAAAATGATTATAAGTTGAAAACAGCTGAATGGAAAATGGAAAGATACTTTAATGGCCTACAATAATAATAATAGAGTTTAGCTACTACAGCTATTAGCTTTCTTAGCAATAAAAAATTATGCATGCAATTAATTTGTTATATTTTTATAATTTTTTCTTAGCTTTATCACACTTTCTCAACATACCCACCCAGATCATATGTATATAAACATACAATTGCATGAATGTAATTGTATGAATTTATTAATATGGTCCAAGGCATAAATGTTAGAAAAAAATTTACCCATCATGCTGTGGGGCCGGGACAACACAAACATAAAAACCAACAACCATTAAGCTACAAAATTAATTAAAGTTATTTTTCAATCTAAGCTTGAGTTGACCTTTTGACAAGCTAATATCATATGCATCGCAATGATTAATAAGAATAGTCATGCGATTAAAAGGAGCAGTAGCCATATAATTAGTTCTACTGACAGGTTGGTAAAATAATTGATAAGAGTTACGATTACTCCTGCGATTAGTGTTTAAGTGAATATAATTAAGAAGCTCTGGTGCAGCAAGAGACCCAGTTACAAGTTGATGCAGATAAAGTATATCCGCAATATTTCTACGCGAGCTCAAAGACTGCATATGTAGTAACTTCAAACGATCCTCATAAGGAGGAAGGTTTAAAGAGTCAATCCAATTTAAGCCATTGAGAGCAAAACGAATAAAATTGTTTTGAATTCTCTCAATTCTATTAATATGAATATTATAAAATGGTGACCACACTTGGCTGGCGTACTCTAAGTGAGGACGCACTATTGTATTATATAAAGTCACCGTTACTAAAGGGCTATTAAATTCTTTTGCCCACCTCTTAATAAAGCCAAGCAGAGATGAGGATTTTTTACAAATTTGATTAATATGCTCATTAAAAGTTAATTTAACATCAAAATATATACATACCTAGGTCTTTGACTAAATCCACACTACAAATTTTCTTATCTTTTAATTCATAATCAAATTCCACAACGTTTTTCCTCCTGGTGAAAATCATAGTTTGGCATTTATCAGAATTAAGATGTAAGTTATTTTTAGAACACCAAACTTCAAATGATTTCAAGTCAGACTGAAGTGGAATAGTATCACCAACCCTCTTCACGTTCCTGTAAATTTTCATGTCATCTGCATATATTAGCAGATGCGAGTTTTTAATGACATGTGTAACGTCATTAATTGCTAAAATGAACAGGAGCGGCCCCAGGTGACTTCCTTGTGGAACACCTGATGCCGCGCTGAATGGGGAGGAAAACACCCTCCGAAATCTTATCTGATATGAGCGATCAGATAAATAAGATTCAATCCAGCTGACAAAATTTAAAGGAAATCCAAGCTTCTTTAACTTAAATAAAATCAAATTATCAAAATAGCTATCTCTTATTGATTTATTAAATAAAAAACTGAGGGGCTGACTCAGCACAGAGCTTCAGTTATCTAGTAGTGTCGCAGGAATACCATCAGGTCCGGAGCTGAAGTCATCATCAAGAGATGAGATATATTTCTCTATTAAGTCAGGTGAGAAAGATATCTCATTGATCGAAACTAAAGGGTCGTTATCAATATATTCAAATTAGTGGACCTCAGGGCTAAATAATTCCGTAGAAAAGGATTCTTTAATTAAATTACCAAACAACCCAGCTATAATTTGTTGGTCGCTAGTGAGCCCATCAACTGTTCTGAATTCAGATGGAAACCCGTCAGACTCTTTTTTTTGTATTAATAAATCCACAAAAATGCTTAGGGTCATGAAGAATATTCAGCCTAATTTAATTCAAATATTCAGAATAAACTAAAGCCGACATATCCTTAAATTCATGGAAAAGTTGGTGATAAGCAACTAAGTCATTTCGGTCTTGGCTACAAACGTACTTGTTCCACGCCCTACTAAGGCCATTGCGATTTTTTTTAAATCCTTTGTGTACCAAGGATATGAAGAATTATTAACATACCTCTTTGCATAAGGCACCGACAACGCTATGGGCGAAAAAAGTTCACCATAGAAAAATTTAAGGCTCTCATCAATTGAATTACTCGTATTATTAAAAAAAATAATTAGGTCGTCTAATTTGTTCCTTAAACTCTCGTTCAACTTTAAAAAGTCAGCTTTTTTAAAATTGAATTCATAAACATTGATGGAAGAACATGCATTAATTAAATTTTCATTGTCAGATTGGTACACAATACCTAAAGGCGGATGATAGGAATCCACCGTAGAAAGAGCATGGATAGCATTTCTTACAACAACATTACTGCCATTTGCAGCCAAGACTATGTCAAGTTGTCGTCCATGAGAATTAGTTATACAACTTACTTTTTGTAAATTAGAAAGTAATTCGTCAACAAAAATTTGTTGTTGTCGAGTTTTTTGACACGATGCATAAAAATATGTACCATCATACGAAGGAGTCCATTTAAGGTCAGGCAGATTGAAATCACCTAACAATAAAATGTCGTCATTAGTGTCTAGTTCATTTATTATGTATTCTACGGACATCGAAAGACATTCGTAGACATTTGCGCTACTATTTGGAGGAACATAAGCGTTAAGAATATAAATATTGGAGTTACAATGTGTAACTTTAACGCATAACAGTTCAATATTAGATGCGCAGGCAATTTCGATTAATGAACTAGTTAAATGATTTTTTATGGCTATTAAGACGCCTTCACCAACAGAAGAAATGTCTTCCAACTGTCTGTCTCTTCTAAAAACATTGAAACTATTGTAAAAAAGTTCCTAATTGAGATAAGTGTTATTTAACAAAGTAAAAACGATATTATCCTCAGAAAAGTTCTAAGTGGCTAAAAAGATTTCATGCGTCTTAGAACGCAAACCCCTTACATTTTGATAGTAAAGGGATAGCCGCTTCAGTTTTTTGAATTGGAACGGACAGTCTTATTATTTTTTTTCGATATAAATTCTGAATTAAATATATTATCCACCCATGCGTTAGAATTAAGAATGGCAGAAACATAAGTAGATGCCACTGTAATTTTAAAAGACGCGTGAGTTGGTTTATTACCGATTTTCCTTCAAGAAACGAAGGCGTCGGCAGGAATCATTTGGTTTTGTCTGATATAGCTTATAACATTGTCATTGGTAGTCTTAGCATTAAGTCGTGAAATGAAAATCGATTTCAACCTTGGTAATGCTTGCAAGGAGACTGGTGCCACAGATCTACCAATCGTAACAACACCTTGCAGATTAGGAATGACTGAAATGGAGGAGTATCGAAAGTGGAGGAAAGGGATGGAGGGTTATTTATAGCAGAAGTAGCGGGAAAGTTGGAAGTAGATGGAGAGTTATTTAGAGGGGGATCTAAAGCAGTTACTTCACGATTAACAGCTGTGTCACTCGCCCCCCCACACTACATTCGACTTACGATTCTTATTTAATTTTCGTTTAAGTTTTCTTTTCTTCTTCAGGGAAATAGCTTGCTTGGGTAGAGTAGAGATCGAAGGAGTAGAAGAAAAAACCATAGCAGCCTCAGTAATAGTTTTATTTTGAAACGAACTAAAATGGGGTGAGACAGCCTCATTAAGGCTTTTTTCAATTTGGGGAGTTATATCTAAATAATTATTTAGAATATCTCTGAAATTAATATTCAAATCAGTGTTGGCATTTTCGGTACATTTGTACTTTTTTCGGTACATTTGCGTCCTGAAAAATCGTTGTCAGTACATTCGACAAGTTTTCAGTACATTCGGTACATTTGGGGCATTTTCAGTACATTCGCCAAATTTTTAATACATTTTCAGTACATTTTCGGTACATTTGGACAATTTATAATATTTACCTTTTTTTTTTGTCTTTTAGTAAATGCCGCAATGAGTAGATTTTAGTAATTACCTGCATATAATATAATTAACCTATAATTATTAAATGAAAATAATCGTGCAATTTGTACATTTTGTAATTAATTTAATGTGAAATATCTAATTTTGCTAGAGTTTTTGAGATGGGAAAAGTGAGGACCTTTTTTTTTTTTTTTTTTGATAGTAAATTTTAGAAAAATTGGGTGTTCAAGACAAAAAAAGTACATTCGGGCTCTAAAAAGTACATTTGAAGTCTCGATTCAGTACATTTTCAAAAAACTCAAATGCCATCACTGATTCAAATTGTTAAGATTTTCTCCAAATTGTATAATTTTGTCAAAAAAGACCGACGGTGACAGGGCCCTGCAAGATGGACAGTACCAATGCAGGCCCGAACGTTTCGAGGATAATAAATCAGTAATAGTGTTAGTTAGGCTTGCACAAGAGGCGTGAAAGAGCTGTTCACAGGGACCTGAACAGGAAAACATGGCTTTCAATATATTTTGACTTTTACATTGATCTCTTAAAAAGCAAACTAACAAGTTTTCAGACGAAAAATATTCCATCATGAAAAAAAAAATAAAAGAATAAGTTGTAATGAAAAAGTATTATTTTCATATTGACCTAAAATATTTTTAAAAGCGCTTACAACGGGTTAATATTGTGAAAGATATACCCGTTGAACAGCAACAACAACAACCTATTGAGATTAAGGTAAAGCAATGTAAGCGGACAAAGCAAGAGAGGGATGTAGTAGAAAGAAATGTACTCACGTATGTTTTTATGTTTACATTAAAGAATAAATGAAAGTAAGCAAATACAAAATTATATCAAAATCAATCAATCAATTATGTACGCAAAAAAAATAAAATTATTATTATTGAACAAATGATTAAACAGAAAGAAATATACGTATTAAAAACAACACAATAACACAACCGACACTGACAAAGAGACGAGATCAACTGAATATAATGGTAAGAAAGGTTTTGAAATTTGACCAATAATTTTGGAGATATTACGATTTTTCTGAAATTTTGACCAATTTTTTTTTATATCATTTGAAATGCTGTTAAGTAATCAAAACCCTTTCTGGAAAAGGGTCCTCTGAGCTGCTGCTGGTCTCTGATATTCGATTCTAAAATTACAGTTTCATTTTTAAAGATAGACTGTGCGGTCCTTATCAATCATTAGCAATTAAGAATTCGCTGGAAACTTGTTTGGTCAAAATAGCTTTTGCATATAAATGCTGTATTTCGGTATTAAAATGTGGATAAATGGGACGCGACTAGTTTTGGTTACAGGCTCAACAATCGTGCTACCTCCAATTTTTTTCTTTTCATGTGTTGGCAGCATCGTACAGAAATGTTTTCTGTAAATTAGGAAATAATCCATGTGGCGCTTTTTTTTGCACGTTAAATCAATATTTTAATTTTTTTTATATTTACCCCAAAATCACCCTGAGTAAATTTTTTTTCGAATTTCAAAAAGATTAATTAGAAGTATACTATTTAAGACTTAAATTAAAAAACTGCATCATTAGTTTTTAGATCCTGCTCATAGTACCCTTGAAATGTTCTATTGCCATATGGCAGCGCTAGGCAGGTTTACGGTGTAGCTGTTTTGATACGTTTTTATTAATTTATTTGCTTTTACTGTATTATAAAAGATATTTTCGTAGTTTTTCATTTTCTTAATTTATTTTCAAATATGTAAAGACCATTATCCTTGAAAGAGGCGCAGGATTTTTTAGAAGAAATGTGTGTCGGTGAGCCACCCCATATCGAAGGAGACTTAAGTGGCGAAGATGATGGTGATAATGATGGGGGACTACCAGACAATGTTTGTCCAGAGCAACTCAAGTCTGATTTGGAAATTATTATTGAAAACAGCAAACGGATTGACAGCTTAGAACGAGAGCTACCTAGCTCTGATACTGGATTCATTGATGAAATTCTTTGTTTTCCAAGCTCATCAAAAGGAATATGCCGTGTTCAACCATCCAAACCTAATCTGCCAATTCCACCAGCTAATAAGTTCAGCAAATTTACGTGGCGCAAATTTGATTCCTTGTCATTGCTCTCACTTTTCCAGAAAGCAATTGCGAAGATTGTCGTGAAATGAAGCCTCATGAAACAAAATAAATGTTCGCAAATAAATTGCGCAATGCCAGTTGAGAAAACTGCAGGTCAAAAACATTATTTCTGCGAAAGGCAATTCTTTTCGTATGTATTATTGACTTGTAAAAAAATAAGAGACTAAAAAACTGATCTTGTGTGCATTATTGTTGTAAAAAAAACTCATATTCATGGAAAAATAGTTTTAATTCTCGGAAAAGTACTTTTTGTTATTTTTGATGAATTTTGGGCTTAAAAATTTGTTTGTATACTGCCGTACAGATAAAGAAAAGCACGATCTACATTTTTATGAGAAATGAGTTTTTTATACCGTTGGATTCGTCTTTTCAAGCTCTATCAATCTGTTAACAAAAAACCGATTCAACCTAATACTATCCAAATTGAAAATGCCTATCTACATTTTCTGTGTATTATCAATAGCAAAAAACGGAAAAATACATGAATATAATGCCTATCTACGTTTTATTGCAGATAGTGCGTTTTTTCATCTGTTTTTTTAAGAAATATTCTCATTTTATACATATAAAATATGCCTATCTACATTCTATTGCAGATAGTGCTTCTTTTCACGAAATATTCTTTTCTAATACATATGAAATATGCCTATGTACGTAGTGCGTTTTTCATCTGTAATTTTCGATAAATTGGCATAGAAAATTTGCCTATCTGCATTTTCATCGGGAAAATGAAATAATTTTCCAAATTTTTTTACACCATTGGAAAGAGCACCCCCAAAAGTCCCTAAAAACATAAAAAAAATTCTAAAATGTTAGAATACCGATGTTTTAAGAGAAAATAACTTTTTAAATGTTTTTCTTATTTATTCTGTACGGCAGTATAGACATGCGATGCTTTCGCATTTTTTTTTTAATGCAAGCATTTACATTTACGTAAAGGGTGTTTTTTTTAGAGGTTTGTTTTTCGAATAGAGATAAAACTGGGATTTTGTGGTCAAATCTGGCAACTCTAATGTCATTTATATTCAGTTTGGTTTGCCATTTCATCATGAACAGGTTGACGCATGAACAACGCGTCCAAATTGTGCAAATTTATTATAGTCACTAAAATTTCAACTTTATTTTCACTCAAAATTCACATGATTTTTGCAATTATGAAGTCAAGAAGGCCGCCTAGATCTTGTGATATCACACCTTAATTTTTTTTTTGGGGTTATGTGAAGCCAAAAGTATGCGTCGATAAGCCAGCTACGATTCAATACTTCGAAGCCAACATTACTCGCGTAATTCGCGATATACCTTGAAAATTGGACCTCCATTTTAGACTACGTCCGAGCTAGCCGTGGCGTTCATATGCCAGAAGTCATATTTAAATTATAATGCCAGAAGATTATCTTTCCAATAAAGTAATTTTCATGTCTATTTAAAAAATTCATCTTTGTTTTATTCCATTTTAAAGTTCTATACCTCTAAAAAAAACACCCTATATATTTATTTATTAACATCAGATATGCACGAATTTCTACTGGGTAATTTTTTAGCTACGTTTGGATTTCTACACACATATAGCGCGAAACCCATTTTGCACAAGGCTACTCGACGTCGACGTTTTGGGCAACGAAGTTGAACATCACTAATATATAGGATTGAGTCTGCAGGATCGCTATGTGGTAGATTTTTGGTTACATGTAAAGAAAGTAGAATTGAAAGTATTTATTTTACTTTGGGACAGGCAGAGTATTCCGTTGGTCCTTACTTTGCTGTTGCCCTTATTATAGGAAAGCAAGGTGAATTTCTAGGGACGATGCCAGTGTCCAAAACTTAATTTGAAAGGCTTTGCCAATATTTCTAAAAGAAAAGGCTGTGATGATTGTTGTATGACAAATCATGAATTTATTGTAGTTACCATTTCTTTTATACAAATTTTGACTTACACTCAAAGTAATTCTATCTATCTATACACGGAAAAAACACCAACTCAAATTTCATTAAAAATTAATAGGAGATTATAAAAATTAAAATCTGAAAACAAATATTACTCTTTTATAGTAATAAATAGAAAATCCTTATTAAAAATTCTATTCTAGTTTGTAAATATTTTTATTTTACATTTTTTAATAAGTGCATATTAAAAATTATTTTCTTCATTTTAATTATCACCTAAAAACTTTGAAATTTTACAAAGAATTTATTAAATTTTAAAAAATTGCCACATTAGAATTTTTATATATTTCATATTGTAATATATGATTCCCGCTTTATAATTTTTAAAAAGTAGTTATAGAAAAATTATTTCAGGATTATTAATTTTTATTATATTGAATTTTATTTCTCTTTTGTGTTTAATTTGTACTCTGTTTGAGTTCTCAACATGTTCATGCAAAAAAATAAATATATAAGGCTTGCCAAACTTTTACTAATTGGCTTTGAAGTAATGTGTTGAACAGAATTGGGACGGGGTCGGGGAACCGGCAACGGAAACTCGCTGGCCGTCCCAATTTTGTTCAACACACAAAAAATTTTAAAAATAAATTTCTGTTATTATTAGTTCATCATAAAAACTTTATAATGTGCTTTTTAAAAAATAGTACAGTCCTTTTAAAATATAATAAATTATTGCAGAAATTTTAATATCTACTTTATAAAAATTAAAAACTTGCATTCGAAAAATTAATGCCTGCTTGATGCAATTTTTATATTACGCTTATTAATTTTTAATAGACACTCGAACCGTTTCTAAATTACTAAATTACCTACTAATTTTTCTTAAATTTTGATTAATTTTTACAATAATTTCGAGTTTTTTTTTTTCGTGTACATGTAAATCTTAGCTTATCCATTCCTACTTACAAGAATTTGAGTGACGTTCTATTTTTGAGCAATATTTAGTTTAAGCTTACAAAGTTTACAAAATTTGTTTGGGGATTTCCTTACATAAAATATTGTATTGAGTGGCCTGCATTAGTTCAATCGAGTGCATGTGCTTTTGTTTATATTTTTGCCATGCGTCACTCGATTGCACTTTACATATTTGTGGTTGGCAATGGTCACTTTGCATGATTAGGGATGGCGGTAGTGGTCACTGTATTGGATACACTACAGTTGTTCTTGACCCTAAAACGAAGTTTAAAGACCATATACCATATAGAGTGATGGCACCTAAGGTCGGCCACCCCCATTAGTCGACTTTGGCACAAAGTGTAGCATAATAGTAAATATTTTCATCGTACTCCAATAAAAAAAATATTTTTCATAGAGTTAACGATTCTTTCCTTAGTTTGCAAAAAATTGGTACAATCAAGCTGTTACTCTCTGCGTTAAAAATGTTAGTTTGCGGGAGGTTTTTGAAAGCGTCAAAAACGAGTGATCTTTTAAAAAAATGCGACTATAAGTGTTGTCGAAAAACAAAAAAAAATTGTGTAAAGTATTGAAATTAAGTGAACTTTGTGCTCGGTTTTAAGTAATTAATAGTCTATTTCAACTATTTTTTGACTAAAAATATAAAAAAAAAGTGTTGATAAATAACACTACTCGACAAATTTTTGCAAAATATTATTTCTTATAGGAAAATTTCCCGCTGAATCCGAAAATTATAATGGTTTTGCTGGATCAGGTATGGTTTTCAAGATAAAGGGTAAAAACCAAAAACATGCACTGTCCCGGGAGGTAACGCCATATAGGCTCGATTAAAAACTTTATTTTACATGATACTCATTAAAATTTTTTTTGGTTTCTAAAAGTAAAGATCGCGACAAAAATTTTGGAGTAATAAATGTCACAACGGCACCACTAGTTTGGTCGCTACGACTAAAAACGGGTTTGGTGAATTGACCAGATTCTCTTCAGATATTGCAACAGCTATACTGCCCTCAGAAGCGAAATGGGCGTATCTCAAAGAAATTCATAATCGTGATTCTTATAGCATCGGATAGCTTACGAAATTACGCATCTAATGAGCTACGCCGAATGCGACTATCTTAGTTAAAACCTATAAAAATCTCCCAAGAAAATGTCCTCTATCCTAATTTTACATGTATTTCAACAAATTGACATAAACAAAACAAAACAAACAAAACCAAAAAGTTGTGGCCGACTACTAGAACTTTTTTGGCCGACCTTAGGAGAAGAGGTTGCCGACTACTCAAGAATCACGTTTTTTCTCATTTTTCAACGAATAAAACGTATAAGTTAGAAAATTACCTTAATAAAGATGTTATTTTCCAAAACTACATAAATCAGGCATTCAGAAGCACACAGTACCTTATATATAACCTTAATAACCGATTTTTGGTAGCCATTTGAACTTAAAAAAAAAGTTAAGTGGCCAATTACTGGCTCCATCGCCCTATAATAAATAAGGTTAATATATTAACTAGAAACGAAATGAAACGGCATTCACTAGAAGTGATTGTGAATCACACTCGCATTCGCAGACTTCGTCGCCATGGGGCTGAATACCATTCAGTTTCAGAAAATTTTCTGTGAGCGTGAATCTGTGTGAATCAGCTGAATGTTTCAACAGATTCATGAATGCCAAAATGATGAGTGGCTCACTGCAGTTCTCTGGTCCCGACCATAATTCCAAAGAAAATTTATGGTGTGATGTAGAGGCAAAACTATGGAATAAGAATATCAAATATTTTGACGATTTGTGAACTGCAGCTCAAAAAACTTGGTGCTAATCCTTAAGGAGAGGTCTCAAAGGCTTGTGGAGAGCTTGAGCCGAAGATGCGAAGCGTTCATGCAAAATAAGGGATTTAGTACAAAATATTAATTATACTTAATAATTTACATTCAGATTTTTTTAGATTTTAACATTGAAAATAAAAAAAATTCCAAATTTTAGTATTTGGCTATGTGAGCCATTTCTTTTAAATAATTCAAAATTTTTTAATTTTGATTTCAATTTTTTTTGCTAGCTGAATTGGTAATACATTAAGTTAAATTTATGTATCTCCATATTTCTGGAAAAAATAAGTTCCTGCCAATAAAATTAACTTTTTTAAACTTAAGAAAATGTGTGCTATTTATATGATCATGGCTGTATGTACGATATATGTACAAACATATTAATAGTGTTTACTTAAAACTAAACTATTTTTCCATGAACTAAAATTATTTTTTACAACAATTAAATAATACAAGTCAATAATACATGCTTAAAAAATTGCCTTTCGCATAAATAATGTTTTTGTTTGCATTTGTTTTGTTTTTGCACGTTTGATTCCGACTGGGTTTCGCGCATATTCAATTTTCAAGCGAATCAGCGCATAGAAATCAGCAACTGCACGGCGGGACGAATGATGGCCCGTTTCATTGATTGTGACCGCGGGAGGGTAAATGGCCAACACTAGTGTAGAGTGTTGTGTATTCTCAATGTCAAATTATAAATTAAGAAAATGTCACAACAAATAAACATTAAAAATATCAACGATAAAAAAAATTAATTAAAATTTTATTTTTTCCAAGTACTTCGATGACCCCTGCTAAGGCAAGCGCTCTTCAAAGGCCTGCTTAAGAAGGCCTGTTTTATCGATACATTTCATATAAGAAAGAAAGTAAGTTTCAAAGGAGGTGGCAAGGCCTTAATCTTACCATGGAAGGCCTGCTAGAAGCACTGCTAGCTCCTGCTCCTGTTTTGGTAGGACATTAGCGCTCATAACAACTCGAGTCGTATTGCATCACTTCGACAATGCAGCGCAGCGCTGTTTAAAAATGTTTGACAGAGAAAACTGCGATGTGAGCTCTGAACTTATTGAACAACAAAATACTTAGATATTCAATATTGTTGTAACCAAATTGAAGTGACAAAACATAAAATTTCAAACACTAGGTCGCTGTTTGAAAAATTTTTTGTTGCTGCAAAAAATGCCACTAACCCACTTCCAAAACGTGGCGAAAACTTACAATGTTTTGAGTTGCGATAGAAACATGTATTTGAAGAGCTGAAATGAAAAACCCTCCAAGTCCAAAAAATGTAAAAAAAAAAAATTTTCCCTTTACGAACTTTTGATTGCAATAATTTCTGAGTACCTGGAGACCGACCACTGTTCGGTTTTTCGTATTGAGGTTGAAAAAATCGAAAAAATATGGAATTTGTTGACTTTTCACTTTCACGCTTCAACTTCTCTTTACTTTTTTCTGTTCCATTTTTTTCAACAATTTTGCTTCGTTTTTAGTTTCGTCAAATTGTTGTCTGATGCAAAAGTGTTTATAAAAAGAGTGGATTGGGACCAAGAGTGAATAGAAATGAAAAGGATAATGCAAAATGGCTCGATTTCATTTAAGTTGGACACTAAATCGACTGATATATCGCAGCATTTATATAAAAGAGCGCAACCGATTGTACAGTTAGTACGAGGGGTAAAACCTATAAGCCACTTTGGTACAAAAACTTATCGCACCTTATTACGTTTTGCGGTTGGTGCTATTTTTTAAATTTTATTGCTGTAAGGATATTTTCCTTGTTCTTCGGCTTATCCCGGAGGTAATCACTCCATAAGTGACAACTCATCGAGGCGGTTCACCCCGAGTAACGTTGGGTCACTTAAAGTCACTTTGGTTCACAAAATTCGTAAAAATCAAAAAAAAAAAAAAATTCCACGTACCGCAAAACGTAATAAGGTGCGCAACGTTTTTGCAACAAGGTGGCCTAAAGGTGTTATAGTGCAATTCCACAAAAATCGCACGCAAACCACAAAATCGCGATTAACACTCACCTCGGTGACTTCAAGTGACCCAAAGTGACTCGGGGTGAACCGCCTCGATGAGTAGTTAGTTATGGAGTAATTACCTCCGGGATAGTCCGAAGAACAAGGAAAATATCCTTCAGCAATAAAATCCAAAAAATCGCACGCACTGCAAAACGTTATTAGGTGCGCAAAGTTTTTACACCAACGTGGCCAATAGGTGTTGTAGAGCAATTCTACAAAATCGCACGCAAACCGCAATATCGCGATTTTCACTCATCTCGGTGACTCCAAGTGACCCAAAGTGACTCGGGCTGAACCACCTCGATGAGTAGTCACTTATGGAGTGATTACCTCCGGGATACTCCAAAGAACAAGGAAAATATACTTGCAACAATAATTATCAAAAAATCGCACGCATCGCAAAACATAATTAGGTGCGATAAGAGTTTGCACCAACGTGGCCTATAGGTGTTATAGACCAATTCTACCAAAATCGCACGCAAACCACAAAATTGCGATTTCCACTCACCTCGGTGACTCCAAGTGACCCAAAGTGACTCGGAGTGAACCGCCTCGATAAGTAGTCACTTATGGAGTGACTACTTCCGGGATACTCCAAAGAACAAGGAAAATATCCTTACAGCAATAATATCCAAAAAATCGCACGCATCGCAAAACATAATTAGGTGCGATAAGAGTTTGCACCAACGTGGCCTAAAGGTGTTATAGACCAATTCTAAAAAAATCGAACGCAAACCACAAAATCGCGATTTTTACTCATTCGGTGACTCCAAGTGACCCAAAGTGACTCGGAGTGAACCGCCTCGATGAGTAGTCACTTATAGAGTGACTACGTCCGGGATACTCCAAAGAACAAGGAAAATATCCTTACAGCAACAAATTCCGCAAATAGCTCAGGACGCACTAAATGGTCAAATATTAAAAATGACCACTACAATATGAACACTACACCACTGTAATTAAAAGTCTATTGGAACAAAAAATTTATTTTTATTTTTCGTGCTTTCTCTATCGATTGGAACAAAAAATTTAAAAAAATTACTCCCATAGTACACTAAATAACATTTAACGTTTTTCGTACGTATGGGAGGTGCCACGCCCACTTACGCAATCCCGTTAAAATCCATATAATTTCAAAGCTTATAGTAATCGACACCTCTACACCAAATTTAAAGAAAATACCTCCCATAGTGCACTAAATACAACATTCAACGATTTTCGTATATATGGGACGTGCCACGCCCACTAACGAAATCTCGTCGAAATCCATTTAACTTAAAAATTTTTGGTAACCGACATCTCTGTACCAAATTTTAATGAGATTACTCCCATAGTGCACTTAATATAACATTTAACGGTTTTTGTTTGTATGGGAGGTGCCACGCCCACTGAAGCAATCCCGTCGAAATGCATTTAATTTCAAAGCTTATAGTAACCGACAACTCCTCACCAAATTTTAAGAAGATTACTCTCATAGTACAATAAATATAACATTTAACCTGTTTTGCTTGTATGGGAGGTGCCACGCCCACTGGTACTATTACACCCATTTTTCGTCTTGAGGTACCTTATAGCAAGTATATCCACCATATGAAATTTCAGAACGATTGTGTTGTTAATTCTCTTATTATAATGTTTATAAATATTGTGGGCTGTGCCACGCCCTTAAACGAATTTTGCCAGTATAGTGACATAGCATGTTATGATGACTGCTCTTAGTGGTATTATCTATAAAATTTTTATGAAAATCCTCAGTGCCGTTTTTGAGTAATATTGAATCAAAATTTTCAATTATTGAAAAGTGCCACGCCCACTTTTCCGATTCCGCCCACTTTTGGCAAAATTTAAGATATTTATGATCTGCATCTGTGTACCAAATTTCATCACAATATCTTGAATAGTTTTCAAGATATGACGTTATGAAAATAAAAGTTTAGGGCTGTGCCACGCCCCTCCAGGAGCCTTTGATAAGTTCAAACCCAGCCCAATCCTAATTTTGTTCACATATGTACCTAACCCCCAAGTTTCATCAAAATCGCTGCACCCGTTTTGGAAATAAAGTATGAAAATATATATACATACAATTTTAGCTCGTTTAATAATAGTAGATAAATTCTTTTTATCAATACCCGCCAAGTCCAATTTTTCATTAAAAAATATTCGGATTTCATACATAAAAATTACTATTATTATTTTTCAAAATCCGCCGTTCAGATTTTTAATCTCAAAACCCGTCAAGTCCAAATGTTTTTTTATAATAGTCCTTATAAATTAGGTCATAAAATGTAATGAAAAAGCTTTTGACAACTATTTCAGTGGCATACATTTTTTGCGTTTTTCTCCTTACGCAAAATATAGACTTGGCGGGTTTTGAATCTCAGCTCTTCATTTTTTGAAATACAACACAAATATAATAGCTGAATTCATAAAAGTTTCTCAATTTCGAAAGAATTTTTTCAGATGAAGCTATTGAAAGCCTTAAAACGTTATATGCTCCAATCTTCGAATTTGTTAAGCTAAGAAATTAATTGAGTGTATTTTTCTCATGTGAACAGTTCCGTAGCATTTTCATCAATGATTTACCCGAAATTCTTTTGAATTTGGACTTTTCAGAATTTTTCCTTAATTTTGACAATTTTAACTTCAAGTAACTCAGTTGAAAGAGCATTCTCTGCACTCAGGCGGATAAAGACTTTTTCGAGAAATACTACGTGCGAACAGAGATTGTCGGAGCTGGCTTTAATTTCCATAGAAAAAGTATTTCTTAAGGAAATAAAATGCAAAAACTGCTTTTATGATGAGGTTCTGCAAATTTCTTTAAAAAAAACACGTCGTATTGAACTAACTGAAAGTTTCTAAAAACTTTTATGTCATAAAAGTTTTATTGAATAAAAGTTTTTCCAAAAAACTTATACATAAAAGTTTTTCTGGAAATCTTTTATAAAAAACTTTTATTAATAAAAATTTTATTTAATTTTATTTAATTGTTATATAGTGCTTAAGACTTAGTCTTTTAGGCACAGTTTTAAAAAACTAATGAAGTAAATTTCTCTCGACCTATTTTGATATTAAATTTTCTTTATTTTGTTCTGACTGTAGGTCAACATATTAAATTTTCTTTATTTTGTTCTGGCTGTAGGTCAACATATAAAAGACCAAATCCATCTCAAAACATGCAGTCGGAGTGACTTCAAATTGCGGAATTGGTTGCCGATTAAACATGTTGTTTTTCAAAGTAATTAAGGAAATATACCGTTCCCCGATTTTAGTGAAAATTATTTTTCACGAAGTTATGCCCATTTAAAGTTTTAGTGTCAGAGCTTGAAAAATCGTCGAAAATTGTTTCAAAATTGTCGCATTTTCATTCAAATAAAAATAATTAACTTTTGTTAACATTTTTGAAAATTGTTGAAAATTGGCGGAGTTACAGCGCTTTTTATGAAAAAAAAAACAAGGCTGATTTTCTGGAAAACCCCAATATTTTTTTCGAATAAAATTTTATTGTGGATTTTTATTTATATGATAAAGAAATGACATAAGTTTAATGCTTTTTAACCCTCATTTGAGGTCAGGAGATTTGTTTCCCCAAAATAAAAATGTCAATTTTTTTTTCATAAGGTGAAAAAACCGAAAATTTCTAAAAAAGGCTGTGTGACCAGTGTATTTGATGTGCTGTGCTAGCTCTGTTGTCTCTTTTTTTGTTTTGATGTCTGATTCGTGTTCTTTTGTTCGTGTTCCTAAAGACCTTTTTGTTGTTCCTATGTATATTTTATTGCATGGGTTTTCATTCCCTTTACAAAGTCAAGCAAACAAAACATTCTAAACCCACAGAAGTACAATCAGTGAAATAGCTATATTTGCGTACAATGTCTTTCTATATTTCCAATGATAAAATGTTATTACGAAAATAACGGTGAAAAAAAGTATGCAGAATGCAAGCAGGATTTGCAGAAAGTAATTTGGAATGTTGCTGTTGTTATTTGCTTTGAAAATAGTGCCGTAGAGTGGCTTGGCAATGACGAAAAAAAAAATTAACATTTTCATTTTGGGGAAAAAAATCTCCTGACCTCAAATGTGGGTTAACAGGCATTAAACTCATGCCATTTCTTTATCATATTAATACAAATCCACAATAAAATTGTAAGCGAAAAAAATATTGGGGTTTTACAGAAAATCAGCCTTGCTTTTTTTCATAAAAAAAAACGCTATAACTCCGCCAATTTTCAACAATTTTCAAAATTTCTTAAAGATTCTGACAAAAAATCAAAAGTTCTATTAGAATCAAAAAACAGAAGTTAATTATTTTTATTTGGATGAAAATGCGACAATTTTGAAACAATTTTCGACGATTTTTCAAGCTCTGACACTAAAACTTTAAATGAGCATAACTTCGTGAAAAATAATTTTCACTAAAATCGGGGACCGGTATATTTCCTTAATTACTTTGAAAAACAGCATATTTAATCGGCAACCAATTCCGCAATTTGAAGTCACTCCGACTGCATGGTTTTAGATGGATTTCGTCTATATATAATTTTAAAAAAAACTTTTATTAATAACTAAGTAGTTTTTTTAATAAATTTTTTTAACTTTAATTTTTAAAAGTCACTTGTAAAAAGTTTTTTTTTGACTTTTATTTTCACAAAGTCGAAAATTAAAGGTTTTTTGCTTGAAAACCAAGGAAAAAAATATCTTGGATTGGTAAGCAAAAAATTTCAAAAGAGAAAAAATTTATGATAATTACGCACTTATATTTTTGAAAAAATTGATTGCACGCATCGTTTGGAAAAGGCCGAAAATTGATTTTGGAAGTGTTAGGGGAGGTCCCCGACTCTCCTAAAAGGGTTTTTTGGTCTAATTTTAAGCAAAAAATGTTGCAGCACGAATCGATGGGAAAAGGCTGAAAATGGATTTTAAAAGTGAAAATATGGTCCCCGACCCTCCTAAAAGAGTTTTTTGGATCCATTTTTCGAAAAAAATTTTATTTTACGAATCGATGGAAAAATGCTGAAAATGGATTTTGAAAGTGACAGGAGTGGTCCCCGACTCTCCTAAAAGGTTTTTTTGGACCCATTTTTCAAAAAAAAATTTGATTCACCAATCGATGGGAAAAGGCCGAAAATGGATTTTGGAGGCTACAAGGGGCCCGACCCTTTTAAAAGGGTGTTTTGGACCCACTTTTCGAAAAAAACTTTACTGCGCGAATCGATGGGAAAAGGCCGAAAATGGATTTTGGAAGCCACAAAAAAGACTCCAACCCTCCTAAAAGGCTGTTTTGGACCCCTGAAAATCGATTTAGGAAGCCACAATAAAAGGCCCCGACCCTCATAAAAGGGTGGTTTGGACTAATTTTTCGAAAAAAATTTTCCTGCAATCGATGGGAAAACGGCTTAAAATGGGTTTTGGAAGCCACAAAAAAAGGCCCCGACCATCCTAACGTGCTGTTTTCGACCAATTTTTTGAAAAAAAAAACTTTTTGCACGAATCGATAGGAAAAGGACTAAAATGGATTTTGGAAGTGATAGCGGAGGTCCCCGACCTAAAAGATTGTTTTGGACCCACTTTTTGAGAAAAATTTTATTGCCAAAAATGATTTTTTTAAGTCAAAAAAAAATATCAAACCCACATTGAGGACATCACCAAAGGAAATGTCTTCTGCAAATATTAAAATTTTTGGCCGATTTAGAACTCAAATACCCCTCTGTGTGCCGTTAACTTTGCTGCATCCTTCCTTAAAAATTTATTTTGAGCGCTTTTTGTTACGGCAAACTTAAGCCTCCATAAATCGCCGGTTAAAAATTCATTCCCAATATCGACTTAAAGTAAGGATTTTGGCCGATACGATACGGGTAGCGATATTCATAAAAATTTATCGCCGATACCGATACGGATATCGATATCTATGAAAAGTTGTCGCAGAGATTGACACGTATGTTACATTAAAAAGAAGTGACGCAAAGTTGTAAAATCATTATAAAGAAAAAGAAGAATACAATGTTTTATTTATTTTTTAATTTTATTTATTTCTTAAGTATAAAAGTTAGTAATTAAAATTAACACTTACTAAGTTGTTATTTAGGAAGCACAGCATCCTCAACTTACACTCACGGTCAAAAAAAACGCAGACTTGAATTTTGCAAGAAGTTTTATATTTTGATGCGTAAAATAATATCTACTCTTGTTTATCGGTTTAAAGTTTGTTAGATACTGTTACTAGGGACAAGTTTTGAGTATTTTCAAAACTGCACACCTAACAATAATAAATTCTAGGAACCTTTTCCAAATAAACACTAGTTTTATAATCAGAAATTACAACTTATTTATATGAAAAAATACATTGTTTTTGGTAGTTTTTGTACGCATTTTTAATTTCTCACATATTCTTTAATTATTTATTATTTAATTATTTTAAACAATACGGTAAATTTGATTTTAATACCGCGTAGGACCTATTTTTGCCTTGATGACGTTTTCCATTCGAAAAGGCATGCTCTCATAGAGTTTTCGTATTAATTCCATTCGTTGTACCAAGTGGATTCAATTTTTTCCTTTAACTTTGGAATATTATTAGGGTTTTGTTGGCGCACTTTGCGTTTTAAAATGGCCCAAACATTCACAATGGGATTGAGGTGAGGTGAGGTTACCAGGCCATGGACTGACTCAATTCTCAAAAAATCCTTATATTCCTTTACCTATGCACAAATAAATAGTTCATTATTGTAAATCTATCAAAAAAAATGTAAAAAATAATTATTGTGAGTGGGACACTTACCGATTTCGAGCGATGACAAGGTGCAAAATCGCCTTTAAACATTTGTCAAAGCTGTGTTCTACTTGATGGCTTTGCTGTTGTTACGATTCATTTGATATCTCCTCACAAATTTTCTATCCGATTAAAGTCCGGAGACTGAGCTGGCCACGGCATCACGTCGATTTTTTAAGATACAATCATTCATAAGCTAGTTTACTAGTGTGTTTAGAATCGTTATCCTGTTGAATCCTCAATTTAAAAGCATTTCCCGACTGACCTACGGTAGCATTACATCCTTCAATAAATTGACGTTGACTGCTTTGTCTATAATACCTTTGATCAAATGGATAGGGCCAACGCCAGTCTAGCAAAACTAAGCCCATACTATAATGGTCAGTCCACCATGTTTAACCGCTTGGTAGTGTATTTAGGGTGGTATTCTGTGTTTGGATGACAACGAACATACTGCCTGGAGCCTGTTCCACAAAAAAAAAAATACTTTGCTCTCATCTGACTGTAATACGTTGCGCCACTGTTCGGCATTCCATTTCATACAATCTTTTGCAAATTGAATTCTTGCAACGACGTGCTTCTTCATCTAAAGGTATACCTTCCTGGAACTTCTTGTATTCAAATTATTTTACATTAGTCGACGACGAATTGTCACAGCACTGATCGACAGATTTGGCTGATTTTTAATCATTTTTGAGGACGCCGAGGGCTTAGTCTTGCAATATCGTGCACTTCGTCTGTCGTCTAATAACGAAATCTGGCGGTTACCACCACGATTTTTAGGTTTCTTACAATAGGTAATAGCATTAAATATCAGGGGCAGTGCATCTAACCATATTTTCAGTTTCCTTGAAGGTCTTGCCCTGATTCCTTAGTCTAATTATTGATTATATCTTTTCGATTGAGCAATTCCTTCCTCTACCCAGTAAAAAAAGGAAGAGTATCTTGATTGCAATAATTTCATATAACTCATTATTGAATTATGTACTTAATTACACTTACTTATGTCGGTTTTCTAGAATTTTTAATTTTTTTCAACTAATTACGTAAAGCACTACTATTTTAATGAACAGCAGATTTTTGGTGCAAAAATGTAAATGCATCACAAACAAGAAAACACGAAACAAAAGTAACGGAATTTTTTTACTTTTCTGTTCTTTTTATTTAGTCCTACGAAAATTTTACTAAAGAGTTAAATTTTTAAGGCAAAATATTTCAGAAAAAAGATTTAAAAGTCATGTCCTGCACTACTACTATTTTTATGAACAAAATTTTTCTAAAAATTACAAAAAAAAGCTCTCATATTTTCCATCTCAAAATCCCTAATAAAATGAGATACATATATTATATAATAAATTAGAAAATCTACACATTCCGAATATTTTCATTTACTAAAAAAAGGAGGTAGTTTTTATTATAACTATTTATAATTTACTGAAAACGTGTCAAATGTATTGAAGACGATTTTTAGAACGGAAATGTACGGAAAAGGTACAAATGTACCGAAAATGCCATCACTGATTCGGAAGCAATTTTTTAATCAATTCATTTCATCCACCATATACTATAAAATATATGTACTTACAGTTTTTCATTTTCATAAAATTACATTTTCTAGAGTTAAAACTACTTTCTCTTTATAACTAATAGTATTAAACCAAATTTTGTTAACTATCACTTTCAAATTCCATTTTCGGACTTTTACCATCGATTCGTGCAAACATTTTTTTTTCGGAAAATTGATCCAAAACAGCTGTTTAGGAGGGTCGGGGCCTTTTTCTGAGGCTTCCAAAATCCATTTTCAGCCTTTCGAAAAGTGGGTCCAAAACACCCTTTTAGGACGGTCGGGGACCTCTTTTGTGGCCTCCAAAATCCATTTTAGGCCTTTTCCCATCGATTCGTGCAGTAATTTTTTTTCGAAAAATGGGCCATAAAGTCCTTTGAGGAGGATCGGGGACTACCCTTGTCACTTTCAAAATCTATTTTCGGCCCTTTCCCATCGATTCGTGCAGCAAAATTTTTTCGTAAAATGGTTCCAAAAACCCTTTTAGGAGGGTCGGGGACCACCCTTGTCACTTTCAAAATCAATTTTCAACCTTTTCCCATCGATTCCTGGGTCAAAAACACCCTTTTAGGAGGGTCGGGGTCCTCCCCTAACACTTCCAAATTTCGACCTTTTCCTATCGATGCGTGCAATCAAACTTTTTTTTTAAATATAAGTGCGTAATTATCATAAATTTTTTCCCTTTAAAACTTCGTTTTTTCAAGCAAAAAAAACTTTTATTGATAGAAGTTTTTAAAAGTTTTTTGTGACTTTTTGAAATATAAGTTAAAAGAAACTTTTATTTTCTAATGAAAAAGTTTTAAGGAAACTTTTACTTTTAGTTCAAGAAAATAAAAGTTGAAGGTAAACTTTTACCTAAAAAAAACTTTTTTGAAAGTTTATTTCAAACTCTGGATCTCAGTCTGGTAATGGAAAAAACTAAGAATCGGCAATCATATTTAAACAACACATACATGTTGAACACCCTGCTGAAAACGCCACGGCACGCCATTGATTAACATGAATTACTATGGCGAAAGCGATGAAATTAGCATGAAATCTACGAACGTTACGTTAAACAATAGACATCGTGCAGCTCTCACTAAGCATAATATGTGTTACTGCGTTGCATTGATTCTTTTCTAAAATTTTGTTAGTTAATTTTTGCGCGTGGCGATATAGAAACATTCATATCTAGAGAACCACGGCTCGGCCCACTCTAAACTAAATTGCAAAATGATTACTTAAGAGAAGAAAATTTTCAATACAACAATTAGAAAAAAAAACGTAAAATGCTATCTTTTATTCCCAAACGGTTTTTCTCTCAGACGTGTACATTTGGAAATAAAAGCGTCCGAAAATTCATGTATTTTTAAGTTTTGTGATTTTCAAAAACTAGTATTTTCGAAAATAAGTCCTGAAAAACTTTTTTTTAGACAGAGTATCGAAAAAATTTGATTTTAAGCAATCTAAATTTTGAATGTAAAAACGAGGTAGAATGACTGAAGTTATACAAGACATCAAAGTAGTCACCAAAGCGCCTTGAATAATATTGTGCGAGCCAGGCACGTCTCGTAAGATGATAGCATACTGTAGCGCAGCGTAATTAGTACTTTTTTTATTTATTTTCATTTACACATATTTGACATAAAATACTTATACTATATTTATTGGCTTTTGGCTACTTCAGTTATGTTGATCTTGCTTTTACTGTATGATTTGTCTAAATTAGGGATGGCCAGCTGCGGTGCCCAAAAGTCGACAGCGCGCTGACGTTTACAACAAACATTTCGCGCTATTATGAGTACAAATGTGTGAAGAAATTCCAGCGAAAAAAAAATGAAAATAAATGTGTTTTGTCTTTTCCACGTATAGAAAAAATGACCCAGTAGAAATTCGTGAATCATTGATGTTAATAAAGATAAATGTTGGCATATAAAATAATTGTATTTTTATTTAACAACAAAAAGAAAACATTTCATAAATCTTATACATATTATGTATACATATTTATGTTATGCAAACATATTGTTACGAAATTTCCTTGTCCCTTTGACAGTAATTTCAATCTCTTGCACTTTTCTGAGTTCGATCACTGGATTGTGTAATAATCAAGAAAAAACGCAATCTTTATTTAATTATAAAATGGTTTATTTAAATCACAAACGTTAGTTTTTACACAGTTCAATTGTTTATTTAATCTTTACATTCAAATTGTATACACAAACGTTATACTTTATTACTTAAAATCCACTATATCACTTTAGTACTTAAATTCAAATGTTTTCACTTAAGATCCACTGTGTTCCACTGTTCAATATCAACTTTGTCTCTGCTGCTCATATGACAGCCTTTTATACTAAAGTCATTATTTTCTAGAACCATCTGCCGTTGTCTAGAATGACGTTTCCGGTACTTTCTATATGGCGATTATCGACGTTGATAATGTCGTACCATCCGCCATTATCCCGAATGTCGTTTCCAGTGCCTTCTAGATAGCGATTATCGACGTTGATAATGTCGTACCTCACTGACGCTCACACTTTATCATTTATAGTACAGAAAACACACTACCAGCCGCTAGATTTTTTTTTTTTTGTTTCATTCTTTTCTTTATTGGATCTCTTTACATTGTAAAGGCTAACAATAAGTTGTAAGCTCTTAATTCTAATTAACACTATTACAAATTATAAATTCTAGTACCTGGAGACCGACCACTGTTCGGTTTTTCGTTTTGAGGTTGAAAAAATCGAAAAAATATGGAATTTGTTGACTTTTCACTTTCACGCTTCAACTTCTCTTTACTTTTTTCTGTTCCATTTTTTTCAACAATTTTGCTTCGTTTTTAGTTTCGTCAAATTGTTGTCTGATGCAAAAGTGTTTATAAAAAGAGTGGATTGGGACCAAGAGTGAATAGAAATGAAAAGGATAATGCAAAATGGCTCGATTTCATTTAAATTGGACACTAAATCGACTGAGATATCGCAGCATTTATATAGAAGAACGCAACCGATTGTACAGTTAGTACGAGGGGTAAAACCTATTAGCCACTTTGGTACAAAAACTTATCGCACCTTATTACGTTTTGCGGTTGGTGCTATTTTTTAAATTTTATTGCTGTAAGGATATTTCCTTGTTCTTCGGCTTATCCCGGAGGTAATCACTCCATAAGTGACAACTCATCGAGGCGGTTCACCCCGAGTAACATTGGGTCACTAAAAGTCACTTTGGTTCACGAAATTCGTAAAAATCCAAAAAAAAAAAAAAAATCCACGCACCGCAAAACGTAATAAGGTGCGCAACGTTTTTGCAACAAGGTGGCCTAAAGGTGTTATAGTGCAATTCTACAAAAATTGCACGCAAACCACAAAATCGCGATTTACACTCACCTCGGTGACTCCAAGTGACCCAAAGTGACTCGGGGTGAACCGCCTCGATGAGTAGTTTGTTATGGAATAATTACCTCAGGGATAATCCGAAGAACAAGGAAAATATCCTTACAGCAATAAAATCCAAAAAATCGCACGCACCGCAAAACGTTATTAGGTGCGCAAAGTTTTTACACCAACGTGGCCTATAGGTGTTACAGAGCAATTCTACAAAAATCGCACGCAAACCACAGATCGCGATTTTCACTCACGTCGGTGACTCCAAGTCACCCAAAGTGACTCAGGGTGAACCGCCTCGATGAGTAGTTAGTCATGGAGTAATTACCTCCGGGATAGTCCGAAGAATAAGGAAAATATCCTTCAGCAATAAAATCCAAAAAATCGCACGCACCGCAAAACGTTATTAGGTGCGCAAAGTTTTTACACCAACGTGGCCAATAGGTGTTATAGAGCAATTCTACAAAAATCGCACGCAAACCGCAATATCGCGATTTTCATTCATCTCGGTGACTCCAAGTAACCCAAAGTGACTCGGGCTGAACCACCTCGATGAGTAGTCACTTATGGAGTGATTACCTCCGGGATAATCCGAAGAACAAGGAAAATATCTTTACAGTAATAAAATCAAAAAATCGCACGCACCGCAAAACATAATTAGATGCGCTAAGAGTTTGTACCAACGTGGCCCATAGGTGTTATAGACCAATTCTACAAAAATCGCACGCAAACCACAAAATCGCGACTTTCACTCACCTCGGTGACTCGAAGTGACCCAAAGTGACTCGGGGTGAACCACCTCGATGAGTAGTCACTTATGGAGTGATTACCTCCGGGATAAGCCGAAGTACAAGGAAAATATCCTTACAGTAATAAAATCAAAAAATCGCACGCACCGCAAAACATAATTAGATGCGCTAAGAGTTTGTACCAACGTGGCCCATAGGTGTTATAGACCAATTCTACAAAAATCGCACGCAAACCACAAAATTGCGATTTCCACGCACCTCGGTGACTCCAAGTGACCCAAAGTGACTCGGAGTGAACCGCCTCGATAAGTAGTCACTTATGGAGTGACTACTTCCGGGATACTCCAAAGGTCAAGGAAAATATCCTTACAGCAATAATATCCAAAAAATCGCACGCATCGCAAAACATAATTAGGTGCGATAAGAGTTTGCACCAACGTGGCCTATAGGTGTTATAGACCAATTCTACCAAAATTGCACGCAAACTACAAAATTGCGATTTTCACTCACCTCGGTGACTCCAAGTGACCCAAAGTGACTCGGAGTGAACCGATTCGATAAGTAGTCACTTATGGAGTGACTATTTCCGGGATACTCCAAAGGACAAGGAAAATATCCTTACAGCAACAAATTCCGCAAATCGCTCAGGACGCACTAAGTGGTCAAATATTAAAAATGACCACTACAATATTAACACTACACCACTGTAATTAAAAGTCTATTGGAACAAAAAATTTTTTTTTATTTTTCGTGCTTTCTCTATCGATTGGAACAAAAAATTTAAAAAAATTACTCTCATAGTACACTAAATAACATTTAACGTTTTTCGTACGTATGGGAGGTGCCACGCCCACTTACGCAATCCCGTTGAAATTCATATAATTTCAAAGCTTATAGTAATCGACACCTCTACACCAAATTTAAAGAAAATACCTCCCATAGCGCACTAAATACAACATTCAACGATTTTCGTATATATGGGACGTGCCACGCCCACTAACGAAATCTCGTCGAAATCCATTTAACTTAAAAATTTTTGGTAACCGACATCTCTGTACCAAATTTTAATGAGATTACTCCCATAGTGCACTTAATATAACATTTAACGGTTTTTGTTTGTATGGGAGGTGCCACGCCCACTGAAGCAATCCCGTCGAAATGCATTTAATTTCAAAACTTATAGTAACCGACAACTCCTCACCAATTTTTAAGAAGATTACTCTCATAGTACAATAAATATAACATTTAACCTGTTTTGCTTGTATGGGAGGTGCCACGCCCACTGGTACTATTACACCCATTTTTCGTCTTGAGGTACCTTATAGCAAGTATATCCACCATATGAAATTTCAGAACGATTGTGTTGTTAATTCTCTTATTATAATGTTTATAAATATTGTGGGCTGTGCCACGCCCTTAAACGAATTTTGCCAGTATAGTGACATAGCATGTTATGATGACTGCTCTTAGTGGTATTATCTATAAAATTTTTATGAAAATCCTCAGTGCCGTTTTTGAGTAATATTGAATCAAAATTTTCAATTATTGAAAAGTGCCACGCCCAGTTTTCCGATTCCGCCCACTGTTGGCAAAATTTAAGACATTTATGATCTGCATCTGTGTACCAAATTTCATCACAATATCTTGAATAGTTTTCAAGATATGACGTTATGAAAATAAAAGTTTAGGGCTGTGCCACGCCCCTCCAGGAGCCTTTGATAAGTTAAAACCCAGCCCAATCCTAATTTTGTTCACATATGTACCTAACCCCCAAGTTTCATCAAAATCGCTGCGCCCGTTTTGGAAATAAAGTCTGAAAATATATATATATATATACATACAATTTTAGCTCGTTTAATAATAGTAGATATAAAGTGATATATTTATTATAATAAGTAATTTAAAGCTCTGCGGGACTCAAAAATAAATATTTTTTGCTGGTCTAAAATTGTATTATGGATATAATATTTGGATATATGTATAGATATGGATATTTATTATGGAGTTCATTATGCAGAACCATTTGTAGTAGCTGGGCGGTCAGCCCTTTTTAGACGCGAATGTGTTCAAGTGTTAGCTAGTGGAGTAGCTAATGGATTGATATGATTTTGCAGTTTTAGGAGGTATTTTCTTTATAGTCTTTCAAATTCTGCGTTTACCATGGGTATATGGAGATCGCTATGGATACGCTCATTTCTAACAACCACGGTGCTCCTGTTATTGTCCTTAGTATCTTTGCTTGAGCCCTTTGAAGAATTTCAATATTTGATGAACTAGCGAATCCATATAGTTGTATCCCGTAGGTCCATATAGGCTTAATAACACTATTATATAGGAGAACTTTATATTCCAATTTTAGAGGAGAGTGACTGTTTATTAACCAGTGCAAGATAGCAGCTTTGAGTTTGATTTGCATCTTTTTGGCTTCGATGTGTTTACGCCAAGTTAAGCGCTTATCTATGTGAATGCCAAGATAAGTTACTTCATTTGCTTCTGGAACTCGTATGCCATTTAATTTTATGGTTGGTGTTGGGTTTCTATTTAATGTAAATGTAACATTTCGGCATTTTTGCTCGTTCACCTTGATACGCCATTTTGATAACCAATTTTCAATAAGAACTAGATGATTTTGAAGCTGGTTGGTGGCAACCACAGCATTTTTGTGACGACTTAAAATAGCCGTATCATCCGCAACAGTGGAAGTAACTAGCTGGTCATTTGTCGGAATATCAGAAGTGAATAAGGTATATAAAAACGAGCCAAGAACACTACCCTGTGAAACTCCAGCGCCAATCGAGAACTCAGTTGTATTAAAACTTTGATATTTAACACTATAGCACCTGTTTGCCAAATATGATACTAGGACTGCGTGGATATTTTGTGGTAGGAGTTGTTTGATTTTGTAAACTAGGCCCTCATGCCATACTTTATCAAAAGCTTGCTTAACGTCAAGAAATATGGCGGAACAGTATTCTCTGTGTTCACAAGCATTTCTTATTTCGTTTGTTATTCTATTCACTTGCTCAATGGTTCCATTTTTTTCCCTAAAACCAAACTGGTGTGAAGGAATGAGATGATGATCTTGAAGGTAAGGCATAACCTTTTCTATGAACACTTTTTCAAACAGTTTTGAGACGCAGGGAAGCAAGCTAATAGGTCTGTATGAAGATGGTAAGGTGGAATCTTTGCCGGGCTTCGAAATCATTTTAATTATTGATTTTTTCCACTCACCGGGATAGTGGCCAAGATTAATTATAGCATTGAAGAGCCTGGTGATGAAAACTACAGCTGTTTGCGGCAAATTTTTGAGCATTATGGGAGTAATGGAGTCATGGCCAGGTGCTTTTCTACAAATAAGTTTATTTTTTATGACGTTAGCGACTTCAGTTGGAGTAATATGTATGTTAATATTTTGAGTGTTATTTATTTGCGGAGGCAGATCAGTATTGTTTGAAACACAATTGGGTTGAAACACTAGGCTTAGATGTTGTGCAAAAACATATGCCTTTTCCTCATCACTTCGTGCCCAATCGCCATTACTATCCCTTATAGGAGGCTCGGTCTCAATAGGATTTCTAAATACGCGGCTAGACTTCCATAGAGACGATTTATTAGTTTTGTTTGGAGAAAGGTTTTGAATAAAACTATAATGGTGATTATTCTGTTCTCTAGAAAGAGCAGCTCTTATCTTCTTTTCGGCTTCCCTAAGTTTTATTTTTGAGGCTGGGGACCTATATTTCGGCCATTCCCGTCCAAGCCTTCTCTTATCCGAAACTAATTTTTCTATTTCAGCATTAGTAGAAAATCTATCTTTTCTTCTACTAATTGAATTTTTAGGCGTAGAGTTAGTTGCTGCTGTAGCTAAAATGGAATTTATGACCTCAACAGCATCATCAACATGCTCTTTACATCCTATTGTATAATTTGTGTGGATATGTGTGCTTATGTATTTTTTGTAATTAATCCAGTTTGTATAAGGAGTTGTAAGGGTAAGTGGTAACTCTCTATGCTTGGGTTTTTCAAAAATTTGTATGATAACAGGGGAATGATCAGATGATAACTCAAAACTTGTACTGACAGAAATTAAATCTCTGCGAATACTCTTGGTGACGGCAAAATCGATTAGGTCAGGAATTTTGTTGCGGTCCGCTGGCCAATATGTAGGTTTTCCGGGAGAAGCAACATCCAGATTGCTATTTTTATTTATTGCGTTATACAGCTGATTACCTTTGGGATTATTAATGAGGGAGCCCCAGAAAATGTGTTTTGCGTTATAGTCACCGGCTGCTACAAATTTATCACCTAAAGTTTTAAAATAGTCCATAAACTGCGCCTCTGATACAGCAAAGCGGGGAGGACAGTAAACTGCAGATAAAGAAAGGTCTTTGCCATTACTTTGCAAGATAATTGAAGTAGCTTGTAGATAGTTTTGGGCATAAGCCCCTAAGCAAGAATGTTTAAGCCTTCTTCGAATTATGTAGTATACCAGTACCGTCATGGGCTTTTCCGTCTGGGTGATTGGTTTTATGGAATATATAGCCTGGAATAGTGAAGTTATATTTATTTGTTAAGTGGGTTTCGGATAGAAGCATTACATCTACATCTTCCCGAGACAAGAAGTTTGAAATCTCTAGTTTATGTTGGCTTGCGCCGCTAGATGGTGTTCTTCGGTCAGTGATGCTAGCTAGTACAGAAACCACTCGAAAATGCCGCTAGATGGTGTTATTTTTCTACGGTCAGTGATGCTAGCTAGTATCCTTTAATTTTCATTTCGAGCATTTTCTGGCATAAAGCAATTTTCGGTACAATATTAACAGAGTTTACTTAAAACGCAATATCGGTGACTATTTTTCCATGAAATTTAATTTTTTTTACAACAATTAAATAATATTTCAATAATACATGCTTAAAAAATTGCCTTTCGCATAAATAATGTTTTTGTTTGCATTTGTTTGGTTTTTGTACGTTTGATTCCGACTGGGTTTCTCGCATATTCAATTTTCATGCGAATCAGCGCATAGAAATCAGCAACTGCACGGCGAGCCGAATGATAGCCCGCAACAGGCAATGTGACCGCGGGAGGGTAAATGGCCAACAGTAGTCTAAAGTAATGTTATTTAAGCAATGTTATCTTATTCTTTATTCAAAAAGATTCAGAATAAAACAAGACAGCAACTTCTGAAGATTTCTATTTAATTTCGCAAAATCAATTTTACCAACCTCTAAGGTAGAAATGTTTTTATCTTGTACAATATCTTAATGCCTAGGTTTAGTGCAATAACTTGCACTTTAATTTACTTGTATTAAGAAGATATCACATTGCTTTGCATCGACTTACATTTAGTTTTAATGGGAGTTCAGATGTATCTTCCTATAAATATAATACCTTAACTGCCATTTTGGAAGAGCTCCTTACAATAATATGCATAATTATATTAAGTAGAATACAGTAATATTTTTTAAATGTCATTTTTCAATCAAACATTTTATTTACAACTTTTTCTAATTTGTTTTACAGCATCATGAATCGATGGATGACGTACTTGTTATACCTGAAAATGAATATTGTCAATCAGAGCACATGACTATATTTGTTAGCATTATATATGCATATAAAGGGCTACTATTGGTAAGAAGCCATAAGATTAAAACAAAAATATTTGTAAGACAACCCTTTTTTTTTGTCTCTACTAGGTATTTGGTGCTTTCTTGGCATGGGAAACACGTCATGTTTCTATACCGGCCTTAAATGACTCTAAGCATATCGGATTCTCTGTCTACAATGTGTTCATTACTTGTATTGCTGGTGCAGCTATTTCACTCGTGTTATCTGATCGGAAGGACTTAGTTTTTGTCTTACTCTCATTTTTTATAATTTTTTGTACGACAGCAACTTTGTGTTTGGTGTTCGTACCGAAAGTAAGACTGGTAGTAAGAAAGCTTTGTAGTTTTATATTATACATACTATATACTTACGTTATTAGGTGTTAAGAATTAATGTCCTATATTTTTACAAGGTTTATCTCTGGGTTGTGACTAAATCAAAAATTAGCTTTTAACTATTTTCGGATTTTTAAACCTAACAGTTATTCAATATATACAAAATTATTTAATTAAGTTTAAATATTTTAAGCATAGCTGATTGCAATGAAGACACGATGTTATTCAACACAACAGAGTAACTAGTAAGGGTCAGTATGGGTTTAATCAACGTTAGAATCAATAAAAAAATCGTTTAAGGAAAAATCACGCAAATTAGGTGATGTGCGCATGAGGATCGATTCTTAACCTTTTCATTTTTTCATCGCAAAAGTTGCCTCAAAACAAAATTGTAAAATAAGTTTAATTTCTTCCTAGTTTTTTGAGTTAATTTGTATGTAATGATCGGATCAATGTCTATTTTTTTTAATTTACACTCTGTTATGTTGGCTTTCGGAAAGTATAAAAAAAAAAATATTGGTAACGAATGAAAAATAGCATCAATTTAATTGATTACACAGTTTTAACATGCTAATCCCCAACTGGAATTAATTTAGGAAAATACTCGTTTGTTCTTTATCCTTTTATTTATTGTAATATCCGATTAAAATAAAACGCGTGCTTCTTTGTTTTACAGCAGATAGAGAAGAACATTTATTTTTGATGTTTTAGAGACAGTAACGTTACATTTGGTCTGTTACACTATGAGCGAATACACTACAATACCCCCATTTTAATCTGTGTAAATCACTTTTTTTTATTTTTTAATAATACAATGTTTATAATATAATTCAAGTCTTAGTACTTCTATTTCTCTCTCTTATATTATAGCGATTATTATTTACAAAATTATTATTCTCATTTGTTTGAACATTAGCGTTATGCTAATTTGAATTTTCATTTAACATTTCATTAATATTAGCTTCCTCATGTATAATTGCATCTCTTAATTCTACAAAATTTCCATTGATAAATTCTTCGCTTCTATTTCCCACAGAAAGAATTTCTGAGCGGCGATTTGGATTCTCATCTTCTTTAAAAATATTCCTAAAAACAAGATCTTTTGTTGGTTTTTTACAAAATATAATTTGATTTGCATGTCTTTTCCATATTTTACTGTCGGCCGTTTTAACCAAGTACTTACGTCCGTTTGCCAATCTTTTTATATATTTCGCCTTTTGCCCAAGAACTTCTTCCTGGTATAGAATAATTTTTCACCAAAACTTCATCATTACTATAAAAAATAGTATTTTTAGAACTTTTATAGTTACGTTTTTGATTTTCTTGTTTTTGTTTAATATTTAATTTAATTTTTTTGATATTTAATATTTTGATTTTTCTTTTCGGATTTAATAAATCCAATCTAGTTTTTAATTTTCTTTTATTAAACATAATATATGCAGGTGAAACTCCTGTTGTTGAATGTTCTGCATTGCGATAGTCCAATAAAAATCGACATAAAACGTTGCTGAAATCAGACAATGGCGCGTTACGCAAATTTCACTTTAACGCACTCTTTAGAGTATTTACCATATTTTCAGCTTGCCCATTCGTTGCAGGGTGCCCAACCGGTGTTGTGATATGCTTTATACCAATTAAAGCCAAGCCAACCTTTAAACTCTTTTGAACAAAAAGAAGTGCCATTATCCGAAACTAATTCATTTGGCAGCCCAAAACGTGCAAAAATTTCTCTTAACACCACAATTGTAGCTCCACTAGTGGTGTTCTTACCCATGTCGATGCATTCTACCCATTTACTAGTACTATCTACCAGAACCAAACACCACCCGTTCATAAACGGCCCAAAGAAATCTATGTGCAGCCTTGACCACACTTCATCTGTTCTAGGCCAATTCCAATTCCTGTTTAGCGGGTGTTTGACGTGTTACTACAAGTCATGACTGTTGAATGATCAGATGGCTGCTGTGTCCACCTTATGCTGACTGTTGAATAATCAGATGGCTGCTGTGTCCACCTTATGCTGACTGTTGAATGATCAGGTGGCTGCTGTGTCCACCTTAAGCTGGAATCACGTCGGGGTCACCAATGTTTTAAGGCAAAGGTTAATTTACCTGCCTATAACGCTAAAATAGTCCTGGCACTTGAACCAGTACTATTTAGGTTGTTTGGTTGTTGTTGCAGGCACATAAACCCACAATAACAGTGCTTAAATAACAACAAGGCACCTTACCAGTGGTCGGGGGTGTCTTGCTATGGTGGCCACTAAATATCAAGAGAACGGCAAAAAAAACCTTTAATATAAAATAGAATAGGTGTTGCTTTCTTTTTGTGTTGCTATGTAATGGCAAAGTTTTATTTAATTTATGTTTATTATATACTTAATCGATAATTTTAAGATCTATATATAAGCACTTAATTCATTATTAATTCTAATTTTAAACGAGATGCGGGATCTGCGCTGAAATTACATTGAAGCTGCGCCAAAACTATGCGGAAGCTTCTGGTACTCCGTAGAGGTCGCACGATATGGAAACACGAGGTTTGCTCAGTCGTGGTAGTCTCTGCGCCAAAGTGATGGGGTGGTGCACGGGTTCTCTAGGTGGTTGCGTGGGTTTGTCCCAGTCATGGTCTAGCACATAATTACTCACGCTCAGAGTGAAGTGTCGTGTATTTGAATACACCAGCAAAGCACAAGCGCAACTTTGCTGGCATACGCAGAGGACGTGGGATAGAAAGAAACAAACGAAGTTATCTTGCCGCTATCGCGTGAGATGTGTAATGTTAAGATGGAAAAAGGATGTAGGTTCCCTATAAAGTTCCTTTGCCGGCAGAGTATGCCACAAGCAAAGTATGCCAATTTTAATCTCGGCTGTTCAAACCAGAATATTTATTTTATTTCTAATTTGTTTCTTATATATTATTTTCTTAATACTAAAACCAAAACCAACTATCATAATACCTTAAAAATAATAACAAAGAAATATTGCAATTAAAAAAATACAATTTCCTTAAATCCTAAACCTATGCATAAAAAATATCATCATTGTTTTCGTCTCTTTTCCTCTTGCACTAATCCTTGCTTGTGGATCGTGTATTCAATATGATCCCACACGCAATGCTTTGTTTTGGTGTTTACACCCTTTCCAACGCATGCGCAGTGACACTTGTTTTAGCTTTTGCTTGTCGCTGATCTAATGCATGCAATGCGAGGCCTTGTAAGTGTCGTTGAACTTTCTTAATCCACAATCGTGGACTCACGTCAAGAGCGAAACGACGTCGGTTTGAATATATCAGCAAAGCACAAGCGCAACTTTACTGGCATACGCAGAGGACGTGGGATGGAAAGAAAACAACTATCCTGCCGCTATTGCGTGAGATGTCTGAGTTGAGTAATCCACAAGCGTATAATTACTCACGCTCAGAGCGAAATGACGTCGGTTTGAATATATCAGCAAAGTACAAGCGCAACTTTGTTGGCATACGCAGAGGACGTGGAAAGAAACAAACCGAGTTATCCTACCATTATCGCGTGAGATGTCTGAGTTGAGTAATCCTCAAGCGTATAATTACTCACGCCCAGAGCGAAACGACGTCGGTTTGAATATATCAGCAAAGCACAAGCGCAACTTTGCTGGTATACGCAAAAACAAATAGTAAAGGAGCCCACGATGCTAAATGTGGATTTACTCGAGCGTCGCGGGGACCTATTGAATTTTGAAGATTAGGTGGTAGGAAGAAAAAAAGGTTATATAATGTTTAACCCTTCACCGGTGGGGGAAGTCACTACAGGCTTTCAAAAGTATAAACAAAAACATGCACATGGGTTTACTCGAGCGCGCAGATATTGATGGTATATATGCTGGGGCATGGCTCTGATAACGGAGGTATATTAATCTGCTGATTTGGATGGTGGGCGTGGCCGTACGGATGAGTTAAAAATGGAAAAAAAAACATTTACTCGATCGCGTCAGATATTCATAGGGGATGTTAAGTGATCTCAAACGAAGCTCCCATTCATTAGGGGACGTCCATTAATTACGTGAGCTAAAATAGGGGGGAGGGGGTCCAGCAAAATCTCACCAAGGGGGTCAAGGAAAACCTCACGTCAAATTTTTAATGCATTGAATTTACTTTAAAAATTAATATTTAAATCTCACGGGAGGGGGGGCGGTGGCCCGCTAGATCTCACCAAATCTTACCAAGGGGAGGGGGGTCAGAATTTTCAAAAAAACACCTCACGTAATTAATGGACATCCACTTAGACTCACGATTCGGATGTGACGCATGCGAGTGGCCACCTTTCGAAAATGCCTAAAAAAAAAACGATATTTGTAGTTACTCGAGTGCGTCAGATTTTTATACAGACGGTTCAGCTTGATGTCCTGGTCATGCTGATCCATAATCTGACGATTATCTGGAGGAGTTTGCTTAATCTGACCGTTTGAAAAATTTTTTTTTCATGATTTTTTTTTTCTTAAATCTTAAAAATTTTAAAAATCCCATTGAGTGATGCCATTTGGGTTTTGTGAAAATGTACAGAATCGAGACTTGAAATGTAGTCTTAGAGGCCGAATGTCCTTTTTGTCTTGAACACCCAATTTTGCTTAGATTTATCTATAGTTTCTAAAAAAAAAAATCTCATTTTGCCACCTGAAAAAGCTTAGCAAACTGACATATATGTATTTCACACACATTAAATAACTAATTACAAAATGCACACGGACGGCTGCCTGCCACGACTGAGACCGATTTTACTTTGTTTTCTGGTTTTGTGCTTGTGTTCATTCTTTCGAGTTGTACCGCGTGGTCGCATTGTTTCATTCCATCAGCTGTTCGTTGTGAACAGCTGTGAGCAAGTGTTGCCATTTAATGAAATGGCGAATAAGAGCAAAATAAATACTTAGGATTATATGATACTAATTATATAAAATTAAAACCATGTAGGTGTGGGCAAAAAAAGGCTTGCCGACTTTTGTCCTCACACAACCGATCCCGTTACTTGTATTGTTGTTGCTTTTTTTCGACCGAAAAACTGAGGTGAAAATTGGAAATATTATTTTCCTGTTGTTTGCTTGTATGTGTTTTACATTTTGCTTGAACAGGCCAAAATGTTCGCACTTTTTCTCAATTAACCGGGAAATTCAACTAACAAAATCCCGCTTAATTACACTGCAATCCAATTAAAAAAATCCCTCTTAATTGCACTATTGTTCAATAAGAAAAACACCACTTAATTGAATTTGTGTTCAAATAAGGAAAACAGCTTCTTCATTGGTAAAAAAACTGTGTTTTTTAGTGAAAAAAACAAAAAACACTTTTTATTAAAAGCAAAAGAAACTAAACAATAAAAAATAAATAAAATATAAAAAACATTTGATAACGGAAAATAAGTTACATAGTCTATAGCTCGAAAGTGAAGCTTATGTTTTATTTTCGAAGAAGCTCGTTATTCTTGACTGTTCTGCACGTTATATATCTTGAGAGATATCGTGGGTCCACATATGCTATAATTCTTTAGAAAATGTGTCATCAGTAAGAAAATACTGTTGCAGGAGTTCAATCGCTGTTAGAAGCTCTTTCGCTGGAATAGGGCTTAAGTGAAACTTCTTTCTATATCTGATTGATCCGAGGACGAATCTGCTATAACGGTCTCTGCAATTTCTATATCGGTCAAGAGTCCACAGCATAGCATAGGTTTGTTGTCGTCGCAATTAATGTTATTTTTGTATACTTGGTTAAAAGTTTCATCAACTTGAAAAAATTCTTCGATATGTTCTAAATTGGGGTTCTGTATCTCTTCACTATTGGGTAAAAGTCATGCCAAATTTGTAACTTTAGCATCGAAATTTTACCCTTGTTCTAAAGCATTGAAAACACAAAACAGAAAGCGCCAAAACAGCTGTTTGACACATCAAAACAAATGTGTAGCCAATTATTATTTTTATTGGCATTTTTAAGTGATAGCACTTTTTTTAAGACAATAAAGCGGGGTTTTTTATATGAATTTTTATATCTCTGTATATTTTTTTTATACATATAACCGGGAAATTCAAATAAGCGGGATTCAATTGAACGGGAAAAACCATGAAAATTTCTTATGGGAGTTTAATAATGACACAACGCTTCGGCCAATTAAGAGGGAAATTCAATTAAGTGTGATTGAATTAAGCGGGACTACTGTACATAAATTTAAATAAATAAAATAGAAAATCCTGGTAAAATACAAAATGGCAGAGCGGATTGATGTTAAGCTTCGTTGTTAAAAACCCAAATGCGCAACATAAGCCAAATTCACATTTCCCCTGCTTCTAAGACCGTTGGTTTTACCCTTTGGCGCACAAAATACGGTCAAATTAGCAGCATAACTCGGAATGTAGTTATTTTATATACAATTATTTGTACAAAGAAGTATATACTTCTTTGCTACTAATTACAAAACTTGTACTACTCAGCCGACAACTTTTACCACCTGTTTATGCCAGATGACAATACTAATTTTTTCATTTGAAAACATCGCGCCACTCGCTTTTAGATGGCGTTTATCTAAATAGATTAAGTACTAAGTAGTATTCGTATTATTCCGAAATTTCGACTTAAGTTTCACCAAGGAGATCGGTCAATTTGCTGATGTTCCTCAAACCGCTAACACTAAGTGTGAATAATACTCTCATTTTGGTAAGATTGCTATTCCGCACAATAAACCTCTCTATTCATTTATAATTCTAAACAATTTGTTTTATTTCTTATATAAAATCTCAAATTTTTCCGAGCTTGAGATTTTATCATTATTTCAGCTGGTTTTCTTTACCCCATTCAACTAGGCTTCTTCTTGCAAACCGACATCTCATATCCCCAAGATTCCACACATTCATTTTGGTCCTTGGAGCCGGAGCTGAACCAGCGACCTATGATGATATAATCCGATGATGATATAATCCGATCGATTTATGTCACATGAAAAATGTTTCCTTTCCAACTTATTTGCATTATCCAAGCCATTACTAAATGCCACACCATGCGGTAATAAAGCCCGAAAGCACAACTACAAAAATACGTTTAGTGTTCAATGCTTCTAGGCCTGCATCCAATTATGTGAGTTTAAATGATATCTTACACACAGGGCCAGTGTTGCAATCTGACTTAACACTGCTAATCCTAAAATGACGATTCTGTCGTTTTTTATATTTAACAGCGGTATCCAAAAGATGTATCACCAGATTCTTGTGGATCTGAGTCATACTCTATTTCAAAGAGTTCTATTTCGTGACTCACCACAACACGAACTCCAAGACTTCGAGCTCCTTACCGTGACTTTCGGTGTCGATTGCGCTCCATATTTGGCTATCTGTACATTATTACAGTTAGCAAAGGATGTTCATGAAACCTTTCCCTTAGCCAGCAAAATTTCGTGATTCCATGTACGTTGATGTTGCATTGGCTGGAGGCCATGATTTGTACACTTCTATTCACGCACGAGATGAGCTGATCGCTGCTCTTGCTTCAGCAGGATTTTCGTTGCGAAAGTGGACATTGAACTCTCAGGCTATTCTTGAAGGCCTTCCACGTGAACATCTCCTAAGCGAAGACTTTCTTCAATTAGATGATTGCAGCAATGCCAAAACACTAGGCGTGAAATGGAATGCGAAGTCCGATGAATTTTATACTTAATGAAACTCGGACCTCTGTAGAACACGAATCTTTGGAATATTTAAAAGTATACCTCAGAACCAACAATAAAATTCTGCAAGTTTATAGACGATTTATGAAGAAAGGAAAGATTATTTATAAAAACGCGAGTCTACGCAGAATAAACGGATCCTCAGAACTTGAAATATTCTTTGGAACCAAAAACAAGTTCTACAAGACTTTCAATGGAGAAAAATAAAACAAACAAACAAATAACAAACGTTTTCCCGCGAAAATAACGTTTAAGATTTACAAAATTTAAATTCTTACAAAAATGCAAAGTTTTATCAAAATTTCAAATTTAAAATTTATTGTTTCCAATACAAATTCTATATTCAAAATTCTATTGATAACTGAAACTTAAAAATTCTTTCAAAATTTAAACGTTCCCATTAAGTATTCAACAATTGAGTGAAGTACTATCAAAAAAAAAAAATTATTATTTCAACAATCCTATCAATTCAATTAGAATTAGAAGAGAGATAAAAAAAAATTATTATTTTGTGAACATCCAATAAGTTCACAAAATTATCTCAATGAAACCTACTTCCCTAATATATGATGCAGGACATGGACTATGAGGATCACTCATAGTTCATGCTCCTAAGTTCGTTTGGATATTGCCAACAAATTGGCTGTACTGAAATTGTGACTGGCTGAGAGCCAACATGTTTTTTTTTTTTTTAAAGAAATTTATGGTTAGTTATCTGTTGCTAGGATACTCACCAATTTTATTTCCAATTCCTTGATGTTGTAAATGTCGAATCCTCTAGAATCCAATGTTGTTGTTGTACTGCTTTCGCCAATTGTTATACTGCTTTTGTGGTCCTGTAAACCAGCTGCGCCAATGTTGTATTGGCGCGTAGAAGTGCGAATCCTACCGGCTGCGCCAATGTTGTACTGCTGCCGCGTAGAAGTGCGAATCCTACCGGCTGCGCCAATGTTGTACTAGTATTTTTCCCGTCCTGGGAAAACACTTAGTACTGTTTTGAAAGCTGTATCTGAAAAAACAAAGTAAATTTGGGGTTAATAATATGAGGATACTCACCTTCTAAACTCGCAGCTACTCCTTTTGAAATAAATAACACCAAACTTGTTGTACTCTTTAATTCAGAACTAACTCTGATTTTAATTTTTAATTTCATTTTACTTAACACCTATGATACAGATAATTATAATAACAAATTACATGCTAAAATAATTACTTAGGAATACAATAACAAAAACTTATTCTACTTAATTCAACTTTGTTGACCAAATTTAGTGGGGTGAAATGTTTTCCGGGTTGCACAAGTTGGCTTTTGCTTTGGGTTTTGTTGTTGCATTTAAGTTCATGGTGTTCTCATTCTTGTTAATTGCTAACAAGCAGAATTTGCCCATGGTAACTGTTGGGATAAGTAGCAAATCACTGTGCTTAAAAGAATAGTACTTCTTAGTTTATTAATTTTCTTTGCTAATTGTCAAAATCATTCTTTACTTATGTTCAAGGTTAACTATTTACTTTTGTCATTGCTTTGACCTAACTGTCATTTTTTTTGCATAGCTCATGCTGAGTTAAATTAACTGTTTTAAAAATTAAAATAAAGTAGTTGCTTAAAAACTTTAGATTCGGACAGTCGTATTTTATTTATCGTAAAATTTGCAATCGGGTACAAAAAAGCTTGTGCTCGCGGAACATTTGGTGACCCCGACGTGATTTCGATTTAGATTTTGCTAATTTTTCAAGTCGCGCAATAAAACTTCGCATAAATAATTTACAAACTTTTACTTTCAATTGATATTTTGCTAAAATTTGGAAATATTTTCACGCGCATTTATTACCGAGAATAAAGGTATTTTTCTCTACGTACAAAGTAGTACGTGCAACTCAATTTTGTTCGTTTGCATACTTTGTGGATTTTAATAGTCCACAATGGGAGGCAATGAGACTGGAACAGGAGATGATTCTTCAGGAGTTGCTGATAATTTTTCATTTCTGGAGAAGAAATGTGATTTTATTAAAAATCAGTTAGTTGACTTAAACAACCAGCTGACTCATGAAAAACTTGAAGAGTTGGATGATGCTGACGTCTCCGTTCGTCTCAAATTACTCGAGCGTATGCATACAAAGTTTGAATCTGTGCATACGGAACTTGAAAAAAGAAGATATCAGTGGTGCATCCACTGAAATGTACTCATCGTTCATAGCGCTTCACATTGAGGTTGAGGCGAAGCTTTTGCGCAAAATGAAGTCTATTAACAAGGCAGAATCCAAACATTCTTCCACTGCTCGTCAATTTTCGTTGGATGATGCTCAACATTCACTTTTCATTTCACAGCGCAAAAGACTTCCTGAGTTGCAGATTCCAAAATTCAGTGGTGCATATACAGATTGGCCAGACTTTTTTGCCATGTTCAGTACAGTTATCAACGACGTTTCGGATTTAACGAAAATAGAAAAATTCCAGCACCTGCGTGCAAGTCTTCGAGGAGCAGCGCTGGATACTATTCGCTCACTTGAGCCAACTGAAGCAAATTATGATAAGGCTTTAGAACTTTTAAAAAATCGTTTCGATAATAAATTATTGAATTTTCAGGCACACATCAAAGAAATTTTTGGGCCTAAAGGCGTTGAGAGTGGCTCTGCAGCTGGCTTACGTGAATTAAGTGACAAAATAAATGCTCACTTGCGCGCTTTGCAGACAATGGGCTCCAGAGAACAGCTTGCAGATGGACTGCTTATACATCTCATTTCCCGTAAACTTGACATTTCATCACAGAGCAAATGGGAAGAAGGTTTGCCAGTCCACGAATTGCCAACATGGTCATTTATGGCAAAATTTTTAGAAAAAAGATGTCGCATGCTAGAAAATTTAGAAGCTGTTGTGCTAACAGAAGCCACAGCCAAAAAGGCTGCACAATCTGGTAAGCAATCTAAACATTCATTCGTAGCGTCTTCAGTAGCAGCATGTTGCTTATTTTGTGACAGCAGTGACCATTGGATTTATAATTGCTCAAAATTCGGTAACCTTTCACCTACTTTGCGGTATAAAGAGGCAAAACGTTTGCAATTGTGCCTGAATTGTTTACGAAAAGGGCATTCGCTCCAAAGGTGTAAGTCTGGTCACTGTCGCTTTTGCCCATCGAAGCACCACTCCTTATTGCATATGAGCAACAATTATAATTCTTCGGTAGTAGCTCTCGCTGAAAATTCTCAAGTAAACGCGCAATCATCGCTTATTTCCACTCTGCCAGCAGGCCCTCCGCCTGAAGTCCCAAAAACTGTGTCTGAAAACTTCGTGCTGCTTGCCACAGCAATAATTCTTGTCAAAAATCGCATAGGATGTTATATTCCATGCCGTGCTCTCCTAGATTCAGCTTCACAGATAAATTTCATCACTGCACGCTTAGTACATCAGTTGCAACTTAAAACAACACGTGCTAACACACAAATATCTGGCATTGGAGAATCCAATTTTGTAGCCGATAAGGCCGTCGATATCTCCGCTAAGTCGCAAGCTGGCGAATACGCAGTTTCGTTTCCTGCTCTCGTTACCCACACAATTACAGATTATCAACCAAATTTCGATATAAATACTGCTGGATGGAACATTCCTGGCAACATAAGACTGGCCGATCCACTCTTTTTTAAATCGCAACGCATCGATGTTTTAATTGGTGCATCTTTATTTTTCGAATTAATGTGCGTTGGCCAGATTCGCTTGGCAAACAATTTGCCTATTCTTCAAAAAACAAAACTTGGTTGGTTGCTTCTTCATTAACAGCGGTTCATACTTCTACCCATAATGAGGAAGCTGATTTTGACGCCTTGATTAAAAGTTTTTGGGAAATCGAAAATTCGTTCTATATGAAAATTACTCGCACGCAAGAAGAAATTGAGTGTGAGCAGCACTTTCAACAAAATTTCATTCGTCTCAACTCTGGCGAGTATGCCGTACGGTTACCAACAAAGCCTAATGTCAGTGCACTTGGCGACTCTTATACGCAAGCGCTGCAACGTTTCAAGAACCTCGAAAGGAAGCTTCAACGCAACTCTGAATTGAAAAATCAATATTCATTTTTTCTAAAGGAATATGCAGAATTGAAACACATGTCCGTGGCGAAATTGGAGCAAGGTATGCCAATTAATTTTTTGCCGCATCACTGCGTACACAAGTCCGATAGGTCAACAACAAAATTAAGTCGTATTTGATGGCTCAGCAAGAACATCATCTGGTTTTTCATTGAACGATATGCTCATGACAGGGCCCACCATACAGCCTAAACTTTTCAACACTCTTCTACGCTTTCGATTTTTTATGGTGGCACTTACTGGTGACATCTGTAAGATGTATCGCTGTGTGCGTGTGCTGCAGCCTGACAATCTTTTGCAGTGTATATTATGGAGGGAAAATCCTGAAGATGAAATACAAATATTCAGTCTCGACACGGTTACTTACGGTACGAAGCCCGCTGCTTTCTTGGCGATACGTGCTATGCATCAACTAGCTCTAGATGAGGAGAAAACGTTTCCGATTGGTGCAAAGGTTATCACCAGAGATTTCTACGTCGATGATCTTATCTCTGGAAGCGACACAGTCGAAGGAGCAGTAGAGATTCGACGTCAAGCAACTCAGTTACTTCAAAGAGGCAATTTTTTGTTAAGAAAGTGGTGCTCAAACCGTTCTGAGGCTCTAGATGAAGTATCAGCGACAGATCGAGAACAGCTTTTAAAATTTCATGATGGTACCGATGTAACTAAGACACTCGGCCTTGTTTGGGAGCCAAAGTCGGATGATTTCATTTTTTCCTTCACTCCAATATATGTCAATCAACGTATCACAAAGCGGATCATACTTTCAACAATCGCACGTTTTTACGACCCGTTAGGACTAATTGGACCTATCATTGCGAAAGCGAAAATCTTCCTTCAAAGCATGTGGAAACAAAAATTACAATGGGATGAGAGTCTGCCGCAACATCTACATAAAAATTGGAGTGATCTCTGCTCTGAGTTCGACATCTTGCGCAACTTTTATTTTCCTCGGTATGTATCATTGCCTAACTCTATTTTACAGATCCATGGGTTTTGCGACGCCAGCCTTGCTGCATATGGAGCTTGCATATATATTCGCTCAGAGGCCAATGGAGAAGTAAAAATCAATCTTTTGTGTTCCAAATCAAGAGTTTCACCTTTGAAGACACTTTCCATTCCAAAATTGGAGCTTTCAGCAGCTCTGTTACTTGCTGAACTCCTCGAATCTGTGAGAAGCACATTCAATTTTGTATATGATGTCCATTGCTGGTCTGACTCAACAGTGGTCCTGTCCTGGCTACGGGAGGAGTCATCGAATTTCAACACTTTTGTTTCGAATAGAGTAAGCCGAATTCAAACTCTTACAAACGGTGTGCTTTGGCATCATGTACCAACAACGGTAAATCCTGCTGATATTTTGTCGCGTGGCTCAACACCAAAGGAGCTACTTCATTCATCGCTTTGGAAACATGGTCCATCATTTTTGCAGCAACAACAGTCACATTGGCCGAAGGGGCCTCAATTGCTCACAGATTTGCCTGAACGTCGACGCACAGTTTTAGTTTCATCATCACGCTGCGTAGACTTGTCGCTGGAGTGCAAATACCATACTTCATTCAGCAAGCTTCAACGTGTATTTGCATACATTTCCAGATTTTGGTCAAGAAAAAATAAAACTCAACAAAAAAGATTCGGTCCGCTTATACCGGAAGATATACAATTGGGCACTCGTTTATTGGTGCGAATGATTCAACGAATACATTTGGGTGCGGAATACAAAGCTCTCCTTGCTAAAAAATGCATTGACTCATCAAAAAACCCAGGCGACTTAGATGTTCTTACTCCCGCGCACTTTTTGGTTGGTGCGTCATTTCCAAGCTTCGTTGAGCCAGATGTAACTCATCTTGATATCAGCCGACTAGATAGGTGGCAAAGAGTCTGGTTCATGCAGCAAGTTTTTTGGAAAAAATGGAGCGTGAACTATCTCACTATTCTTCAAGATCGGAAAAAATGGCAGTCTTCAACACCAAACATTCTTGTAGGCGCTATGGTCATATTAAAGATGAAAATCTTCCACCACTTAAATGGCAGCTTGGGCGAATAATAGAAACTATCTGCGGTAGTGACGGCGTAGCTCGAGTTGTGATTGTTCGAACCAGTAGCGGAACAACAAGGCGTGCTGTTGGAAAAGTCGCTGTGCTGCCTAACAATGGTTGTATGGTTGAAAGCCTAGGTCTTCCAACGGGGGGAGGATGTTGGGATAAGTAGCAAATCACTGTGCTTAAAAGAATAGTACTTCTTAGTTTATTAATTTTCTTTGCTAATTGTCAAAATCATTCTTTACTTATGTTCAGGTTAACTATTTACTTTTGTCATTGCTTTGACCTAACTGTCATTTTTTTTGCATAGCTCATGCTGAGTTAAATTAATTGTTTTAAAAATTAAAATAAAGTAGTTGCTTAAAAACTTTAGATTCGGACAGTCGTATTTTATTTATCGTAAAATTTGCAATCGGGTACAAAAAAGCTTGTGCTCGCGGAACAGTAACATAAATGACCAACAAAACGACAACAGCCCGCAAGTATGCTGCACTTTTGCAACAATAATTTACTATTATTGGATAAATTGCATTATTCAATAATGCAGTTTTAATGTTATAGAATGATGTTAATCATCATCCTAAAAGTATATATAATATGCTATTTATGTTAATAACATATTATATTGTGCGGTATGAACCCACAACATATGTCTGGTGTAAGCCAAATGCAGAACTGCAAAATAAAAACCTCAAGCCAACAGTTAAACGTGGCGGTGGCAGCGTCATGGTTTGTGGCTGTCTGTCCGCTGCCGGCACTGAGAATTTGGAATTTATAGAAAATACAATGGATAAAATAATGTATCTTAACATATTACAAAAGAACTAATACCAAAGTGCAAACAAACTTGGCTTACGGCGGCATTTTCGTTACTATCAAGATAATGACGCGAAACACAAGTCGGGCATTGTTCAATCGTGACTCATTTGCAATTGGCCACACCTTATAAAACCGCCGGCCCAGTCGCCCGATGACAATGCTATCGAAAATTTGTGGTCGATTTTGACCATCCAAAGATGACTGTTTGGAAGGCTGTTTGGGCCTATAAAGCGTTTTTTATAAACCTTTTTTGTCAATTAGTTCCATTTGAAATTCAAACACTTGTTTTATTCCAATTCTTAATTCCGATATATAAATTGTTACAAATTAAATTTAGTTTTTAAGAAAATGCAATACGGCATCGTTGCTTGCTGCTGTTCACACAAAGGAAAAAATTAAATGTTTAAAACGCGTCGATGATCAAAAAACGAATGAGACGAATGTGCAAAGAAGACCTGCGAAATGGTTTGCAAGAGAGTAAAAGAAGAAGCTCCGCCCGTTGGAAGCATCTGCTTTCAAGACTTATAAATCCGTAGGGCGTAAGCACAATTTGGATACGGCTCGTTTAACTGCTCCATTGGTTGTACGGATAGTAGCTACTCGAACTACGCCATCGTCTGCTTTCGACACTTCAATAATTCTGCCCAACGGCCATTTGAGAGAAGCCTCATCCTTTAACAAAAACGCGCTGTCATCGTGAGACATGATTACATTGAATTGAAGCTAGTTTCGAATTATGTTTTCACATATTTTGTGAACTGAGTTTTATATTCATTTACTTGACTTCATTCATCATATAAGCATTGTGTGTTTTTAAAATAATCAATAAAATCTTTTCTTTGAAAAAAAAAATATTGTTTTGCGATCCTGGAATTTATTATTTCTTTCTTATTTTGTGAATAATTGTACTACAAAATGGGAAAAGGTGCCTAGTGGTGAAATTTTAGGAGCTCGACTGCCTTCAAAGGAACAAGTACTTTTAGTTTTTCTTTACCATCACAAGGAAATGAAAGAAACACTTACGGATGCTGCTCAGTCTACCATTACTAAACTACAGAAAGTGTGGAGGAAATCAAATATCCCTGTTAAGACGGGGGAAAATATTCGTGCAGGTATACAGAAGCTGTACAAAGAATACCAAAATCTGGGTAAAGAGAAATTGAGAAACGTGGATAAAGCAAGTTTGAAACTGCTGATTTGGAAAGAAGATCTCGTTGAGTTATTTGATATTTCCCGACAAAATGTGAAGGGCATTACTAGCGTATTACAAGAAGATAAAGAATTTCTTAGGTCACAAAGAGAAGATCGTATGAATTCGTCAATGAGTGTAGTAGACAAGGTTTTCGCCTCGAAAATAAAAAAATAAGTGTAAAAAGGTGAAAAATATGATTCATATAAGAAAAAACATTTCAAAGCTATCGCCAAAATTAATAAGACTGTTATACTGGAAGACTCATCTCCATCATCAATAGAACAAAGTGATGAAGAGGTCGAGTGTTTGCCTCCAGCAACAAAACAATTACGTTCAATTCCTAGATTGAAAACTCTTGATCAGACGCTCACTTCTACTTGGGATCGAGAATAGCTGTCTATTCAGCAAGCAAGTACTTCATTTTTAGCAACTGCAAAGAGCTTTGGCCACGATGCATCAAAAATTTCAGTATCTCCAGCTACCATTTACCGAGCTCGTGCGATCATTAGAAGTAAAATGGCATAGAAATTCAAAGAGTCACTCTTTAAAAATCCTCCTCAGTTGGTCTTGCATTGGGATAGTAAACTGTTGCCCTCAGTTGCCTCAGTTGTAAAATTTTGGAAGATAGAGCTGCCGTTCTAGTGACTGGCAAAGACTTTGAGCTTTTGCTTGGCGTACCTGATACCCTGAAACGCACTGGTGAGCAAATGGCTGAAGCAGTTATACGGGAAGTGAACCGATTTCGGCTACATGACAATATAATCGGTATATCTTTTGATACTACAGCACTTAAAACACAGGACTGATCCAAGGGACACGTGCCAGAATTGAAAGGGACTTCGGACGAACATTGTTGTGGTTGGCTTGCCGTCATCACACTCATGAACTCATATTGAAAGGAGTGTTTGAGAAATGTTGTGACATTACATCAAGTGGTCCCGACGTCCTCATTTTTCGAAAGCTTCAAAGTCTGTGGGCATCACTTAATAAGAATTCATACACGCACATGTTGGATGAAGAAGGCGAGTGAAAATGGTTCATTACATCCAAATTGTCGTGAAGGACGGAAACCATCCAAGAGAAGACTACAAAGGATTATTACCAGGCCTCAGAATGTTAAGCATTTGCTTAAACTTGATTATTTTACATATTTCTCATTATATTGCATTTTACGGCAATAATGCTTAAATCAGCATATTTGCTCATTTTTGGCATTTGACAACACTTCTTCGATTCATATCAAAGCTGTATCTGTCATGCATTTGTTCCGAAAACAGCAACTTATGAAATTTGAACTTAACAAAGGTTATGAAAACCGAGTAAAAATTCACATTATTTAAAAAAAATAGACACTGACGTCAGAGTTACAAAGTCGTACAGAAGCAATACCCTGCCTTCTCAAAATAAAATTATGTGCCTAAGATCGCAAAGTTTTTTTTTGTTGGTCAGCAATATTAAAAAATCCTGAAATGATAAGAAACTAAATTTTTTTGTGTTCATTTCACAAAAATCGTCGAATTCCCGGCTCTTTCCGAAATTTTTGAATTACTCCCAGGCTCCTGGCTTTGACATGACTTTCCCGGCCAGGTCGGGTCAATCCCGGTCACTTGCTAACCATGACTGACATACATTCATTCAACTAAACTTTCAAAATTAGAACTGTTTTTTTAAATTTTGTAGTACACACATCTTTAGGTAAGGTATTTTCTTTATGAAAATTTTGATTTTCATTGCTAAGGTATAAATTCTGAACAGATTCAATGTTTTTTTTTGCTATATTTTGTGTTTTTTGCGTACATATTTTGTACTTTTTTGGAGAATATTTAAGCGCTTAAAATTAGTTTTTTCGAACTAAATTTTCTGAGCCCTGGTTATTACATCTACATATCACACTCCTGCACCTAGGAGGTTGGTCTAAAAACGACTTCAGTTTTAGAATCCCAGGGGCTCTGCATCAAGCAAGATGGAAGGCAAAGGCAATATACATATGTGCTTAAAATTGTCCTCTTCACTAAACAGTTGAATATTCATCATAGAAAATTGAAAGGAATGAAACGGATTGCAGATTCCTCAGCCTCATATATGTTCGCTTTTGGCACGAGGCAATTGCAAATCGATGAGCTCCAAAGAATGATTTGGATATTCTACAGCTTCTTAGCAATTACCCAGATCCAGACGTCAAAAGAAGTGCTCTCACAGTTGCTAAGAGAAACCTTTGGTATTTGTCAGAAATAAACGTAGGTTTGGCTTTTGTGGACAAACGAATTACTCAGGCTGATAAGGAAAATATGACTAAAAATTTACAAACCAAACCTGCAAATAAAAACGAAAAGAAATAACTAGAGGGTAAAAACTTAATTTTTGAATGAAAACGACCTGAGCCATTTCGTTACTAATAAGACAGAAACGTTCTTTGAATTGTTTGGGATCCACGATGCACAGTGGCGCACTTCTAAAAAGTGGTTGCGAAAATCAATTTTGGTGTGGTGAAAATTCGCAAAGCTAATGATGCAGTTTGATAAACCATTGCTTTAAACTCGCGAATGTAAAATTTTAACTTATTTGAAGATATGGTTCGCTTTATAGAGTAGGTCAAAGTTGATGTTTTTTTCGAGTTTTTTAATTTTATTTTTATTTTTTTTTTTGTAGTTCAAGACGAGGTTCAAATTTTTCTGCAAGTTATGAAAGAATTGTTATTTTTTTTACATATGGGCATTTCCACCAAAAGGTACACCATGACAAAAAAATTAAAAGTTATTAAAAAAACGTTATTATCTGATATTATCTAAGAAAAATATTCAAATTTTATTAATTCAAACAATTTACATTTGAATTCATTCACAACGGTGAGCAAACCGACTTCAAAATTTCACAAATGAAGTTTCTCTTTTTTGTAATTTTGAATAGTATTTTGTCTTAAATATTAAAATATATAAGAGAGATGATATATGATGAAAGTCATTCCGAAAAATCTCTCTACCAACAACAATTAGCTAAAAAAAATGTAAAGACATCAAACCAATCTCTATTAACTGTAAATTTTTAATTTGCTTTAGTTAGTTCTAATGTCCCGTCCGCCATCAAAAAACATCATTTGTTCCCATTTCGTGGTTAAGAACAGCAGTAAATGTGCCAAAATTTTTGTTTAAACAAAGTTTTATGAATACAATTAAAAAAAGAAACAACGAGTGCAAAAAAGTAAAATTTAAAATTTTTAGAGCTGTTTAAAGTTTGTCCCATCCGCAATAGTCAGTGTAAAACTTTTGTAATCTAGGCAGTTGCAAAACGGTTAGACCCCTTTTTAACTACCAGAACACAACATAATCGCTTAAATTCTTTTTTTTTTGCAAGTTGTAAAGAGAGGTAAAGCTCAATACAATTTTCTTCAATAGTAGGTGGTGCCACGCCCCTAACAGGAAAATACGTTTTCACAGCTAATCTAGTAAACATATTTTAATTAAATTTGGTTTGTATATATATTGAACCATAAGAAAGGTTATAAGAGACCCCAAGTTCTTTAAGTAGGCGTGGCACCGCCCAAAATTGCTTAAACGCAGCCACGGAGTCGCTCCACCAATTATAATCCAATTTGGTATGGGGATAAGCTGATTCCTGATAAGACAAATTTTTTTTAGTGGGGCGATGTCACGCCCCTTATAGGAAAAAACGTTTAAACAGCAAAAATAAAAGTTTCATATTCTTTTAAGAAAAATGTGTTAAATTTAAATTAAATTAATTAAAATTGATCTCATTAATTTAATTCGACAGTGATTAATATTAAATTTCTTTTTTAATTACCATATAAGTCTCAAATACAAAAAATATATGAAAATTTACCAAGTAAACCGTAATGGAAAAATATGTCCCATTAGAATATCCCGTCACGAATCATATTATACTTTGTAAGAAAAAAAATAAAAAAGGTTTTGCAATTAAACGAAATTTAATAAAAAGTGCTATTATTCCATAAAATTTTAAAATTAGTTGCGTTAAAAAATGTTGGTAGGTTTCGCTGACTTATGCTTTTCTATAAATGGCCATGAAAAACACTTCCATTTTTTGTCCCATTCGAATCGCTCTTTTATTGCCTTTATTTTGGAACCGGTAGTACGTCTGCCATCAAATTTACCACTATATAATACAATTGTGCGTCCTCACTTAGAGTTTGCTAGCCAAGTATGGTCTCCATATTACAATATACATATAGATAGAGTAGAACGAGTCCAAAAAAATTTTGTTCGATTTGCTCTCACGGGCTTAAATTGGAATGACCTCTTAAACCTTCCTCCTTATGAGGATCGTTTAAAGTTATTACGTATGCAGTCTTTGAGTACCCGTAGAAATTTTGCGGGTATACTTTATTTGCATCAGCTTGTAACTGGGTCACTTGCGGCGCCAGAGCTTCTGATATATATTAATTTTAACAGTAATCGTAGGAGTTATCGTAAATCATATCAGATATTTTACCAACCAGTTAGTAGAACTAATTATATGGCTACAGCTCCTTTTAATCGCATGACTACTCTCATTAATAATTGCGATATATATAATATTAGCTTGTCAAAAGGTCAACTCAAGCTTAGATTGAAAAATAACTAGTTAATAGTTAATTTTGTAGCTTAATGGTTGTTGGTCTTTATGTTTGTGTTGTCCGAGCCCCACCGCATGATGGGTACATTTTTTTCTAACATTTATGCCTTAGATCATATAAATAAATCCATACAATTACATTAATGCATTTGTATGTTTATATACTTATGATCTGGGTGGGTATGTTGAGAAAGTGCGATAAAGCTAAGAAAAAATTATAAATATATAACAAATTCATTGCATGTATAATTTTTTCATTTCCTTTAATATATAAGCTTTACTTGGTTTTAAAGCTTCAAGCTAAAAATTGCTAAGAAGCTAATAGCTGTAGTAGCTAAACTCTATTATTATTATATATAGTGCTACCAAAGGGCTATTTCTTTAAGTACCAGAAGAAAAAAAAAAGTGTTTTACTTTGACTTTTATTCCACTTTAAAAGTGTATGACTGTCCCATTCGACACCATGGAAATGCCCATATATGATATAAGCGGTTTTTGGACTATCAACTTACACTAAAAAAAAAATATTTCTTTTTTAATGTAGGAGGTGAATGTACTTTTCCGAAACACTATTTTTACCCATTTTTTCAACTTCGAATGGACTTTCAAAAAAAAATATCGCAAAAGTTCAAGATCCGGTTACAAAAAATAAATTTTTCGAACAATTCTAAACACAATGCAAAACTTATATTGTCGGGAAAATGAACAAATAACGACTTTTATCCAGAAACCTGTGACTTTTTTCATGCTCTTGCAATTGATTTTTGATGATATAGTTCAAAATAACTGAACGGATTGGAATATTTGGACACACACAAATAATATAACAATCAACATTGTAATCTTTTTTTCTTGTTATGTAACCCTCAATTTATAGGGTGCCACGAATATATTCCTGAAGTTCACATTTTTTATTAGGCAATAAGTGAAAATTTTCTAATAATGATTTACACAATAGGTAAAAAATAAATTTAAAGGAGTTATTTTTCTAGGTTTGTTTTTTATACAGGCTATGATTCCACAGGTAAAAAAAATTGAAAAACTCGACACGTAATGAGTGCGTACGTAGTTCATATCATGGGCAATAAGAATATTATACATTCTTTAACAGATAGAAAAACGCAAGGAAATCGATTACCTAAGGAAGGTAATTTCAAAACTTATATTTGGGGTCATAAAAATTTTATGCTTTCTTTCAACTTATTTCAAGGAAAATGAAAAGCAATATATTCATTTGCATGATATAAATAGTAATATTCAATAAGTTTTTCTATCAGTTCTTCTGCTGAAAACAGCAGTTTCACTTTGTCTTATAAAGAAGCACCTGTAAAAATGTCTATTTGAAATCATATCATATATGTATGAAATATTCAAAAGTTCATCATAGATTCCGGAGCAGCATTCAGATCTGAAGATTTCATCATTAAGGCATGTCCGAACTCAAAAAGAGTTGAAAAAAATATATTCCCCGGAAATGTTAGATTTATTAGATAATTATATAAATATTGATGAATGTTTCCAAAAAATTGAGGTTACGCTTTTAAATTATAGGTACTCATATAAAACTGCATGTTATAATACATTTTTTTTTTCGAAACTTTCTTCCTAATAAATAAAGTTATACTGAAAATTTCGTTTTTAGCGCTCTGTACATCTATTTAAATGAAAATTTGAAATGTTAGAGCTGTTTTAGTTTTTAGTCTATAGAAAAAAAAATATTGAGATACCTCAATTCGTTTAGAAGATCAAAAAATTTGCATTTCCGGTGTTTTTAAAGTTTTTGAAAATTTTTTTTTCAATGTAGGAAAAAATTTTGACCTTTAAAAATTTTAATTAAATATGGATTTGTGTAAAGCAATCAAAATTCATGGTTTTAATATTTTTTTTTTCAAAAAAAAAACACTAATATGGAGAACTTCATATTCATAATTTGTACATACTTATATTAGAAAGTCTAACTTTGCCCATGAATACCATAGGATTCCTATAATCAATTCCAATAAAATTGTTCAGTGAAGGCTGTATTATTTTTCTGTCCATAACAAAAAAAATCATAGAGATATCTCAATTCGTTCAGAAGTTATGATTTTTGCAACGACAAATGTCAGAATGCGCCACTGTGCGATGTGACAGAATACTGCAGCGATTCTCTAAGAAGCCACGTTAACGCTCTTAAGGTGGTGAATGATATCGCAGAAAGAGGAATTACTCTGATAAAAAAGTTAAACGAATCGGTCAGGGACGAGCAACAAAAACAATACTTGTTGAGAGTAGTCGAGCATCTCCGAAAAGTCGTCACGAAGCGAACAAAAGAAGGGATTGCACCGTTCAAAATTAATTAATATGTTTTACCTATTATATAGTACTATTTATTAATATTAGTCTATAGTTTTTATATTATTTTAAGTTTCTGATTTCTGGTTTTCTCAATATAAGTAATTAACATTAAAAAATCGCATTTTTTTGCCTACGTTACTAAACTGATCAAAGTGTGCAACCTCTAAATATTATCTTATCTTCTCGAAATTTGGCAGAAATATCTTTTATATCACTGAGACTCGGGGCGTAAGCAAAGTGTGCAAAAATTTAAAAAATTTTTTTTACGTAATAAAATGAAACACCCTAATATACATAGGCATAAAGTTGTGAAGTGGGATGAAAATGTTTCAATTTTAACAAAGCTTGAGCTTGAGTAACACTCTGTGAAAAAAAAAGAAAAACGTGTGCAGTTCGCACGCGGTAGAAGTGAAACTGCGAAAGAATAGGAAGCCCTATTACCGTTCGCGAGTCGCCTGAATTTGGCGAATAGCCTTACTTGTCGACTCGCTTATGGCGCTGTATTATGGTTGGCGAAAGTACAAGTTCGCCTTCAAAACAATGCTGCTAAATTGCAAAACACAAATTGACGGCTGAAAAACTTCATATTTGTAATTGTCAAAATATTGAATTCACTGCTTTTATAAGTGAAAAAAAAATAAAATAAAAATAACATTCAAATGCTAAGCAATGTGGACCTACGATGCTGTGGATAGCAATATACAAAGAATACGGCGGAACATTATATTCCTTAAATATTGACAAGAAATATATGAAGAAATTGTTTTTCCAGATTTGTGTTTTACTTTAGGGTTAATAAAGAAGCTTTTGTGGTTTTATTGGAAAAAATCATTCAGATCATACCGTCGTAGTGCATCAATCTCACAGATTTTGAAACTGACTTCTGTACGCTTTTTGCTGACGGCTCCTACCGAAAAAGCGTTGGAAATGATTTTGAGTTTGTCTCAACGGTCTCAGTTGTTTTAAAAGAAATGCTGGCCTTTTTTGAGACTGTTATCTGCCATGTGTGAATGAAAATGGAAATGACAGACGACGCGAAGCAGAAAGCAAGAAGTTTCTTTTATAGAAAATCTGCAATACCGGGAGTCATTGGTTCCGTTGACGGAACTCATGTTGGTATTGTTGCTCCGGATCAGTTAAAACATAATTAATTCAACAGAAAGTGATTTTACAGCCTGAATGCAATGATTGTATATCTCAACTGGAATAATGTTATCTACGTTATCAATTCTAAAATAGCTGCGTTTTATTCGCCATCCTCTGCTAGATATCTTTAGCCAGCAACGATAATTGTATAGGAAAACAAAAACAAAATCGTAGACTTAGCGACTAAAATTATAGTTGCTAAGTATACAAGCAAGTTTCTTAAATGCCAGTATATTGTGATTTTGTATTTTGTCAATTATGAAGTTTGAAATTAAAAAAAAATATTGAATTTTACGGAAAAAAAATTTGAAACGGAAAAAAATTAGAATTTAACGGAAAACATTCATTTTCTTTTTCTTTTTTTTAAATTCAATTCAATTAAGTTTTCAATGCAGTAAAAACACATTTGTGTAAACACCAGGATAACCTGGAAAGGCAAAACTATTTCCCCAGGACACAATGCCAGCCAATTAATTTTTCAAAACAGCAAAAACACAAATAAATGACATATCTGACGTAGCCAGTGCTACCCAGTCAGCTCTAAGGCAACTTAGCAACTTGTCGTTTTATTCGTACATAGATAGCGACTTGGCCAATAAAACGCACCTAATATATAATAATAAAAAAATTTTCAAAAACTTTTGTCACACACAAATTTTACTCGCCCGATTTTGACATTTCTGGCGAACGAAAGTTATGCGACTCGCTAACAGTAATATAAAAATTTTTGACATTCGCGCTATTTTGACGTTTGAGGCGAAACAGCAGGGCGACTCACAAACCGTAATCTCAATTTACGCGAGTCGCTTAAGTTTTCAGGCGACTCGCAAACGATAACGTTAGACGAACCACATATGTCAAAATCGGGCGAATAAAATTTTTGCATGACAAAAGTTTTTGAAAAATTTATTTATAATTATATATTTTAGAATTGATAACGTAGATAAAATTATTCCAGTTGAGATATACTATCATTGCATTCAGGCTGTAAAATAACTTTCTGTTGAAATATTGATGTTTTAATTGATCCGGAGCAACAATACCAACATGAGTTCTGTCAACGCAACCAATGACTCTCGATATTGCAGATTTTTTGTCATTTCCATTTTAGTTCACTCATGGCAAATTATGTCCGGCCCCATTTGTCACAGGGGGTTGGGGTTGCGGGGGTTGTTCACAAGGGGTACTCTGAACATAATTCCGTGGAATTTCGGCCGCGGATCAGTCTATAACATATCCAACACCTAGTTTGCTAGCCACAGTAATTTTACATAAGAGTAAGGGTAAGTGGGCGGCCAGCGTCATCGAATTTTACCAGAAATTTTAACGCTCCATAACTTTTTTAAACGAGTTGCCGACGGCTAATTCCTTCGGATTCTTATCGGAAACTTCGTTTTTTATCACCCCCCGCAACCCCCACCCCTCCAAGAATGGGGTCATAAAGTACATAAATAATTATCTTTTATTTTAATTTTTTTTCACTTATAAAAATTAGAAGTTGAATATTTGACAGTTTCAAATTTAAAGTTTTTCAGCCGTCAATTTGTGTTTTGCAGTTTGGCAGCATTGTTTTAAAGGCGAACTTGTACTTCCGCCAACCATAATACAGAGCCATAGGCGAGTCGCCAAAATCAGGCGACTCGCGATCGGTAATAGGACTATTAACTGCGCCCTTTAGAGATATTTCCATTTTCTTATGGCGATCTGACATATCAAATATATATGAAAGTGAAAAAATGAACATGAAGAATTTTTTAAATTTAAATTTTTAAAGGGCAAAACCTACATATATGATTTTTCGATTTTTATGGATTTCGAAAGAAGACTATTTCAAAAACATTGTGTGGAAATTTAATAAAGATTCGAGCTCTCTAAGTATATTTTTTCAACTTTATTTGAGCGCGCTCTCAATATAAAAATTTTTAACGCGTTTCTCTCGAAATCACTTTTTTCATACGGTGGCAGTCTTTTCTCTGAAACTACTCAGCCGATACTTATAAAATTTTAATCGTACATTTGTCACATGTATGGGAGACGCATGACTCAAAATCAAATAAAAGTTTTGAGTTTTTCTATTTTCTTAAATCGACAAATCACCTAAAAATCGTCATTTTTCGAACACTTTTGGTTAAACAGACGCCAATTTGGCATTTTTGAATAAAATTTAATGATCCTGGCTTAGACGATAGCCACTGTCATACTGAAACTAATTTTTTTTGGTTTTTGCATTTCAGACGATTCCTTGCTGCAAAATCACCGGTACCGTTGACATCAATTGTTTTGTGTATGGCTACGCAGATGGCAATATTTTGTATATGTACATATATTATTAAAAATTAATTAAAACATTTTTTTTTGTGTATTTGAAGAGTGTATTTATTGATCCTGAAAAAAATTATAATCATACTGAGGGTGGCATAATAAATTCTGAAAAATAGCATTTTGCCAGTTTGGAAAATTAGATTGGCACCTTAATTTCTGCCATTTATGCATATTTAAAAAAAAAATTGCACGAAGGAATATTCATTTACATTAGTTTCCTAATTATTTATATATAATTAACAAAAAAAAGTCATTGCATTAATTTGTGGTCTGAATGAATTAATCTCATGTTTTGCTATCAAATAACCCACTGTGCGGCGTAAGCACTACGTCAAATATTATTTTCTAAGTCAATTATTATTTCCTTTCAAAAAGTATGATCAATTTAAGAAAAGTTAGGAGCGTCACTTCACCAAAACCTTGGGGGGGGGGGGCAAGAATTATAATTCCACCACTATTAGATGGTTTTATTGAATTGTTGTAATAAATAATACCTAGTAATAGATCCTTGGGGAGGGCCAATGCCCTCCCCAGCCCTACCAAATTGACGCCACTGAGTAAAGTTGAATTATTTTTTATTTATAGCTCGTTGAACTAAAACGAAATCCACAAGGTGTAGTTGACAAACGTGTACGAGCAACTTTACGTCCAATGTCAAAAACTCGTCGTGACTCTTCTGTTTGTGAATTAGAGCAACGTTTACGTGATGTCAAGAATACAAACTGTCGCTTTCGAAAAGCTTTAATGGAAAAAGAAAACGAGTTACAATCACTCATTCGAAAGCTGGGTCCGGAGGCTCGTAAATGGATTGACGGTGTTGCTTGCAGTGGCAGTGGAGACGCTGAACCGATATTAGGTGATTCTTGTAGATTGTCCGTACCACCTGTTCGACGAGAGATGCCCAGCACAACAGGTATAGTTGCAACACAGTTTTTTATTTTTAAAATTAAAAATACTTTAATTTCAATTTAAATAACAGAAGTAACCGAGCTAACTTCTGTAGACAGTGTAACTTCAACACATGTTGGATTAGACAGCTCTTTAATTTCAGTACAATCGAACACTGCTGCACCCTCTTTACCACCGTAAGTATAAAACAGATATTTTTAACGGAGTTAAGCAATAGGGTTTTTCACTACGAAGTTTTATTCTAAACTGCTCGCTTGTTTGTGAACTGTTCATTGATATAGTAAAAATTACGAAGTAGTGACGATTTTTTTATATAAAAATTGCCTCGCATACAAATCTTTATTTTAATTATTTTTTACTATAGAAAATCATTTCAATTTGTTTTATGTGGCTATCTTAGTCCAGTCAAATTAGGATTTTACCTCGGAATGAGAGATAATAAGCTGTAAACTTGAAGTTTATTACAAAGGCCTACATAATCCGATATGGCAGGATGAATAGAAAACTTTAATTTATGATATCTCGGTGCGTAAAATAGATATTGACATAATTTGAAATGAGTTTCTAAGGAAAAAAGAAGTACTTTCAGTTTTGGAAAAAAATAATTTATTCGCGATGTAAAATAACCTCAAATATAGCCAAAAGCCGTGTTTTTTGCACTTTTAGGTTAGAATATCTCGAAAACTTGACACATAGGAGCAATTCTGAGCTTGGATTCAGCGCATCAAAGACCATCGGGTATGCGAGGTCTGGTCTCTAGTTCTGGACTTTCGTTTAATTTTGTCGGCCTGTGTTATTTAATGAATTTATTAGATATATGCAAAATGTTATTAAATATAATGTTTTAGCTAATAAATAATACAATTTATTTGTTGTTAATGATATTTCAAGGATTTACTTACTTTATACAAGGTATCATTCACTGAGATTCACGGTTGACCTTGCATTACAATGAGTATGGCTAGGCGTTGCGGGCTTATGACAAAATTTGTTGCAAATCTTATGCTCTACAATTAATGTGATCTATGTTAACATAACACTAGTTTACACAAAAAAAGTTCTGGTTTCTCATAAAACTTTAACGATGTATTTTGAGGCGTAGATTCCAAAAATGCTAACCATTTTTTTTTCTTAAGAACCGTTTTCGAGATATCTTCAAAAAATCCGTTTTTTGGCAGTTTTTTCATTTATTTGCCCATATCTCCATCAAATTTTTTTACACTCAAATATAATGCACACCATTACAAGGATATTTTTGTTTTCTTTCTAATGATATGCTGATTGAGTAAATCGAACAAGATTTTCCGGAGTTACAAGCGATCAAAGTAAAAAAAAGGAACTTTTTTGGTCTTTTTTAAAAGTCACAAAATTTCAATTGCTCCGCTTGAATACAAAAAAATTAGCTTAAATTTTTTTTAAGGTTTAAAATGAAAAACTATTCTTTAACAAATATTTTAAGTGTAGTTTGGTCCAAGTCATCCAAAGATTGTGAGTGCTATTTCAAAATCAATGAAAATAGGTAATTTCCATATTTTCATGCATTCCCGTAGCTGTGTAAAAATTACTGTAAATTCAGTAAATATTACAGATGGTTCAGTACAATTTACTGAGTTTCATGCACGAAGCGGAAAAAACTGGAAAATTTACTGGAAGTTCAAGCAATTTTTACAGTTTTAGTTTCTTATGTATAATTTAATTTTTAGTCTGCAATTATAATCCAGATCGCATCGTTTGTACAAAAAATCTTTGACATATCGTTTTCTGTGTAAAAAAGATTCCCAATCGATTGCGCATAGTGCCGTGGCCGAAAAATATAAAATAGTTATGGCTTCGAACGGGCAAGGTGGAAGTATGTCAGATTTTTTAACATTTTTCTTATTCGTGTTAATGAATAAATACTTAAATTTGCGGCGAATTTCTGATATACAATTTTCACACATATTTCACATCATATTGAGTCCGTGAAATTTGATAACCACGAATATACCTCGAAGTTGATATTTTTTTTAATTAAAATACTAAAAAATCGTCTCGAAAAAGCACAAAAATCATACAGACCCACTGACACGCCTTCCCATGGTCCGATTCGGTTGAAATTTGGGTACAATAGCTCCATGGGCTAAAGATATATTTTCGAGCCTGAGCACTATAAATTTGACATCATTTAATTTTTCCATACGATTTTGAACCAGCCTAGGGTACATACCTATCTTAATTCTTTTAGAAACAGAAGCCTTTGAAGCTTATTTTCCCTAATCAAGGAACGGCACTGGTGGTAAATTTAGGAAAAAGGATTGTTAGTGCAGACGATTTTCGGCTAACGAAATTAAATTATTTGTATCCTCTTGGAAAACAATAACTAAATCTAAATACATATGTAGATATTAAACAGCTTAAAACCATTTTTACGATAAGTTGAAATATGAAGGGTCAATAGATATTGATTTTGATATTGCCAGCGACGTTAGTGACAGTGAAAATTAAGAATATTTTCGGACTTAAGAAGTGGATTGAATTAGTTCAAACTCATAAAATGAGATTATAATTGCAGACTAAAAATTAAATTATACATAAAAAACTAAAACTGTAAAAATTGCTTGTAATTCCAGTAAATTTTCCAGTTTTTTCCGCTTCGTGCATGAAACTCAGTAAATTGTACTGAACCATCTGTAATTTTTACTGAATTTACAGTAATTTTTACACAGCTCTCATTAATTTATATTGTGACACTCATTAAAATTTACTGAAATACTGAAAGTAAAATTTCATGTGGATTCCAGTATAATTTCATGCACATCCGATGAAAAATTGCTGAGAATTCAGTGAAAATTACTGAGATTTTCATTTTTATTTTGTTTTTATTGCAATGAATTCTAATTAACACTATAAAATATTTTTTTTGGTATTTTTTTTATAAAAAAATATATAATTAAAACTCATTTATAAAAGTAATGAGAAAATTCAAATTATTTGCTGGTTATTAATAACCCACCATCATTGCTCATAATTCCTGCATGACAAAGCATCATCTCGATCAAACAACTTACAAACATTAATGCTGTACATACAACCACTTTCAATGACTTCATCTACTCCTTTAACGTTCGTTTACAATCATCGGTTGCTTGCAACTCTGTTCAACGCGCCGCACAAAATATCTTTTTGGTTTTTTCTGTGAACGTGTCGAATGTGGCAGGTCTTAAGTGAAAACAAAGATCATACATTTGCTTTGAAATTCAAATCATTGTTTACATTCCTAAAGCATGACATTTGCTTGAAGTTAAAAGTAAGCTTTTCGTTATGTTTGCATTAATATAGCGGGTGTAATTTGAGAGCTGACGTAGGCATCAACCAAAATTATACTGATGAGATTTTAAGAATTGCAACACATTCTAGAATTGTTGTTTTTTTCCTTTGTCTTCTCAGTTTGTTTAATAAATAAAGCATTGTTTCAATTTGTAAAATTTTACTTGATTGTTGATCGTTCCTAAATTGACTGCAGTTCAATTGTTTAATTATAAAAAACTTGAATCGTAAAACACAAATAATAAAACAAATGCAAGATAGCTGTACTTCTTTGAGTACTCACAAAAACAACAATCATTATTATATTGCATCAGTCCAGCGTTAGTCATTTGTTGTTGGCAAAGATTCGAAGAACTGTAATTTTTGTTGTTTCACATGTATGCGCATGTTTAATTATTTATTATAAAAAACTTATTTAATTATAAAAAAACTTAAATCGTAAAATGATATGGTGGTAGAAATGCTACCTAAAATTCGGTTCTTAGGGCTACGCACATACTTTGAATCAAGTATGACAAGGTTCTACAAGGGTCAGACACTGCTCAAGAAGATTGTCAACCTAGGTATCTTGGCTTCCATACGACCCTAAGGATCCTTGTGAATATACTATTTTTCCACATCCCCTTCTTTTACTTTCACTCTATTATTCAAGGGAACATATTTCTTTTACGTGATATTAATTTTTACATATCTATTTAGAAAAAAGAAGACGCATGGAATAACAACAAAACAAGAATGCCAAATGGCAAATTCTTCTTTCAATGGTATGGTAATACAACAACAAGTACAATATAAACACTCAATGCAGCAAACTAAAGACTCTGAGGAGAATGTTAATCTACGTAGAACTATCGATAAAAGACATTCGGTGTCAGCACAAACAGATACAGGTGTTGACCCTAAAACTCTTGGAAAGATTGCAGAGAAAGAAACCTTCAATAATCTTAAGAGAGATGATTCGCAGCGAGAGCTTCGGCAGTCTTCAACGCTTAAAGAGGTACGAGTAAGTTTTCTGTTTCTGCCTATCAAAATAAACTACCAACAAAAAGATAAAAATTTTAATTTAGGAAAGTGGCAGCCAGACACTGACTTCAAGAACTAAGCAAAACTTAAGTCACAAGAATTCATCAACAAATGTAACGTCAACATCAAACTCTGATTTAAATAATGTTTGCCCACATGGATCACACCCTAAGAACAGTAGTGTGATGAAAAGTAAGTCAAAATTTATGTGGAGTACGCTATCAAAAAGAAACATTTTAATTTTGGCACTTTTTTGTTTTTTATCGTTTCCCTCTATCTTAAAAATTCATCTATGCTAGTGCTATCTTGATAGCACTTTTAAATACCAAGGGAAAAAAACATTTGCCGTCAATTATTTCTTTACCTTTAAAAAATTTAAAAATAGAAATGTTTTGTTTTGATCGCTTAAGTTTTATTTTACTTAAACATTGCAATTTATGTGCCTACGAATTTCAGCGCAGTCTATTTTGGATAATCGCCGCATTAGCGTTAGCTCTGGAGTTAAGTCAAACTTTGTTGTTTCTCAAAGTGATCTGTGGGATACACACACACTATCGCATGCAAAACAGCACACCCGACAGTCCCCTCGCAACCATGCGAACTCACAGCGTTGCATAGAACACAGTCATATTATACCATATGAGCAGGCAACTTCCCCTATACAAAGATCAGTATCAGAAAAAAATCGCAACAAACATCGGCACAAGCCCCAGAAAGGCACCGTCTGTCAAAGTGAAACGGATAGCGAACGAGAGAGGGTGCCAACGCCACCTAGTGGCCATTGTATACAGCAACGCAAATTAAACAAAACAAGTAATACTATACAGCATGCGGCACATCATCACTCTTCACCAAACGTAGCACCTGACAGACAACGGAGGCATCGCACTAAAACAGAAACCTCTATTTTCGGAGCCAGCTCTGAGACAGAGCTGCTTGATGGAGAAACTGCGATATTGCCAATATTTCGCAAGTTACTAACTGAAAAAAGTCCAAATTACCGAGGACGCAGCATAGTTGGACAAAGTTGTCCTAATATCTCTATTAAATGTGATATAGTGGAATATTTGTAATTATGTTAATGTATTTATAATTGTTAAAAGCAATTAAGTATCATAGTCAAAAATATCATAAATTTTATGCTGTTCATTAAACAAGGGTTTTTTCTAAAAATAATAGTTATTTCGACCTCATGACAAAACTGTGAGGTTTTGTACTGGCAGAGGTGGAGCAAGGCATGGGCGACGTGAGCAAGCGGCTACGGTCTCGCACTCACCGTAGGGATTTACTAAGTAGTTTCCACTAAAACTATAACAACATCAATATTGAGCAGCACTCACGAAAAACAGATAGATACTCAGAGGCGGAGAATTCCAAAAAATATTGCGGGGCGCATCTTTCAAAAATTTTTCAAGTGTCATTTCATGGGGGGAGGGGGTGGAGAGTAAAAGTGTAATATGAAAACATATGAACAGTACACAATTTATTGTTCGAAACATTACAAAATTTTGGTTATGACAATGCAAATGTTTTACTCTAATTTCGTACCATTATATGAACTTATTCGCGATCTCGTTTAAATCTACATTCAATGCATCTTCGGAATCTATATGCAAAATGCTTAAAAAGTTAAGCCGAGTTTGGGTCATAGTACTCTTTAAATAAGTTAATAATCTTCTTTAGGTCGAAAACGAGCTGTGCATGTCACAGGCAACGTTAGCATCAATTTAACAAATTTAATTAATTGTGGTAACAAATTCAAAACGTGTTTATCGCTTTTCAAAAAACGTACATAGTCGTCGAAATTTTTTATCAAAGATTTACTATTGGAGTTCGTTTGTGCAGTAAATTTTTAGCTCGTTCTAAGAGCATGTTTCTATGTAAAATTAGTCGATCCTCATCAAAATCTGAACGAAAAAACATGATTACATCTTTTTAAAATTTGTCATTTCCAAAAGCAAACTTTCCGCCGGGCTAAGAAAAGTGAAAATTTTTGTGTCAAACTCGACTTTCAAACAATTCATAATATTATCAATAATTTCACAGTACATATTATCTTCTGAATTTTTGTTCGCGGTTTTGGAAAAAATCTTCAGCATTTAATTCGAATCATCCAACTTTTTGGAACTTTTATTTTGCGTTTTTCTTGTGGTAGTTCAATGCCTACGGAAACTCTTTTTACCGTGTGAACAATAAGATTACTATAATTTGAATGACGAGTGCCGCTAGGAGACGAACACAAAACTAATCATAACGTACAAATAATCAATCTTTGAAAGCACCCGGGCAATTGTCTTTTAAGTACAGAGTTTTCAAAAAAAAATTGAGAGTAACCCCTAAGGATTTCCCAAATTGTTAATTTTAACAGTGCTGATTTCTTTCAAAAATGTCCGATAGGTGTGGTTTCATCAATTTAATTTCAAAAATGTTTACAATACTCAGTTGGGTGTTGCCTCTAAAACTGTCATTCCGTCCCAGACTACCGATTCTGCTTGCTAAAATGAATTAAAGTCACATTTTGATACACAATTAAAATTGTTTGAGCATTTAATTAAGACTCTACCATGTCTTAAGAACATGATTTTTATTTATTTAACAAATCTTTGCAAAAACACCAGTCACATAAGAAACTTGTTTTGCTATTAATAAAGGTTTCCCTATAGGTAAAAGTGTAGTCTCTATTAGATCGGAAGTTATTAAAAATTTTCGAGCACAAGTCATGAATTCCAGAAAGAATCTAAGTGTGCAACGAGTCAAAATTTAATAACGAGTATCAGATACTCGTTCCGCTCGATGGGCTTTAACCAAGTTTAAATGACAAGTTGAGTTACTACAAAAACTTGAATGGGGAATTATTTGGGATGTTATTTGTAGTCAATATACATCAAAAGGAATAATATCCTTAGAGCTTTGTTTTTTAATTCCATATTTACCGTTTTTTAAGTAATATTACATACAGCTATGGATATATAAATGGCACATTTTTTCATATTTCTTTCTAATGCAACAGTATCGTAAATATTATTAACAAACAACAAGTGTTTGGTTTTTTGCAAAGATATATCCTTCATATTTAATAATAATACGAACTTCAGCTATAATCCATTAACAAAAAAAAAAATTATCAAAATGTAAAAAAACCGATGAAATGAGCGGGACACATAAATGGCACAATCTGGAGAAAAAGAAAAAAATATCGTGTTCAAATTGCATTTGTTGACTTTTTGGTATGCAAAAACATTTAAATCATTCAGATCTTGTGCTGTAGCCTTTGTTTTTGATGACAGCTTCACACGTGCGACCCACACTCTCCACACTTTTTCGCATTTTGTTTTGGATATGACAATATTATATCTTTCTGTGCGGCAGACTAAATACCGTCCATATTTGTATTTTTTTTTACGATTTCAACCTTGACTTTGCTCTACAAGTTCTCTATTGAATTTAAGTCAGGAAACCGGGCTGGCCAATCCAAAACGTCAGTCTTTTCCGCACAAAACCAATTATTTACTACTTTGGAGGAGTGTTTAGTGTCATTATATTGCAAAAATGTCCACTTGAAATGAAATACGTACAACTTACTTATGAAATTTAAAAAACATCCGATTTCGCTCAAATTTTGACACAACAAAGAACCTTGAAAGTTAACCTCAAAGCACAAATTTTACCTCCCTAAATAGTCGGAGTTCCGAGTACTGTAAGGTCAAAGTTTGAAAAAAACTATGTTTTTGCGAAAACGGCCGAATTCCATGTCTAATATCTTTGAACTTGGTCAACCATTTCCCTTTGTGATATCTCATTTTGAAGGGTATAAAATCGTTAACAATAAAAAGTATAATTTTAGTTTTATGAGTAAGACCTCGATTTGGGGCACCATTTTCAAAGTTGTCATATTTTACTAAGGCCATTTTCATTTAATCTGGTTGCAAATAACCTAGAAGCTTAAAAAAAAGTTATATCCATAATTTTAAACTTAGATTTTCCGGCTTTTAGAACTAAAATTTTTAAAACGGATCAAATACGGCCAAAATATGGCTCTTTCTCAGGACTTCCCCAACTAGAGAGTTGAAATTTGGACAATGATGCTATCTAATAAAGTAATTTGACCTGTCAAAATTTCAACATAATCTAAAACTTTTTAAATTTCATACGTACATATGTTTTACATATTTAATATTATTGAAAAACGTAAATATGGATTTAAAAAAAAAGCTCTAAGGATTTCTTACTCCAAATTACATCCCAAATAATCCCCAATTAAAGTTTTTGTAGTAACTCAAACTTTTATTAAAAGTTGGTTAAAGCCCACCGTGTCCGCTTATATTTCTTATGCATGACTGCATGACTTACGCTCGAAAATATTTTATTACTTCCGAGCTAAGAGTCTCTACTCCACTTTTTTGTAAAATGAGTTTTGTAGATAAAAACATGTAGAACAAAATGTCATTTTTTCAAATTAATTCTAGTTGGGGAAACAATATGTCAGAACAATTTAAACAATTAATTTGTTATTATTTTTCATTTGATAACAATATAAATTTTTGTCTTAAATATATCCAAAAGGTAACGTTCTAATGCATTAAATAAATAAAATTTGACATTGATCGGATCAGTAAAACTGGAGATAATAGACTTCAGGTTTGAGTAGTTTCGACAAAATCCAGCCAATTATCGAAAATTCATTAGTGGATATTTTCGAAAAAAAATTTTTTTAGCAAATTCCTGAATTTCTTAAAAGATGCAGAAAAAAATTTTCATCGGATTTGGAGAAATCGAGCTTTTTTTCAGAAATCCGAGTGGTTTTTTAAAGAATTACCGAAAGAATTACTTCAGGTATTAAAGATATAACAAATGATACTTAAGAGTTTACTTATAAATATACTTTTCAAATAATACCCATTTTGCTGAAATTATTTTTTATTAAAAAGGTATCTGAATGAATAGGTGATTAATGTTGTTGGGCTGAAGAGGGTCGTTTTTCGAAGTAATTTTTTGCGCTGAATCAGAATCTGGCCTCAGAATTGACCCATCATGCCAGAATTAACTACCAATAAGGACTTTCATCAATATTGAAAACTGGATTCCCGCCCCCTGTTTTAAGTTGCCTACCCATTTTAGAAAATATTGACTTAAAAAATGGTGCAAGTTAAAGAGATTATCAAATTTTCCAACAAAGTGGGTATGCTTTTCGAACTATTATCGATCGAGGAATTTGAATCCGTGATTAGATTATCTTCTTCTTCTTTTGTTCTTATAAAAAAAAATGAAAATTGACCGGACAAAAATGAAAACCTGCCGATTTTCTAGTTTCAAGTTGCAAAATTGCGCATAATATTTTATCGTCGAGCTAATGGTACATTATTTTTAATGTACCTTAATTTGCTTAAGAGAATACCGTAAACCGTATATCAATATCTTATTTCAAAACCAAGATATCTGCATTTTTCAAAATTAATAGACCTGAAATTTTTCGATTCGGCGTTGACATATGAGGAATTCTTTAAATTTTCTGTTTTACACATGCAAAAATATCGAAAATTTAGAATTGAGGGCACACATCTGAAACTTTTTTAAAACTATAGTTATAGTTATAGACACCCAAAATTCGGCGGGGAGGAACACCCCATTTGTCCCTTCGACTAGTTTAATTGAAAACTTAATTGCTCTTAAAGTTGTTAACATAAAATTATAAAATTTGGTACACATGTTGACAATTGATTGCACTTTCTATTCATGATAAAACATGTGTGCAGTTCACACGCGGTAGAAGTGAAACTGCGAAAGAATGAGATGAAAATGTTTTATTAAAATGATAAAAGTTGACGGGATCTAGAATAGGTACAAGGCTTTGGTAAACAATCAGTGAATTACAGTAGAATCTCGATAAAAGCAACTCTGATATAAGCAACTTTCCAATAAACGCAACCTATTCAAAGCTACCACGTGTTACATACTCTCTAAGTAGCCATGCATTTCCACTCTGTGGAACTCTGTGCAATGATTGTATACAGCGTAGTTGTTTCTTGTGATTTTATTCTGTGTTGTGATTTGTGTGGAATTGATTTCTAATTTCTTATGTATTTTATTTATTTTTTGCTATAAAATTATCTCTTATGAATTCCTACATATTGTTTTTCAATAAAATATGAATATAGAATACAAAATGTTACATAGTTTTGAATGTTTAAATCTGTCCAGTAATGGTAACTTTTTTTTTTTTTTTTTTGTTCTAATTTATTTCGTCTACTTTTGTTTTTTCATTACATTTATGTGAGTCCACGCAATAAACATAAAATAAGCTTATGCGACGGCATTTGATTCAAAGCTCTTTGAACGCTCGAAGTATGTCGACTCTTGCACGATTTCCGATCGGTACTCGGTAATACGAACGAAGCTGTCGCATAAACATAGTAATAGAAAGAAATCAACGTATTTTTTCTGGCTATAGCAAGGCTTTGGTAGTTGACCAGTGCATTGCTTGACAAAATTGAAAAAATAGAAAATTTTTCCACGCTTATATCTCAGCTTTTGGTTACCCGAACTCACATCACATATCACACTCTGCTTGATGAGTACTTTAATTTGATATATAATTTATTGCTGTAGCTATTCTAGATCCCAATAAAAATAAACAGCGTTTCAAATTTTGCGTTACAAATTTTTCAAATGACTGCCACTAAAGAAGTTTCACTTCAAAAATAATAATTTTATTTTCCCATTTGTTTATAACTTTTAAATAAAGAAAAATTAAATTTTTTTTTTTTTTGGTATGAGCCTTGAATATTGAATATGTGTAAAAAAATTATGTGTGCCTTCACTCATTTCAATAGAATAAAATATTTATATCGAACGACCTACGACAAAATCCCATGTATACAGTTTACTAGAAAGTCATTTTAGCGACTTCTGTTATGTTTTAGTCGCGTTTGCGATAATAATAAATAAAACAAGAGATTTTTAACTCGCAACGTAACGAGTTGTTCGAACCTCCGCTCCCCCCCCCCCTGAGTGCGTTACGTAATACTTGAGCGGCCCCTAATTTGATTATTTCTTTCGAATATTGTAATGCTTCCAGTTGGTGTTGCGTAGAGAACTGCAAGCATGAAATACGAGTCACTCTCAAAATTTATAAAATGATCTATTTGTGGACCGAACATTTGAAGAATGCATCCTTTTGCTTCTTTGCGGGCGGCTAAAATTTCTCATACCCATCTGAAAGTACTTGCGGATTTGGGCAGGCCCGGATTTACCATAAAGGCGGCAAATATTGGCGGAAGCTTTGAAATATTTTTTATTGGTGAGAATTGAATTTCCCGCCTATTTCGTTGCCAAGCATACCAACATTATAAGGGAAAAATGCCATTATAACTGAACATTGGTGATCGATCGACTAGTGAAAAACTACTTGAGATCAAAACTGGTAGCAGACGGATTGAACGCACTTGCTTTGTTAACAATAGAGTCAGATTTGCTCATGTCTTCAGATTGTGATGACATTATCAATGACTCTGCAATCCGAAAATCAAAACGTAAAAATTTAAACCAATAAGCAATAATTTTTCAACAAAAACATAATGGTAATTGTTGGATAACATAGGTCATATACAGTAATCCCTGCTTATAAGCATTTCTGAAAATGATTAATTTTTGGTACATATAAGCGTAAAATGCATTTAGAAAAACTCGTTTATATGCATTAAAAGTGCATATATAAAAATTCGGCTATATCTACCAAATATGCTTATATAGAATCGTAGTTTCATATGCTGTTACTTAACGCCAAGTAACTAGAACCTTACAAAAATATTTTTAAAGGCAAAAAGCTGTGAAAATAAACATTTGATATTTTATGAATATATTATTCCATTAAAAAAATAAAAAGCAAATCAAAAAAATATATATATAGTACATATGTGTATACAGAGTTCATGTGATCACGTAGAATCTACATATACAGAATTGCAAAACTATTCTATCTTAACAAAACGAGTAATCTTGGATTGAATATGACTGCAGCCCTTAAAAATGTGTTCTTCAATGTCATCAAGTTCGTCAATAAACTTTTTTATTGGCAAGAGGAACTTTCGAAGCGTGTCTTATGAGACCAAAGCTGCACTCAATGAAGGAATTGGATCTATTTCAGCTACAATGTCTATTTCTTCATCATCCTCTATTTTATCAACCGATTGTAAAATATGGGCAACAATATAATAATATTAATAGAGTTTAGCTACTACAGCTATTTGCTTTCTTAGCAATTTAGCATGAAGCTTTAAAACCAAGTAAAAAGCTTATATAATAATGGAAATGAAAAAATTATACATGCAATTAATTTTTTATTTTTTTATAATTTCTTCTTAGCTTTATCACACTTTCTCAACATACCCACCCAGATCATATGTATATAAACATACAATTGCATGAATGTAATTGTATGAATTTATTAACATGGTCCAAGGCATAAATGTTAGAAAAAATTTACCCATCATGCGGTGGGGCTCGGACAACACAAACATAAAGACCAACAACCATTAAGCTACAAAATTAACTATAGTTATTTTTCAATCTAAACTTGAGTTGACCTTTTGACAAGCTAATATCATATACATCGCAATTATTAATTAGAGTAGTCATGCGATTAAAAGGAGCTGTAGCCATATAATTAGTTCTACTGAAAGGTTGGTAAAATAATTGATAAGAGTTACGGTTACTCCTGCGATTAGTGTTTAAATGAATATAATTAAGAAGCTCTGGTGCAGCAAGAGACCCAGTCACAAGTTGATGCAGAAAAAGTATATCCGCGATATTTCTACGCGAGCTCAAAGAGTGCATATGTAGTAACTTCAAACGATCCTCATAAGGAGGAAGGTTTAAAGTGTCAATCCAATTTAAGCCATTGAGAGCAAAACGAATAAAATTTTTTTGAATTCTCTCAATTCTATTAATGTGAATATTATAAAATGGTGACCACACTTGGCTGGCGTACTCTAAGTGAGGACGCACTATTGTATTATATAAAGTCACCGTTACTAAAGGGTTATTAAATTCTTTTGCCCACCTCTTAATGAAGCCAAGCAGAGATGAGGATTTTTTACAAATTTGATTAATATGCTCATTAAAAGTTAATTTTACATCAAAATGTATACCTAGGTCTTTGACTAAATCAACACGACCAATTTTCTTATCTTTTAATTCGTAATCAAACTCCACAATATTTTTTCTCCTGGTGAAAATCATAGTTTGGCATTTATCAGGATTAAGATGTAAGTTATTTTTAGAACACCAAACCTCAAAGGATTTCAAATCAGACTGAAGTGGAATAGTATCTCCAACCCCCTTCACGTTCCTGTAAATTTTCATGTCATCTGCATATATTAGCAGATGCGAGTTTTTAATGACATGTGTAACGTCATTAATTGCTAAAATGAACAGGAGCGGCCCCAGGTGGCTTCCTTGTGGAACACCTGATGCCGCGCTGAATGGGGAGGAAAACACCCTCCGAAATCTTATCTGATATGAGCGATCAGATAAATAAGATTCAATCCAGCTGACAAAACTTAAAGGAAATCCAAGCTTTTTTAACTTAAACAAAATCAAATTATGTGGTAATTTGTCAAATGCTTTACTGAAGTCAGTGTAGATGCAGTCAACTTGCCCACCAGAGTCAAAAGAGCTTAATGCAAAGGAAGTAAAATCAAGGAGGTTAGAAACTGTAGATCTGCCATTAACAAAACCATGCTGACGAGTTGTTATGACTTCACCACAGCACACCTTAACTTGATCGTACACAATGCGTTCAAAAATTTTCGGTATCGATGATAACTTCGCTACGGGCCTGTAATTTGAAACATCATTTTTACACCCTTTCTTGAAAATGGGGCTTATGTATGCATTTTTCCAAAATTTAGGAAAATAGCTATATCTAATTGATTTATTAAATAACAAACTGAGGGGCTGACTCAGCACAGAGCTACAGTTGACTAGTACTGTCGCAGGAATACCATCAGGTCCGGAGCTGAAGTCATCATCAAGAGATGAGATATATTTCTCTATTAGTTCAGGTGAGAAATATATCTCATTAATCGAAACTAAAGGGTCGTTATCCATATATTCAAAATAGTTGATCTCAGGGCTAAATAATTCCGTAGAAAAGGATTCTTTAAACAAATTAGCAAACAACCCAGCTATAATTTGTGGGTCGCTAGTAAGCCCATCAACTGTTCTGAATTCTGATGGAAACCCGTCAGACTTTTTTTTTGTATTAATAAATCCCCAAAAATGCTTGGGGTCATGAAGAATATTCAACCTAATTTTATTCAAATATTCAGAATAAACTAAAGCCGACATATCCTTAAATTCATGGAAAAGTCGCTGGTAAGCAACTAAGTCATTTCGGTCCTGGCTACAAACGTATTTGTTCCATGCCCTATTACGGCCATTGCGAATTTTTTTTAAATCCTTTGTGTACCAGGGGTATGAAGAATTATTAACATACCTCTTTGCATAAGGCACCGACAATGCTATAGCCGAAAAAAGTTCACCATAGAAAAATTTAATGCACTCATCAAATGAATTACTCGTATTATTAAAAAAAATAATAAGGTCGTTTAATTTATTCCTTAAATTCTCATTCAACTTTAAAAAGTCAGCTTTTTTAAAATTGAATTCATAAATATTGATGGAAGAACATGCATTAATTAAATTTTCATTGTCAGATTGGTACACAATACTCAAAGGTGGATGATAGGAATCAACCGTAGAAAGAGCATGGATAGCATTTCTCACAACAACATTACTACTATTTGCAGCCAAGACTAAGTCAAGTTGTCGTCCATGAGAATTAGTTATACAACTTGCTTGTTGTAAACTGGAAAGTATTTCGTCAACAAAAATTTGTTGTTGTCGAGTTTTTGGACACGATGCATAAAAATATGTACCATCATCCGAAGGAGTCCATTTAAGGTCAGGCAAATTGAAATCACCTAACAATAAAATGTCGTCATTAGTGTCTAGTTCATTTATTATGTATTCTACGGACATCGAAAGACATTCGTAGACATCTGTGCTACTATTTGGAGGAACATAAGCGTTAAGAATATAAATATTGGAGTTACAATATGTAACTTTAACGCATAATAGTTCAATATTAGATGCGCAGGCAATTTCGATTAATGAACTAGTTAAATAATTTTTTATGGCTATTAAGACACCTCCACCAACAGAAGAAATGTCTTCCAAGTGTCTGTCTCTTCTAAAAACATTGAAACTATTGTCAAAAAGTTCCAAATTGAGAAAAGTGTTATTTAACCAAGTTTCGGTAAAAACGATAATATCCTCAGAAAAATTCTGAGTGGCTAAAAAGATGTCATGCGTCTTAGAACGCAAACCCCTTACATTTTGATAGTAAAGGGATAGCCGCTTCAGTTTTTTGAATTGGAACGGACAGTCTTATTATTTTTTTTCGACTTAAATTCTGAAATAAAGATATTATCCACCCATGCATTAGAATTTAGAATGGCAGAAACATGAGAAGATGCCACTGTAATTTTAAAAGATGCATGAGTTGGTTTATTACCGATTTTCCTGCAAGAAACGAAGGCATCGGCAGGAATAATTTGGTTTTGTTTAATATAGTTTATAACATTGTCAGTGGTAGTGTTAGCATTAAGACGTGAAATGAAAATCGATTTCAACCTTGGCAATGCTTGCAAGGAGACAGGTGCCACAGAACCACCAATCGTAACAACTCCTTGCGGATTAGGAATAACAGAAATGGATAGAGGAGTATCGATAGTGGAGGAAAGGGGTGGAGGATTATTTATAGGAGCAGAAGCGGGAAAGTTGGAAGTAGACGGAGAGATATTTAGAGGGGGATCTAAGGCAGTTACTTCACGATTAGCAGCTGTGTCACTCGCCCCCCCCACACTACCCAAGTTAACATTCGACTTACGATTCTTATTTAATTTTCGTTTAAGTTTTCTTTTCTTCTTCAGGGAAATAGCTTGCTTGGGTAGAGTAGAGATCGAAGGAGTAGAAGAAAAAACCATTGCAGCCTCAGTAATAGTTTTATTTTGAAGCGAACTAACATCGGGTGAAACAGCCTCATTAAGGCTTTTTTCAATTTGGGGAGTTATGTCTAAATAATTATTTAGAATATCTCTGAAATTAATATTCAAATTGTTAAGATTTTCCCCAAATTGTTTAATTTTGTCGAAAAACACCGACGGGGACAGGGCCCTGCACGATGGACAGTACCAATGCAGGCCCGAACGATTAGAGGATAATAAATCAGTAATAGTGTTAGTTAGGCCTGCACAAGAGGCATGAAAGACCTGTTCACAGGGACCTGAACAGGAAAACATGGCATTCAATATATTTTGACTTTTACATTGATCTCTTAAAGAGCAAGCTAACAAGTTTTCAGACGAAAAATAATCCATCATGAAAAAAAGAAAAGACTAAGTTAAGACCTAAAATATTTTTAAAAGTGCTTACAACGGGTTAAAATTGTGAAAAATATACCCGTTGAACAGCAACTACAACAACCTATTGAGATTAAGGTAAAGCAATGTAAGCGGACAAAGCAGAAAAGGGAATGAAAAAACAAAACTGATCACTGCTTTACACTGCTTGTAGAAAGAAATGTACTCACGTACGTATGTATGTTTACATTAAAGAATAAATTAAATTAAAGTAAGCAAACATGCAAAACTAAATCAAATCAAATTTCTACCAACACCAATTATTATTAAACAGCGACAATTATGTACGCGCAAAATAAATAAAATTATTGTTATTGAACAAAATTATTAAGCACAAAGAAATATACGTATTAAAAAAAACAACACAAAAACACAACCGACACTGACAAAGAGACGAGATCATTTTCATTTAACTCTTCCCAGCATGGCAAGCTACTGTCAAGCACATTTGACATTACAATAGGAATGATACGATTGTTTGTTATCAATATTTTTTTGACATGAAAAAAAAAACTAAAATTTTTTCCCTGTCGTGCATATAAGCGAGAATGGAGGAAAAAATTTGAGATTTTTTGGGGCTTATATCCGAGAAATGCATATAAGCGTGTGCATATAAAGGAGAAAAGTGTTAACAAATCTAAATGGAGAAATGAAATTGCACAAGTTTTGATGCATGTAAGCGAGAAATGCTTATAAGCGGGGATTACTGTACTTACATATTTCATGATTATAAGGCTACTGACTGTGATAAAATAAAATATTTGCTCTCAGAAAAGTGCATTTTATTATTTGAAAAATTTTTCATACTAAATTTATTCCACCATTGAAGAAATTTTGAGGGGCAATAATTTTAGCAACTACCTAGGGGCTGCAAATTTCTAAATTCGGGCCCAGATTTGGGTCCGTTATCATTGATAACAAAACATTCAATTCAATTCATTCATCTCACTGGTAAAATAAATAGCAATAATAAAATACATTAAGACAGTAATAACGGTATTATTCCAAATATCATTCGATTAGAGATCATTTTAGTACTACTAACTATAAAAACCGAAGATATGACGAAAAAGTTAATAAGGAGACCCCTACGTTCGGTAAAAAACTTTAAAAACATTTTTAAAAATAGTTCTAATGGAATAATCGAAATACTTCAGTAGAAAAAGTTAAATGATTTTTTGCAAGCTTTAATTTTCTGACATTAGGATGGTAGGAACTGAGATCTGGTGGGTAGGTTCAAGAACGGGGAACTTGATGTCAAGGATCATTGGATCAAAAAGTTGGTCTACTCAAGACAAAAACATTGATATATCATACTTTAAGATCGGAATATAAATGCCGAAGATATGATGAAAAATTCAAATGCGCGACTTCTATTTTCGGCCAAAAAAACAAAAAATTTTTTTTCGAAATAACCTTGCAAAAATGCTTCGAATTTGCTGGTGTACGGTGTACTTTTTTTTTGCCTGTAAGGTGGTACGGTCTAATGTACACAGATCGCTTGAAGCAAGATAAAGATCGATAAAATTGTCAAGCAAATCTGACAATGCACAATTATTATATAGTGTCTTGAGATTCCAAATGCATAATCCGCGAAATCAGATCTGCTCATTTACTCGTTTTATGACCATTTTAAGGTTAGCACTTTGGCCGACATGGATCGTTTCAAGCAAGATCAAAATCGGCAAAAATTGTCAACCAAATCTGATAATGCTCAATAATTATTTAGTGTTCGGAGATTCCAAAAACATTTTTTTTTTTAACTTCATTTCTTTTTATTGAATCTTCTCTTTAGAGACTAACAATAAGTTTTAAAATCTTATACCAAGTAACATTATTGTAGATTAATATTATGTATAGTTAATATATAATTTAATAATGAACTCGTCTCCAGAAACAAAAAGTTAGCAGGGACTTATACTTTGTGTATAGTGGAGGTAGCCGAGACGAACTAGATCTCTTGTTGCTGCACTCTCCTATTCATCGGACAGTGGCTGAGACGAACTAGGTCTCGTTCACGCGAATTACGTTAATAATGAAATGAAACACTGGATTTTAATTAACACTTTAATTTTAATGTTCATTTATTTAACTGGGTCTTAAGACTAGTTTACATTATTTTTCCTATTCTATTGTATCCTAAATTTCTGCTTTAAATTCAGTTGGCCTTCGGTGTAAAATGTGCAATTAAGCATATTTTGCATTTGAAGGTTCAACTGAATCTGAAACTGTCTGGCTATGCAATAGCGTAAACAAAGCGATAACGCTATTGCATAGAAGAGTCTGAAATTGTTTATTATATTGTTTCATGTATATATATATGTAGGGTATGGGAACGTAACTCCTCCACCCCTTGATTCGAGATACTCCAGAATCTCGTTACTATAAATATAAGTGAGAAGTAATAAAAATGGTTTATACAATTCCATACTTCTTTTTAATTTCATTTAATTTGATTTCATCGACATTATTGTCTTTTATATTATTTACAATTTTTATTTGGTCTTTTCTTTTATAAAGATATAACAAAATTACAATAATTAAGAAGATAATTACACCGAATGTAATATTTATTCCGTAGGGTACTTTTTTATGAAAATACAATTCTTTTATTTCTTTTGTGTTTTCAAATTTTCCTAAATGAATATCTTTGAATTCCGGTATTTCTTGTGATAACACATTATCCGTTTGTATTTGAAATTTTTCAAAGAATTCGATTTTTTTGTTAGTATATTCAATGTTTGAAATTTCTATTTGGCAATTTGCAAAATTAATTAAGTTGTTTTTGTTCAACAGTACTTTTCTTTTCGTACAATTTTGAGAAAGGCTTAGATTTACAGCATTTTTTATTAAAATAGAATCTTCTTCAATAGGAATAATTTCTGTTTCATTGTTTATTTTATATTGACATGAATTGGAAAATATACAACTATTACTTAACTCTAATTCTTTGAGCAAAGTGTTTTCTTTATAACTATAATTTTTTTTGTTTACGTTTACTACTAATTCATTTTTTCCTACAATTTCTAAATGATTTTTGTTTGGTAGTGGAATAATTAGATTTAGATCTGCCGTTACATAATCTTTCGGAATTTTAATACAAATTACAATGGTGTCATTCCTGTATATTAATATGAGTTTAAGTATCTGTATATTTAAAGGGTCTTTTAATGTTACATTCGTGGACATTTTCTAGTTTATGTTTCCTATATTTAGGTTGCTCCTTGTGCCTTAAATTAGTGTAATTTCTTATATAGCCTTCCTGTCTACTCTCAACGTAAGATTCTCTGTTTTCATTTCTTTTCCTCAACGTATTTCTCTTTTTTTCTTTTAACCTATCTTGGATTATTTTATGATAGATTTTATTATTATGTACATCAAAAGGGGTACACTTGATAGTGTTATGGAAGTTGTTATTATAAAATTTTATTGCTTTTGACATTTGAGCCTGTATTGGCAATAGTTCTTCAAGGTTTAGCGCTCTTATCCTCTCGGTTATTGTATTATTTAACCGCTCCTCATCAGAGTTTTCTGTGTGGCTATTTAGTTTCGTTGCATGGAATTGGATTCCTTCATTACTTAAAAAATCCCTAACATTTTTTGAGTTGAATTCATTGTCAAAGACAAACTTTCTAACGTTTCCTTTAATCGCTAAGTAATCCCTAATTTTTTGAATGATTGTTACACTGTTTCTATCTGGTAAATGAAAACATACAGAATGCTTAGAGAATTTATCTATAAATATTATAAATGAATTTTTGCTATTAACATATGTGTCCACATGTACTATGTCATTAATAGCAGAGGGTGATTCTGTATGTTTAAATTTATTTTTAATAGGATTTCTATCATATTTTGCACCTGAACAGATATCGCAGTTATTTATAATTTTATGAACAATCTTTTTTAGTGCTGGATTATATATTTTACACTTTATTCCCTCATATGTTGCACTAATTCCGGAGTGACCTGTTTCTTCCTTATGGAAAAATGCTATTTGCTTTTTAAGCTCATTATAGTCCTCTAAGTCTTTCGCAAGAAAGGTACATTTTACGAACTTCACTTTGTCATTCCCTGAAAATTCACTGATTAAAATTTTCTGAACCTTATTGTATTCATGGTCATTTAATTCGGAGTATACTCCAATTTTGCCTTTCAAATTTCCTCGTCTTATTATATTAATGACGTTTCCATTAACAATATCATTATTGTCGATAAAAATTCTTTTGTTGCTAAAGACTATTTCGTTTTCAACTTCCTTTACATCCTTTACTATGATTTGTGTTCTAAACCGGTTAACTACGGTTTCTAGTATTGGTATGTGGTCGTTTAAGTCCTCCTCTTGGGAGTGGACAATTTGCACTTGCATGGATTCTGAATCCTCTCCATTATTTATTTCGTCGCATTCGTCTTCGCTTGGGTATCCAATTTCATTAATTATGACATTGACTCGAAAATCAGCTGGAGGAATTTCTGTTTTAATCCAATCTTTTATACATTTTTCTTTAAAATCATCTTCAGTTAAATGATTGATTTCATTTGTTTCGGAATCGATTCTGCTTAGAAAGTCTGCAATATAGTTGCATCTCCCTTTAATGTATTCTATTTTAAAGTTATATTCCCCTAAATCAATTAAGTACCTTTGTAGTCTAGGGCTAATGTCCCTTCTCGAATATTTAGTCATCAGCCACTTGAGTGGTTGATGATCGCTTTCTAAATCAAATTCCCTTCCAAAGACATATGGCCTAAAATACTTAACACCCCAAACTATTGCCAACAATTCCTTTTCAATTGTTGCATAGTTTGTTTCGTGTTTGTTCAGTGTTCTTGATGCATATGCTACTGGGTGACCATCTTGAGTTAAGACAGCTCCAATAGCGATGTTGCTTGCATCAGTAACAATTTTGAAGCGCTTTTCAAAATTTGGATATCTCAGAATTGGAGAATTTGTTACAATTTCTTTTAACTTTTCGAAAGCGGCAATGTAGTCCGGGTCATTCGTATTGACACTTTGATTTTTCTTTAAGAATTTTGTCATGGGATATGCTATTTTCGCATAATCCTTTATAAATTTTCTATAAAATCCGGTTATTCCCAAAAATGATTTAATTTGTTTCTGGGTACTGGGAAGCTTAAGACCTTGGATTATAGAAATTTTATTTGGGTCAGGCTTAACTCCATTTGTGGTGAGAAGGTGACCGAGGAATTGTGATTCTTTCTTCAGAAAGTTACATTTATCGATTTGAATTTTAAGCTTTGCTTTCTCCAAAGTTGTAAATATTTTCCTAAGGTTAATTAGGTGTTCCTTCAATGAAGTACTAAATACCAGGATATCGTCCATATAAATGACGCATATTTTATTGATGAATTCTCTTAAGGTATGATTCATCAATCTTTGGAAGGTGGAGGGAGCGTTTTTCAATCCAAACGGCATACGATTAAATTCGTAATGTCCGTATGGAGTTGAAAATGCAGTTTTTTTTATCTTCCTCCCTCACCAATATTTGGTGAAAGCCCCTTGCAAGGTCCAATGTTGTAAAATATTGTGCCTTGCCAAGTTTATCTAGAATATTGTTAAGGTTCGGAATGGGGAATTTGTCAGCAACTGTATACTGATTTAGTTTTCGATAATCAACTACTAATCTCCATTTTTTCTGATTAGAATTATCGGATTTCTTGGGGACAATCCACAAAGGACTATTGTATGGAGAATTTTATTCTCGAATAATGCCACTAGTGAGCATTTCTGTTATTTGACGCTCAATTTCACCCTCATGTATGGCAGGGTATCTATATGTTTTTGAATACAAGGGTTTGTCAATTGTTGTGACAATTTCGTGTTCAATTTCGTTAGTTGCCGATAAAATATCTCCTTCTTTGAAAAATAATTCATGATATTCGGATAATAAATTTCCTATTAATTTATTTTCTTCACCATTTAGATGGTCAAAGTTAAAACTTCGCAAAACATTTCTTTTGTTATAAATTTTCTCTAATGTACAAATATTTTCATACGGAACTGGGTATTTTCCTTTTTCGAAAAATATTTTATTGTTAAAAATTTCAATAAAATTTTCACCGGTATTTATTTTTGCTTTAAATGGGACTAAAACATTTTGCCCAATTATTGCGTCATAATCTTCGTTTTTAAAATTGACTATTTTCCATTAAATAGTTCCTGCTACAACAAATTGCTTTGGTATTGGCGTTACCACAAAATATTTTACTTCATTCATGCCATTAGTGGTTTTGACAATTTCTGAGGTTCATACTCAATTAGTGAACTTGGTTTAATAATACTGGTATTTGCTCCAGTATCTATAAGGCATTTGATATTTTGCTTGCCGATAGGAAGGATTACTATAGGTAATTTGAATTTTGGTTAGGTATAAAAAAATTTACGTAATTTTTTTCTACCTCTACCTCCTGTATGGTGTCTACTTCCATACGTTTAGAATGCCCTGAAGTTCTATTAGAATCAACACTCATATGAGATATGCGAGATTGATTGGTATGGTTAGAATCGTCATTCCGCCGATTGTTCTGATCGTACTTATTAATGTTATTAGATTGATGCGAAAAGGCTGAATTATTATTTTGTCGAATAAATTGATTCTTACTTTGCCTATTTTCACACGAACTGGATTTTTCCTGATTATTATAGTTATATTGTTGAGTACTTGTGTTTGTATTATATTGTTGGGTGCGATTTTCAAACTTGTCATTATAAGATTGTTTAGGGTAATCAGGTTTCCCAGAACTATTTTTGTCTTTCCTATGATTGTAAGCTATACACCTATGGTCATCTAATAACTTTAATCTATCATACTTTCTATAAATGTCATCTAGTGTCATGTCGTCAACAATATGAGCTCTTACTGTCCCATCAATTTTCTCTAAAATAATTTCAGCAAGATCTCTATCTATATTTTCTGGCTTATATATATTTGGCTTTTTATCATCGAATTCGAATATTTCGTTCAATTCATACTTAATTGTATTAGTATCTTTGAATAACTCATTTAGGTTACTCACCTTCATCATACGACACTTGTTAAACAGACTTCCATATGATTTATTTGGCTTAAAATGCTGTCTTAATTTTACTTTGATGTCAATCCATTGGGCATCGTCTCCCAGTTCCTTAGTGCATCTGGATGCTTCTCCTAGGATTTTTTCGTTGATCACTATTTGCATTCCATAGCTGTATAATTGATCATTCATTCCGCAAAGTGCTGTTGTGCTTTCTACGGCTTTTATAAAAGATGATAGGCTATAGTCCTTTCCATCGTCGAATGATTTTAAGTGCTTGAACTGATTTAAAATATGTTGAGCACTTAGTGAAAATTCTAGTTGTTGTCGTTGTGGTTGTGGTTGCTGTTGCAATATTTGTTGAGCTTGTTGTATTTGTTGGGCTTGTTGATGATCGGCTTGTTGTTGTAATTGTTGTTCAGCATGTTGCATCTGCTGATTGTGGATCTGTTGTTGCTGGTCCATCAATTGTTCCTGTCGTAATGGTGCTGCTTCTAAATTTTGTATTCGTTGTTGCATCTCTTGCTCCATATCGTCTTCTAACATACGATTTAAATCAAACGCTGCTGATCTCCGCATTCACGTTCTGTTTTTGTGAATTAAATTCTTTGTGTTCCCTTTTATGGTGAACTTTTTTCAAAATTTTATTGTTTTACTGTAAAATTTTTCTTTTTACACGTTCGGTTCGATTGCTTTAATCTTCAGATTAAACTCCACGACTGCGACAATTACGTTAATTATAAAATGAAACACTGGATTTTAATTAACACTTTAATTTTAATGTTCATTTATTTAACTGGATCTTAAGACTAGTTTACATTATTTTTCCTATTCTATTGTATCCTAAATTTCTGCTTTAAATTCAGTTGGCCTTCGGTGTAAAATGTGCAATTAAGCATATTTTGGATTTGAAGGTTCAACTGAATCTGAAACTGTCTGGCTATGCAATAGCGTAAACAAAGCGATAACGCTATTGCATAGAAAAGTCTGAAATTGTTTATTATATTGTTTCATGTATATATGTATGTAGGGTATGGGAACGTAACTCGCGTCCTCACCGGAAGAGGAGCTGGCTGCGATGACCACGTTGGGGGTACTAAGTGCTTCTAGGGCATTCTTGGGTTGGTAGTCGAGACGAACTAGGTCTCTTGTTGCTGCACTCTCCAATTCATCGGACAGCGGATGAGACGAACTAGGTCTCGTTCACGCGTCCTCATCGGAAGAGGAGCTGCCGAGGTCGGATTGTATTGGAGGACTGTGCCCGAGATGAACTAGTTCCCGGTACAGAGTCCTCATCTGCTTCACGATGATTGCACGATGACGTTAGAGCTAATAAGTTCGGTTCGGTGCTGTGCAGTATGCACAACTTCTATAGAAGGACGATCATTTCTTTTCAGTCTGGAGTGATTCTCTATGTTTATTTAATTTCGAGCCAATGGGTTAGGATGATGCATCAACCTTATGGCGTAAGTTTGCTTAATTTTATTCATTTCTTCTTTTACCAATGGGATGCATAGATCTCGGTGAATATTTTCATTCCTTATGTACCATGGTGCACCTGTAATTATTCTTAATGTTTTGGACTGAGCCCTTTGCATTAGTTCTATGTTTTAAAAGCTGGCGTTACCCCAAAGTTGGACACCATATAGCCAAATTGGTTTAAAAATTGTTTTGTTTAAAAGGATTTTATATTCAAGCTTCCAAGGGGAACGATGATTAATTAGCCAGTGAAAACTGGAGGTTTTTAACTTTAACTGAGATATTTTGGCTTTAATATGCCTACGCCATGTTAGTAGTCGATCTAATTGAATACCTAGATATGTTACAATTTCACTTTGTGGGACTGAAGTATTATTTAGAACAATTGGAGGGCATTCACCACGCCTAAGGGTAAAAGTAACTTGCTTACATTTTTGCTCATTTATTTTTATGCGCCACATAAATGATTCTAATGATTTTAAATGAAGCTGGAGCTTTCGAGAAGCTTCTAAAGGGCAACGGTTACAACTTAAAACTGCAGTATCATCTGTGAATGTTGAGATGGTCGTGTTAGCATTAATTGGTAATTCTGAGGTATACACAGCGCGGTCTCTAGGTGTGTGCGGGCCCCTAGGCTGAACATATGGTACGGGCCCCCCATTGGGGAAATTTATTAAATACCTAGCAAATAAAAAAAAGGTTTAATACGAATTTGTATCTACTACTTTTACTATAACCTGTGTGTTAAATAGGAAAATATAAAAGGCAGACGTCCATAGCTACATTTTTAACACCACCACCAACTCTATTTTAACGGGTACCCGGTCATAACCCCAATGGTCATATTCCGTTTTTTTTTTTCGGTCATAATCCCCATTTTTTTTGGGGCTATGACCACTTGTAACAACGGACATAATAATAATAATATAACAAAGTAAATAAATTTTCAAAAAAAAGTTTCGCATAATATACTAACTTCTATTTAGAATTACTGTGGGTAGTAGGGGGTCAAAAGCAGAGTTCGTAAATACTCATCATTGAGGAGAAATATTTCACTCCTCATCCTCAATACAAATCAATTCAAGAGTATTCAATTTTGCATTTTTCATTTATGAGAAAAAAATAAGGAGCGCTCAATCGCTTAATATCTTGAGTGAACAAACTGTTACTTTTTTCTCTTTCATATTTATCGCTCACTGAATATGATCTTCCAAAAAACTCAATGAGAGATACATACTTTTTTTTACTCGCCCATACTTCTCACTTTTATATTCTTGCAATGATAAATTCAATTCAACAATAACAATGCTGCATTGAGCGCTCATGATAAGAAATTTGAAAAACTCTTCTTTTCGCTCGCTCAATTCTATTAATTTTTTTTTTTTGTTATTTTTTACTCTAACAGTAAGTTATATTTTATTTACACTTTTAAATCAAAACGTTACATTTATTTTCAGTCAACTTCAAATATTTTGAATGAAATACAAAAACCGTCAAATGAATTTATCATTTGAATACTCACGAGCGATAAGAATTATGCTCCTCACTTTTCACATCATCTCAAAACGAGTTTATCATTTGATAAACTCGAAAGGGATGAAAATAAAACGAGACGCATCAAAACGATGTTCACTCGTTTTTTATTTATCAGCGAAGAAATAAACGAGTGATGAAAACAAACGAGGAGTTCTAATAGAGTGAATGCTGATTTGATCCGCACTTGAGTTTTTAAAATGAAAAGATAAATAAAGAGTGATAAGTAAAATGAGCAGAAGCGTATTTTGAGTGCCCTACGAACTCTGGTCAAAAGCAAAAAAATGAAATAAAGTGTCGCTAGGATATAGTTTCAAAGATGTAGCCATCGGAATTTTCGGATATAGCTTTTATTAAAGTCATTATAAGTTGGGATCCCTGCATGGATGTAAAAATATGGTTGCCATAAGAAAGATAACTTATTGTCCTACAATAATGGTGTAAAGAACTTTAAAATTTAACCAATAGTTTTCGAGATATGACGATTTTTCTGAGTTTTGACTAATTAAGTTAACCACATACAAAAAGTTTGATTTAATAAGAAGTGGCAAATGGGAGCAAGTCAAAAGAGAGAACGATGCCAGGGTTAACAGCGTATGCAAATATGAAAAGATATTCATTAAAGTTGCTTGTACACGCCTGAGATATTGAAGCAGATTGCAACAAATCGATTGCAACAAATTTTATGCAACTCAAAATTTAAAATGTTAGAACAGATTTTCTTATGGCGCGGGCCGCTAGGCTGCAGCCTATGTAGCCTATGCTTAAAAACGGTGCTGGGTATACAATACATATAGAAACGGTCCTAGTAAGGTTATGGTTTACCTTACCTCAAGAAATTTTAATTAAAAAACGTTCTGGTTTATTTTTAATACAAAAGTAAATATCACATTTATTTTATGAATTTAAGATTACTTAAAATTTTAACGATTTCATTATTAACTCGAGAATACGTGTAGCGTAGCTTGCTGAATCAAAAAGAAAAAGGAAAGAAAGGAGGAACGAAAAAACGTAGTACAAGCAATATCAAGTTCTTTTCTGTCAATTTTGACATTTCAATTTCTCCTAATGTCACGACATTACTCCCCCGCCAGATTTCAGGTCGGCGTAAATCTGACAGGAAATCGAACAACTCTGCCACTGCGTGTTGATACTCCTATGTTAGGTTGTGTAGAGTCCTTTGGCAAGCTATATGAAGTGCTAATTTCCTCCTGATCGATAAGGGCGGTTTTAAGTCTATCAACTGATATTTTGGTATCCTTTCCAGACTTCCTTATAATGAAATATTTTTCCTGACGAGACTTCACCTTAAATGGTCCATCATATGGCGGTTGCAAAGAAGGTTTCACGGAGTCATTCCGTACAAAAACGTATTTAGCATCTATCAATTTCGGTGTATTTGTTGATGTTGTGATTTGATGGTGTTGTTGGCTTTAACTTCCGCATGGTCTCTTAGCTGTTTAACAAATGTGGTTTGAGGAGTGAAATTAGTACACTCACCGAAAAACTGTCCCGGGAGACGAAGGGTTGTCCCATAAACTAATTCTGCTGGTGTGGTGTTCAAGTCTAATTTGAAAGCGGAGCGTAATCCTAGTAAGACTATAGGAAGACGTTGTGACTAGTTTATGCTTTCATCGCACTTAAGCGCAGCTTTCAATGTCCTGTGCCATCTTTCAATTAAGCCGTTAGCTTGAGGATGGTATGGCGTTGTGCGAATGTGATTTATTCCTAGGATTCTCGTCAGCTCGCTAAATAAGTTGGACTCGAATTGACGGCCTAAATCTGTCGTTATTTTAGCTGGGACACCAAATTGAGCAATCCAACCGGAAATGAGTGCGCGTGCAATGGTTTCCGCTGTTATATCTTTAATTGGTATTGCATTAGGCCAACGCGTGTAGCGTTCAATAATTGTTAAGCAATAACTGTAACCGTCTGATAGTGGCATAGGGCCAATAATATCCATATTTATGTGCTCAAATCGATTTGATGGAATTTGGTATGACATTTGAGACAATGCTTAACGAAATGAGAAATTTCTGTGCCCATATTTGGCCATACAAACCGTTGCTTAATTAATTTAGTTGTCACTCGCACACCACCATGTGCTATTTCGTGAAGCTTTTTTATGATTAGCTTCCTGCCTGGCTGCGGTACAAATGGTCGAGCAGTGGTGCCTGAGACGTCACAGTATAGCATAGTTGGGCTGCTAGGTATCATTAATGCTTTTAATTTCAAAGCTGTGTTTTCACTATCTAAAAGTTTTTTAAGTTCAGTGCATAGTTTTTGCTGCTTCGCTAGCTCTTCAAAATTAATCGATTCTGATCTAATAGTATCAATCCTCGATAACGCATCTGCAAGAGTGTTTGACGCTCCACGAATGTGCATAATTTTTGTGGAGAACTGTCCAATAAAGTCTAACTGGCGTAATTGACGCGGTGAAGCTTTCTCCGGTTTTTGATTAAATGCGTATACTAGCGGTTTGTGATCCGTAAATATAGAAAACTGTCGACCTTCAAGCATGTGACGAAAATATTTAACGCCTAAGTAAATTGCCGTAAGCTCCCTATCATAGGTGCAATACTTTTTTTGCGTGTCGGTAAATCTTTTCGAAAAAAAACCAAGAGGTTGTAAACTATTACTTACATGTTGGTGTAAGACAGCTCCAGCTGCTATATCACTGGCATCGGTTGAAATGGAAAGTTCTGCATCATGTGACGGATGAACTAATAGTGTTGCATTTACCAGGTCCTCTTTGCATGTGTCAAAATACTTTTTGGTGGATTCATCCCATACAATTGGGCTGGTATCGTTTTTTTTTGTTACCCTTAATGAGTCGTTGTAAGGGAACCTGATGATTTACTGCATTTGGCAAGAAACGCCGATAAAAGTTGATTATGGCTAAAAATCTTTTAAGCTGACTAGCATGTGTTGGTAATGGAAAATTTTTAATAATTTCCACATTCTCAGGAAGCGGTCTAACACCCTGGCTGTCAACAATGTGACCTAAAAACTTTACCGAATTTTTTCCAAAGGTGCATTTTGATGGATTAATTGTCAGATGATATTTTCGTAAACGTTCAAAAATTTTCCTTAGATGTATTTGATGCTCGTCAATACTTTTTGACGCAACACAAATATCGTCAACGTAAACAAATACGAACTCTAAACCTTGCAAAACTTCATGCATAAATCTTTGGAACGTTTGGGCTGCGTTGCGTAACCCAAACGACATATGCGTAAATTCATAAAGACCAAATGGGGTCGTTAACGCTGTCTTTGGTATGTCGCTTTCCTGAATTGGAATCTGGTGATACGCTCTGTTAAGATCGATCGTGCTGAAAATACTTTTTCCGTGCATAATATAGGTAAAATCTTGCAGATGTGGTAGTGGGTACCGATCGGGTCGTGTCTGTGCATTAAGTGCACGATAATCGCCACATGGTTGATATGTACCATTCTGTTTTTTTACCATGTGCAAAGGTGATGCGTAATTACTCTTTGACGGTCGGCACACACCTATATTTGTAAGGTAATCAAATTCTTCACGCGCTGCCTTGAGTTTATCAGGTGGTAAACGTCTAGGTCTGGCAAAAATTGGTGGTCCAGTTGTGTCAATGCAATGCTTTACAGAGGTGTTGGATCGTTCAAGTGACGTCGGTTTGAGTTGCGTGATATCTTTGTATTCTTGTAAAGTTTCTGCAAACTGTGTAGTCGTTTGAAACGTTGAAAGTTGAACACAATGAATATAACTGCAGGTTCCACTAGTTGAGATTCTGGTCTTTCCGTCTATGAGTCGACCTTTGTTGATGTCAACTAAAATGTTATGATGGTCTAAAAAATCTGATCCGATAATCGCGTACTCGGTGTCAGCTATAATGAATTCCCATGTAAAAGGACGTCGAAGACCAATATTTAATGTTTGGCGTATGGTACCATAAGTGCATATTGCCGTCTTGTTGGTAGCGTAGAGTGAAAAATGTGTGGGACGACCACGGAGCTTTTGTTGTGCTGACACTGGTAGCACAGAAACATCAGCGCCTGTGTCCACCAAATATTTTGTTTATGTAGTCAAATCTGAAATAAAAAGTCTTTTAGATTTTTTCATTTGGGTGTTTATATTAATTGGCGCCTGCATAAGTGCCGAAAACTTCCCTAGGTGGTCGACGGTGCCAGTTTGTATTGATTTAATACTTGTATTAGAAGACGAAGACTGGACCACCGCCGACCTTAGTTGTTTTTTGGCTCGTTTGGAAAATCACACGGCTTAAGGCATTTTTTAGCGCTTAGACCAAATTTGTGGTGATACCAACAAGTTGATAATTTTCCAGCGGTGTTTGAACGAATTCAATGATGACTTGAATGACGACTTTGAGATCTGGAACTCCTGCCGTTGCTTTGGTTGTTTTGAGCCTCGATGCGGGTCAACTTTAAATCTATTTTTTCGACCAATTTTTCTAGTTTTGTGAGCCTATCATCAGAGTTTGATTTTATCGTTACTGGGGCAAGTTCAGGTGGTTGTATAGCGAACGAGACTGAATCAATAGCGATGACTCGCAAAGCTTCTAGAACCGCGTCTGCAGCTAGTGCCAAAGACCCTCGTGAAAGACGCCTCGTGAAAGACGCTCAAGTCGTGATGTAGCTGATTCCACGAATTTGTTCACAATTACTTTTTTGAGGCTTTCAAATTTGTCTTCCTCCGGTGGACTACAAATTAAAAATTGTACCTGCTCAAATAGTCGATCGTCCATGTTTGCAACGAGTGCGTTGAATTTCTCCGTATCGCGTTTCTCACGTTTTGGGATCGAGCCGATACCTTGTGAGCTAAACCATGCCTCTAACCTCATAAAAAATCGCTTAATACCTGCGCATGAAAACTCAGCTATGCTTGGGAACGGCGCCCTTCCGCGATAATTTGCTAAAGTAGCGACATCCGTAGATTCAACTTCGTTGCCTCCAACTGCGCCACCAACAGACTGATCTTTTTTCTCATTTCCATTAGTCATGATAATTGAAATCAAAAATTAAATTGGAACAATTTCCAATTTTTAATGCGTATCCACTTTGCACGGGGTCACCAATTGTAAGGTTATGGTTTACCTTACCTCAAGAAATTTAATTAAAAAACGTTCTGGTTTATTTTTAATACAAAAGTAAATATAACATTTATTTTACGAATTTAAGATTACTTAAAATTTTAACGATTTCATTATTAACTCGAGAATACGTGTAGCCTAGTTGCTGAATCAAAAAGAAAAAGGAAAGAAAGGAGGAACGAAAAAACGTAGTACAAGCAATATCAAGTTCTTTTCTGTCAATTTTGACATTTCAATTTCTCCTAATGTCACCACAGCTACCTTGAGGGACACCTGCTCTTATATTGAAGTGAGTTGAAATAAAATCTCTGTGTTTTATTTTAAAGAGCCTGCTTTCGAGAGCCTGCATTCAGAGGCAATAAGTGTTTAATTTTATTGATAAGGCCTTCGTGCCATACTTTATCGAACGCCTGTGCGACATCGAGAAATATTGCTGTGCAGTATTCACTGCGCTCATAAGCCTTTCTTATTTCATTTGTGATCCTATTAACCTGTTCGATTGTGCCGTGTTGTTTCCGGAAGCCGAATTGGTGAGGCGGAAATAAATTGTTATCGGTAACATAAGGAATTAATTTTGCTAGCATTAATTTCTCAAATAATTTTGATGATGGTAATGTACGATCTTTCCCAAGTTTTGGTATCATGGTTATCAAAGAGTTTTTCTATTCTTTTGGGTAATATCCGTATTGAATTATAGCATTAAAAAGTCGGGTCAAAAAGATAATGCCTGAATAAGGCAATTCCTTAATCATTTTGGGAGTGATTTTATCACACCCTGGGACTTTTTTGGGACACACTTCTTGAATTAAACTGATTAAGTTTCTGCTGTGGAAACTCATTTGGATAGTATCGTTATTTATTGGCAGTTGGGGAGGCATGAAACCTTGAATGTTCGTATTTGGTTGAAAAACTGTACTTAAGTGATTTGTAAAAGCCTCAGCTTTTTCATCATCACTTCGAGCCCAATTTCCGTGAGAGTCTCTAATCGGTGATTCATTTTCAGTGGGGGCTCTTATTTTTTTGCTAGCTTTCCACAAGGATTTTTCCCATTAGCTTTGGGGGCGAGTTTCGAGACATACTTTTGCTGCTCCAAGTCTTCGATTTTTAACGCAGACCTAAGTTTGTATGTAGCCATTTTTAGGATTGCTTTAGAAGCTGGGGATCTATGAACCTGTCACTCTCGCCTTAACCTACGCTTTTCAGCTACGAGGATTTCGATTTCACTGTTAGTGAGGAAACGGCTTTTTGTTTTTTTCACAGCCTGATCAGAAGTTGAGTGCTCTGCTGCTGAATACCGTATTGAGTTAAAAACAGCAACAGCATCGTCAATATGCTCGTTGTGTTCAATCGAATAGTTTGAGTGGATGTGTGAGCTTATGTATTTTTTGTACTTAAGCCAATTGGTCTTATGTGATGTTAGTCTCATAGGGGGCTTAAAGTCGGCTGATTTTTCAAAAAGGCAAAAAATTATTGGAGAAGAGAAGAGAACTCATACTTTGTCTCGGCTGTTAATAAGGTTTTATCAATATCTCTTGTGATAGCGAAATCAATGAGGTCTGGGATTTTCCTTCGATCGGCTGGCCAATATGTTGCAGGTATGTATAATAAGATTTTTTACTGTCGTTAAAATTTTTTGCAACAATGCGGAAATATTCCTCACTTTTAATTTGAATCTTCGTTTCGTGAAGATTACCTCTAGTTAAGGGGACAATGAAAAATGTATCTTTCCCTATAAGCTGTGTTAGCTTTGTTACCAAAGCATTTAAACTTCGATCACGCAAATAAATTGGAGGCGGTTTAAAAGTTTTGGGTGGTTCACTAGCGTTGTTTTCGTTAAGTTCGCTTAACGCTGCAAATCGATTGATCGATAAAATATTTGAAGGTGTTGTTAATTTATTAGTTTTGTTTAACTTTGACATTCCTATATTCCCTTTTTGAGGGCTGAGCTTTCTCTTTGAGTTCAAAGTTATGTAGCGATCCATACCTGTTTGAACTTTTTTATTTTCTTCGATTACTCGAGCTTTAGGAATAGCGCCGGAAAAAGTTGGTTGTAATGCTGAGGCATTATTTACCAGGTCTGATGAGGCTATTGGTAATAACCGAAACATGTCACCAATTTCCAGCTTAAAGTTGTTCCATTTGTTCTTTGTCATGCTTGTTGAATAAAAAAAAATAGCATTGATCAATAAGTAAAAATTTACAATATTGGTCTTTGCTGAATGAATGTAAGTTCGATTAAATAATGTTTAATTATATTATTGCTTGTGGTGAGCTTTTTAGTCAAAAATACCTCAAAAATCCATAAAATATTTTTCACTAGTTTTAAGGCCCAAAAGAATTTATTTTTTTTCTAATTTTCAATTCTTTTCCATGGAAAATGATGAATAACATAACATATAACATCTATATATCTATATATATATCTATATATATATATATATATACATATATAAAAATGTTTTTATTTTTTTTTTTCTTCGTGGGCTTTGTAGTCGAAAATACTTTCTAAGCCTACAAAAGATAGAAAACAAAATTTTATTTTTCACTAGTTTTTCAGCCGACAAAAAAATTTTTTTTTTTTGTGTCGGTTAAGTGACTTCATCGTTTTCAGAAACTCAAACTACATAAGCAACAGTTATCATAGCATATTTTAAAGCTTCACTTGATCTTAAAAGATTCAAAAACTACACGGTTTTGTTTTATAATTTTATTAAAATTATTGGTAAAAGCGTTTACCTTAAAATGTCATAAGACCAGTAAATGACCAGGCACGATTTTACGGATCATGTTTTTGGAACCTTCGAACACTAAATAATAATTGTGCATTGTCAGATTTGGTTAACAATTTTTACCGATCTTGACTTTGCTTGAAACGAACCGTGTCGGCCAAAGTGCTAACCTTAAAATGGTCATAAAAAGAGTAAATGAGCAGACCCGATTTCGCGAATTATGTATTTGGAAACTGAAGACACTTTATAATAATTATGCATTGTCAGATTTGGTTGACAATTTTATCGATCTTGATCTTGCTTTAAGTGAACCGTGTGTAGTACATATTATGTACATTAGACCGTACCACCTTATAGGCAAAAAATTAAATTCACCGTACACCAGCAAATCCGAAGCATTTTTGCAAGGTAATTTGAAAGAAATTTTTTTTTTTTGCCGAAAATAGAGGTCGAGTATTTGAGTTTTTTATCATATCAATGTTTTTGTCTTGAGTAGACCAACTTTTTGATCCAATGATCCTTGATATCAAGTACTCCGTTCTTGAGCCTACCCACCAGATCTCAGTTCCTACCATCCTAATGTACCACCCTAATATCAGAAAATTAAAGCTTGCAAGAAATCATTAAATTTTTCCAACTGAAGTATTTCGATTATTTCATTAGAACTATTTTTAAAAATGTTTTTTAAGTTTTTACCGAACGTAGGGGTCGCCTTATTAAATGTTTCGTCATATCTTCGGTATTAATAGTTAGTAGTACTAAAATGATCTCTAAGCGAATGATATTTGAAATAATACCGTTATTACTCTCTTAATGTATTTTATTACTGCTATTTATTTAACCTGTGAGATACATATCAGTTGGAAATGCGTCTATATTTTATTCCGTTAAAGTTATGAAATTTAATTGAATGTTTTGTTATCAATGATAACAGATCCAAATCTAGGCCCGGATTTAGAAATTTGCAGCCCCTAGGCAGCTGCTAAAATTACCGACTCCCCCCCCTCAAAACTTCTTCAATTGTGGAATAAGTTTGGTACAAAAAGTTTTTCAATCAATAAAATGCACTTTTCTGAGAGCAAATATTTTATTTTATTACAGTCAGTAGCCTTATAATCATGAAGTATGTAAGTATATGACCTATGTTATTCAACAATTACCATTATGTATGCGCATAGCTGCTCACCGTTAATCAATTAGTTAACTTCGTTAATCGCTAATCCGTTACTAACAAAGTTAACTTCGTTAACCCTTAAAGCGTTACATTTCGGAAGGTTTAACGCAAGTTAACGTTAATCGTTAATCCGTTAGGATGTGATAAATATTGAATTTTTTATTTATTTATTTATTTACAAGAAATATTATTATAAATAACGATATTACTGAAAAATTAATTTTCTATATCGTTGCGTTAGTGATCTTCTTATAAAAACTGTTGGTTTGAACTATGTTGGTTAGGAGCAAAAGACAGACGTGTTTAATTGTAGTGTGTAATTTAGTCTTCTGGCGTAATGTGGATATTGATGAACTTAATATGTTGAAGTTCTCGTCTGAATGCTTGACTCGTCTCGGCGTTGAAATATATTTGCCCGTGGAAAAAAGACGTTCAACTGCAGCGCGTGAGGGTATAGCCGTCATGGATGCCACTTGACTTTTTTGTGTACCAAATTTGGTAAGAAAATGTACCAAAACTTTTTTAATTAGTACTTTTATTAACACAGTTCACAGGTACAAACTTAAAGACAAATTTACACATAAACTTATGTATATTATATGGATGTGTACATTTTTTAAATTTACAACTACATACATAATATGTATATGAGATCCAAAGCGTTCGAAGCATAATTTGAAATGTAGATTTAAAAATAAAAAAAAAAATTACTTCATCACATATTTCCATCGATTGAATCTGAACTGCACCGATTTGAAATTTTGAGAACAAATTTTGTAAATATTTAATTACATTTAATTTGACATTGGTTAGACTAACTCCGTAAAAATCGACAAAAATTAAAAATTCAAATCGTGAAAATCAATCAATAAAAAATTTTTATATATGATTTTCGAGTCCGACGACCCATTTTTCATAAGAAAAAAAAAAATAGTGGCAACTTAAAACAGGCACCTAAAAAGCCAAATGGATGTAAGCTAGTGTTATTAATGGCTATGACCGAACTCTAATCAAAACTTTTCAATGAGAAATTTCATTTGGCTTCCATATTTTTGTAATCGGAAAATAAGTCAAACTGCAGTGTTGGGAAAAGTGAGCTCCATGAAGAAAAAATTACACTTTAACACCTCCCTAATTTTTTTGAAATTTTAGTGTGGGATAGAGTTAAGCAAGTACTGAATATACTAAAATGAAAAATGCGATCTTCAAGCTAAAAAAAAATATGAAGGAGGCACGTCTATCCAAGATATGTATATATTCCTGGTCAGCTTACTGAACTCTGCCACATACTAAACTTTCAAGGAAATTGGAGAGGTGTCACTTAAAGTAAACTTTTTTTAATAACCGAAAAAAATTTTTGTCATTTGGATATCATACTAAAAAAATTCGTTGTCGACCATACAAAATGCAAATCATTGCGGTCGTCGTGTAATTCTTCAGAAAGCATAATGTTGTTAAGTGTTTTAAACTCGAGTTTATTTCTTAACTTGGTTTTTATTAGGCTCAGCTGCTGCTGCTGTGTGGAAGGCACATTAAGCAATTCACAAAATTCACAAGTTCATTAAAACAAGGTTCCCCGACTCCATTCTTTATGGAACTCACTTTTTCCCAAAACTGAGCCAAGTCTGTGCAACTCTTGAAATCTATTTTTGAAAGCTTAACAATTATACTTTGCGCATCAGAGAAGTTATCTGATTGTAAGAATTTTTCTGCTTTTATGCCAATAAAACTTTGCTCAGTTTTCAAGAACTGTTTTTTATCGCTGAGTTCAAAATTTTCCAAGCAATCATTTTTTTGTACGAAATCGTTATTAATATAATAACATAAAATAAATTTAAAATGGCATTCTAATTCTTATTAAGGGAGTTGAATCCTCTGTTGCCCTGCTGAAATAAAAGAAGCTTTGGAGCTGAAAAATTTCAGCACCTCAGACTTACCAATTAATGCTAACACGACCATCTCAACATTCGCAGATGATACTGCAGTTTTAAGTTGTAACCGTTGCCCATCAGAAGCTCTCGAAAGCTCCAGCTTCATTTAAAATCAATAGAAGAATGGTTGTCGATGTGGCGCATAAGAATAAATTAGCAAAAATGTAAGCAAGTTACTTTTACCCTTAGGCGTGGTGAATGCCCTCCAATTGTTCTAAATAATACTTCAGTCCCACAAAGTGAAATTGTAACATATCTAGGTATTCAATTAGATCGACGACTAACATGGCGTAGGCATGGGACCTAGTTCGTCTTGGGCACTGTCCTCTAATACAATCCGACCTCGGCAACTCATCGCAGCCAGCTCCTCTTCCGATGAGGACTCGTGAACGAGACCTAGTTCGTCTCAGCCGCTGTCCGATGAATTGGAGAGTGCAGCAACAAGAGACCTAGTTCGTCTCGACTACCACCACTATGCAAAAAGTATAAGTCCCTGCTAACTTTTTGTTTCTGGAGACGAGTTCATTAGTAAATTATATATTAATTATACATAACATTAATCTATAATAATGTTACTTAGTATAAGATTTTAAAACTTATTGTTAGTCTCTAAAGAGAAGATTCAATAAAAAAATGAAGTTGTAAAAAAAAAAATACTAATTCGGAGTAAAAATTACTACTACTACTATTAATACTTTTTCCGATTGGAATTCTTTGTTTAAATTTATTATGATATTTAATGTAAAACTAAGGAAAAGCATATAAACTTTCATTTCTAAATTTAACATTGAACTTGCCAATTTAGTTGACTTAATTCCATTTACTTCTAAGGAAGAGGACAGGAAATAAATAAAATTATCCGTGAAATAAATAATATTTTTTAATGAAAGCCATCTTATTAAAGTAATTCCCAAAATTTTATGAGGTTGCACGTTACAGTAATCTTGAAGTTCTTTGAAGTCGTTTATCAGTTTGGAACTGAATGCAAAAAGTTTATCAATATCGCGGCAAAGCTGTTCAATTTCATCTGGAAGCTTTTTAGATGCATAGCTGCAGCATAAATGTAGAGAATGGCATGTGCATTTAATATAAAAAAGATCAATATCTTTTTTAAATTTAGTTTTTAAACCATTAAGGTTTCCAGCCATTGTGTTGGCTCTATAAGTAGCAAAACCGATTAAGTTTTTTAATGGTATATTATTGTTCGAAAAATATTTTTTAAGTGATTGGTATATTTCTTCTGAATCACTCGGTGCCAATTCAATTAAAGACACAAAACGGTCTTTAACATTACATGACTGCTGGTCAAAGTTTCGCACAACTAAAACTAAGGATTTTGTAATTTTACTGTGAAGTTGTAGGAAATTTTTGTTTCATACCATTCATTGATAAAATGTACCAAATCAGAAAACAATGTACCAGTGTACCAAATGAAAATAAAAGTACCAGTTTGGTACAAATGTACCAACTGTGGCAACCGTGATAGCAGTATTATATTTAATAAATAGATTTATGATTATCAATTTCAATTCAATTCAATTCTTTATTTAACCAATTTTCAAAATAATGTACAACATACTATGGTTATTACTAAAATACGATATGGCAGTTCAGTTATACTTTTCAGCTCTAAAGTTTAATAATAGTTATTTTACAATGAAAAAAGTTGCTTTAAGAATGTAAAAATATATGTATGGTAGAGGAAAAGTAGGAGAAAAAAAAACCTCTGAAAATTTTATTAAACTTACATCTAAAGTACAAATGCGCCCGCACATTTATACATTATAAAACTTAAACTAGTTTTACATGATTTTTTATTAACTTAAGAGAAATTAAGATTTCTTATCAAAATATTTTCCGAAAGAACACAACTTCGGACAAACCTTTTTTTATTGCTTGCTAAGTACATATTTATTTTGTCAATTTTTGTAAGGTGGTGGAGACCTCTTGTAGAAAAATGTCTAGGGAGATTGGCCATAATTTTTAGCACCTTATTTTGTATGATTTGCAATTTTTTAATATGAGATAGAGCAGCGCTAGCCCAAACTGGTGATGCATACGTTAGAGTCGGTAAGAAAATCATTTTATAGATCATTAACTTATTTTCCAAGCTTAAGTGTGATTTCCGATTAATTATTGGGTACAAAGTTTTAATAAGAAGATCTGTTTTTTTAACCCTTTCACTAATATGTTGCTTAAATGTTAAAGTTTTGTCAAAAACCATTCCCAGGTACTTAAGTTCAGAGTTCCATTCAATTTCAACACTACCAAAGAATATGTTTCTTTGTGGAAGGTTCCTTAAAGCTCTTTTCTTAGTAAAGAACATTGCTTACGACTTGTGAGTTTATTTTAATTTTCCATTTAAAGAAATATTTGCTAAGCTCATGCAGGTTAATTTCAATATTGGTAATTATGTCGATAATTGAACTATGAGAAGCATAGATGCATGTATCATCTGCAAAGAGTGCCAAATTAGTATTGCTCGATTTGGGGATATCCGAGACGTAAATAGAATACAGTACAGGTCCAAGGACAGACCCTTGTGGAACTCCTGCAGCTATATCAAAAACATCAGAAGCCGTGTTACCCAGATGCATACTAAATTTACGATTTTCAAGAAAGCTGTGAATTATTTAGCATAAATAAATTGGTACTGAAAAGTTTTTCATTTTATAAATGAGACCTGCTTGCCATACGCAATCAAATGCCTTTTCGATGTCTAGAGCGACAACTACAGTAGACTTTCCTTCACTAAATTTTTGATTTATGAACTGGGTTAGACGTGACAGTTGATGATTTGTGGAATGGCCCGATCTAAATCCAAATTGCTCATTTGGAACCAGACCAAGAGCTACAAGGCTTTCATCAATCTTAGACTTGATAATTTTTTCAAAAATCTTACTCATGGAGCTTAAGAGACTAATTGGGCGATAACTTTCTACCTCAGCTAAGTCTTTACCAACTTTTGGTATAGCAACAACCTTAGCATGTTTCCAGCTAGCTGGGAAATATGCCAATATAAGGCAATTGTTGTAAATATTGCAAAGGAATCTAATTGCATCAAAAGGTAGATTTTTAAGGTGAAGATTAGAAATTCCATCTAAACCAGACGCTTTTCGAACTTTAAGACATTGTATCTGAAATAAAACAGATTTATTGTCAATATTTGGTATGTTCTGCACATTTTCGGCTTCCAAGGCGAGGAGGGCATCACCAACTATTGCATTTGTTTCTGAATCAGAAAGATGCATAGTGGTCTGATGTGCATTGCAAAAATGAGTGCCAAGGGAACAAAGCTTTTCGTGCCTTGTAATAGCTATAGATCCATCCAGTTTTAGCGCCGGAACAGAAAAATATTTGTTTTTGAACACTTTTGCAAGCTTCCAAAATTTTCTTGAACCTTTGTCTAAGTTCCTCAAGCATTTATTAAAAGAATCATTTCTTAATTTTTCTAGACCATTTTTTATGCTAAAGTTCAGAAGATCTAACTTGTCCTTAAAAAGGAGAAGTCGACTTCTTTGCCATTGTCTGCGGACTATTTTTCGGTCACTAATCATATTTTTTATGTATTGAGGAATTCTTTGTTGGTTTGCAGAACAAGATTTCGTTGGGACAGCTGAATCAAAAGCAGTTTTAATAATGGAGTTAAAAAAAGAAATCTTGTTATTAATTTCATCAAAAGATGAAGCTTGAGGTGTGAAAGAGGAGGCATTCAAAGAGTTTCTAATGGTTCTTTTATAAGCAGACCAGTTCGCATTTTTTAAATCATACCTCACGTTGCTATTGCAAATGGCATGACTGTTAATATTAAAGAAAACAGGGTTGTGATCAGAGCTTAACGCGTCAGAACTTAAAGGTTGGCTACAAATGGAAGGACAATTAGTCAATAATATGTCCAGCACTGACGGTGAACCTCGTGCAGCACTTGGGATATGCGTAGGATCGGGAGGAAACAAAACAGAAAAGCTACCTCTTGTGTAATTTGAGTAGAGCAGATCACCCCATTTATTTTTCCTAGAACAACCCCAATAGCTATGACGTGCATTAAAATCACCACAAATTAAAAAATTACCAGTACAACGCAAAAGCTTGTTCAAGTCGTTAACGAACTTTATAGACTTTACCGAATCGTACGCGCCACCAGGAAAGTAGGCAGCAGTTAAAGTTACACTCGTGTTATTAGTTAATTTAATTTTTATTGAAAGTGCTTCAATAATTTCCAGATTCAAAAAAGGGCAGAGTTCATGCTCAATGCCTTTATTTATAACTATCGAGACTCCACCACCCCTAGCAAAAGATCTGTCAAGCCTATAAGTAAAATAGTCTTGATGCTTAAAACTAATGTTAGCTGAGAGCCATGTTTCACAAAGTAAAGCAATGTCGATATTATTGGAACAAATAAAATTAAAGAAATCAAGTTTTTTATTTACAATGCTGCGACAATTCCATAAAATACATTTTAAATTAGACAATGTTGTAAGCATATTTGGTAACAACGCTAGCAATTGCCATAATTTGAGCCTCTTTAGTGCGAGCAGAACGCTTGTTTTTCAGTAATTCTTTGGTTATTTCGATTAATTCAGCTGATGAAAACAATTCCTCGCCACTATTATTAATTTCTCTGCCTTGTCTAGCAACACTAGAGTAACTCAAATTAGGCAATGTATAGGTTGCAGATCTAGCTTCAGCAGAACGACTTTGAAGAGGTGGAAATTGAATAGATGTTAATGTTGGCCTATTACTACCTTGCAGCCTACGCTTTGATCTTGTTCTTAAATTATTCAAAATATTTACATATTCTAATTTTTTTCGGCAACCTGGATCGGATGACTTATGATTTTCACCACAGTTTGAGCATTTAATTATCGTTATCGAAGAGCAAGCTTTGGATAAATGACTTTCGCCACATGATTGGCATTTTGGTGGAAGGTGGCAATTAAGCTCCCCATGACCAAACATTTGACAACGATAACATTGCGTTACTGATGAAGGTCTTTTTCGCCAATGACTCCACTGAACAATGGTTTGGAAAAGTGCTTTACATTTTTTTAATTCAGAAAACTGAATACTTCCTTTGACAAATAGCACAAGGTAATTCGTCTGTCCATCAAATCGTTTATTTTTGCAATCAATCGCTTTTACTTCAGTACATTTAATATTGTTATTATGAAGCTCTGCATACACTTCATAAACAGGTTGATCGTGAAGTCTAGAAAGAACGAACTTTAAGGGGCGACAGGCTTTTTTTGTAAATGAGAAAAATTCGCATTTCTTTTCTTTCAGAACACAAATTAGATCATTATAGTCTTTTTCATTTTGCAAAAATATTTTAATACCGATCGATAAGTACTTCACGTTATAATTTGTTATTGTTAATTCTGACAAAATTTCTTTTAGAGTAGACAAGGTCATACACTACAATTGGCGATACGTGAGGTGCGGAATCATTCGCTTTACTTCTCGTTGAACTTTGAGCAGTGTTGTTGTCATCGTCGACGTCAATGTCGTCGCAGAGCACCGAAAACCGGTTTGTTGACAATTTTTTGTCCATAACTTTTTTTGTCTTTATGAAAAAGAGATCAAAATTGTCGACCCCCTCATCCGCGGAGAGAGAGTCGTCGCGTTTACGTTTAGAAATTTGCGAAACTTGCGATGCACTGTGTGTGCACTGTTTAAAGACTCTGATGCAACTGGCAACTGATGAATATCTGTTCGCCGCATCGTTGAGCAAGGTTACCATATCATAGCCCCAATGGTCATAATGCCCAAAAAATTTTGGGCGTTATATCCACCTAAAAGACGGTCATAGTCCCCAAAAAAAAATTTGGGGATTATGACCACTCATAACGATGGACATAACACCCATGGGTGTTATGACCACTTTCGTTTCGCTTGAAAATACAAGAGGAATTTTATATTTATTCTATGCATACATATATGTGAGCGGCCTTCGGCCAAGGATTACATCCTCGAATATATCCAACAACGCTTCTACATAAAAGTTAGGGTAAGTGGGCGGCCTACGGCCGCAGCTCAGGATTTCAAACTCGCAAAAATCCGACAACGGCTTCGCCGCGTATCAGTCTATAATATATCCAACACCTGGTTCGCTAGCCACAGTAATTTTACATAAGAGTTAGGGTTAGTGGGCGGCCTACGGCCACAGCTCAGGATTTAAAACTCCCAAAAATATGACACCGGCTTCGCGGTGGCCTACGGCCGTGGATCAGTCTATAATATATCCAACACCAGCATTGATACCCACAGTAATTCTAAATAGAAGTTAGTATATTATGCGAAATTTTTTTTTGAAAATTCATTTATTTTGTAATAAACACCCAAAATTATTTCGCCTTATGTCCTCATGTTTTTGGGGATTATGACCGGAAAAAAACGGACATAATGGCCAAAATCATTTTGGGGATTATGACCATTGTGGTTATGACCGGGTACCTTTGATTTCATGTCTAACCACATTTTGACGAGATTTTAAGCTTTTCTTTTGAAAAAGTGATGAGAAATCATCGTCGTTGTTACTCGCGTTGCAGCCTCCGCCAATTAAACTATATCTGTCCTTCCAACTTTCGGCAGCTTCATGTCGTAATGTTTCCAGCCATATCGACTAAAACTTCAGGTGAAAACCTTTCCTCTATGCCGTTTAATAAGGCATTGGCTAAAGCTGTGCTATTTACTAGGCTCTTAGACTTCATTTTTTTTAATTTAAAAACAGTTTTATTTAAATGCTATAAATTTAAGACAATTTGCCTTAGATCAACCTAAACAAAGATGAAAGACAAAGATATTCAGGAGCAAAAGAAGAAAAAAAGTGTTATAGTGAAACATGAAGTAATTAAGCAAATATGAGAGTCAAAAGAGTATGAACAATATTTTTTATAGAAAGGAGTACTGAGGCAATGCCTGCATGAACCATCTCTCCCTTTCTTTTCACAAGAAAATGCATTCACGTCTTCAACGACTTCAGTTAATTCCATACAAAAGTCTTGTACTCTGCCTTTTATATCTTTTTGATTCATAAGTATAGAGATGCCATCCAAATCAATTTCTCAATCGCCAATGCCATGAAAACATCTTTCTATCAACTCCTTTGCAACTACTTTAGTGAGAATCGTTGGTAGAAATACAACAGGAATGGTTTGTTTGTTGATCATTTTGCTTAATATTATTTTATTATTATGAAACATTAAAATTATAAAAAAAGTAAGATAAAAAAAATTTTTTTCTTTTTAACTAAACATATCTAATGTGAATATAATAATAATGTTACATAAACCCACACTTTGTAGCTCAAAGAACTAGAAGCGAATGTGGAGTAGGTTAGCACATACAATTTAGCAAGTACACAAGATCATTCATGGGGTCCTTTAAATGTAAACATTGAACTCTGATTTTTTTTTTTTTTTTTTAAATAAATGGAATTAAACAAAAAAATATAAATTAAATTGAATAAAAGTAGATAAATAAGATAAAAAAATATTTTTTTTTTTTTAAAATTAAAAATAAAAAAAATTATGATAAAAGAAAATGGGCAAACACAAGGAAAAAAAGAAAAAAACAAAACCATCGGAAGCACCTTGATTTTTTAAAATTATATTTGAATACGAAAAATTCGGTCTAACTCTTCGTAATTGAATTTAAAGAGCCAAGATTTCACCTCAAGTAGGAAAGCGTGTTTGTTTCGTATACAACGAATATTATTTGGTAAACTGTTATACAATCTTGGGGCTATTGCAGAGTGTGAATGTAAGAAATGTTGTGTATTATGGAATTACGGTTTTATTATACATACTTGTTAATTCTCAAATTAAAGTTTGTGTTGTTAGCGTTTGTCAGGTGACCATCATTATGAAAAAACATTTTAAAAGTTTTATAAAAAACAAATGTTTGAGTGGTAGAATTTTAGGGCTTTTGAAAAGTGCAAAACTATGATCAATTCGACTTTTGCTGCAGATAATACGGATGCTGTGCTTTTGAGTGATTAGCAATGGACTAATTTTAGTTTGGTGTGTACCACCCCAACAGGCCAGCCCATATTCCAGTTTGGATTGAAGAATGCCATAGTAAATGCAAGTTAATAGCTTCTTCGAACAAAAGGGTTTTAAAAGATAAATTTGTCGTATTGCCGACAGGGCGTATTTTTTAAGTGTACTGGTACGTTCCGACAGGGCGTATTTTTTAAGTGCACTGGTACGTTCCGACCATTTCATCTGTGTATCCAACACAATGCCTAAATATTTGTCACTTAGGACTAGCTTATGCATTATAAACCAATGTCTCAAGAGACTTAGGTCATGATTTATACTAGCTGTCAAATCAAGTATGGAGTCACTATCCACTATCCACTAGCCATATCATCTGCAAAAGCTACTGTTTTGCTCGAAAAGTTTTGATTGAAAATTGTGTTTATATACATATATCAAGAATAGTACAGGTCCTAGTACCGAACCTTGCGGTACACCTGAATCAATTTTGACGAAAGAGCTGAAATTATTATTTATTTTCACTCGTTGCATCCTGTTTTGTAAATAGGAGAAAAACCATTTGTGAACTGATGCTCATTTGGTAATGTCTATCAAAAGTACAGCAGTTTGTTTCTTATTGTTAAGAGAGCTGTAGACATTATTACAAAAATTACGAAGAGCATCTTCAGTTGATAGATTTAATCTGAAACCATATTGGTGTTCACTAAAAAATTTAGTTTTATTTAAAAAATTAATAATTCTTGTCTTCATAAATTTCTCATACACTTTCGAAAATGACGGTAAATAGAAATTGGACGATAGTTATTCGGTAACCTGCTATCTCCTTTTTTGAACAAAGGAATAACTTCCGCTTTTTTTTACTTGTCTGGGAAGATTCCAACATCAATACTTTTATTAACCAAATGGCAAAGTACGTCAACGATATTGTGCGCTATTTGTTTTATAAATTTATTCGAAATATTATGTTCAGTTTTTGTATTTGAATTTTTCAGCGACATAATGATTTTATAAATTTCTAATGGAGGACGGGTTCAACAAAGACGATCAAATTTTGAGATGGATCCTTTTCTAAACAGCTACAAGTCGGATAACTGTTGGCATTATTGTTACCTACACTTTTTACAATATTTCTAATGAAATTATTAAATGCGTTTGCTATGTCTGAATCATTTGACAAAGGCTCTCTATTTACTTTTCAACTGGAAATTTTATAATTTTTATTCGATCTATTTAATAAATTATTAACCAGTTTCCATTCCCTCTTCGAATCGCCTCTGACTTGATTAAACTCGTTTATATAAATGTTTCTACTTTCTTAACTGGGTTAATGATTAACGGACTTGGGGAAATTTAATGGAAGTTAACGAGTCCGTTAACGTTTTTTAAAGTTAACTTAAAAGTTAATCCGTTAGTCGAAATTTTAACTTCGTTACTTAAAGATTAACGGATTAACGAGTAAATGCCCAGCTATGTTCTAACCCCCCTATTGGAAATTTTTTTATATAGGCTTTTATTAACAATATGTTCTTACTTAAATGAAAAACCAAAAAGACTTGCGCCTCTTACGAAAAATTGAAAATTTTATCAAAATAAAAAAAACTCACATACATATATATGTACTAGGGATGGCAATCCCGGGATCCCGTATCCCGGGATTCGCTCTAAATATAGGCTAAAGAAATACCGGGATTATAAAGAGACAATCCCGAGATTTTCGGGATTAGAAAAAATTTTATCCAATAAATATTCTTTTATATTACAAACTCAAATCCAAAATCTGCAAAATAATTATTTTCAATATTGTAACAGCAGCATAGGTTTGTCTTCAAAAAGAAAAAACCACAGCCTACCTAGATTTGACTTTGAAATTTTGACCCATAAATATCTAGACCTGCCATATACTATACATTAGGCTGGCTCAAAATCGTATGGAAAAAATTAAATGTAGTCAAAATTCGGGTGCTCAGGCCTGAAAATATACCTTGCGCCTATGAATCCCTTTTGCCAAAATTTCCCACGAATCGGACAATGGGAAGGCCGATTTGTGTGATTTTTATGCATTTGCGAGACGAGTTTTTAGTATTATTTCTTTTAACTAAAAATATATCAACTTCGAGGTAAATTCGTGGCTATCAGTATTGCCGCAAATTTGAGTATTGATTCATTGATACGAATGTTGAAAATGCTAAAAATCTAACATACGTCTAATTTGCTCGTCCGAAACTATACCTATTTTATACTTTTCAGCCATGGCACTATTCTCAATCGATTGGGAATCATCTTTTACACAGAAAACGATATATCAAAGAATTTTTGGACCATCGATGCTATATGGAGAAATTTTTGATAAATAAAAGCAAGCATTTTCTTCATAAGAAAATAAAGATTTTTAGTTTATTTTTGTTCCAGAAACGCTAATATTTAACATTTGTAAACTTTTTTCGTTTTTCGGCAGTCACTTTGATTAATTTTTTAAGCTGTTCTTCGTCCTTCGTTATCTGTTTGTTTGTTGTTTGTAGAAAGACCAATTACACTTTCCGCGGTGTCATTCACAGCATGGATTTTCTGATAAAAGGCCCCATAAGCTGGCCAAATGAAGAATAGTACAAGTGTTCGAAGATTGTGCCCCAAAAAGAGCGATTGCTCTTGTGCAAAATTTCAACAAACAGATAACGGAGCACGAAGATCAGTTTCACAAAATACTTAAATTTGCCGCCGAAAACTAAAAAAATCTACAAAATAGCCAAATGTGAAATATTAGCGTTTCTTTAATGAAAATACACTAAAAATCTTTATTTTCTTATGAAGAAAATGCTTGTTTTTATATCAAAAATTTCTCCAGATAGCTTTGTTGGTACAAAAAATCTTTGGCATATCCTTTTCTGTGCAAAAGAGAATTCCCAATCGATTTTAAGCGTAAAAGTATCTGGGGTTTTTGAGAAAATCAGCCATGTTTTTTTTTTCATAAAATGCGCTATAGCTTCGCCAATTTTCAACAATTTCAAAAGATCTATTAGAATCAAAACACAAAAATTAATTATTTTGATTTGGATGAAAATGCCAATATTTTGAAAAATTTTTTAGCGTTTTTTCAAGTTTTGACACTAAAACTTTAAATGGGCATAGCTTCGTAATAAACGTTTTTTAATCAAATCGGTGGAATAAGTGTCCCCTTATATCCTCTTAAAATCAACATACATAATCGGCAACCAATTCCGAGATTTGAAGACTGCATGGTTTGAAATAGATTTAGTCTGCTGTGAAATAAAGCAATTTTAATTTTGTAAGTACATATATAAAAGCTTCTCGTTTTATTGTAGTTTTTTTATGCATTTATTAAAACTATCAATCCCGGGATTGATCCAGGTATTAGAAATTTTGATCCCGAAAATCCCGAAACTCAAAAATGTTTCGGGATTGCCATCCCTAATATGTACATACATATATGAAAATGGAAAAAGGTATGAATTTTATGATATTTTCCAAAGTTATGCCGGGAATTTCGATATGAAAGAACATGTGTTCTTAGGTTTGATAAAAAAATCATAAAAAAACAAGATGTTATATTAAAGTTGTTTCGAGAAAAAATTTTTTAAATAAAAATATTAATGTTTCAACAAATTTATTTAAATCTTTTTAATTTTTTTTATAAAGTTATAGTATTTCTTAACAAAAACGATTTTGTAACTTTTATCCTATCTCCTATAGTTTTTGAGATATTTCGTTTCAAAAAATGCTCAAAAAGGTAATAAAAAAAAAAGTGTGCAGTTATTAAGAGAATGGCCGATATGTACATACATATGTATGTATATACTATACACACATAAGCATATATACATATCGGTCATTCTTTTATTACACACACTTTGTATTTTTTGACGTTTTTGAGCATTTTTTGAAACGAAATATCTCAGAAACTATAGAAGACAGGATAAAAACTCTTTTAATCATTTTTGTTAAGAAATACTCTAGCTTTATAAAAAAAAATAAAAAAATTTAAATAAATTTGTTCAAACACTAATTTTTTTAATTAAAAAAAATTTTTCTCAAAATATTTTCAATATAACACCTTTTGTTTTTTTTTGATTTTTTAATATATTATTCCTCAATTAATCCTTAGAATGCATGTGCTTTCATATCGAAATTTCCGCCATAACTTTGGAACTACGATGTTTTTACTGATGCCGCGCATCATGTTTTTTCAACATTCTATAGTTTTTGAGATATTTCGTTTCAAAAAATGCTCAAAAACGTCAATAACGACAAAGTGTGCGTTTATTAAAAGAATGACCGATATATATGGGGAGAAATACGTCAAATGTCCTAGCGCGGCGCGCGAGTGCTAAATTCTGTTGGTGGTACATATATGTACCTAAAAAAATTTTCCGACACATCATTTCAATGTATTTTTTCCTCAGCTTTCCAATGGTTTTGTCAGATTTCCCGATATTTTCCATTTTCCTGGTGAAAAATCACAAAACGTGTTATATCTCTAAAACGGTATTTTTAATATTTTTTTTAATGCTTTAAATCGAAAGCTGAGGGTTTTTTACATTAAAAACGTTATTTTTCAAAAAGTGCTTTTGCAGTTTGCTATGAGAAATACAGCGCGAAAGAGTATTTGCGCATGTATTTTGTTCTAGTGACTTGAGTAACGGCAAGAGTTAAACGAGTCGATGCGTTGAAGAAAAAATTACAGGAACATAATACATGCGCAAATACTCTTTCGCGCTGTATTTCTCATAGCAACCTGCAAAAGCACTCTTTGAAAAATAACTCGGAAAATTTTTTTAGGTATATTTATGTACCACCAGCACGAGTTGAAAACAACAGAATTTAGCGCTCGCGCACCGCGCTAGGACATTTGACGTATTTCTCCCCATATTCATAAAGCAATTTTTGTATTTTTGTCTTTTTTTGTATGCTTTGTAGTCAAAAATAATTTTTTTATGAACTTTGTAACCTGACATGAAATATCCGAATTAACCCAGCCATACCCAGCGTATGAAATTTCATACAATTTTTGAACTCTGCAGATCGCTATTTTTTACCAACAACCAAGGTAGTCGGTGATGACATTTTTGAATTTTTTGGTGTAAATATTTTCAATAAACAAAATCAAATTTTTTTTTATAGCAAAATGCATTGTTTTTTAGAAAATTTTCCAAAATCGCATGAACATTTTTTTTTCTGGGAACTGCTGGGTTAAAACCCCCCGTTGGATGATTTCTGCGCATGGGCCTGGTGTATGCGATTGGTTTTTGTGGAAAATTATTGCTTATTGGTTTAAATTTTTACGTTTTGATTAACAGATGGCAAAGTCATTGATAATGTCATCACAATCTGAAGACATGAGTAAATCTGACTCTAAAGTTGACAAAGCTAGTGCGTTCAATCGTTCTGCAACCAGTTTTGATCTCAAGAAGTTTTTCACTAGCCGATCGATCACCAATGTTCAGATATAATGGCATTTTTCCCTTATAATGTTGGTACGCGTGGCAACGAGATTGACGGGATATTCAATTCCCACCAATTAAAAATTTTTCCAAAGTTTCCGCCAATATTTGCCGCATGTATGATAAATCCGGGCCTGCCCAAATCCGCAAGTACGTTCAGAAGGGTATGAGAAGATTTTAGCCGCCCGCAAAGAAGCAACAGGATGCATTCGTCAAATGTTTGGTTCACAAATAGATCATTTTATAAATTTTGAGAATGACTCATATTTCAATATGATGAATTGGCTCAAATTCGAAGTGATTGAGCCGCCATGCTTGCAGTTCTTCACGCAACATCGGCTGGAAGCATTACAATATTCAAAAGAAATAATCAAATTAGAGGCCGTTCAAGTATTACGTAGCGCACTCAGAGGGGGGGGGGGTTCGAACACCACGTAACGCTGCGAGTTAAAAATCTCTTGTTTTAAATATTATCGCAAACGCGACTAAAACATAACAGAAGTCGCAAAAATTACTTTCCGGTACACTGCGCAACATAATTGTGGCTTTTAGGTAAACATGGTCACTTGGGTGATACCGTAACATTTAAAGAAAAGGAGAGGGGTAAAATATCTTCAAAAATTACGTTACGTAATACTTGAACGGCCCCTTACCACGTTAGTCCAAGAAAATTACTTTATTTGATAGTTTTCTTTGCTAAACTTAATTGTTTTCACAGCTTATCCATGCCATTCTCAAATCACAGAGCGATTTGTTCAAGTATGTAGTACATGAATCTGCAATGACGGTCATCGATGAACAGCGCATGGGCCATAATTTATCTAAGCTCGAAAGCCGCCAGAAATACAGCTTACTTAAATCACGTCGAAATATGATCGATTAAAATTCTATGCTTTTCATAACGAATTCGATGCCACTGTAAAACTAGATAAAAAGACAACAGTAGAGCTTATAGAAAAGTAGCTTGATAAATAAATTAAAGTTTTAACATACATACATAAGTTTTCCCACTATAAGAGTTCCATGTTTTATTTAAATGATAACAAGAGCGAATGAAATTGTACCGTATGGTGAGCTTCTTTGAGATGCTGGGCAACTGCTCCAATAGACCGGTTAAAAAAAAAAAAAAAGTCTCTGAAATTTAGAGGCACCGGCAGATTCCTATCCCCATAAGTGTCCCGAGTGGGCTGTGTAAAAAAAAATTTATAAATATTGCGCTCCTGATTAGCGATTTCAATATTACTCTTGAAACTTTTGCAAAAAAAAAAGTTCACCAACAACCTAAAAGCGATGGTGGTTATCGCTGAGGTGAACTTTTTTTTTATAATTCAGTCTCACATTCGGGGTAGTTTTGAATGGGAAATTCGAATTTCTCATTATTTTTTAATTATGTTGTTGCCTTCGAAACTAGTTTACTTGAACCAACCCAAGTGTATAGAATTAAATAAGTATATTTCATATTTTTCGAAACAGATTTCGACATAAAATTTATATTCCCTGTTAAAACATAGCCTTAATATGAAAAAAATCCTTTATTCAATTATATTTATTATTATTATTAAATTAAGTTAATTATATAATAAATTTTATATTTATGTTTATATTTTTAAGTATAAAAATAATAAAAATTTGCGGTTAACACCATCAGATAGAGGAGGAAAGAATTAATTATTCAAAATAAAAAAAGCAAAAAAAAATCCAAAAATTTAGACCTGATTTTTCATTTTGAATAAAAAAATTTAAATTTTTGACAAAAGTTCATGATTATTTTCAGTTTTTACCACTGAAGGCAACAACATAATTAAAAAATAATGAGAAATTCGAATTCCACATTCAGAACTACCCCGAAAGTGAGATTGAATTATTAAAAAAAAAATTCACCTCAGCGATAACCACCATCGTTTTTAGGTTGTTGGTGAACTTTTTTTTTGCAAAAGTTTCAAGAGTAATATTGAAATCGCTAAACAGGAGCGCAATATTTATAAAAAATTTTTATACAGCCCACTCGGGACACTTATGGGAATAGGAATCTGCCGGTGCGTCTAAATTTCAGAGACTTTTTTTTTTGAACCGGTCTACTGCTCCAATACACTTTAATTGATTTTACTTTAAATTTTTTAATTCATGTTGTAGATCTGGTGGGTTCTTAAAGTCAATGACCTTTCGAGCACAGAAAAAAATTGGTCTCTTCGAGACAAAAACATCATGTTTTAAGATCCGACACTAAATACCGAAGATATATCGAAAAATTTAATAAGGCGACCCCTACGTTCGGTAAAAAACTTTTTTAAAATAGTTCTAATGGAATAATCGAAATACTTCAGTTGAAAAAATTTAATGATTTTTTTCAAGCTTTAATTTACTGATATAAAGGTGGTACATTAGGATGGTAGGAACTGAACTCTGGTGGATAGGTTCAAGAACGGGGTACTTGATGTCACGGATCATTGGATCAAAAGTTGGCCAGGTCCAGACAAAAACATTGATATGAGGCGCTCAGTTTCAAAACCGGCCAAGTGCCTTTTTCTTACTTTTGAAAAAACAACGAAAAACATTTATCTTCATCTATGTTCATTGAAAAATTAAAAAGTATTTCCCACATAATAGCTTATAAAATTTCTTACTCAAAACACGTCAGATCAGACTTTTCTAGTTTCATCTGCCGATGTTTTTGAGGAAACAATTTTGCACTTGGCCGGTTTTGATCCACGGAACATGCACTTGGCCGGTTTTGAAACAGAATTCAACAAGATTTGTTTGAAAAAAATGCACTTGGCCGGTTTTGATACGAAAGTACTGCACTTGGCCGGTTTTGATACCAAAGTACTGCACTTGGCCGGTTTTGAATACAATTCAATTGAAATAATAAGTAAACGTGAGAAATATTGTAGGAGTCACCGAGGTGAGTGAAAATCGCGATTTTGTAGTTAGCGTGCGATTTTTAACGAATTCCACTATAACACACGTTAGTGCAAACTCTTATCGCACATAACTACGTTTTGCGGTGCGTGCGATTTTTTAATTTTATTGCTTTAAGGATATTTTCCTCGTTCGTTGGAGTATCCCTGAGGTAGTCACTCCATAAGTGACTACTCATCGAGGCGGTTCACTCCCAGTCACTTTGGGTCACTTGGAGTCACCGAGGTGAGTGAAAATCGCGATTTTGTAGTTAGCGTACGATTTTTAACGAATTCCACTATAACACCTATAGGCCACGTTAGTGCAAACTCTTATCGCACATAACTACGTTTTGCGGTGCGTGCGATTTTATTTTTATTTTTGCTGATTTCGTTACATTGCTTCCTGTCGTCAGAGGACGACGATATACTTAATTTTAAACAAATCCACTAAAATTCAAAAATCGCACGCACCGCAAAACGTAACTTATTTGCGATAATTTCTTGTACAAACGTGGCTATAGGTGTTATACCACAAAATTACAATTTTCACTCACATTGGTGACTCCAAGTGACCCAAAGTGACTTGATGAGTTGTCACTTATGGAGTGAAAACCTCCGGGATACTTCAAAGAACAAGGAAAGTATCCTTACAGCAACAAATTCCGCAAATCATTCTGTGGAAATACCATATATAGGTTCACAACTTAATTTAGAAAAAATTCCAATTGTGACAAAATTTCAGCTAAATTGAACAAAAAAAATTTGATCATGTACTTGGCCGGTTTTGAAACCAAGGTACTGCACTTGGCCGGTTTTGAAACCAAGTTCATACACTTGGCCGGTTTTGAAACCAAGGCACTGCACTTGGCCGGTTTTGAAACCAAGTTCTTGCACTTGGCCGGTTTTGAAACCAAATGATCAAAATAAATTTAAAAAGTTTCATATATCAGTCAAAAATTTTTTTTTTAATCTAAAAACATAGTAGAACGATAAAGCATGATCCAGATTTTGATATATGAGAATATCTCAAAATTTTATTTTTTGCACTTGGCCGGTTTTGAAACTGAGCGCCTCATATATCATACTTTAAGATCGGACTGTAAATGCCGAAGATACGATGTTTTTCTCAAATGCGCGACCTCTATTTTCGGCCAAAAAAAAAAATTTTTTTTTCGAAATTACCTTGCGAAAATGCTTCGGATTTGCTGGGCACGGTGAACTTTTTTTTGAGGTACGGTCTAATGTACATATTGAGCTGATTCAAAATTTTGTTTTCTTTTAAACAGCTTTTTTCGATCGAGGAACTTGAATCCGTGATTAGTTTTTCTTCTTCTTTTTTTCTTATAAAAAAATTTAAAATTGCACGGAAAAAAACAAAATATACCGATTTTCTGCTTTCAAGTTGCAAAATCGGCTCATATTATTTTACTACTGATCCCGTTGTACAACATTTTAAATGAGTTTTAGTTTGCTTAAAAGAATGTCGCAAACCGAATGTCCTTATCTTATTTCAAAACCAAGATATCTACATTTTTCTAAATTTACATATCCGGCATAATTTGAAATTTTTAAAAATCCTAGAAAAATTTATATAGGCGGAGAGCCGGCTGCAGAAAAGTCGAGTGTATAAGATTACAGCTTAAAATGTATGTGAAATGATAGAGCTCGATGAGCTTAAACACAATATATAGGGTTGCCTTGCCAAAGCCTGTCCAAAAATGGGTTGCCACCCGTTTTTTGAGCCATTTTTTTTTTTTATAAAAGGTGTATAAGATTACAGTTTTAAATGTATGTCAAATGATAGAGCTCGATGGGCCTTAACACAATATATAGGATTGCCTTGCCAAATTCTGTCCTAAATATGGGTTGCCACCCGTTTTTCGGGCCAACAATTTTTAGAAAAAACTTTATGGTTATGATAAGTCTTAAAAAAAATATTTCGAGTAATCTTGTCGAATCCCGTCCCAAATGTGAGTTGCCATCTGTTTTTTGGGCAAACTTTTTTTGGAAAAAAATTTATGGTTTAAGATCGTAGCCTTAAATGTATACCAAATGATAAACCTTAATGATCTCTAATAAAATATATAGGGTTGCCTTGCCGAATCTCATCCCAAATGTGGGTTGCCACCTGTTTTTTGGAAAAAGTTTATGGTTTAAGATCGTAGCTTGAAATGTATGCCAAATGATAGACCTTGATGATCTGTAATAAAATATATAGGGTTGCCTTGCTGAATCCCGTCCCAAATGTGGGATGCCACCTGTTTTTTGGTCTAAGTTTTTTCAGAAAAATGTTAAGGGTATGAGATTTCAGGTTGAAATGTGTTTCAAATGATAGACCTTGATGATCTATAACAAAATATATAGGGTTGCTTGCCGAATCCCGCCCCAAATGTGGGTTGCCACCTGTTCTTTGAGCAAACTTTTTTGAAAAAGTTTATAGTTGGGCAACTTTATATATTTTATTACACACATTTCAAGCTGCAATCTCAAACCATAAACTTTTTTGTGAAAAGCTTGGACCAGAAAACGGGTGGGAACCCATATTTAGGACGAGCTTTCGCAAGGCAACTCTGTATATTGTGTTCAAGCTCATCGAGCTTATTCATTTGACATATATTTCAAGCTGTAATCTTATACACTCGACTTTTCTACTGCCGGCTCTTGGGCTAATAGAATAGTTGAACTATGCCAGGTCTGTTAATTTAGAAAAATGTGATATCTTGGTTTTGAAATAATGGTTTGTTTTTTTTTTTCATTCAATTTTACATTTTTTTAATAAGAAAAAAGGAAAAGAAGAAAAACTAATCGCGGATTCAAGTTCCTCGATCGATAATAACTGTTTAAAACAAAAAAAAAATTTGAATCAGCTAAATGCATATATGTATATGTCAACGCCGAATCGAAGAATTTCAGGTCCTTAATTTAGAAAAATGCAGATATCTTGGTTTTGAAATAAGATATTGATATACGGTATTCTCTTAAGCAAATTAAGATACATTAGAAATAATTTACCATTAGATCGGCGATAAAATATTATGGGCGATTTTGCAGCTTGAAAGTAGAAAATCGGCATTTTTTCATTTTTGTCCGGTCAATTTTCAGTTTTTTTTATAAGAAAAAAAGAAGAAGAAAAAAACCTGATCACGGATTCAAATTCTTCGATCGATAATATTTCGAAAAGCATACCCTTTTTGTTGCAAAAAATAATCTCTTTAACTTGCACCATTTTTTAAATCAATATTTTCTAAAATGGGAAGGCAACTTAAAACAGGGGGTGGCAATCCAGTTTTCAATATTGATGAAAATCCTTATTGGTAGTTTTGTCTAGACATATAAGGCTTTTGTAATCCACTGACACATCGTGAAAAAAACAAAAAGTTTCTTTTTGAACCGCTCTAATGAACAACCTCATTAAAGTGAACACCCTCGGTTCTAATTAGTTCACGTTTTCCAATGTACACTGTACACATGTTTGCTTCTCAACAGACAATATGCGAATTAAGAGTGAAAGAAAGCACGAAAACGTACGAAGTTATACGATCGCTTGAATTTGTAGATAATTTAATTTGCGGTTGCAGCGCTCACCTCACTTGGTTTGTCTTTTGTTTTTCTTTTATTTGATTTCTGACTTGCGTACACAAAAGCTTGGTAGACTTTGCAATGTGGTAAGTGACTTGATGGAAAGAAGTACATAAATTACCTTAATATAGAAAGGCCCTAACTAACATTTTTTTCAAAATCGATTTTTTTTTTGTAGATTTCGGTAGGTCACCCACTAATACACTATAAATAAAAATGTGTGTGCTACGATTGAAAATAAAGCATTTACAAGCGAATAAAAAAAAAACAAACTCACTTCAATACTACAAAACATAAATTTTATTAAGTTTTTTCGTTCTCCTGTAAAGAAACAAAAATGTTAGTTAGGGCCTTTCTATATTAAGGTAACGATATATATAAAAGAACAATACAGTAGACATCCAATATAACGTATAACGATATAACGAATTTTCGTTTTAACGAACAGTTTTTGAAATTGGAATTTTTCCATTGATGTCTCTAAATTAGAAACGCTAAAAATTTTCACTATTCCAAATAACGAACATTGTTTAATTCAACAATAACTGTTGCACAGAAATTACTTTTTTTTAACAGGATAAGTGATCGCAAGTGAATATAGCATTCCAAAATCTAACTTAACTTTTATACGAGTAAATATATTTGTTAACAAAATCCAGTTTCTTTAATAAAAAACACTTCGATATAACGAATTTTACGATATTATGACTGACCCGTGCATTAATTACTTCGTTATATTGGACGTCTACTGTATTCCGAGTTATGCTGCCAATTTGACCGCATTTAGTGCGCCAAAGAGTAAAACCAACGGTCTTAGAATCAGGGGAAATGTGATTTTGGCTTATGTTGCGCATTGGGGTTTTTAACAACGAAGCTAGAATTAAATCGGCTCTGCCATTTTATATTTTATTAGGATTTTCTATTTTATTTATTTAAATTTATATGAAGTTTTTGAATATCTTCCGTTGTTTTTTATTTACATTTTACAAATTAATTAATTATTTTACATTTGAGCTGCATTTGAGAAAATTCATTTTTATTGCTACCAAGCAAAGTTTTATATATTAAAGAACTGCATTTCGGTTTTTGTCGATAACTAACAAGTACCATAGCAGAAAAAAGAATAGAACTTCGGTTTTAGAATCAGGAGAAATGTGATTTTGGCTTATTTGCGCATTGGGGATTTTAACAATGACGAACAATTCCCTCTGCTCTGCCATTTTGTATTTTATTGGGATTTTCTATTTTATTTATTTTAATTTATATGAAGTTTTTTGAATACCTTCCGGTGCTACAGTGAAAATATACTGAAATAGCTGTCAAATTTTGATAGGAAAAATTAATATGACCTATATGGTTTTTGTCATGAATATGTTGAAAAATATAGAAATTGAATAATATTTTGAATATTGTAAAATAATTTCAATTCATACAATAAGACAAAGGAATTTTTGTTTGAAGCAGGCGCTCAGCAAATCAAAGAAGATGAATATTATTCCTATTTTTCTGTTTGAACTGAAAACCGCATGTAGTTAATCAAGGGGCCAAGGAAGCTGAAGCCCCAAATATAAAAATTTTTGAATTTGCAAAGATGACAGTGACAGTGTATTTTGACATTTTGACTTAGTTTCTTTGTTAATTTTAAAGAAATTTAATTTTTTTGTATTTCAAAATTTGATTTTCGTGTTTTTTTAAATGCCGAAACAGTGTTAGTGATTAAACTATTCTTATTTGATCTGTAAAGGTATTAACTTACGTTAACTAATGATTTGTTTCAAGTAAAACCTGAAAATATCAAAATAAAAGTTCATAATTTCGTCAGATTAAAAGCCCCCTTGGCAAAAAATTCTGGTTGCGTCAAATAGCAAAATGTGAAATACATACAAGCAAACAACAGGAATATAATATGTGCCAATTTTCATCTGAATTTTATTATTATATTCCTGTTGTTTGCTTGTATGTGTTTCACATTTTGCTATTTGTCGCAACCAGAATTTTTTTCCAAGGGGGCTTTTAATCTAACGAAATTATGGACTTTTATTTTGCAACATTGTCTTCTCATGTCAAAATCACCGTTATGCTATTTTTAGCGATTTGTTTTGCTTTTGTCTTATTAGCTGTTCTGTTTTGTACATTCAGGTGTATACACAATTTAGTTAGCTGCTATGGGTTTTTAGTGTTGGCGTCACTTACGTCGTAACGTCGTTAAAACAACAAGTGCCGAAAAATTGAAAAAAGGTCCTTGTGCTTTTAATTAAATTATGTGAAGTAGTTTACTCGGACTTACAAAAAAAGTACTTCAAGTGGTTCAAAATAGGTAAATTAATAGATAAAAACATAATTTGTAAACAAAGATTGTTGAGTTGTGTCTCAGGAACTTTCCGAAGTAAATGTTGCCTATAGGCCGTAAGGACGAATAAGGATACGTAGGACTTTGAAATTGATGTCAGTTAGTCTTTATAGTCGTATTAATCAAAATATGAGCTCAAATATTTTTTAAGTCCTCGCACTTTAATTCGGGCTTGAAAGGGTTAAGTCATTGCAAATTCAAAAATATTTATGTTGGGGGCTTCAGCATCCTTGGTCCCCTCTTCAACTACATGCGTTTTTCAGTTCAAACTGAAAAATAAAAATAATATTCATTTTGTTTGATTTGCGAGCGCCTGCTTCAAACAAAATTTCTTCTGTTTTGCAGTTTGAATTGAAATTGTTTTACAATAATCAAAATATTCTTCAATTTCTATATTTTCCAACATTCATGACAAAAACAATATAGGTTATATTAATTTCTCCTATTGAAATTTGACAGCTAAATCTGGTTCCGTAGCCAAGGCCGCGGAGAGAAAATCCGGGCCCGGGGGTAACCATGTACGGGCCCCTCCCCCTCCCCTAACAACACTACTCAACAAGATTTCCACAACGACGGCTGATAACACTTTCTAGAATGGAATTTTCCGTAGAATCCGAATATGTTAATGATTTTTTTCGATTGGCCCCAAGTTTCCATATAAATAGCAAAATTCAAAAAAATGCACTGTTGAGAGGACATACTTCACATAAATGGTTGTAAGGATTTTAACCTTAGAACCGTGTTTGGGGTACTGGAGGCCCCAAAAGATTTTCAAGGGAGAATTAAAAGCCATTCTTCGTCCGTACCGTTATGTTTTCTGTTCGTTTTTTGATGTATTGCACCTTTAGCTATGTGAGTAACGTGAAATTCAACTAAAGTTTTTGACTGGCTGAGTGAAAGAGAACTTGAGGCGACACAACCTCTATACGTGTTTGGGGCACTCTAGGCCCCATCATCTATTTCAGTACATTTTGTATGAAAGCGTTATTGATTTTGTTCGTTTTCGTCGTTATTTTTATTTTAATCTCTTTATTTTATGCAGTTTTTGAAAGTGTTCAGCTTATACAGATTCAAGCATATAAATTTAGTATATTAGATCGTGGAAAAGGAAATATTTGAATTTTTGAGCATTTGATACCGTATTTCTTGACATCGGCTGTCACATTCAATTCTATTGTGTGGTGTGAAATGGAGCGAAAATACAACGATAATTTCGAAAGGTAGGTTTCCTTTCGGTTAATAGTCCGTCAATGAGAAACTTTTGATCTGTATCGTACTTATTATCGTAATACTAGCTGGACAAGCGGCTTTATCCGCCCACTGCCCGTTGTACAAACCCGCCTATATTTTACGCAGTCCTTACTACAGACAATTGGGTCCATGCAACAAATTTCACAACTTGTCGTAAGTACTAGTGGTGGCAAACTATCGATAGTCCTGACCATCGATAGTGGACGATAGTTTCTAGAAACTATCGATAGTTAGATTACTTGGAAAAACAAAACAAAAATGCATTGTCATTAACAATGTTGAATGGCTGAAAACTTTCGGTGACCAATTGCGCCAGAGCAGTATCGACGTCGTTTTTTCGTTTAGAAGATGAATCGTATTCCACAGCTCTTTTAAAATATGAATCGACTGAATTGAAGCTGGACTGATTCGATGAGCTCGTACTTGGCATCTTAGTCTTATCCAACGTCGGGTGCATTCGCTTTAAGTGGTCACGCAAATTGGAAGTGTTTCCACTTGTTTTATATTCTTTGCTGCATTTTAGACACAGTTTAGACAGTTTTTTGTCATCTGACCTATTAAAATATTTCCAAACCTTAGCAAAAAAATGAAATTTAAGATTCATGTCATCAAAATTCTTTAACATTTATCTTACCGTTGAAAGAGATTTGTACCTTTTTGAAGTGCCATCAAGCACTCATTGCTTTCTTCAGAAGAACAGGAACAGTTGAGAGTTTTATCCTTGCCTAAATTAAGAATTTAATTTTCAAATATGCACCAATATAAACAAAATGTGTTACCTTTTCGCTAAATAAAAATTTATCCATTGCTGCCTGTAATGGAGTAGCTAGAACAAAGAAAACGCAATTGCAGTAGTGGTGGCAAATGTTCGATAGTGAAAACATTCGATAGTCTTAGAAAACAATCGATAGTGAGAACAAATTTAAAACTATCGATAATATCGATAGTGCCATCGATAGTTTGCCAACACTAATAAGTACCAAGAATAGCAAAATAATAATTTTTACTTTATGGGAATCGCCTAGACTCATTATCCAAAACTCTCCACCTTTAGTAAGTTGCTATGGACAAATAGTTTACATTTACGTATCAAATTTCAAGATATAGCGTTTAAAGTGTACATGTTGTATAAATGTGCCAAGCCCCGTTGTTTTATCCTATCAATATCCAAAAATATACTCCATTGCTCCAAATTTCAAAACACCTACCATAGGTGCCAAGATAGTACAGTTTAAGTGTATTTGTGGTAATTGTCTAGAAGTACGGACAACGTGAAAAAGGGGGTAAAAAAAAAGTAAAATACTCAAATGACGTGCTTTTTTATAAAACTTATAATTCCGGCTGCGGAAAGTGAAAATTATGCACCGTTTATTTGTTATAAACAATTAAAGTTGCGAAAAATGCGAAAAATTGTCAACAATAGCGTTTTTTGACGCTTGAATCGCGCGACTTTACGAACACGTGAAGAACAACAATAGCGTTACACAACGCTTGAATCGAGCGGCTTTACAAACACCTGAAGAAAAGGTGCGTTTGGAATTGCAATAGTTGGTCACATTATCACATTACCGGGAAATACTTACATGCTGTAGAACATCTTGGCCATTTTTAATTATGTAAAAAGAATTCTGGGATTAATAAAACGGAAAAAATAAGCGAAACATGCATTTTTATGCAGCAGTTCTTCATGAACAATAAATATTTGTAAAAAAACTTTGTACAATCGGAAAACGAGTCAAAGATGTTCTACAGCATGTAAGTATTTCCCGGTAATGTGATAATGTGACCAACTATTGCAATTCCAAACGCACCTTTTCTTCAGGTGTTTGTAAAGCCGCTCGATTCAAGCGTTGTGTAACGCTATTGTTGTTCTTCACGTGTTCGTAAAGTCGCGCGATTCAAGCGTCAAAAAACGCTATTGTTGACAATTTTTCGCATTTTTCGCAACTTTAATTGTTTATAACAAATAAACGGTGCATAATTTTCACTTTCCGCAGCCGGAATTATAAGTTTTATAAAAAAGCACGTCATTTGAGTATTTTACTTTTTTTTTTTACCCCCTTTTTCACGTTGTCCGTACTTCTAGACAATTACCGTATTTGTTTTATAGAAGGTCTGGCCGATATCTCTTTCTCAGAGATAATTTCGTGTTTATGGCATGAATCGTGGCTTTATTTTACGTATCATACGATAAATACTACATTATCGCCGAGATCGAAATATCGGCCAGACCATTCTCGTTCCCGTCCTCGGTCATTGGAAAAATTATTTTTTAATATCGTTTCCTTATCGTTATTTGGACCAAAACAAGGTGATGCACTACAAAAGCCACATTTAAGTGAGATTTTAGTTTTAAGACACCATGAACTGGAAGAAAATATTGAGCCGGCCAAACGTACACTCACGGTCAAAAAAACGCAGAGTTAAATTTTGCAAGAAGTTTTATATTTTGATGCGTAAAATAATATCTACTCTTGTTTAACGGTTTTAAGTTTGTTAGATACTGTTACAAAGGACAAGTTTTGCGTATTTTCAAAACTTTCCACCAAACAATAATAAATTCTAGGAACATTTTCCAAATAAACACATAATTGTAAATTTTATAATCAGAAATTACAACTTATTTATATGAAAAAATACATTGTTTTTCGACCGACTAAGCGAGCACGTAGCAAGTCATATTTCAAGACGATTCTGAACCTTGTCATCGCTCGAAATCGGTAAGTGTCCCACTCCCACTAATTATTTTTTACATTTTTTTTTGATAGATTTACAATAATGAACTACATATTTATTTTTGCATAGGTAAAGGAATATAAGGACTATTTGAGAATTGAGTCAGTCCATGGCCCGGTAACAGCCCCGACCTCAATCCCATTGTGAATGTTTGGGCCATTTTAAAACGCAAAGTGCGCCAACAAAACCCTAATAATATTCCAAAGTTAAAGGAAATAATTGAATCCACTTGGTACAACGATATTTTAATGGAATTAATACGGAAACTCTATGAGAGCATGCCTTTCGAATGGAAAGCGTCATCAAGGCAAAAATAGGTCCTACGCGGTATTAAAATCAGTTTTACCGTATTATTTAAAATAATTAAATAATAAATAATTAAAGAATATGTGAGAAATTAAAAATGCGTAAAAAAACTACCAAAAACAATGTATTTTTTCATATAAATAAGTTGTAATTTCTGATTATAAAACTAGCAATTATGTGTTTATTTGGAAAAGGTTCCTAGAATTTATTATTGTTAGGTGGACAGTTTTGAAAATACTCAAAACTTGTCCCTAGTAACAGTATCTAACAAACTTAAAACCGTTAAACAAGAGTAGATATTATTTTACGCATCAAAATATAAAACTTCTTGCAAAATTTAAGTCTGCGTTTTTTTTGACCGTGAGTGTATATGCTGATCACCAACTCAGCCGTCAGACCTATGATTTAATTTTATTACTATTTTTAGAAACGCGTACATACATATAAATGCAAATGTGGTCGTTTGAATACATGCATAAATAATATTTATAAATATGTATAAACAAAATTGTCTTAACTGTTTCCAAAGAAATGTAATTATTCTTTCGATAATTGAAAAAAAAAAAACTAAAAATGTATACAATTTTCATATGGGGTATAAAGTGCCCCAAACACGGGATTAAGATGATTTAGCCATACACGGTTCTAAGATTAATTGTCAGCCAATCGATTTTTAATATTTTGTATTGTAGAGAAGAGTCAGACAAAAATTTTAAGGTATGAAACGTGCCAATAGTATTAGTGATATGGCTGGCAGTTGTGATCGAAAATAAGTAAAAAAAACCTTATTTTTCCTTTTTTAAACAAATTTCAATTTGGAAGTCCTATATCTGGAATTAATTATATAGATTGGAAAAAGTTAGCCCCGCTATCATATAGAAAGTTTCATTATGAAAATTTTAAGAATGCCTACAGAAAAGTTATAATTTACGAAACTTGAGCATTTTATTATCATCAATGGAAAAACATCTTTTCTTATAAAGTCATATAATTTATTATTATTATTAATTTAATATTACGATGTAAATAATTACCCTACAATGGTTCGTTAAGAGCACTAGAAGCCAGGCCATCGGCTCAAAGTCAAATAATTTTTCAAATCGATTAAGGCAGATACCATCAATGTCATCGATTTGCTTAAAATTTACAGCGATTATGTACAATTTTAAAATACCCATATTTTTTTATTTTGCTGAAAAAACACATTTCTCAAAATTATGGTCGTTTGAACTTTGTATGTAAAATTACAAATATGAAAAAAAATTTTTGAAAAGACTTTTTTCAAATTGTCGGTATTTCCTTAATAAATAATGACTCTTCATAATTTTTTTTGAAATTCAGCATTTTTTGGGTTTTATGAAGAGATAACGATTAGTGCAAAAGAAATTTTGCAATTTTTTGATTTGAAGGAAATGTCTCTGGTTCGAGATGTGAGCGCTATCTTCTACAAAACAATTTTATTTCCACAAAACGTAACTTTTCATAAAATCCATCAAATTTTGAGGATTTTAAAAAAAGTTATGAAAACCCATTATTTAGAATGATCCCTGTAAATTTTAAGCAAATCGATGTCATTTATGGGATCTGCCTTAATCGATTTGAAAAATTATTTGACTTTATAAGAAAAAATGGTTTTTTCATTGATGTTAATAAAATGCTCAAGTTTCGTAAATTATAGCTTTTTTGAAAGCATTTGGATTCTTAAAATTCTTATAATGAAAGTTTCTAGGAGCGTTTACTTAATTCCAGATATAGGACTTCAATATTGAAGTTTGTTTTAAAAAAGCGAAAAAAAAGGTTTTTTTTCATATTTTTGATCAGAACAGTAATAATAATAATACTATTGGCAATAATATTGGTAATAACAAGATTTTCAAGCTTTTTTAAAAAACAGTACGATTATCACTAAAATCCAGTTGTCTTATAAATAAATTACAATTAGATAAACACCTAGAAATAGGCTCATTAACACCATAATTGGTTCTGTGGAAAACAATATAAAACAAATTTGATTCTCTAAGGCTATGAGATGGAACATTAAATTTAATGGAAAGGAAGCTTTTAATTACTTCGTCTTCAGAAACACAAGTAAAACTAAATTTATTTAATGAATGAAAGATTAAATTTTGATCGATTACGAAATTCATATTATTTTGGACAGTATTTAACTGTAAAAAATATGAGTTCATAACATCTACATCCAGATTACAGTTAGTTTTAGACTTAGCGCCAATTCCTATGGATCTTAAATTATTCCATAAAGTTTTTGAGGGCAAACTGGATTTTAGCTTCGAATGAAAGTAAGATTTTTTTGACTCTCGAGTAATAAGAGTAGCACGATTCCTGGAGATTCGATAGGATTCCCAATCTATATTTGCCGGATTGCGTTTTCAGCGACTATACGACTTATTTCGAATTTTTAAAGCATGTATAACTTCATTTGTAAACCAAGGCTGTTTTTTATTTCGAGATTTAACAACTTTAATAGGTAAAAATTTTTTATAGAGATAAGTTATCTTAGAGGTAAAATAAGAGTTTTTGGTTAACATTTGAAAAATACCAAACTTCATTCCAAGCACAATTACTTGCTTCATTAGATAAATGATCAAAATTTGTAGATTTAAAGTCCCTGCAGCAGAATTCCAAGTTCTCATAGTTTTTGTTAAATGGAATGTCATATGATATAAACAACATATCATGATCCGAGATACCAGCAAGTGATAACTGCTCAAAATGTAGAACATTTGAATTATCTGAAATACAAAGTAAGTCAAGTAAGCTAGATTTACAATTTGGAGCAAACCTAGTAGGGCATTTGTTAACAAGATCGATACCAATTGAAGATATTTTATGGAGCAAATTTATGGATCTTATGTCATTATTAAGTAAATCTGTATTAAAATCACCACACAGTACATCGTGCTCATATTGTGGTGCTATTTCTGAAATTTTTGTAAATGCGGGCTCTAAATCACATAATTTACTTGGATTATAAACACATATGACCAAACATTTGTTAAAATGATCACCAATTTCAATTATTATATAATTAATTGGGTCACTAGAATTTGATTCAAATACAACTTTAGTTTTAAGAAATTTTTTATGGTAGATGGCAACACCACCTCCTCCCGCACCTGTCTTCCTATCATTCCTTATTAACTCATAACTATCTAAAGAACAGAAACTGTCATCCATATCCCCTTTCTAACCCTAAAAATTTAAAAGAAATTTCCAAAATTCATCAAAATAATTAAAATTTTTAGGGTTAGAAAAGGTTAATATCAAAAATTTTTGTTTCAATGATACAGCATTTTGAAGGGGATGAATTGAGCTTTATAAACTGTATAAAATGGATTTGTTTGGAAAAATAACTGTTTTTTGAAAAAAAATCAGTCTAAATTTCAGAAAAGTCGAATTATCTCAAAAACTACGAGCCAGTTTCAAAAATTTTTGAAACAATATTGTAGCTTTTTAAATTACCTTTCATATGACATATTTCATATTTTGGAAATCAATGCAGGCGTTTCTGACTTATATTGATTTTTAGAAAATCTATATCCGCAACTTCCGATGGCTATATCTCCGAAACCATATCAGAGCGATACTTTTTGATTTCATATTTATTCTTAAAATTCAAAAGCACATAAGAAAATATTTGGTTTATAATCAATTTCGATTGTGAGCTAAACTGAACAGAAGCCAAAAATCTCCTATTATATTAAACGAACAATAATTGTATGTATCTATATATATATATATATATATATTCAGACTTTATTTCGAAAACGGGTGCACCGATTTTGATGAAATTTGGGGGTTGGGTACATATATGAACAAAATTAGGATTGGGCTTGGTTTTAAGTTTTCAAAGGCTCTATCAGGGGCGTGGCACAGCCTTTAACTTTAATTTTGACGTCATAACGTCATATCTCAAAAACCATTCAAGATATTATAATAAAATTTGGTACACAGATGCAGATCATAAATGTCTTATATTTTGCCAAAAGTGGGCGGAATCGGAAAAGTGAGCGCGACACTTTTCAATAATTGAAAATTTTGATTCAATATTACTCAAAAACGGCACTAACGATTTTCATAAAAGTTTTATAGATAATACCACTAAAAGCAGTCATCATAACATGCTATGTCACTATAACAAAACTCGTTGAAGGGCGTGGCACAGCCCACAATATTTATAAACGTTATAATAGGAAAACTAACAATGCAATCGATATGAAATTTTGCATGGTAGGCAAATTTGCTATAAGGTATTTTTTAACCAAAATGGGCGCAATAGTACATGTGGGCGTGGCACCTCCCATACAAGAAAAAAACGTTAAATCTTATATTTAGTGTGCTATGAGAGTAATCTTCTTAAAATTTGGTGAGGAGGTGTCGGTTACTATAGGCTTTGAAATTAAATTTATTTCGGCGGGATTGAATCAGTGGGCGTGGCACCTCCCATATAAGCAAAAAACGTTTTGTGTAATATTTGGTTAACTATAAGAGCAATCCTAATAAAATTTTGTATAGAGATGCCAGTTACTATAAGCTTTGAAATTATATGGAGTTCGACACGATTTTGTTAGTGGGCGTGGCACCTCCCATGCAAGCAAAAAACGTTTTGTGCAATATTTGGGGAACTATAAGAGTAATCCTAATGAAATTTGGTATGGAGATGTCGGTTACTATAAGCTTAGAAATTAATTTGATTTCGATGGGATTTCATCAGTGGGCGTGGCACCTCCCATAGATGCAAAAAACGATTTGTGCTATATTTGGTGAACTGTACGAGTAATCCTAATGAAATTTGGTATAGAGATGTCGGTTACTATAAGCTTTAAAATTAATTGGATTTCGACGGGATTGAATCAGTGGGAGTGGCACCTCCCATACAAGCAAAACACGTTTTGTGTTATATTTAGTGTGCTATGAGAGTTATCTTTTTAAAATTTGGTATAGAGATGTCGGTTAGTAAAAACTCTGAAATTAAATGAACTTCGACGGGATTGCATCAGTGGGCGTGGAACTTCCTACTATAACAAAATGTTGCTAGTGGGTCATTTTGTGATTTATTTAAATATTTTTCGACTGTTTCAACTTTTTTTAAACTCTTTCAACATTTTCCATATTTTTCCGACTTTGTCAAACTCATTCAACTTTTTTCGACCTCATTCAATTTTTTTTTAGAGATATTCAACTTATTCGAGATTTTCAACCTCTTTCAATTTTATTCAACCTCATTCAATTTTTTCGACTTTTTCAACCATATTCAACTTTCTTCGACTTTTTGAACGTCATTCAACTTTTTTAGAATTATTCAATTTCTTTCATTTGTTTCAACAGTATTCAACTCTTTCAACGTTTTTCAACATTTTCCGAGTTTGTCAACCTTATTCAACTTTTTTGACTTATTAAACCTCATTCAACTTTTTTAGAATTATTCAACTTTTTTCATCCGTTTCAACATTTTTCAACCTCTTTCAACTGTTTTCAAAATTTTCCATATTTTTCCGACTTTGTTAGACTCATTCAACTCTTTTCGGCCACATTAAATTTTTTTAGAGATATTCAACTTTTTTCGAGTTTTTCCACCACTTTCAACTTTATTCAACCTCATTAAATTTTTTCGACCTTTTCAACCATATTCAACTTTTTCAACCTCATCAAATTTTTTTTGAGATATTTCAACTTTTTTCGAGTTTTTCAAACTCTTTCAACTTTTTTCAATCTCATTTAATTTTTTCAACTGTTTCAACATTTTTCAACCTTATTCAACTTTCTTCGACTTTTTGAACCTCATTCAACTTTTTTCGAATTATTCAACTTCTTTCAACTGTTTCAAAATTTTTCAACCTTATTCAACTTTTTTGACTTTTTGAACCTCATTCAACTTTTTTAGAGTTATTCAACTTTTTTCAACCGTTTCCACATTTTTAACCTCTTTCAACTTTTTTCAACATTTCCGCCTTTGTCAACCTTATTCACCTTTTTTCGACTTTTTTAACCTCATTCAACTTTTTGCGAATTATTCAACTTCTTTTAACTGTTTCAACATTTCTCAACCTTTTTCAACTTTTTTCAACATTTTCCATACTTTTCTGACATTTTGAACGTCATTCAGCTTCTTTCGACTTTTTCCACCTCTTTCAACTTTTTTGAGTTATTCACCTTCTTTCAACTGTTTCAACATTTTACAACCTCTTTTAACTATTGTCAACATTTTCCATATTTTTCCGACTTTGTCTACTTCATTTAACTTTTCTTGAGTTTTTCAACATCGTTCAACTTTTTTCAAGATTTTCAACTTTTTCAACACTTTTCACTTTCACGCTTCAACTTCTCTCAACTTTTTTCTGTTCCATTTTTTTCCGACTTTTCGATAATTTTTCGCCTTTTCAACCCATTTCAACATTGCCCATACTACTTTTTCAATCTTTATTGACGTTTTTCAACCTCTTACAACTTTCCTAATTTTTATTTTTGGCTTTTCAACTCTTTTCAATGTTTTTTAAATATTTCAACTTATTCAATATTAGTCAACTTTTTTCAACAAATTCCATATTTTTTCGATTTTTTCAACCTCAAAACGAAAAACCGAAAAGTGGTCGGTCTCCTGGTACTCAATATAATACACGGTGGTCTTTAAAAAATTTTAATTTTTCGAAATACCACCCGCGATTTTTTTCAGGGATAATGTTGGGGGACCCCAACATCCGCGAACCACGAAATCGAACGTCCAGCCGTTTTTTTTCGACATTTTCATTTTTTTTAACGATTTTTTGAGTATATTCGGTGTTTATATACATTTGAGCAGTTCAAAATAAAAACTTTTTGATTTATTTCACGATGTGTCAAAGGAATACTATAGCTCTATATGTCTAGACAATCCAACCCATAAGGATTTTCATCAATTTTGAAAACTGGATTGCCGCCGCCTGTTTTAAGTTGCCTACCCATTTTCGAAAATATTGATTTAAAAATGGTGCAAGCTAAAGAGGTTATCAAATTTTGCAACAAAGTGGGTATGCTTTTCAAACTATTATCAAGAAGAAAAACTAATCATGGATTCAAGTTCCTCGATCGATAATAGCTGTTAGAACAAAAAAAAATTTGAATCAGCTTAATATGTATATACATATGTCGACTAATGACTCGACGCGAGAACGGAGCTGCGTCCGGTTTCGTCATTGCAATGCATATAGCTCCAAAACAGCTAGAAGGACCATTAACAAACTTGGCATGAAGTATAAACATAATATAATATTTTAATGCACTAAAAAAAAAATTTTTGTATGGCGAACATTGTAAAAAATCAAAAAAAAAAAATATTTATCATTTTGTTCAGTGTATTTTTTATTTATTTTCAAAATCCAATTATGAGGTTGAAAAGGCCAATAAATGAACTATAAAATCCAGTGGTTAATTCATTTCACTAGACTTTTTTTAAACTGAATAATGGCTCTTGAAGTACCTTATCATACATACCATACCATACCTTTTACCATACCTCCAATTTTCAAAGACCCATATTTTGTAAACCAGTGTTGCCATTCTAAAAATATTTTGTTTCTGTGTCGAGGACATATACAGGTACAACATATTCAAATACAGGCAAAGCTCGAAAATTAGAAAAAAAGGTTTTGGCCAATTCTAGTTTCCAAATGTTGCCTAATTTCCAAGCGTTTTTTTTACAAAGAAAATTTAAGTATTTACACCAAAAATTTTTATAAAGAGAAAAGAATCTTATTTAGTTATATATTTTACGTAGTTACTGACTGTTAATACACAAATAAAACAGAAAACGAAAAAGTCATGTTATAAATTGCTTATGACCGTTAAAACGGTAAATCTTTTTCGCATCAATTGGAACATAATTAATCCAATCGGAGGGTGAAATACAAAAATTCGCTCAGAAATTATAATCTCTGTTCTAATTTCATTGTTTAAAATTTTGAGCTCAAGAATTAGATTTTCTTTTTCTAATTTCCAAGCTGTGTACACAAAATAAAATAGAGACCTAATTTCCAAGCAATTCGGATTTCCGCGAGTTCTAATTTGCGAGCTTTGCCTGTATATCTGAAATTGGAAACATGAACCCCATTTCCCCTGTCCGCTTCGCATGAAATGCCCGATATGTGGGTTGATAATATCTTTAAGCCTGAGTTTCAATAAAAAAAAAAAAAGATTGTTCAAAATGCTCATTCTAATCCAAAAAACTAAATCGTCTATCCCTTTACTACCAAAATGTAAGGGGTTTGCGTTCAAAAACGCATGAAATTTTCTTATCTACTCAGAACTTTTCTGAAGATATCATCATTTTTACCGAGACTTGGCTTAACAGCTCGTTTCTTAATCAGGAGCTACTTATTTGATAATATCTTTAATGTCTTTAGAAGAGAGATATATGGACGACTCGTCTCCAGTTGGAGGGGGTATATTAATCGCTATAAAAAATAGTCACACTCAGCACCGTTTTTAAGCATAGGCTACATAGGCTGCAGCCTAGGGGCCCCCGCCACAAGGGGGCCCGCGCCATAAGAAAATCTGTTCTAACATTTTAAATTTTGAGTTGAATAAAAAAGGCTGCATCGATTTGTTGCAATCTGCTTCAATATCTCAGGCTTGTACAAGCAACTTTAATGAATATCTTTTCATAATTGCATAAGCTGTTAACCCTGACGTCGTTCCCTCTTTTGACTTGCTCCCATTTGCCACTTCTTATTAAACCAAACTTTTTGTATGTGGTTTTCAATTTAAAGAATAAATATTCAATTAAAAAATATTAGTCAGGATCTGGTTTCGGTGATATAGCCATCAGAAGTTGCGGATATAGCTTTTGTTAAAATCATATGTTGTATGTCATAAGAAAGATAATTTAGATAGTCAAAACTCAGAAAAATCGTCATATCTCCAAAACTATTGGTTAGATTTTAAAGTTCTTTACACCATTATTGTAGGACAATAAGTTATATTTCTTATGACAACCATATTTTTACATCCACGCAGGGGCTCCCAACTTATAATAACTTTATCAAAAGCTATATCCGCAAATTCCGATGGCTACATCTTTGAAACCATATCCGAGCGACACTTTATATCATTTTTTTTTGCTTTTGACCCCCTACTACCACGAAAACAAAACTTGAGCAATAGATGCTAAAGTAAACCTGTTCCACAGAATTTATCTTTTAAAATAGACAGAATGGAATCAAAAATTTTTCAATTCAAAATTTTGATTCCATTTGCAAAAAGAGTTTGATTCTAAAATTTTAGCTGTATTAGCAATTTTTGCATTTTTGCAATTCTAATTCATTTTAAAGTTAATTAGTCTGTGATTTGTGATATAAAGAGTTTTAATGTTTTTTAAGACGAAAATGTTCTACTCGTATAAGGTATGATACGCCTAATCCAAAACAAACATGAAATCATTTCTTTTAGAAGCGTGATCATATATAATGGCGGGTATGGAAGTTTTTTATTTTTGACCAAAGCTCCTGTACTACACTTCAAAAATATGTTCATAGATGTGACTGCAGAAAAAAAATTATATGTTTTTTGTCTATATTGCTGGGATGAACTATTGGATTTTAAGAAAGTTTTGATAGCACCAAACGAAATAGTGTATTGCTTAGTTATGCTTTTTTACTTTGGCATCCATTTTTTTTGAATTTAAGAAAAGTGGGACCACTTCAGCAATAATTTCTTTTTGGCGATTAATATTTCCGAAAACTTCAATCTGAACAATAAAATATATTTTTACTTATCATACATACTGAGATTGATTGGGCTGCCTTGAAAGACAATTTCAGACATAACAGCCCTTCCGAGTTTTTTTTTTATATTTTTGACGGTTATCTTATAAAGAAGGAAAAAATCAGATTTTCTTACTCAAATTCCAAAAAATTAAAATTTTACAGCTCTGGTAGCAACCCTAGGAGCATTTGTTTTTAAATGAGGATATACTCGAATATGAATAGATTTTCGAATTTTAAGAAATTTCTTTGCCTTAACTGTCTAAGTTTCCATTTCATCTTAAAAATAAGTTTTATGCTGTTTTGCATGAGAGTGATTTAATAAAAAGACAGGTTAGGTCGCTAAAATGGTACATCCTCGAATATGTCCAACAACGCTTCTACATAAAAGTTAGGGCAAGTGGGCGGTCTTCGGCCGCGGATAAGGATTTAAAATCCAAAATTATTTGGCCTAATGTCCTCATGTTTTTGGGTATTATGTCCGTTCTTACAAGTGGTCATAGCCCCTTAAAAAAATGGGGATGACTGGAAAAAAAACGGACATAACGCCCAAAATCATTTTGGGGATTATGACCATTGGAGTTATGACCGGGTACCCGTTAAAATAGAATTGGTGGTCTTTTTCTTTTTGTGGGTGGTGGTGTTAAAAATGTAGCTGTGGATGTTTGCCTTTTATATTTTCCTCCTTAATACACAGGTTATAGTAAAAGTAGTAGATACGAATTCGTATTAAACCTTTTTTTTTATTTGCTAGGTATTTAATAAATTTCCCCAATGGGGGGTCCGCACCATATGTTCAGCCAAGGGGCCCGCACACACCTAGAGACGGCGCTGGTCACACTAGTTCTATAATTGAAATTCCCTGTGCTGGTAGTATTGAACTCTTATGTGTTAAGGTAACTTTTTCTAAGACCAATTTGTTTATCCTTAACGCCTACATTCCTCCCAATATATTGTAATAGTAGCACAGAAGTCTACGAGCACCTTTCGAGGGCCGTAGAACTTGTCATAGACAAACTTCATAACAATGACGATATTTTATTGTTAGGTGACTTTAATTTGCCTGACTTAAAATGGACTATTTCGGACAATGGTACGTATTATTATGTATCTAGTCCAATAACTCGACAACAACAAATCTTTGTTGATGAAATCCTGTCTAATTTACAACAAGTTAGTTGTATTACAAATTCCCACAGTCGACAACTAGACTTAGTCTTGACTATAGACAGTAGCAATGTTGTTGTGCAAAATGCTCCTCATGCTTTATCTGCGGTTGATGCGTACCATCCACCTCTGAGTGTGTTGTACCAATCAGATAGAGATAACGTAGTTACTGCCAATTCTTCTAGCAGATTTTATGAATTCAATTTCAAGAAAGCTGACTTCTTGAATTCAATTTCAAGAAAGCTGACTTCTTGAAATTGAATAATATCCTAAATGATAGATCTAACATTTTGTTGGACTTTTTTAATCATAATGTTTTAGATGACTGCGTAAAGTTTTTTTATGAAGACATTTTTTCGGCTATATCTCTATCTGAGCCATATACTCTGAGGTTTGTTAATGATTCTTCGTACCCATGGTACACTAAAGATTTGAAGAAAATACGTAACGGCCGCAATAGGGCATGGAATAAATACGTTTGAAGTCAGGACCGCATTGACCTGGTGGCTTATCTGCGGATTTTTCAGGAATTTAGGCTTAAATCAGATTCAGCTTATTCTGAATATTTAACTAAAACGAAGCTCAATATACTTCAGGACCCTAAAAAATTTTGGGGATTCATTAACTCAAAAAAAAAGGTCAGATGGTTTCCCATCTGAATTCAAGACTGTTGATGGGCTCACCAGCAATCCCCAAATTATAGCTGGATTATTTGCTAATTTGTTCAAAAAATCTTTTTCAACTGAAACGTTTAGCCCTGATGTCAACTACTTTGAGTATTTGAATACTGATCCTCAGGTTCCATTTGGTGCAATATCATTTACCCCTGAACTTATAGTAAAATATATTGCATCCCTTGATGATGACTTTGGTTCTGAACCTGATGGCATTCCAGCCACAGTTTTAATTAATTGTAGTCTTATCCTGAGTCAGCCACTCAGTTTCCTTTTTAATAAATCTATTAATGACGGCTATTTTCCTAAATTTTGGGAATTTGATTATACAATTTGTAGCAAAACTAGAGTTTCGCTTTCCTAACAAAAAACTAAATTCAATATAAAACGAAAAAAATCAAACGCGTGGACTGTATTTAACGTTACAAATTTTATTGAGATTTTAATGCGTCTACGTTCTTTAATCAGTATATGCCAACTGCCGAAAATCTAACATGCAAAGCACAGTGTAAGCGGGTGATGCACTTGCAGTTAATTTACAAAAACAAAATTATTTGGATTAGCGAAACTGTAACCCGTTACGCAAGTAAAATATTACACATTGTTTTTTTGCAAGTTCGACATTGGCATAGTACGTATAATAACAACAATTTAAAGTCATAAAGAGATTAACAATATTAAAGCAAAATAACTACATAGCAACATATGTTGAATAAGCAAATAAAGAAAACAGTTACATGTTGAAATATTAAGACGCCAGTGGCGTGGTTTTAAAGTATGTATATGGAACGTTTGGTTCCACAACATCCCGGCGTCCCTGAACAAGTATTTGAGCATAATGGCAGCAGCGCAATTTTCGTAACTGGTCGGAAGTAAGAACTTCTCTAAGTTTTTCAAGTGACGACTCGCACGCGTCCATCAGTACCAGGGTGGACATCCGTTATTCGGCCAAGTAGCCGCTTTGTTTGGGGCAAATTTGGCTCTTTCAGCACAACTATAGCCGTGTTTTATTCGCTTTGGTTAAACCTAAAAGTGAATAAAACGCAAAAGTTTAAACTTTTTTAATTCTGGTACTGACCACTAGGTGGCATGACAGTGTTCTGTTTTAAAATCAGAACCGTTCTGATAGCCGGCAAACTCGTATGGTTAAACGGGGCCTAGCACGGTAAGGGGCCTCACGCATCATTACATATTTTTTTTTCAAGAAATTGGTATCAGTTGCTTTTGGACTGATTTATAGCGTCGCAGAGGCTTATACCAATGTTTTTCTTTCGTTTTCCGAGAATAGAAAAAAACCAACGATAGAAGATGAAGAACAAATCTATTTGACGTTATATATATTAAAAAAGAAAATTGAAAGCAGAATCAAAGCAGCGATTAATGACTATTGATTCATATTTGTTTTTGTTTTTATTATGTGATTTTATTTTAATATTTGGGCCCAGCACTTACAGCATGCATAAGGCCCCGCGTGACCTAAAACCGTAACTGCAAAATTCAAGCAATGCCGCCAAAAAAATTTTATTTTTTTAGGTTTGTGTCTAGAACTACTTGCTATGTGCGACATCTATTTTCCGAATTCAGCATAGCATAGCATAGACAAAAAAAGTTCAATCAATTGAACGAGAAATTGAGCTGGTTCACGAAGTTGTATGGAATTTTGGTTTAACCAAAACGAATAAAACACGGCTTATGTCGCCAACAGCATGATTTCGAGTTTTTTGCTGCCATTTTGGCCTCTGTTATAGGGAAGTCAAATATTCGCTGGACCATCGCTTCCAGAAGCCTTGCACCATATTTTGTATGGGTTGCCAATGAGTAAGTCGATTCAAAGGAATTGTTAGATGACATGGTTCAGGAACAGCTGTGAGGGGCTCACCTATAAGAAATTGGGATGGTGTTAAAGGATTAAGATCAGTGTCTGATATAATGCAAAGTGGTCTGCTATTCAATATCGCCTCAATCTGTGTCAACAACGTATACATTCCTTCGAATGACATCAGAGTAGTGCCTACAAAGCGTCGTAGATGGAGTTTTACTGATTTTACATTGGACTCCCAAATTCCTCCAAAGTGTGGTGCTGAGGGTGGTATAAAATGCCAAGCGGCTCCGTCTTTTGCCAACGATGCGTGGATATCATTATTTGCCGTTTCGGTCAGCAACAACTTCTGCATATCGTCCATGATTCTTCGGGCTCCTTGTCCGTATAGAGATTGCTGCATTTTCCTCGGCGAGAAGTGAAGCGCTTGAACGCAGTAATGAAAGCTTTGGCACTGAGGTCGCTCACCAATTCAATGTGAATCGCTTTTGTTGACATACAAACGAAGAGGGAAATGTATGCTTTGCAAATTCTCGGCCGTTTACAGTTGTCATTTTGATGTTTATGGGACCAGCAAAATCACATCCAGTATTAAGGAATGGTCGAGTTTGCTGCACACGGTGAGCAGGTAGATTTGCCATTAATTGATGCGAAGTTTGCCGACGAAGTAAAAAACATCGCTTGCATTTAAAAACGATTGACCGAACCAAGTTGCGCGCGCCTATTACCCAAAAATGTTGACGAAGAATGACGAACAATTCCGAAACGCCTGCATGTAAATATTTCTCGTGCATATCTTGAACAATCAACCTTGAGACTTGACACCTAGTGAGAATTATTGGGTGTTGAACACTGAATGGCATCTCCGCATTTTGAATCCTTCCACCCACTCGAAGTAACCCAAGAGAATCTAAAAATGGTGATAGCTTAGCAAGAATGTCTTTGTTATGTAATATACCGTTATTTTTCAGATGCTTAATAGTGTCTGGAAATGATTTAATCTGTACGCAAAGCAGAAGATTATTGCGAGCATGGTGAATTTCTGCAAAAGTAAGCGGTCCTATTATTGAGCTCCGATGAAACAACCGATCCACAAAACGTCGAATAACGGCAATAGTACGAAGTAGTCGAAACCAGGATGATACTTTTTCCGAAAGTTTTAAGAGAACAGAATTATCACTTACTGAAACAGCACCACACACAACTGGTTTCCTTTTCTCTAGAGTGGCTTCTTCCGAAATTTCATTTCGACAAAATTTAGTCTTGGGCCATTTCTCCTTTGATGACGCTAGCCACTGTGGGCCATTCCACCACAGATTATATCTCACCAATTCTGTCTGCAGGATTGTGATGTGTGCTAACATAATTCCAGTGCCTTCGGGGTATTGTATTCAGTATTTCTTCCGTACGATGCGAAACGAAAATTTTCCAGTTGCACGGGGGTGCAGACAGCCAATGCAAAACTATTTCCGAATCAGTCCAAGCGTAGACCTGGCACGATTCGAGGCCAATGGCAATTTTAATAGATGAAAATAAGCGACACAAAAGAACTGCTGCACACAACTCCATTCTGGGTATCGAGAGTACCTTAAGTGGTGCCACACGAGTTTTTGCTGCAACAATATTTATTTGTGTGCCTCCATCTCCACGATATACGCAGTAAATTACGGCTCCATATGCCGCTGCTGAGGCGTCACAGGAACAATGCAGCTCGACGTCAGGCGATGACAGAAAAATTTCTCTTTTAATGGACAGAGTGTCAAAATGTTGGATAGATTCTCTTAATTGAGTCCACTCTTGGACTATATCGGTCGGTAATGGGTCATCCCAAGATACTTTCAACAACCAAAGTTTTTGAAATATCAATTTCATTAAAACGGTCGACGGTGCCAAAAACCCGAACACATCAAACACACGTGTAATTTCTGATAAAATACGTCTTTTAGTTACAGCCCCTGGTGGATTATTTTCAATTCGAAACAAATATTTATCTGAAACTGGATTCCAGCAGAGTCCCAATATTTTTAGAAATGTTTCTGATGACACATTCGTTAGCATTTCACAATCTGATGGCGGCATAGGTTTCAAAAACTCCTCTGAATTCGAACTCCACTTTCTTAATGTAAAGCATCCCAACTTAAACAGGTCAACTAACTCGGATTTAAGACGCGTAAGTTCTTCAAGTGTTGATGCGCCGGCCATGACGTCATCAACATATACGTTATTTAAAACGATAGCTGCAGCTTTAGGGAATTTCTCCTGGTTATCAAGGGCCAACTGCTGAAGAACGCGCACTGACAAAAAAGGCGCAGAGGCAGTCCTGTATGTAACGGTACACAAGCGAAAATGTTGTATTGGCTGATCGATACTTCTTCTCCACACAATCCGCTGATAGTCGCGATGATGTTCTGCAATGCAAATTTGTCGAAACATTTTCACGATATCTGCCGTGAAAACAAAAGGAAAATTGCGAAAGCGAAGCGAAACTCCGAACAGATCTCGTTGAATTGATGGGCCAATCAAAAGTTTATCATTTAGAGAATTACCAAACGAGTCTTTATAAGATCCATCGAAGACAACTCTTAATTTTGTTGTAGTACTGTCCGGTTTGAACACTGCGTGGTGTGGTAAGTAGTTGTGTGGGTGGCGTTCTATTTCACTAAGCTTCATATGTCCCAGAGACTCGTACTCGTCCATAAAATTCACGTATTGCCGTTGCAATTCAGGGTCATCCAGCGATCGCGAATGTGTTAACCGAAAGTTAATTTCAGCTGGATCATCGTGCTATGATTCTGAAATTGCTTGATGCCCCTCCTCGACTCCCCAAAATCGTTGCAATAATTCATCTACGATGGCTGAAACTGTATACGACCTTAACTGCAAATCATTTGTTTGGCTCTCAACTTTGCCAGAAAGTATCCAGCCGAATATTGAATTAATGGCGTACAAACTAGGTTCAATATAAATTTTTCCATCCCGAAGAATTGACCAAGCGACATCAACTCCCAGTAGTACATCTATCGAGCCAACCACGTTAAAATAAGGGTCAGCTAATTGTAATTGGGACAATAATTTTAAATTTTTGTATGGAAAGTTACGTGATGGTGTATCCGATGTAATGCGATTCAATATAAAGACACGAACTAAAATTTCTGAATTGTCTAAAGGTTGAATTTTTAAAATAACTTGACCTTTCGTTGTTCCTGCATCAGATGATGCCACTCCCATAACTGATAAACGAGCATTTTCTCGTCTCAAACCCAGTAACTGTGCACAGGATTCCGTAATGAACGATACTTGTGAGCCTGAATCTATCAACGCACGAACCTTGACGAATTTTTCAGACTGATCTTTTACTCGAATGATTGCTGTTGGCAGAACGATGTCTGAACGCTCTGCCTCCGAAACGATGTGATTGCTCACCAAGGTAGGTTCTCCCATAGAATTGAATGGTTCCGAAGACGAAGTAGAGCTGCGAAGTGAATTTGCAGCACCTGGAGACAAAGAATTTAGAACGTGACCTGATGGCTCCTGTGAATGTGCCGAAGAAATCGATTCATCCAAATTTATAGCACTCCCAGCAGTATAATTTGACAACAAATGACGAATGATGTCGCGCATTCCATACGCGACAGCGAAAAGTAGAATGGCACCTTGAAACAGTGCCCCTTTTTCAAGCAATTGTAGCAGAGCAAATGATCCCTTACAAATTTTTTACGATTATCGTGACTGAGCGCAATGAACTCAGGACATTGCGAGAGATAGTGCTGCGAGTTACGACTCACACAAGTTGATGATGATAAGGATGATGCTTCAGACACATGAGAACGAATTGAAATTGATTTTACGGACGACGATGCTCAAAGCATCTCGCACGACTCAAGCTGTGTAAACCGTTTTTCAAGAAAATCGAGAAACTTATGAACGTTATCATCAGTTCTCGAACATGTCTCCTCAGACCAAAGCTGACGTGTTTCTGAATCTAACTTTGTTAGCAATAAATAAATTAGCCATGGATCACGACTATTCATGGATATAGCATTCAACCCCCGTATGCACTCATCTGCACCATCGATAAATTTTCGGAGAGTCTTATGATTCGATGTTGCGATAGAAGGTAATTTGAAGAAATCTTTAATGTACGTTCGCGCAACTAAATGGGGTCAATCGTACCGGCCTTCTAGTTTATCCCATGCTTGAACGTAGTGGTCGTACGAAATAGGAATATTTTTTATAAGATCGGCAGCCTCTCCTTGAAGAAATGAAACCAAATAATAGAATTTTTGTGTTTTGGTTAGGTTACGTTTGCTATCCACCGATCCAAAAAATATGTCTCGAAATGAAGTCCATTTAGTATAATCCCCAGAAAATGGCGGTATGACAATTTTAGGCAAAGCGATGTCATTTGTGCTGGGCACCAAATTTCCTAAGCGCTCAATGAGTGAACCCTGTTGCGAAGCTAACTGACTTAACGAATCATTACCTGACTCTTGAGGTACAACTTGACGCACTTTGATTGCTTTTGAAAGTGCCGAATGTATAGATTAATACTTAGCCTCGTAGCATTCAAAACTTTCTGCATCTCCATCCACTTCTAGCTCATCCGCGTACTCGCACAATTCGTCCTCAATGGTTACATATTGACGCCAGTAATCGTCGGCAGTTTTTAAACGCGCTTCCAAATCTTCCAGCGTAGTGTCATCGTCAATAGCTTTGATATAGTTGAGCGAACGAGTTATCGATCCTCGGACACGGCTACGTTTTACTTTCAAAGTGTTTAAGGACGGCATAGTTATTTACGAAATTTAAAAAAGAATAGAAATACTATTTTATTTATCTACTATTATTAAACGAGCTAAAATTGTATGTATATATATATATATATTTTCAGACTTTATTTCCAAAACGGGCGCAGCGATTTTGATGAAACTTGGGGGTTAGGTACATATGTGAACAAAATTAGGATTGGGCTGGGTTTTAACTTATCAAAGGCTCCTGGAGGGGCGTGGCACAGCCCTAAACTTTTATTTTCATAACGTCATATCTTGAAAACTATTCAAGATATTGTGATGAAATTTGGTACACAGATGCAGATCATAAATGTCTTAAATTTTGCCAACAGTGGGCGGAATCGGAAAACTGGGCGTGGCACTTTTCAATAATTGAAAATTTTGATTCAATATTACTCAAAAACGGCACTGAGGATTTTCATAAAAATTTTATAGATAATACCACTAAGAGCAGTCATCATAACATGCTATGTCACTATACTGGCAAAATTCGTTTAAGGGCGTGGCACAGCCCACAATATTTATAAACATTATAATAAGAGAATTAACAACACAATCGTTCTGAAATTTCATATGGTGGATATACTTGCTATAAGGTACCTCAAGACGAAAAATGGGTGTAATAGTACCAGTGGGCGTGGCACCTCCCATACAAGCAAAACAGGTTAAATGTTATATTTATTGTACTATGAGAGTAATCTTCTTAAAAATTGGTGAGGAGTTGTCGGTTACTATAAGTTTTGAAATTAAATGCATTTCGACGGGATTGCTTCAGTGGGCGTGGCACCTCCCATACAAACAAAAACCGTTAAATGTTATATTAAGTGCACTATGGGAGTAATCTCATTAAAATTTGGTACAGAGATGTCGGTTACCAAAAATTTTTAAGTTAAATGGATTTCGACGAGATTTCGTTAGTGGGCGTGGCACGTCCCATATATACGAAAATCGTTGAATGTTGTATTTAGTGCGCTATGGGAGGTATTTTCTTTAAATTTGGTGTAGAGGTGTCGATTACTATAAGCTTTGAAATTATATGAATTTCAACGGGATTGCGTAAGTGGGCGTGGCACCTCCCATACGTACGAAAAACGTTAAATGTTATTTAGTGTACTATGAGAGTAATTTTTTTAAATTTTTTGTTCCAATCGATAGAGAAAGCACGAAAAATAAAAAAAAATTTTTTGTTCCAATAGACTTTTAATTACAGTGGTGTAGTGTTAATATTGTAGTGGTCATTTTTAATATTTGACCACTTAGTGCGTCCTGAGCGATTTGCGGAATTTGTTGCTGTAAGGATATTTTCCTTGTCCTTTGGAGTATCCCGGAAATAGTCACTCCATAAGTGACTACTTATCGAATCGGTTCACTCCGAGTCACTTTGGGTCACTTGGAGTCACCGAGGTGAGTGAAAATCGCAATTTTGTAGTTTGCGTGCAATTTTGGTAGAATTGGTCTATAACACCTATAGGCCACGTTGGTGCAAACTCTTATCGCACCTAATTATGTTTTGCGATGCGTGCGATTTTTTGGATATTATTGCTGTAAGGATATTTTCCTTGACCTTTGGAGTATCCCGGAAGTAGTCACTCCATAAGTGACTACTTATCGAGGCGGTTCACTCCGAGTCACTTTGGGTCACTTGGAGTCACCGAGGTGCGTGGAAATCGCAATTTTGTGGTTTGCGTGCGATTTTTGTAGAATTGGTCTATAACACCTATGGGCCACGTTGGTACAAACTCTTAGCGCATCTAATTATGTTTTGCGGTGCGTGCGATTTTTTGATTTTATTACTGTAAGGATATTTTCCTTGTACTTCGGCTTATCCCGGAGGTAATCACTCCATAAGTGACTACTCATCGAGGTGGTTCACCCCGAGTCACTTTGGGTCACTTCGAGTCACCGAGGTGAGTGAAAGTCGCGATTTTGTGGTTTGCGTGCGATTTTTGTAGAATTGGTCTATAACACCTATGGGCCACGTTGGTACAAACTCTTAGCGCATCTAATTATGTTTTGCGGTGCGTGCGATTTTTTGATTTTATTACTGTAAAGATATTTTCCTTGTTCTTCGGATTATCCCGGAGGTAATCACTCCATAAGTGACTACTCATCGAGGTGGTTCAGCCCGAGTCACTTTGGGTTACTTGGAGTCACCGAGATGAATGAAAATCGCGATATTGCGGTTTGCGTGCGATTTTTGTAGAATTGCTCTATAACACCTATTGGCCACGTTGGTGTAAAAACTTTGCGCACCTAATAACGTTTTGCGGTGCGTGCGATTTTTTGGATTTTATTGCTGAAGGATATTTTCCTTATTCTTCGGACTATCCCGGAGGTAATTACTCCATGACTAACTACTCATCGAGGCGGTTCACCCTGAGTCACTTTGGGTGACTTGGAGTCACCGACGTGAGTGAAAATCGCGATCTGTGGTTTGCGTGCGATTTTTGTAGAATTGCTCTGTAACACCTATAGGCCACGTTGGTGTAAAAACTTTGCGCACCTAATAACGTTTTGCGGTGCGTGCGATTTTTTGGATTTTATTGCTGTAAGGATATTTTCCTTGTTCTTCGGATTATCCCTGAGGTAATTATTCCATAACAAACTACTCATCGAGGCGGTTCACCCCGAGTCACTTTGGGTCACTTGGAGTCACCGAGGTGAGTGTAAATCGCGATTTTGTGGTTTGCGTGCGATTTTTGTAGAATTGCACTATAACACCTTTAGGCCACCTTGTTGCAAAAACGTTGCGCACCTTATTACGTTTTGCGGTGCGTGGATTTTTTTTTTTTTTTGGATTTTTACGAATTTCGTGAACCAAAGTGACTTTTAGTGACCCAATGTTACTCGGGGTGAACCGCCTCGATGAGTTGTCACTTATGGAGTGATTACCTCCGGGATAAGCCGAAGAACAAGGAAATATCCTTACAGCAATAAAATTTAAAAAATAGCACCAACCGCAAAACGTAATAAGGTGCGATAAGTTTTTGTACCAAAGTGGCTAATAGGTTTTACCCCTCGTACTAACTGTACAATCGGTTGCGTTCTTCTATATAAATGCTGCGATATCTCAGTCGATTTAGTGTCCAATTTAAATGAAATCGAGCCATTTTGCATTATCCTTTTCATTTCTATTCACTCTTGGTCCCAATCCACTCTTTTTATAAACACTTTTGCATCAGACAACAATTTGACGAAACTAAAAACGAAGCAAAATTGTTGAAAAAAATGGAACAGAAAAAAGTAAAGAGAAGTTGAAGCGTGAAAGTGAAAAGTCAACAAATTCCATATTTTTTCGATTTTTTCAACCTCAAAACGAAAAACCGAACAGTGGTCGGTCTCCAGGTACTTAATATTATATACGAAAATTAACTTATCCGTTGGCGAAGAAGGACCAATAATTCTATGTAGCAAAACTAGAGTTTCGCTTTCCTAACAAAAAATTAAATTCAATATATAACGAAAAAAATCAAACGCGTGGACTGTATTTAACGTTACAAATTTTATTGAGATTTTAATGCGTCTACGTTCTTTAATCAGTATATGCCAACTGCCGAAAATCTAACATGCAAAGCACAATGTAAGCGGGTGATGCACTTGCAGTTAATTTACAAAAACAAAATTATTTGGATTGGCGAAACTGTAACCCGTTACGCAAGTAAAATATCACACATTGTTTTTTTGCAAGTTCGACATTGGCATAGTACGTATAATAACAACAATTTAAAGTCATAAAGAGATTAACAATATTAAAGCAAAATAGCTACATAGCAACAAATGTTGAATAAGCAAATAAAGAAAACAGTTACATACATGTTGAAATATTAAAAGGTTTTAAAGTATATAGAACGTTTGGTTCCACAACACAATTAATGATATGAAAATCTGTCGTGTCGATATAGTCAAAGACCTTGGTATACATGTCGATGCTAAGTTGACGTTTAATGAACATATTAATATAATCTGTAAGAAGGCCTCGTCATTACTTGGATTTATAAAGCGGTGGGCAAAAGAATTTAATAGCCCGTTGGTAACAGTAACTTTATATAATACAATTGTGCGTTCTCACTTAGAGTATGCTAGCCAAGTATGGTCTCCATATTACAATTTACATATAGATAGAGTAGAACGAGTCCAAAAACATTTGGGTCGGTTTGCTCCCAAGGGCTTAAATTGGAATGACCTCTTAAATCTTCCTCCTTATGAGGATCGTTTAAAGTCATTACGTATGCAGTCTTTGAGTACCCGTAGAAATATTGCTGGTATACTTTATTTGCATCAGATTGTAACTGGGTCACTTGCGGCGCCAGAGCTTCTGAAATATATTCATTTTAACAATAATCATAGGAGTAACTCATATCAGATACAGAACTAATTATATGGCTACAGCTCCTTTTAATCGCATGACTACTCTCATTAATAATTGCGATATATATAACACACTGCAACACGAATTTTGCCTTGGGTTCTAGATACCAAATTTTGATTTGTTTCACAAAACTAAAAAGAGAAACAATTGTTTTATTAGTTGAAGTTTGCTTTTGTAGGAACCAGATCGACCCAAAAGTGCAAAAATCACAGTTTTTCGAGATATTTGAAGCAAAGTTACATCGAAAGGTACCTTATTTATGTAAAACTAATAATGGGGTCTGAAATCACTACTTTTTCTCTTTATAAACAACTTGGAATTGTATCGATATCGATATCTGAAATTTATCATACAGATCTCCATACAAATTTTCATAAATTTTTGTAAGAACAATGTGGAATAAATTTAAAATTATGATATTTCAAGGAAAAAAATAGATATTGATAAAATTTAAAGTGCGTTTTAAAGAGGAAGAATAGTTTTTTCAGTCCCCATAAATGGTTTTATATAAAAAAAATTATCTTTCGATTTTATATAACCTCAAATATCTCGAAAAACCGAGTTTTTCGCACTTTTGGGTCGATCTGGTTCCTACAAAAGCAAACTTTTTAAGGAATATGGGTATTTTTCCTTTATTTTAGAGTATAATGAATAGAAAAATCATAAAATAAATTTTAGGACAAACAAAATTTTCTTTTTTGTTGAGTTGTGTAATATTAGCTTGTCAAAAGGCTCAAGCTTAGATTGAAAAATAACTATAGTTAATTTTGTAGCTTAATGGTTGTTGGTCTTTATGTTTGTGTTGTCCGAGCCCCACCGCATGATGGGTAAATTTTTTCTAACATTCATGCCGTAAATCATATAAATAAATCTATACAATTACATTAATGCATTTGTATGTTTATATACATATGATCTGGGTGGATATGTTGAGAAAGTGCGATAAAGCTAAGAAAAAATTATAAATAAGTATATAACAAATTAATTGCATGTATATTTTTTCATTTTCTTTAATATATAATAGTCCATGGGCCATGGAGTAAAACAATTATTCATGACCACACTGCTCAAACTTTTTGTATGTGACATTCACGTCGAGTCGGACAAATTTTGAACGTAGCCAAGTATGATGGTGGGGCATTTTCCTTTGAAGCCATCGCAAAGTCATGAACCTTACGAGATAAAAAAATTTATGACCTATATGTCACTTTATACTTTAATCAAGAGTTTTTTAGACATAAAAAGCGTATAACATTATGTCGGACAAAAATGTTGGGTTGTTTAGCGCGTCCGACACGCCAACTTTATAAAATCAATAAATTTATGACCTAAGAGCTAATTTTGGCAGAGTCCATGGTAAAAATATTTAAAATCAAGTGGTAACCTTGTCGGACAATTTTCAGGGGGGGAATTGTTCTCGGACGCATTGAAGTCGAGGGCTCCGTGCAGTCAAAAGATTTATTACCACAGATACCATTTTAATTTTTAATGTTTCTGTTGCATGTTAAATGCATATTGAACCACTTGTCGGACAAAAATAATGGGGACTTTTTAATAAAGATGAAGAAACATCACATTTCGACCTTATAATACTTATATACGTTAATTATTTGAATTTATTCAAAAAAATCATATACATATATATATAGTAAAATACCCAGGACCCAACGGCACTACTATTTTCTTGAACACAGCTGTATATAAGTTTATACCGTAAGTTTGAATTTTCCTTTAAGCTAAATTATACTAAAATTGTCTTGATAAAAAAAAATTAGTGAATTGACATTTAAAATTCAAGACAGCGGACCCAATATCTCAGAAACTCAATAACCTACCATAATCCACCATATTGGGTCCGCCGTCTTAAATTTTAAATTTCTGACCTTGGAATATATTGTTGATATCGTAAACCAGAGACATTTTCTTCGAATCGAAAAATTGCAAAATTTATTTTGCACTAATCGTTATCTTTTTATAGAATCCATTAGAAAATGAAGAATTTGAAAAAAAATTATGAAAATCCATTATTTATTAAGGAAATACCGACAATTTGAAAAAAAGTCCTTTCAGAAATTTTTTTCATATTTTTAATTTTAGCATACAAACTTCAAATCACGACTACTTTGAAAAATGTGGCTTTTGAGCTAAATAAAAATTACGGGTCTCTTAAGATTGAGCATAGAATGATACCTGTAAATTTTAAACAAATGAATGACATTGATGGGTCTGCCTTAATCGATTTTAAAAATAATTTGCCTTTATAAGAAAAAATTGTTTTTGCATTGATGTTAATATAATGATCTAGTTTCGTATATTATGACTTTTTTATAGGCATACATATGTATGCAGGCCTACAATTTTTAAATGAAATTTTCTATAAGATAGAAGGGCTAACTTTTTCTAACCCATATAATTAATTCCAGATATAGGACTTCAAAGTTGAAATTTGCTTTAAAAAAAGCATGGAAAAACATGGATTTTTTTACCTATTTTCGGCCACAGCAGCCATTTTACTAATACTATTGGTATGTTTCACAACTTAAAATTTTTGTCAAACTCTTATCTAATAAATTAAAAAAATTTTAAATTGATTGGCTAACAATTAAAGTTTTTACAAGCATTTAATTGAAGTACACTGCGGTTCATCAGGATAGAACCAACTGAATTTTATGCAAAAAATCTCTATAAATTGTGAATGCAAAAACAATAAATGCTCAAACTTTTCAGAAATATAAAAGCACTTATAATGCACTACTTAAAGACTAAAAATCAATTCCCAATGCATTATAACGGTACTTTTCTTTAATTGCTTATAAACATGTATGAAATTCGTCTTGTTTTCTTGGTTCACCAGGATAGAACCACTTTTTAATTGCTCTATAAATGAAACAAAAATAAATTGTTTGTATTAAAAAATTGATTTTATTGTAATAGTTTTATCTGAATATTTATTTAAAAATATATAATTTTACCGTTATTCGCAATAACTTTGTAAATTCTGCATTTCATTGACTCGTATAGAGATTTTAAGTAATCATGAGAAAAATCGGTCGCTGCTGCTTTTATTCCTTCAATAAGCTCATTATTAGTTTTGTACTGTATTCCTCCTTCGTAGACCTTACGAGTTAGCCAACCTTTTTTTGAATTTTGCCATTTATACGGAAAATTGGGGCCAATCGAAAAAAAATTATTAGCATATTCAGATTCTACGGAAAATTTCACCATAGAAAATGTTATCGCCATTCGCTGTTGTGAAAGTTTTTGTAAATTTGTAGATTAGTGTTACCCATAAAAATTTGATTTTTTGTCCGACTATGGATCTACCCCAATATTTTTGTCCGACAATTGCACTTTTGATGACAGAATATAGTTTTTTATATCCTCCCTTTTTGTTGGAAAAATGGTAATAAATTTTTTGAATGGCCGAAACCCTTGGCTTCAATGCGTCCGAGAACAATTCCCCCCATGAAAATTTTCCGACAAGGTTACCACTTGATTTTAAATATTTTTTACCATGGACTCTGCCAGAATTGGCTCTTAGGTCATAAATTTTTTGATTTTATAAAGTTGGCGTGTCGGACACGCTAAACGACCCAACATTTTTTTCCGACATAATGTTTTTCGCTTTTTATGTCTAAAAACTCTTGATTAAAGTATAAAGTGACATATAGGTCATAAATTTATTTATCTCGTAAGATTCATGACTTTGCGATGGCTTCAAAGGAAAACGCCCCACCATCATACTTGGCTACGTTCAAAATTTGTCCGACTCGACGTGAATATCACATACAAAAAGTTTGAGCAGAATGTTCATGAATAATTATTTTACTCTACGGCCCATGGACTATAAGCTTTTTACTTGGTTTTAAAGCTTCAAGCTAAATTGCTTAAAAAGCTAAGAGCTGTAGTAGCTAAACTCTATATTATTATTATTATTATTATTATTATTAAAAAATAAACACGGCAAATTATTTAATAATATGGATATCAGCGACACATCATTTCATGAAGAAAAATTGAAAAAAATGAAAACAATTTTAAATCAAAATAGTTTTCCGAACCAGGTTGTTGAGAACTTAAAAAATAATATCATATACAATAATGACAACGGAAACAAAAATTCCACAAAAAAAGTTGCATTGGAAAAAGATGGCAACCCACCAAAATATTTTGGAATCCAATACATTCCTCATATAACTGAGAGTAAACTGTTACACTCTATAATAAAAACAGAAAATGCAGCATACACACACAAATCTAACTATACACTTAACACAATTTTTACCAACACCAAAGACAAAGTACCAAAATTACAACAAAACAATGTAATCTACGAAATCAAAAGCAAAGACTGTCCGCTTGTTTACATAGGATGCACAAAAAGAGCTTTAACAGTGAGAGTGGAAGAACACAGGGACAACATAAGACTGAAACAATCCAAAACAGCTTTAGCGCAATACATACTAGGCGGAAACCACACAGCTGATTTTGACAATATCAAAATATTGGACAAAGAAAAAAGGGATATGCGCGCTACACACTTGAAAGCTTGCGAATCCAGCAAAAATTAACAACAACGATGAACACAAGGAGGACAAAGACAACCTGTGCAGCAACTACACTTTAGCTATCTATGTCAGTGCTATTTGATTGTTATATGCTTGTTTTTCACTATTTTTATGTTATCCGTTTTTGAGTTTTGAAGTTTAAATGTTAATGTTTTGTATATTAATGTTTAGAATTAATTCGAGAAAGCGGCAATTAAAAAATATTTAATGTTACCATAAAATTAATTTAATTCAATGAGAAAAATCATGTACATTTGATATTTACTGTGAAATTCCCCATTACGGACAGCCCTCATAACCGGACAGCTCCTATGACCGGACATATTTCGGCGACACTCACTTTTCATTAACTTTTCCATACAAAATCAATTCCGATAGCCGGACGCTCCAATAACCGGACGCGGACATTATATTCTCTGTCATTTTGATCAAAATATCTCTTTTAAACGGACAGAATTAAATAAGAATTCCATTAAATTTTTACTACTTCCCTTTTTTACAATTTCTATTTCGTTTTTGTTTTGAAAGCACCGAATTCGGTGGTTTCCCTAATAATGCTAATATACCTACACATTTATGTCAGAAGTGTTGAGTAGAGTTGGACTTTTTCGTTCACTCTGGTTCGCTGGTTTTGACGAATTTTCGAAAATCGCTCAAAGTTTATTAACTGAATATAACAATAATGAAGTACAATTTGAAAATCAAAGCGCCACTCCAGAGATAAGCGTAAATTTGTTCAACAAATTCAATAACATTTTTTTGTTCCTCTCCCATAAGCGGACAACAAAAATACATAATATGGGTGTCCGGTTATGGGGAATTTCACTGTATATAAAAAATCCAATTTTAGATAATTCAATAAACCCTGAAGAAGTCGGAAAATAACCGACGAAAGCTCGGGAAAAATTAATGTATTTGTTTTATTTACATTAAATTAAAATTTTGACCAAAAGAGCCCTTCTAGTTTTTAACATAAAAAGGAATTTGGTGGTGAATTTTTTCAATAATTCAACGAATTTTTTTTTGTTCCGGGCTTAGGTCCTAAAAATATGGTTACCGTAACTATAACAGGCTAAGAACGGAATTTGTTTTAAAATGCACTCAGTCAATAAAAGCTGTTTTGAATTTGTTTATAAATTCGGATCATTATATTCAAAGCAACATGCTATAAAATAGAATACAGAATTAAAAATGTTATAAGATAGCATGGTACAAGTGTAGTTTACTTAAAAATATTTTTATTATGTTGACTTTCAGGTATCAACCATTTGCAGGTAAGTCTACTGAAATGGCACTGTTTGCTGACGGAGTTTGATGATACTTTTGTTTGCTAAAAGTCAATATATTTTTTTTTGCATCTTGATTTTGATCTAATGGATATAAAAATTCTAGGGGAGAAGTATTTGAACACTCAAGTCTGGAAACAGTTCTGATTAGGGAGTTGGAGGTAAGTGAATCGAGCTCATGTGATTCAGAATTTACAAATCCTTCTATTACTGAGCTAGAGAGCGATCGTACTTGTTCTTTAGCAATAAATTGACTTTGTTTACTGAAATAAAAAAAAATATGTATGTTGATATCATTAACTTCAAAAATTGCACTAAGAACTTACCGATCACATAATTTCGCACCATTGTGACCAGAACGTTTGCTTACTGTAAACTTTAAAAAACTGAACTGCATAAATCCATATTGTGGTCCAATACTTTTAAGTAAGCTCATAAGAAAAAATGTGGCGTATATCCAACTAACGCTACCAACGACCACTAGAAACATTCCTATTTGTATGTATGGAAGTACTTTGGAAAACAGCATTACTGCTCCTGCAATTCCGGTTGTTAAAGCGGCCATGCCTGTGGGACCAATGATTCGCACTAAGGCATAACGCGTAGCCGCTTCGCGTTCTTGTGTGGGTGACATGCTATAATGTATGCTATAGTGAAGACTATAATCGACTGCCAATCCTATAGCTGTACATACAGCTACACTTTCCAGTATATTTAGTTTCCAACCGAGCATTATAAGCACTGCAACTGTCGTTATTATTGTAAATAGAACTGTCAAAACAGCATAAACCGAAATAAGGACATTCAGTGTCACCAAAAGTAGCACGCTTAAGGAAACTCCTATAGCTACCAATATTGCGACTATAGTTCCTTTCGTCAAGGTATCTTGAACATCAAAAAATTTCAGTTCACTTATAAACCATCCGCCATGCATTTCGTCGGGAGCATTTTTTAATTGTGTATTGAACCAGGTTTCAACTGTTTTTACAAATTTCTTTATTTCATTATACGATGTTGAAAATGAAACATTTGATTCGAACTCTATAACTAAAGCCTTTACTATTGGTGACGAAGTTTTAGTTACATTGGGGTACAGTTTTTCATTTAGTACAGATTTGATTTGGTGATTTGCTTCGGGTGAAGAGAATTTTGGTCCAGCGACAGTAGGTAAAAAGAATTCCTTGGGGGTGGCATATAATGAAGATATACTTTCTGGTAAACAATGATCGAACACCTGCGACTTATAAGGAAACTTAGAAATATCACAACATGGTGTACGATCCGTCCCGTCCATGCTGTCAATGCACCTGTTTAGTAATAAAAGAAGAAAAGTATGCATATACTTTCGTCAGCTATTTATAGCTGATAATGTTACTCACATGCGATTCATAAATGAGATGAAGTTTTCAATAAAACAGTTGGGCAGCAATAAGCCAAGTGTCAACTGATAAAATGATTGTTGCTTCAATTGTTGACAAAAGTTTAATAACCAAACTTGAGCAGCTTTCGTAGATATATTAAAGTTATTGTCATAGTGAAGGTTTCCGTAGGAATATGGATTTGAAAAATCACCATCATCCACTGGTAGAATACCCCACACAAATCTTAGTGGCAATTTAAAATTTTCATAAGCCTGAAATTTAAAAAATTAATTGTTATTGAATTTTTCATTTAATGAATTCATAATTTGATACATATTATGTATTTGAGTTAAAAATATTTGCAAATTACATGACCTTGAATGGAACCAGAGTTTCAATTTTAATGAAATTCAACTAAACTTCATGAGTTTCGAATTTTTCGTGTTTACATTTTGGTTTGAATATTTATCGTTTAGCGTATCACGTAAAATAGAAATGGAAAAAACTGGTCACAAGCGTGGTGGAGGTATTCTTATTACAATATCCACCTGAATTTCTTCTCTTTCAAGACTCTTAATGTATTTTGCTAGTATACTTTCTAGCACTTTTCACTTAAATCTAGATTCAATTTATGAATTATCTTGAGGGTTTTCGAATGGCATAGGTAGGTCTCCTCTTAAATTTAGAGTGTCAATGATTCTATAAGCGTCATGGCGAGTGATTGGCACCATCTAAATACTCAATACCTACACGGAAAAAACGAAACTCGAAATTATTGTAAATATTACTCAAAATTTAAGAAAAATTAGTAGGTAATTTAGTAATTTAGAAACGGTTCGAGTGTCTATTAAAAATTACTAAGCGTTATATAAAAATTGCATCAAGCAGGCATTCATTTTTCGAATGCAATTTTTAATTTTTACAAAGTAGATTTTAAAATTTCTGCAATAATTTATTATATTTTAAAAGGACTGTACTATTTTTTAAAAAGTACATTATAAAGTTTTTATGATGAAATAATAATAACTGAAATTTATTTTTAAAATTTTTTGTGTGTTGAACAAAATTGGAACGGCCAGCGTTGCCGCTTTCCCGACCCTGTCTGTTCAACACATTACATCAAAGCCAATTACTAAGAGTTTGGCAAGCCTAATATATTTATTTTTTTGCATGAACATGTTGAGAACTCAAACAGAGTACAAATTAAACACAAAAGAGAAATAAAATTCAATATAATAAAAATTAATAATCTTGAATTAATTTTTCTATAACTACTTTTTAAAAATTATAAAGCGGGAATCATATATTACAATATGAAATATGAAAAAATTCTAATGTTGCAATTTATTAAAATTTAATAAATTCTTTGTAAAATTTCAAAGTTTTTATGTGATAATTAAAATGAAGAAAATAATTTTTAATATGCCCTTATTAAAAAATGTAAAATGAAAATATTTACAAACTAGAATAGAATTTTTAATAAAGATTTTCTATTTATTACTATAAAAAAGTAATATTTGTTTTCAGATTTTAATTTTTATAATTTCCAATTAATTTTTAATAAAATTTGAGTTGGTGTTTTTTCCGTGTACCATACTTCACCCGCAACGGCATCTATTTAGAATGAGTAGTCGAAATTAACGACCCCGTGGACCCTAGTGAATCCAGGAAGCGTCTGGTTTAGAATTGACTGCTTCTCGGTCAGCGTCTGTTACACATTAGGAGGCTGAGACATAAATTTCCACACCTGTTTGCGTCGATACTTAAAGTGAACGGCTACAAAAGGCGTCTGTATCACAGGTTAGAAACTGAAACAAAATTTATTTATTCCACAAGCTTAAGACTCAAAAACAACATTTTCTCGATGACACACCACATAACAACACCTTAAAATTGAGATTGCAAATTTAAAAACAAAAAACAAAACTTTTATTTAATTTTTTATTTTTGTAAGCAAATGCATTTCGACCAGCGTTTGACTATAGTATTTTTTGTCACAATCTCCGCATTGTATTTCATAAATACCAGACTTTTCCAACCTAAAAATTGTTTCAATTTATGGTTGCTTGAAAAAACCAAAGACATGTCGTGTTTTTTTAAAAATTGACTTCAACTTGTTGGTAATTTCTGGTACAAAAGATACACACACTCGCCTTGTGTCGCGTTCATCATTCAACAAATTGTTTTGCACATAAAGTGTGGTTCTGTTTGAGCGCACAATTTTTATGGAATGTTGGCGAACTAAATGATCGATTAAATCCACCGAATACTCATTTTTTACTGCAATGCTTTTAATTCGATTATATTCAAGGTTAAAGTTGGTAATTGAAAGTGGCAGTTTAACCAATCTGTAGACCATTGAATGAAAAGCTGACAGTTTGTGCTGAATTGGAGTATATGAATCCATGGTGATATATCTCATTGTGCTTGTTTCTTTGTGGTGAACAGCTATATCAAGTTTTGTTCCCATTCTCATCAGCATAAGGTCCAAAAAAACAGTTCTTCCTTCTACTTCTTCTTCTTTTGTAAACTTTATTGAAGTATATTGATTATTTAAAAAATTTAATAAAGATTCCACTTCATTTTGTTATAACTACGATAGCTAATACGTCGTCAGCATACCTCAACCAAATTCTAGGCAGCTTATTAGTCAATCGTGTTGCTGAGGATGACTAGCAAGCTAATCGAAATGCATTTGCTTACAAAAATAAAAAATTAAATAAAAGTTTTGTTTTTTGTTTTTAAATTTGCGACCTCGATTTCAAGGTGTTTGTTTTTAATTTAATTGAAAAAGAGTTCGCGGTATTGCTCAAGTTTTAATATTAAATACATACATACGTATTGACACATGGAACATTCGAAAACTTAACGATATTGGAACAAGCGGCAATAGAATTAGATTAGGTGCAGGTGAACTCACAATCAGTTCTGGTGAAAAGTTTTTATACTCTGGCCGACCAGAAAATGACATACACCGCGAAGGAATTGGCCTCCTCTTCAGCAAAGAGTCGCAAAATCATTGATGAATTGGAAAACTATTAGGGTCAGTTTCACAGTGTTTAGTTAACTACAGATTTGAGTTTAACTATCCAATTTGAATTTCATAATTAGTTAACTAACCGAGTTTTACCACTTAAATAATTTTTAACTAACAGCTGATTGCTGTCATAAATATGTCATTGCTACATAAATATGTATGTATTGAGATTGGGATTGCGAAATTGATAGTAATTCAGATATTGGTATATTGTAATTGCTCGTCGTAAAAAGTAAAAAAATTAATTTTTTTTACCAGAACCCAATGTGGAAATACGGAAAAACCAAACAAAATTTTACAAAGTTCATAAATTAGTTAAAAATTATTCGACCTTTTTATTAATTAATAGAATCGTTGGTTATTATTTCGGCTCGAGGTCTTTTTTTAATATTTTATTAATAAGATTTAATTACGTCCCAATATTTCGAAAAACATAATTTTTCATATTCAAGGGAGACTAAAAAAATAAATACAATACAATACATTTTAATTATTACATATTTCAACATAGTATAAACAATGACAAAAAACAAAAAACTAACAATAATCAATATTACAAATTTTTGAATTTCATTTACATTTCTACTTAATAAGGTCTAAATTAGAACTGAAAATTTAATAACTATGTACCGCTTAAAACAAAATTAGTCAAAAATAACATACCACCTTGGTTTAGCGAAAACATTAAAACTTTGATTGATCAGCGTAACACTGCTTACAATCGCTGGAAGAGATTTAAAAAAAATACACTATTTTCAAAAATTTAAGAAAAGAGGTTGTAAAAAAAATACTTTGTATGAAAATAAGTTCAAAATCGCTATTGGTGGTAAACAAACGTGGAACTTTATTAAAAAAATTGGACCGATAAAAAGTAAAGCTCAGGTATCTGGTATCGATAATTTTAATGACCTTAACAAAAAATTTGTAGATTTATCTTTGCCTACATTGAATGCAAACTTTGAGGACATGATTAGTGGCGTTACTTCTTATAGTAGTAATAATAATTTTAGTTTTTCCTGTGTCAGCCAAGAAATCGTTTTGCAAAGTTTTCTATCAGTTAAATCAAATGCAGTTGGAATAGATGAATTGGACCCAATTTTTGTAAAAGCATTACTGCCAAAATTACTTCCATTTTTCATGAATTTGTTTAACACAATTTTGACTAAGTCGGCATACCCGACGAACTGGAAAAAGGCTAAAATAATACCAATTCCTAAATCTGGAAACGATTTTCGGCCTATTGCCATTCTGCCTTATTGTTCAAAGGTTTTTGAAACTATTTCACATAAGCAAGTAACTGAGAATCTATTTAAAAACTCACTCCTTACGGAAAGACAATCAAGTTTTAGGCCAAAACGCAGTTGCATCACCGCTTTGATTGATGCATCCGAAGAAATAAGAGCGAATTTGGATTTAAACAAGGTTTCATTCTTGGTTTTACTGGACCATTCCAAAGCCTTCGACACAGTAGACCACAATAACTTGTGTGTCAAACTATTGACTCTTTTAAATTTTTCAATTACAGCAGTAAAGCTACTGAACTCTTACTTAAGTGGCCGATCACAAGCAGTTTCATTTAAAAATGTTCTCTCTGAATTTATTTCTGTCTCTAGGGGTGTACCCCAAGGTTCAATTCTAGGACCTTTACTTTTTTCCATTTATATAAATGATCTGCCTAGCGTTTTGACTGGTTGCAATATTCAAATGTACTCTGATGACGATCAAATTTACACTAGGTGTGATGTTAATCTTATGAATAGATGTATAAATGACCTAAATGGAAACCTTGAAAAAATAAATGAGTGGGCAACAAAATTAAAATGCATAATTATTCATAAAAAACCAAACTCTGTCCCAACTGACGTTACGCCAGTGAATTTATTTAACATAATTATTTTTCTAGATCAAATAGAGGTAAAAGCTTAATTCAACTCAAGCATTCATGCTTAACGTCTGAGCGCAATTTTTATATTTATTCTATACGTCTTTGGAACTTATTTCCCCACAACATTCAAAAAACCAGCAACGCAATTCATTTTAAAAGATTATTATTTAATCATTTTTCTTTAATGTGAAAACTGTTTTCCCCGCAATATAGTAATTGCAATAGGTATATTGTTTAATGTAATTTTGATTAATTTCAATTTAAATTTATAATGTTATTTTTTTCTTTTTAAAAATTGTAACTGCATTTTCTTATTTCTTGTTTATATAAGCTTAAACTTTGCGTTCTAAGTGCTTAATTATAAGATTTACTCTTGTTTTAAATAAATAAAATATGCTCTTCGTAGGTATGTCAGAAATATTATTTTCAGAATTTACTTTAATAACATCTATAATACCTTTCACGTAATTTACATTTATATGGGCTATGATCACGGGTGATTTTTTGAACTCATTGAGAACAAAAAAAAAGTCATCGTAGCAACTTTTAGTTTTGTTTTATTAATTTCATTTTCAAGTTATTTTAACATATTTATCACTGGATCTACAGTAAGAGTACTAAAAAGGTAGTTTGCTGCAAAATACACTAACTCAGAGCTTCGGAGGCGGCAAATATTTTATTGATTACGGAGGCGACTTTTCACTGAAATATGTGCCTTGGGTCTGAGAGAAGAGACGAAACACATTTTCCGGACAAATCGTCACATTACAAATGAAAACGAAATGTCAAAAATGAAAGTGAAATGTTAAACCTTTGAAAATATTCATAGCACAATAAGCAAACACTGGCAGGTTATTAGCCCACAAAAATCGTTATAGTCTTGTTTATTCAGGATATATCACAGACATATGTATACATAGAAAAATCGATGGTCAAGTTTCAAACCTGTAGCGCTTGAGTGGGAGAATTTTTGTAAACTTATACTCCGCGCCATTTAAGTGCGCGAGCATACTACTACTATTTTAGAAATTCCGCACGCGCAATTTCGAACGAGGGGTCGCGCGAGTAGACCGTTAGTGTATTGAAATGGGAAATGGACAGGTTACGGAGGCGACATATCTGTAGATTCTCGCCCTACAACTTTTTATTAGAGCAATTGAATATCGATGCGTATGATGGACAATAAATTACCATATCTTGAGAATAATTTGCGATGAAAAAAAAATTGTTGAGTCTTTGCATCTGACCAAACTATACACAGACATCCATTACACCCATTTCGTGATAATAGCACATATAGTGATACTGTACTTCAATATGTTTTGAATTTTTAGCATAATTACCATATTTGGCGATTGTTAACGCTCCTGAATTATCTTCATAGAATTTTATTGGTGCATTGATCTTTAAATTGAAGGTTTCATTTAACAAATTTTTTACAAAAACTAACATCAGTTACTGCCTCAGACAGGGCTACATATTCTACGAAAGTTGACGACTTGGTTACTGTGTTTTGTTTGTGGCTTTTCCAAAAAAATAACGTTATTATACATTCTAATCACGTACCCAGACTTGACTTTCTGTCAACGTTATCTCCAGCCCAATCTGAATCTACATACAGATGTCACTATCATTATTATTTTTATAAGTCAATTTTAAAGCTTTAGTTCCATATACGTACTTTACAAATCTCATGGCATATTTGTAATGATTTTCGCTGTAACAATTTTCGAAACGACTTAGATAATTTACGCTATATGCTATATCTGGTGTTGTGCCAGTGCTGATGTACAATAGTTCACCAATCAAATTTCTATATTTAATTCTCACATCAACTTCAGATGATGGTTCTATTTTTTAAATTTGTTTCCATAGGAGTAGCATACTGCCGTACAGATGAAGAAAAGCACTATCTGCATTATAATCAAAATCGAATAAATAAGAAAAACATTTAAAAAGTTATTTTCCTTTAAAACATCGGTATTTGAACATTTTAGAATTTTTTTTTATGTTTTTAGGGACTTTTGGGGGTGCTCTTTCCAATGGTGTAAAAAATTTGAAAAATTATTTAATTTTCCCGGAGAAAATGCAGATTAGCAAATTTCCTATGCGGATTTATCGAAAAATACAATTGAAAAAACGCACTATGTACATAGGCATATTTCATATGTATAAAAAAAGAATATTTCTTAATAAAACAGATGAAAAAAAGCACTATCTGTAAAATTATTTGAATTTCCCTGCAGATAGGTAGTTTTCTATGCCGATCTATGTATAAAAAAAGAATATTTCTTAATAAAACAGATGAAAAAACACACTATCTGCAATAGAACGTAGATAGGCATATTTTATATGTATAAAATAAGAATATTTCTAATTAAAATAGATGAAAAAACGCACTATCTGCAATAAAACGTAGATAGGCATAATATTCATATATTTTTTCGTTTTTTGCAATTGATAATACACAGAAAATGTAGATAGGCATTTTCATTTTGGAAAATATTAGGTTAATCCGTTTTTTTTTTAACAGATTGATAGAGCTTGAAAAGACAAATCCAACGGTATAAAAAACTCAATTTTCATAAAAATGTAGATCGTGCTTTTCTTCATCTTTACGGCAGCATAAGATTTAGCATTATTTAATTTATATTTTTCAACAAGAGATTCTATATACTTTTCCTGACTTAATGTTAGTATATTTTCCTTTATGTTTTGATTTATTTCAATGCCTATGTAGATTTTGACTTTGCCCATGTCTTTCATTTTAAAGCGATTAATTAATTTTTGTTTAACATCTCTGATTTCTTTTTCATATTTGCTACAGACTAACAAATCATCAACAAATAAAAGTATAAATGTCATTTATTTTCGTTTTACGTATAAATAATAGTCATAATTCAATACCTAATTTTATTACAGACCAAATCCATCTCAAACCATGCAGTCGGAGTGACTTCAAATTGCGGAATTGGTTGCCGATTAAATATGTTGTTTTTCAAAGTAATTAAGGAAATATACCGTTCCCCGATTTGATTGAAAATTATTTTTTACGAAGTTATGCCCATTTAAAGTTTTAGTGTCAGAGCTTGAAAAATCGTTGAAAATTGTTTCAAAATAGTCGCATTTTCATCCAAATCAAAATAAATAACTTTTGTCTTTTGATTCTAATATAACTTCTGATATATTTAATCGGCAACCAATTCCGCAATTTGAAGTCACTCCGACTGCATGGTTTAAGATGGATTTGGTCTGTAATAAAATTAGGTTTTGAATTATGACTATTGTTTATACTTCAACCAAAAACGACCAAAAAGAGGCACTTAAAATTGAGAGGCGTAATACTCCACCAGATACCACTAAAAAATTTGCAGCTTCGCTGCCAAACCACCGTTAAGCCGTAATTGACCAAACAGGCTACTACATTCAAAATTATTACTTTTGACAGTGTTTTTACCAGGGACATAACTATTATAAGTTGTTTGTCAAAAAAATTGATTTTTAATTATTATTAATAAGAGATATTATATTAGTTGTCGATAATTATTATTTTTCAATAAATATTTTTTACGTTGATTCATAACTATTATGCATAAGAAATTGTTTTTCCATTGTCGATAACTATTATTTCTCAATGGATTCTTTTTTACGTTGAGTCATAACTGTTATGAATAAGAAATTGTTTTTCCATTGTCTATAACTATTATTTCTCAATGGATAATTTTTTACGTTGAGTCATAACCATTGTCAATTATTATTCAATGGTGGTCCTTAGCCCCAAAAATGCCCGATTTTGGTCGAATTTTGGAATTTTTTTTTTTGTGCACTAATCGAAGGAAAGAGGTCGAAAATGAATTTTGACCATCATCAGAGGCGGTTCCGAGTTCCAAAAATGCCCGATTTCGGTCAATTTTCGAAAAAAAAATGTTATGCACCAATCGATGGAAAGAGATCAAAAATGGATTTTGACCATCATTAGAGGTGGTTCCGAGTCCCAAAAATGACCGATTTCGGACCATTTTCGAAAAAAAAATGTTATCCACCAATCGATGGAAAGAGGTTAAAAATGGATTTTGACCATCATTAGAGGTGGTTCCGAGTCCCATAAATTACCGATTTCGGTCCATTTTCGAAAAAAAAATTAAGCACCAATCGATGGACAGAGGTCGAAAATGGATTTTGAACATCATTTGGAATATCTCCGGACCCTAAAAAGGACCGTTTTTGACCCATTTTCGGAAAATTTTTTTTTGCTCGAATCGATTGGCAAAGTTCGAAAACTAATTTTGGACATCACTTTGGTTGGCGCCGGACCTTGGAAAGTACCGTTTTCGACCCTTTTGGTGCTTTTCAAGGTCCGGAGCTGCCCTAAGGTATGTTCAAAAGCCATTGCCAACCATTTCTTATCGGTTGAAACAAAAAAAAGTTTTAGGGTGGTTAAAAAAAAAAATTTTTTCCACCAATCGATAGGGAAAGGTCGTAAATAGCCATTTCCGAGCTCAATCTATCAATCATTAACAGCAGCGAGACTAAGAATATTTTTAATTGAATCACTGGACTTTGAAATTGAGTACACAACACTATGGACGGACTCTGCCATTGCACTCAACTGAACAAACGGCCAGGGAAAGCAGATAAAACATTATGTAAAAGCCCGATTCAATGAGATCAACAAATTGACGAATATCTATGATTCGAGACATTGCCAAGGGAAATCTAACCCAGCAGATCTTCTTACCAGAGGCGTAAAAGCGAACATCCTAGCAAAATCGGAAATATGGCAGTATGGTCCTGATATCGAGTAGATATCGAGTCAAATTGGCCAGTTGAGCTCACACTAAAAAAATCAGCGAGTTTACTAACGAATAATGAAGATGATGGCAGATACGTGGAGCGAGAGCCTGTTCTGATTATGGAAAACTTCAGTGATCTCTAGCGGCTGCTACGAACTACATCGTACATCATGCGATTCATAGCGAAACTAAAAACAAGCATAGCGGAAGTCAGTGATCAGCGGAAAATTTTACCGAAAACACCGAATTGACAGCAGCCGAACTAGCAGCAGCAGAAATTTATTGGATTAAATACGTTCAAAGGGGTCTATATTCGAAATAAATTGCTTCTTTAGCGAAGCAACGAGTGTTTCCAACAGAATCGAAAATTGGATCTTTAAATCCGGGCTTGGTTGATGATGTTTTGAGGACCAGCAGTAGACTGCCACCGGACGAACCTAAAATAATTCCCAAACATTCTCATCTCAGTAAGCTAATCGTATGGGAGGCGCATAAAAATATGCTAAATGGTGGTGTAAACGTCGTGTTATCTTACAGCTCACAGCTTATTTCATGCAGTGCATACTTTTAATTTCAATGCTCTGTAACTTTCAAACTAATTGGAATATGAAAAAAGTTTTGATACCATTTGAAAGAACAAAAATTGTAGTTTTAAAAAATTTTTTATTTATTGAAAAATTATTACCTGGAATTCTTATAATAGAAAATCGAAAAATACTTCTGAATTTCGTGTCACAGCTTATTTCATGCAGACATGTATAAATTGAAAAAACATTCTTTAAAATATTGATTTTGTAATTCGAATATCGTTACCTTAATATAAAGGGTGTTTTTTTTAGAGGTTTGTTTTTCGAATAGAGATAAAACTGGGATTTTGTGGTCAAATCTGGCAACTCTAATGTCATTTATATTCAGTTTGGTTTGCCATTTCATCATGAACAGGTTGACAAAAGAACAACGCTTGCAAATCGTGCAAATTTATTTCGAAAATAATGGTTCAGTTCGCGAAGTTTACCGCTAGCTCCGTCCATTTTATGGTCGACATAATCGTCCATCAGAGCAATTAATTCGGTTAACCATGGATCGTTTTCGCACTACGTTTACTCTATGTGATAATACGCATCCGCAGAGACGTCGAACAGTGCGCACCGAAGAAACAATTGCCGCTGTAGAGCAAAATGTTGAAGAGGACCCGAATGAATCGATTCGCCACCGTGCACAGCAATTGGAGCTTTGTCCATCAACTTTATGGAAGATTTTGCGCAAAGATCTTGGCTTCCGACCTTACAAGATCCAGCTTGTGCAAGAATTAAAGCCGCGAGACCATGCAATGCGTCGTGATTTTGGTGTATGAGCCGAAAATGAGATTGATCTCAATGCTGATTTTCATCGCAAAATTTTGTTCAGTGATGAGGCTCATTTTTGGTTGAATGGCTACGTCAACAAGCAAAATTGCCGCATTTGGAGTGAAGAGAATCCACATGAGACCCTTGAGACGCCATTACATCCACAAAAACTGACTGTTTGGTGTGCTCTATGGGCTGGTGGAGTCATTGGGCCATACTTCTTCCGAAATAATGCTGGAGAGTCAGTTACCGTTAATGGAGACCGGTATAGAGCCATGATAACTGACTATTTTGTTCCCGAATTGGATGGCATGAATGTGGATGAGTTGTGGTTCCAACAAGACGGCGCTACTTGCCACACAGCGCGCGTCACAATCGATTTATTGAAGGAAACATTCGATGAGCGCATAATTTCGCGGAATGGACCTGTCAATTGGCCACCAAGATCGTGTGATTTGACACCATTGGATTATTTTCTTTGGGGATATGTGAAGTCGCTCGTCTACGCCAACAAACCAGAAACGTTAGGGGACTTGGAAGCCAACATTCGTGGCGTTATTGCCGACATACGGCCCCATATGCTCGAAAAAGTGGTTGAAAATTGGACCTCTAGAATTGGCTTTATTCGCGCCAGCCGCGGCGGCCACATGCCCGAAATCATATTTAAACATTAATGGCATAAAATTATCCTTCCAATAAAGCCAAATTGATGGACATTAAAACGATTTTCTTGTGTTTTATTTCAATTCGAAGTTGTATACCTCTAAAAAAAACACCATTTAGAAAGGCCCTAACTAACATTTTTTTCAAAATCGATTTTTTTTTTAGATGTCGGTAGGCCACCCAATAATACACTATTGATAAAAATGTGTGTGCTACGATTGAAAATAAAGCATTTACAACCAAATAAAAAAAACAAATTCATTTCAATACAACAAAACATAAATTATAATTATGTTTTATCGTTCTCCTGTAAAGAAACAAGAATGTTAGTTAGGGCCTTTCTATATTAAGGTAACGATATGTAGTGTGGTAGCCTCTTTGGTCAACTACAGCTTAAAGATGGTTTGGCATGAAAGCTGGAAATTTTTTATTGGTATATGGCGAATAATAGCGCCACTCAATTTTAAGTGCCTTTTTTAGGTCGTTTTTGCTTGAAATGTTGTGTATTCGGATATATTTTTCCAAAATCGTCTATAAATTTACAAGCACCCTAAGGTCAGGTGACTATGCTGGCGGTGCCATCAAATAAGAGTTCTTGTATATTAACCAGAATTGAACTAAGCCCGCTTTGTATTTCGGGTTTTTCTCTTGGTGAAACCGTAAATTTGTTTGCATGTCCAGATTTTCGGCACTCTGCAACAAATTGACACTCATAATCTGAGAACAAATGTCCATGCTCATTATATTTTCAATTAAAGATAAATTTCCGGTACCAGCAGCTGACATGCAAGCCCATACCGAAAGTGTTCAACTGGCGAGTAGTACGCAAAAAACCGTTCATCAGTTAAAAATGAGATTATCCGTCTGATTTTCGCCAAATAACATGTTTTGAAGACCACTGAGTACTGGAATTCAGTAATATTTGTGGACGAATCAATATTAAACTTATTTGACTAAGATAGCATGTCGTGAAAGTCAAATAGAAAAAACAACAAGGAGAAATTACACGCGATATAAAACAGTGCCATGGTTTGGGCGTGCATGTACCGGTACCGGAAATTTATCTTTTATTGAAAATATAATGAGCATGGACATTTGTTCTCAGATTATGAATGGCAACCCATTTTAGCAAGTTTTGCAACTAAGCCATTATGACAAACCTTGTCAAAGGCTTTGGAAAAATCAGTGTAGATGCAATCCACTTGATACCCACTTTCAAACGACGAAACACAATATTTTGATAAAAGTGCTAAATTTGTCACAGTGGAGCGACCAGCAAAAAAACCATGCTGTTGAATAAAAATGTGATTTTTAACCAAGAAAAATAATTTGTTTTTCACGATATTTTCAAAAAGTTTTGATACATTAGGCAACTTAGAAATAGGTCTATAATTAGAAATGTTATTTTTTGTTCCACTTTTAAAGACAGGCGTTGTAGATGCTATTTTCCAGCATTGAATAAAGACACCTTGAGATAGATTTATTAAAAATCAAAGGCAATAGCTTAGATAAAACATGTGCGCACTTTTTAAGTAATATAGACGCAATACCATCAATATCAGTTCTTACCGAACTTTTCATATAAGATATAACACTATAAACTTTAGATTCAGTAACTACCATAGCACCAAGATCCAAAAATGTACAAATATTATTCAAACTAGGATCATTAGACCAATTAAAAACATCATCAAAATTCGATTTAAAATAGTCAGCAAAGAGGTTCACAGTATCTTCAATACGCAAAGAGTGATTTCTATTATAATTCATAGATGTTGGAGTACAGAACCATCTTTTTTTGACAGAATAAAATTCCAAAATGATTTAGGATTCTTTTTGACATAACTCTCACACCGCAAGATATACTGCTTATAAAGAAATTTATTATAAAAATTAAATTCTCTCATATAATGCAAATACTTAAGTTTAACATCAAAATTATTAGCAGATTTGAAGAATTTCATAAATTGATTACGCATATTTTTTTAGACTTTTTGTGTACCAAGGTAACTAATAAACTCGAGGGATATGTTCGTTACAAACTCTAAATAATTCCGCTTTAAAAATTTCAAAAGAAGTTGCGACATTCATACTACAATAAAATTGAAAATAATGTTTAAATTTTCGTAATTACACAATCTAAAATTGAAACAATTTATTGGAGGTTGCAGATTTATAAATTCATAAAATTCAATTTCAATAACAAGTGGAATGTGCTGCATATTAGATGGCGCAATAGGACAAAGACATTCACTTAAATTGGTTTTAAAGTTTTTGGATACAAAAACTAGATCTAGAATTCTATTTAAGCTATTAAATATAGAGTTAATTTGTATTAAGTCCATACTAAATAAGCTATAAATAAAATTTATCTCATACAATTGATTGATATTAGAAGGCAGCAGTTCATTGGCAAATTGATTCCAAACTGTTGAAATATGTAAATTAAGTTTGACCTAATTAAATACGCCATCTGTATGTTATGTTATATATATAAGCGCAACTAATAAAAACAGCTCAGTTGGACACAGAACTTAACATGGCAGCTGTTTAGTTTTACCCATTCAATTATAATCTTATAATCTCACATACATATTTTACACATATGCAGCCCCTTAAGCATATCAAAATGCTTAGTAGTGACAAAATGCAAAACATTGCAATTTATTTAAAGTCAATGTTCGCTTTTGCTTTATTGACAAAATGCAAACATTGCAACTTCTTTAAAGTCTATGCTCGCTTTTGTTTTGTTTATGGTGGCTGCATTTAAGTAGGTCACAATTTTAAATTAATTAAATTATGATTAGGTACACGATCTGTAATTATCGATTTAGTATATAATAGACATAAATTAAATAAAACTTCGCCATTACATAGCAACACAAAAAGAAGGCAACACCTATTTTATTCTAAACTGTTACGCCTGGCATTTAGTAGGAAAAGAAACTCACAAAACTTTCGGCATCGACCACCGAAGTCATTCCCGGCTAGGGCGCGGTTTTCCCATTGCCACTTGTGGCGCATCATAGAAAAATGTAATATTAAAAAAAAATATTCCCTAACGGGGAGCAGAAAAACCCCAGGTCCCTTCCCTTAAACTTTTCCCGATGGCATCACGGCTCCACCTACCCCGGTATCTCCCCAAATTCTCTGCCTAGCAACTCTTCATATTTTTTGTTTTAAATTAAAAAGGAAGTTATTTTAAGTTTTACCATTAATGTTTTTTTTCTTTAATTTTCTTTCGGACAAAATTTTGACTTATACTATACAAATTTAGACTAAGTGAATTCACTATGATATGACAAGAAAATAAATTCAAAAAAATTAATGCGAAATGGAAAAAAATATATAAATATATATATAGATGAAAAAATACAAAAAAGAAATCTACTTTAATTGATGGCTTATCTGGTGGCTGCGGTTGTCGACAGCTCTGACTGTTAATAATGTAGACTGCTGCTCCGTCAGTGCTGTAGATGTTGTTGTTGCTGCTACTAATGTGGTTGATGTTGAATTTATCATAAATGATGTTCTGTGTTGCATTTTATAATAAAATTGTTTTAATATTTTTATTTTCTTTCTTTTTTTGTTCGCGTGGACATTGTTTTTGTTTAGGGTGTATTTAAATCATTTGCGTTTCACTGGGGGGGGGGTTTTGTGAGCTCTGCTTCAAGGTGGCTTTTATTAAGGTTTTTACATTTAAACTTTGCTGCAGTTGCCTTCTTTTTATTCTGACTGCAATGACACTCACACAATTTCCAAATCAATTTGCTAAAGTTATTATTTTCCGACGCGACAAAATTTTAATAATTTGGATGGTTCTAGGTACTTCTACAACGAACAGCGGCGGATTGGCGATCACGACAAGTGTTTGATTTGTTCAGAATTTGCACAATAAAATGTTTGCATTGGTTTATTTTAATTTTCATATCGTACACCTGCACTCACTTGAATACATTTTATATCCGAGGCGCTCGGTTGTTGATTACTTTGATAATTGTAATTTCAGGGACAACATTGAATTGCCACTGGCGACCGAAAACTGGAAAAGCCTCTTTTGGCTGCGCTGACGGCAAACTCTTTATTTTTCTTTTCAAAATGCACTTTCTTTTTCTATTTTCAACTTTTATTTATTTTCAAGTTATTTTAGATTTTACAATAGTTCCTTTCTTTAATTTCACTTTCTTTGCACTTTAGTCCAAATTAAGTTAATTTTAAGTTATTTTTAAGTTAAGCTAAATAGTCGCTGACGAATTGTTCATTTTACCGTCCATTTTTTTAAAATCGTTTGCAACCGCGTGCGACAGAGCAAAAGAAAACCTCGTAGCTTGCGACCGTACGCGAATAAAAATTTTTCCAACTGACGCCTGTACGCCAAAACCACTCAGCAACTCGCTTCTTTGTTCACATCGCGTGATGTCGCTTGCCAACCACATATACATACACATACGTACCAAAAAAAAATGAACGCCAGCCTTGGCCCATTAGTACCAACATTAGCCTTTCTGACCTGTCTGACATTTCTTGCATTTGACAGGCGTGGTACATATAGTTTTTTTTCGTTAAAATATACTTATGGATACAGGGTGGTATCATTTGCTTATCTTTACGTTAATTTTAGTGGGAATAATAATGTAAGAAACTCAAAATCAAAACCCTTTTGAAACTTTTTTCCTTCAACAGGACATTAAGGTGTTAATAGAGACGCCGTAATGTGCGTTTCTATTGGACAAAAGTCAAAAGAGGTGTCAAACAGCAATTGGGCGATTTTATCGGATGATTTTAAACATTTTCATATCTCAATTGAAGGTTCTAATGTAGCCGGCAGGTGGCTGAAATTGAAATTTGACATTTGCACTTCAATTGAGGTATGTTGCCGTATCTTTTAACGAATTGCAATCGCGTTGACAACTTCCTAACGTACTTAAAACGTTTTGAAAAAGGCAATCCGTAACAAACCTGCTTTGTTATAAGGCTTTTAGACGACAGAACAAACAGGAAACGGATTTCAAGACAAAATTATTATCCCAAACTGTTTGTAAAGAAAAATTTTGAAAAGAAAAAAAAAACTGTGTATAGAATTGAAAATTTAGAATTACTCGTGTGGCACGACCCACGTAAAGCCGGGCAAAATCAAATATATGAACAAAACAAATTAAGCAGAGAACTTGTGGTTGAATTTTGTTTGCATGAAACGAACCTACGTTTAACGTGGGGCTCGACCCACAACCCTGAGAATACGAGTCTCAAGCTCTACTAACAGCAAGCCGGGCAAAACATAAAAAAAAATTAAATTCGATAGAGAACGATAGACTAAAAAAAAATTGCTAAATATAAAAAAAAAATGAAATAAATTGAACTTAAGTTATAGGAAAAAAATATAAATTTTTCGAAAAACATGATTTTCAATTAGTTCATTGAAAAATAAATTGTAATTAAAAATAATTAGTTAAAGCTAAGAATACGACTTAAGGAAATACTTTAATACTAGATTAAATTGAATTGAAAAGAAAGAAAAAAAAAACATGTCTTAGAACTAAAATAGGGGAAATGCCAGCGCGAATAAACCGCGATGCCAAAAAAAAGACCCGTCATAAAAAAAATCTGCTACTCCCGTCGTGCGCCCACCCTACACCAATAAGGGCCGGCTCTGGGTTCACGTCTCAAGGACCTAGATGCTCTCAGGCCTAACCCATACCAATGCAGGGGGCACACGGAAAAAAAAAAGAAATACAAAAAAAAGTTTTCCCTTTTTATTTTCCAAAAACAAAAAAAAATTTCACCGTCCGTTATAGTAGAACCAACCATGCCGGACATAATGCCCCCCCCCCCCCCCAAAACGAGCCGAGCCTCGCACCGCAACGCAGAACCGAATTCAAAATGTCCAGAAACTGGGACTTGTACGAAACCCCGCCCGCCCGGGAAACACCATCCAACATGGTATGGCCGCAGCCATAAGGGACGGTGCTAAGTTTCAGCCGCCCACTGTGGGTACAGACGCTGACCAGGAAGCCGCCCAATGTGGGAACAGACGCTTCCTGGATTCGCTGGGATATGCGGGATCGCTAACCCCGTCATCCCTTTTGCAAAGGATGCCCCTGCGTTTCAAAAATTTAATAAAAATTACACAAAAAAGAATTTAAAAAAAAACAAAAGTACAAAATTGAAGCAATTTTGCATCTTTGCTTTCGTTGGGCACCATCTATGTTACGCCTGGCATTTAGTAGGAAAAGAAACTCACAAAACTTTCGGCATCGACCACCGAAGTCATTCCCGGCTAGGGCGCGGTTTTCCCATTGCCACTTGTGGCGCATCATAGAAAAATGTAATATTAAAAAAAAATATTCCCTAACGGGGAGCAGAAAAACGCCAGGTCCCTTCCCTTAAACTTTTCCCGATGGCATCATGGCTCCACCTACCCCGGCATCTCCCCAAATTCACTGCCTAGCAACTCTTCATATTTTTTGTTTTAAATTAAAAAGGAAGTTATTTTAAGTTTTACCATTAATGTTTTTTTTCTTTAATTTTCTTTCGGACAAAATTTTGACTTATACTATACAAATTTAGCCTAAGTGAATTCACTATGATATGACAAGAAAATAAATTCAAAAAAATTAATGCGAAATGGAAAAAAATATATAAATATATATATAGATGAAAAAATACAAAAAAGAAATCTACTTTAATTGATGGCTTATCTGGTGGCTGCGGTTGTCGACAGCTCTGACTGTTAATAATGTAGACTGCTGCTCCGTCAGTGCTGTAGATGTTGTTGTTGCTGCTACTAATGTGGTTGATGTTGAATTTATCATAAATGATGTTCTGTGTTGCATTTTATAATAAAATTGTTTTAATATTTTTATTTTCTTTCTTTTTTTGTTCGCGTGGACATTGTTTTTGTTTAGGGTGTATTTAAATCATTTGCGTTTCACTGGGGGGGGGTTTTTGTGAGCTCTGCTTCAAGGTGGCTTTTATTAAGGTTTTTACATTTAAACTTTGCTGCAGTTGCCTTCTTTTTATTCTGACTGCAATGATACTCACACAATTTCCAAATCAATTTGCTAAAGTTATTATTTTCCGACGCGACAAAATTTTAATAATTTGGAAGGTTCTAGGTACTTCTACAACGAACAGCGGCGGATTGGCGATCACGACAAGTGTTTGATTTGTTCAGAATTTGCACAATAAAATGTTTGCATTGGTTTATTTTAATTTTCATATCGTACACCTGCACTCACTTGAATACATTTTATATCCGAGGCGCTCGGTTGTTGATTACTTTGATAATTGTAATTTCAGGGACAACATTGAATTGCCACTGGCGACCGAAAACTGGCTGCGCTGACGGCAAACACTTTATTTTTCTTTTCAAAATGCACTTTCTTTTTCTATTTTCAACTTTTATTTATTTTAGATTTTACAATAGTTCCTTTCTTTAATTTCACTTTCTTTGCACTTTAGTCCAAATTAAGTTAATTTTAAGTTATTTTTAAGTTAAGCTAAATAGTCGCTGACGAATTGTTCATTTTACCGTCCATTTTTTTAAAATCGTTTGCAACCGCGTGCGACAGAGCAAAAGAAAACCTCGTAGCTTGCGACCGTACGCGAATAAAAATTTTTCCAACTGACGCCTGTACGCCAAAACCACTCAGCAACTCGCTTCTTTGTTCACATCGCGTGATGTCGCTTGCCAACCACATATACATACACATACGTACCAAAAAAAAATGAACGGCAGCCTTGGCCCATTAGTGCCAACATTAGCCTTTTTGACCTGTCTGACATTTCTTGCATTTGACAGGCGTGGTACATATAGTTTTTTTTCGTTAAAATATACTTATGGATACAGGGTGGTATCATTTGCTTATCTTTACGTTAATTTTAGTGGGAATAATAATGTAAGAAACTCAAAATCAAAACCCTTTTGAAACTTTTTTCCTTCAACAGGACATTAAGGTGTTAATAGAGACGCCGTAATGTGCGTTTCTATTGGACAAAAGTCAAAAGAGGTGTCAAACAGCAATTGGGCGATTTTATCGGATGATTTTAAACATTTTCATATCTCAATTGAAGGTTCTAATGTAGCCGGCAGGTGGCTGAAATTGAAATTTGACATTTGCACTTCAATTGAGGTATGTTGCCGTATCTTTTAACGAATTGCAATCGCGTTGACAACTTCCTAACGTACTTAAAACGTTTTGAAAAAGGCAATCCGTAACAAACCTGCTTTGTTATAAGGCTTTTAGACGACAGAACAAACAGGAAACGGATTTCAAGACAAAATTATTATCCCAAACTGTTTGTAAAGAAAAATTTTGAAAAGAAAAAAAAAACTGTGTATAGAATTGAAAATTTAGAATTACTCGTGTGGCACGACCCACGTAAAGCCGGGCAAAATCAAATATATGAACAAAACAAATTAAGCAGAGAACTTGTGGTTGAATTTTGTTTGCATGAAACGAACCTACGTTTAACGTGGGGCTCGACCCACAACCCTGAGAATACGAGTCTCAAGCTCTACTAACAGCAAGCCGGGCAAAACATAAAAAAAAATTAAATTCGATAGAGAACGATAGACTAAAAAAAAATTGCTAAATATAAAAAAAAAATGAAATAAATTGAACTTAAGTTATAGGAAAAAAATATAAATTTTTCGAAAAACATGATTTTCAATTAGTTCATTGAAAAATAAATTGTAATTAAAAATAATTAGTTAAAGCTAAGAATACGACTTAAGGAAATACTTTAATACTAGATTAAATTGAATTGAAAAGAAAGAAAAAAAAAACATGTCTTAGAACTAAAATAGGGGAAATGCCAGCGCGAATAAACCGCGATGCCAAAAAAAAGACCCGTCATAAAAAAAATCTGCTACTCCCGTCGTGCGCCCACCCTACACCAATAAGGGCCGGCTCTGGGTTCACGTCTCAAGGACCTAGATGCTCTCAGGCCTAACCCATACCAATGCAGGGGGCAAACGCAAAAAAAAAAGAAATACAAAAAAAAGTTTTCCCTTTTTATTTTCCAAAAACAAAAAAAAATTTCACCGTCCGTTATGGTAGAACCAACCATGCCGGACATAATGCCCCCCCCCCCCAAAACGAGCCGAGCCTCGCACCGCAACGCAGAACCGAATTCAAAATGTCCAGAAACTGGGACTTGTACGAAACCCCGCCCGCCCGGGAAACACCATCCAACATGGTATGGCCGCAGCCATAAGGGACGGTGCTAAGTTTCAGCCGCCCACTGTGGGTACAGACGCTGACCAGGAAGCCGCCCAATGTGGGAACAGACGCTTCCTGGATTCGCTGGGATATGCGGGATCGCTAACCCCGTCATCCCTTTTGCAAAGGATGCCCCTGCGTTTCAAAAATTTAATAAAAATTACACAAAAAAGAATTTAAAAAAAAAAACAAAAGTACAAAATTGAAGCAATTTTGCATCTTTGCTTTCGTTGTGCACCATCTATGTTACGCCTGGCATTTAGTAGGAAAAGAAACTCACAAAACTTTCGGCATCGACCACCGAAGTCATTCCCGGCTAGGGCGCGGTTTTCCCATTGCCACTTGTGGCGCATCATAGAAAAATGTAATATTAAAAAAAAATATTCCCTAACGGGGAGCAGAAAAACCCCAGGTCCCTTCCCTTAAACTTTTCCCGATGGCATCATGGCTCCACCTACCCCGGCATCTCCCCAAATTCACTGCCTAGCAACTCTTCATATTTTTTGTTTTAAATTAAAAAGGAAGTTATTTTAAGTTTTACCATTAATGTTTTTTTTCTTTAATTTTCTTTCGGACAAAATTTTGACTTATACTATACAAATTTAGCCTAAGTGAATTCACTATGATATGACAAGAAAATAAATTCAAAAAAATTAATGCGAAATGGAAAAAAATATATAAATATATATGTATATAGATGAAAAAATACAAAAAAGAAATCTACTTTAATTGATGACTTATCTGGTGGCTGCGGTTGTCGACAGCTCTGACTGTTAATAATGTAGACTGCTGCTCCGTCAGTGCTGTAGATGTTGTTGTTGCTGCTACTAATGTGGTTGATGTTGAATTTATCATAAATGATGTTCTGTGTTGCATTTTATAATAAAATTGTTTTAATATTTTTATTTTCTTTCTTTTTTTGTTCGCGTGGACATTGTTTTTGTTTAGGGTGTATTTAAATCATTTGCGTTTCACTGGGGGGGGGTTTTGTGAGCTCTGCTTCAAGGTGGCTTTTATTAAGGTTTTTACATTTAAACTTTGCTGCAGTTGCCTTCTTTTTATTCTGACTGCAATGATACTCACACAATTTCCAAATCAATTTGCTAAAGTTATTATTTTCCGACGCGACAAAATTTTAATAATTTGGAAGGTTCTAGGTACTTCTACAACGAACAGCGGCGGATTGGCGATCACGACAAGTGTTTGATTTGTTCAGAATTTGCACAATAAAATGTTTGCATTGGTTTATTTTAATTTTCATATCGTACACCTGCACTCACTTGAATACATTTTATATCCGAGGCGCTCGGTTGTTGATTACTTTGATAATTGTAATTTCAGGGACAACATTGAATTGCCACTGGCGACCGAAAACTGGCTGCGCTGACGGCAAACACTTTATTTTTCTTTTCAAAATGCACTTTCTTTTTCTATTTTCAACTTTTATTTATTTTCAAGTTATTTTAGATTTTACAATAGTTCCTTTCTTTAATTTCACTTTCTTTGCACTTTAGTCCAAATTAAGTTATTTTTAAGTTAAGCTAAGTAGTCGCTGACGAATTGTTCATTTTACCGTCCATTTTTTTAAAATCGTTTGCAACCGCGTGCGACAGAGCAAAAGAAAACCTCGTAGCTTGCGACCGTACGCGAATAAAAATTTTTCCAACTGACGCCTGTACGCCAAAACCACTCAGCAACTCGCTTCTTTGTTCACATCGCGTGATGTCGCTTGCCAACCACATATACATACACATACGTACCAAAAAAAAATGAACGGCAGCCTTGGCCCATTAGTGCCAACATTAGCCTTTTTGACCTGTCTGACATTTCTTGCATTTGACAGGCGTGGTACATATAGTTTTTTTTCGTTAAAATATACTTATGGATACAGGGTGGTATCATTTGCTTATCTTTACGTTAATTTTAGTGGGAATAATAATGTAAGAAACTCAAAATCAAAACCCTTTTGAAACTTTTTTCCTTCAACAGGAGATTAAGGTGTTAATAGAGACGCCGTAATGTGCGTTTCTATTGGACAAAAGTCAAAAGAGGTGTCAAACAGCAATTGGGCGATTTTATCGGATGATTTTAAACATTTTCATATCTCAATTGAAGGTTCTAATGTAGCCGGCAGGTGGCTGAAATTGAAATTTGACATTTGCACTTCAATTGAGGTATGTTGCCGTATCTTTTAACGAATTGCAATCGCGTTGACAACTTCCTAACGTACTTAAAACGTTTTGAAAAAGGCAATCCGTAACAAACCTGCTTTGTTATAAGGCTTTTAGACGACAGAACAAACAGGAAACGGATTTCAAGACAAAATTATTATCCCAAACTGTTTGTAAAGAAAAATTTTGAAAAGAAAAAAAAAACTGTGTATAGAATTGAAAATTTAGAATTACTCGTGTGGCACGACCCACGTAAAGCCGGGCAAAATCAAATATATGAACAAAACAAATTAAGCAGAGAACTTGTGGTTGAATTTTGTTTGCATGAAACGAACCTACGTTTAACGTGGGGCTCGACCCACAACCCTGAGAATACGAGTCTCAAGCTCTACTAACAGCAAGCCGGGCAAAACATAAAAAAAAATTAAATTCGATAGAGAACGATAGACTAAAAAAAAATTGCTAAATATAAAAAAAAAATGAAATAAATTGAACTTAAGTTATAGGAAAAAAATATAAATTTTTCGAAAAACATGATTTTCAATTAGTTCATTGAAAAATAAATTGTAATTAAAAATAATTAGTTAAAGCTAAGAATACGACTTAAGGAAATACTTTAATACTAGATTAAATTGAATTGAAAAGAAAGAAAAAAAAAAACATGTCTTAGAACTAAAATAGGGGAAATGCCAGCGCGAATAAACCGCGATGCCAAAAAAAAGACCCGTCATAAAAAAAATCTGCTACTCCCGTCGTGCGCCCACCCTACACCAATAAGGGCCGGCTCTGGGTTCACGTCTCAAGGACCTAGATGCTCTCAGGCCTAACCCATACCAATGCAGGGGGCACACGCAAAAAAAAAAAGAAATACAAAAAAAAGTTTTCCCTTTTTATTTTCCAAAAACAAAAAAAAATTTCACCGTCCGTTATGGTAGAACCAACCATGCCGGACATAATGCCCCCCCCCCCCCCCCAAAACGAGCCGAGCCTCGCACCGCAACGCAGAACCGAATTCAAAATGTCCAGAAACTGGGACTTGTACGAAACCCCGCCCGCCCGGGAAACACCATCCAACATGGTATGGCCGCAGCCATAAGGGACGGTGCTAAGTTTCAGCCGCCCACTGTGGGTACAGACGCTGACCAGGAAGCCGCCCAATGTGGGAACAGACGCTTCCTGGATTCGCTGGGATATGCGGGATCGCTAACCCCGTCATCCCTTTTGCAAAGGATGCCCCTGCGTTTCAAAAATTTAATAAAAATTACACAAAAAAGAATTTAAAAAAAAAAACAAAAGTACAAAATTGAAGCAATTTTGCATCTTTGCTTTCGTTGGGCACCATCTATGTTACGCCTGGCATTTAGTAGGAAAAGAAACTCACAAAACTTTCGGCATCGACCACCGAAGTCATTCCCGGCTAGGGCGCGGTTTTCCCATTGCCACTTGTGGCGCATCATAGAAAAATGTAATATTAAAAAAAAATATTCCCTAACGGGGAGCAGAAAAACCCCAGGTCCCTTCCCTTAAACTTTTCCCGATGGGATCACGGCTCCACCTACCCCGGCATCTCCCCAAATTCACTGCCTAGCAACACTTCATATTTTTTGTTTTAAATTAAAAAGGAAGTTATTTTAAGTTTTACCATTAATGTTTTTTTTCTTTAATTTTCTTTCGGACAAAATTTTGACTTATACTATACAAATTTAGCCTAAGTGAATTCACTATGATATGACAAGAAAATAAATTCAAAAAAAATTAATGCGAAATGGAAAAAAATATATAAATATATATGTATATAGATGAAAAAATACAAAAAAGAAATCTACTTTAATTGATGACTTATCTGGTGGCTGCGGTTGTCGACAGCTCTGACTGTTAATAATGTAGACTGCTGCTCCGTCAGTGCTGTAGATGTTGTTGTTGCTGCTACTAATGTGGTTGATGTTGAATTTATCATAAATGATGTTCTGTGTTGCATTTTATAATAAAATTGTTTTAATATTTTTATTTTCTTTCTTTTTTTGTTCGCGTGGACATTGTTTTTGTTTAGGGTGTATTTAAATCATTTGCGTTTCTCTGGGGGGGGGGGGGGGTTTTTGTGAGCTCTGCTTCAAGGTGGCTTTTATTAAGGTTTTTACATTTAAACTTTGCTGCAGTTGCCTTCTTTTTATTCTGACTGCAATGATACTCACACAATTTCCAAACCAATTTGCTAAAGTTATTATTTTCCGACGCGACAAAATTTTAATAATTTGGAAGGTTCTAGGTACTTCTACAACGAACAGCGGCGGATTGGCGATCACGACAAGTGTTTGATTTGTTCAGAATTTGCACAATAAAATGTTTGCATTGGTTTATTTTAATTTTCATATCGTACACCTGCACTCACTTGAATACATTTTATATCCGAGGCGCTCGGTTGTTGATTACTTTGATAATTGTAATTTCAGGGACAACATTGAATTGCCACTGGCGACCGAAAACTGGCTGCGCTGACGGCAAACACTTTATTTTTCTTTTCAAAATGCACTTTCTTTTTCTATTTTCAACTTTTATTTATTTTCAAGTTATTTTAGATTTTACAATAGTTCCTTTCTTTAATTTCACTTTAGTCCAAATTAAGTTAATTTTAAGTTAAGCTAAATAGTCGCTGACGAATTGTTCATTTTACCGTCCATTTTTTTAAAATCGTTTGCAACCGCGTGCGACAGAGCAAAAGAAAACCTCGTAGCTTGCGACCGTACGCGAATAAAAATTTTTCCAACTGACGCCTGTACGCCAAAACCACTCAGCAACTCGCTTCTTTGTTCACATCGCGTGATGTCGCTTGCCAACCACATATACATACACATACGTACCAAAAAAAAATGAACGGCAGCCTTGGCCCATTAGTGCCAACATTAGCCTTTTTGACCTGTCTGACATTTCTTGCATTTGACAGGCGTGGTACATATAGTTTTTTTTCGTTAAAATATACTTATGGATACAGGGTGGTATCATTTGCTTATCTTTACGTTAATTTTAGTGGGAATAATAATGTAAGAAACTCAAAATCAAAACCCTTTTGAAACTTTTTTCCTTCAACAGGAGATTAAGGTGTTAATAGAGACGCCGTAATGTGCGTTTCTATTGGACAAAAGTCAAAAGAGGTGTCAAACAGCAATTGGGCGATTTTATCGGATGATTTTAAACATTTTCATATCTCAATTGAAGGTTCTAATGTAGCCGGCAGGTGGCTGAAATTGAAATTTGACATTTGCACTTCAATTGAGGTATGTTGCCGTATCTTTTAACGAATTGCAATCGCGTTGACAACTTCCTAACGTACTTAAAACGTTTTGAAAAAGGCAATCCGTAACAAACCTGCTTTGTTATAAGGCTTTTAGACGACAGAACAAACAGGAAACGGATTTCAAGACAAAATTATTATCCCAAACTGTTTGTAAAGAAAAATTTTGAAAAGAAAAAAAAAACTGTGTATAGAATTGAAAATTTAGAATTACTCGTGTGGCACGACCCACGTAAAGCCGGGCAAAATCAAATATATGAACAAAACAAATTAAGCAGAGAACTTGTGGTTGAATTTTGTTTGCATGAAACGAACCTACGTTTAACGTGGGGCTCGACCCACAACCCTGAGAATACGAGTCTCAAGCTCTACTAACAGCAAGCCGGGCAAAACATAAAAAAAAATTAAATTCGATAGAGAACGATAGACTAAAAAAAAATTGCTAAATATAAAAAAAAAATGAAATAAATTGAACTTAAGTTATAGGAAAAAAATATAAATTTTTCGAAAAACATGATTTTCAATTAGTTCATTGAAAAATAAATTGTAATTAAAAATAATTAGTTAAAGCTAAGAATACGACTTAAGGAAATACTTTAATACTAGATTAAATTGAATTGAAAAGAAAGAAAAAAAAAACATGTCTTAGAACTAAAATAGGGGAAATGCCAGCGCGAATAAACCGCGATGCCAAAAAAAAGACCCGTCATAAAAAAAATCTGCTACTCCCGTCGTGCGCCCACCCTACACCAATAAGGGCCGGCTCTGGGTTCACGTCTCAAGGACCTAGATGCTCTCAGGCCTAACCCATACCAATGCAGGGGGCACACGCAAAAAAAAAAAGAAATACAAAAAAAAGTTTTCCCTTTTTATTTTCCAAAAACAAAAAAAAATTTCACCGTCCGTTATGGTAGAACCAACCATGCCGGACATAATGCCCCCCCCCCCCAAAACGAGCCGAGCCTCGCACCGCAACGCAGAACCGAATTCAAAATGTCCAGAAACTGGGACTTGTACGAAACCCCGCCCGCCCGGGAAACACCATCCAACATGGTATGGCCGCAGCCATAAGGGACGGTGCTAAGTTTCAGCCGCCCACTGTGGGTACAGACGCTGACCAGGAAGCCGCCCAATGTGGGAACAGACGCTTCCTGGATTCGCTGGGATATGCGGGATCGCTAACCCCGTCATCCCTTTTGCAAAGGATGCCCCTGCGTTTCAAAAATTTAATAAAAATTACACAAAAAAGAATTTAAAAAAAAAAACAAAAGTACAAAATTGAAGCAATTTTGCATCTTTGCTTTCGTTGGGCACCATCTATGTTACGCCTGGCATTTAGCAGGAAAAGAAACTCACAAAACTTTCGGCATCGACCACCGAAGTCATTCCCGGCTAGGGCGCGGTTTTCCCATTGCCACTTGTGGCGCATCATAGAAAAATGTAATATTAAAAAAAAATATTCCCTAACGGGGAGCAGAAAAACCCCAGGTCCCTTCCCTTAAACTTTTCCCGATGGCATCACGGCTCCACCTACCCCGGCATCTCCCCAAATTCACTGCCTAGCAACTCTTCATATTTTTTGTTTTAAATTAAAAAGGAAGTTATTTTAAGTTTTACCATTAATGTTTTTCTTCTTTAATTTTCTTTCGGACAAAATTTTGACTTATACTATACAAATTTAGCCTAAGTGAATTCACTATGATATGACAAGAAAATAAATTCAAAAAAATTAATGCGAAATGGAAAAAAATATATAAATATATATGTATATAGATGAAAAAATACAAAAAAGAAATCTACTTTAATTGATGACTTATCTGGTGGCTGCGGTTGTCGACAGCTCTGACTGTTAATAATGTATACTGCTGCTCCGTCAGTGCTGTAGATGTTGTTGTTGCTGCTACTAATGTGGTTGATGTTGAATTTATCATAAATGATGTTCTGTGTTGCATTTTATAATAAAATTGTTTTAATATTTTTATTTTCTTTCTTTTTTTGTTCGCGTGGACATTGTTTTTGTTTAGGGTGTATTTAAATCATTTGCGTTTCTCTGGGGGGGGGGTTTTTGTGAGCTCTGCTTCAAGGTGGCTTTTATTAAGGTTTTTACATTTAAACTTTGCTGCAGTTGCCTTCTTTTTATTCTGACTGCAATGATACTCACACAATTTCCAAATCAATTTGCTAAAGTTATTATTTTCCGACGCGACAAAATTTCAATAATTTGGAAGGTTCTAGGTACTTCTACAACGAACAGCGGCGGATTGGCGATCACGACAAGTGTTTGATTTGTTCAGAATTTGCACAATAAAATGTTTGCATTGGTTTATTTTAATTTTCATATCGTACACCTGCACTCACTTGAATACATTTTATATCCGAGGCGCTCGGTTGTTGATTACTTTGATAATTGTAATTTCAGGGACAACATTGAATTGCCACTGGCGACCGAAAACTGGCTGCGCTGACGGCAAACACTTTATTTTTCTTTTCAAAATGCACTTTCTTTTTCTATTTTCAACTTTTATTTATTTTCAAGTTATTTTAGATTTTACAATAGTTCCTTTCTTTAATTTCACTTTAGTCCAAATTAAGTTAATTTTAAGTTAAGCTAAATAGTCGCTGACGAATTGTTCATTTTACCGTCCATTTTTTTAAAATCGTTTCCAACCGCGTGCGACAGAGCAAAACAAAACCTCGTAGCTTGCGACCGTACGCGAATAAAAATTTTTCCAACTGACGCCTGTACGCCAAAACCACTCAGCAACTCGCTTCTTTGTTCACATCGCGTGATGTCGCTTGCCAACCACATATACATACACATACGTACCAAAAAAAAATGAACGGCAGCCTTGGCCCATTAGTGCCAACATTAGCCTTTTTGACCTGTCTGACATTTCTTGCATTTGACAGGCGTGGTACATATAGTTTTTTTTCGTTAAAATATACTTATGGATACAGGGTGGTATCATTTGCTTATCTTTACGTTAATTTTAGTGGGAATAATAATGTAAGAAACTCAAAATCAAAACCCTTTTGAAACTTTTTTCCTTCAACAGGAGATTAAGGTGTTAATAGAGACGCCGTAATGTGCGTTTCTATTGGACAAAAGTCAAAAGAGGTGTCAAACAGCAATTGGGCGATTTTATCGGATGATTTTAAACATTTTCATATCTCAATTGAAGGTTCTAATGTAGCCGGCAGGTGGCTGAAATTGAAATTTGACATTTGCACTTCAATTGAGGTATGTTGCCGTATCTTTTGACGAATTGCAATCGCGTTGACAACTTCCTAACGTACTTCCAACGTTTTGAAAAAGGCAATCCGTAACAAAACTAAAGGTTTTCTTGGCTTTGCCGTTTTCTTGATATTTAGTGGCCAACATAGCAAGACACCCCCGACCACTGGCAAGGTGCCTTGCTTTCATTAAACACTATTATTGTGGGTTTATGTGAATGCAGTAACAACCAAAAAACCTAAATAGTACTGGTTCAAGTGCCAGGACTATTTTAGCGTTATAGGCAGGTAAATTAACCTTTGCCGCAAAACATTGGTGACCCCGACGTGATTCCAGCATAAGGTAGACACAACAGCCATCTGATCATTCAACAGTCATCAGTAAAATGGTGACACATTTTGACCAGGATACAGTCAACATCAGGACATCCAGCCTAACTAATCAACAGGTGGACACAGCAGCCATCTATAAAAATAAATATCAAACAGTAAACAACTCTTTTTCATCTATTCATGATGGTGTTCAACGGCTTGGCAAAGATCCAACAATTCCTTGGAGAAGAAATCCAAAGCGTGGTGAGGAGCTTTAAAAAGGATTCCTCAGAACGGAAAGAGACATCAGACTACTTTCAAGAGCGTTTACGGCGAATAAGCCAAGCATGGGAAAAGTTTGAGGAAACAGATACAAAAATCCGCATATTGAACGACCTCCCAATAGAACACGACTACTTCTCAAAAGACTATTACACCCAAATAGCCGAAGTAGTCGAAACATACACAAAAATCTTCGAGGAAGCAGCTGCACAGATAGAAGCAACTAACTTAGTGAAATCGGTGATTCCACAAAGGTCTGCAGTCAGTCAGCATACAACTACAAACATGCAATCAGCAACATAAGCAGAAAGTCAAATTGAATCCTCGGCCATCCAAGGTCCAGATAACACACGTACAGATGATGCTGACCAGCAGCAAAGGGGGCTTATTGGAAAATTTGAAGCCCAAATGTCAACATTAAAAAGACACCTGGCCAATGCTGAATCTACACGAACAAAACATTCACGTGTCTCCAGTGAGTTGAAATTAAACACGATCAAACAGCTTTGGGGAAAAATAGAACAAATCAACGATGAAATCTGGCAGCAAATGGAAGACCCATCATCATTTGCGTTTCAGGGGGGGGGGGGGGGTTTTGTGAGCTCTGCTTCAAGGTGGCTTTTATTAAGGTTTTTACATTTAAACTTTGCTGCAGTTGCCTTCTTTTTATTCTGACTGCAATGATACTCACACAATTTCCAAATCAATTTGCTAAAGTTATTATTTTCCGACGCGACAAAATTTTAATAATTTGGAAGGTTCTAGGTACTTCTACAACGAACAGCGGCGGATTGGCGATCACGACAAGTGTTTGATTTGTTCAGAATTTGCACAATAAAATGTTTGCATTGGTTTATTTTAATTTTCATATCGTACACCTGCACTCACTTGAATACATTTTATAACCGAGGCGCTCGGTTGTTGATTACTTTGATAATTGTAATTTCAGGGACAACATTGAATTGCCACTGGCGACCGAAAACTGGCTGCGCTGACGGCAAACACTTTATTTTTCTTTTCAAAATGCACTTTCTTTTTCTATTTTCAACTTTTATTTATTTTAGATTTTACAATAGTTCCTTTCTTTAATTTCACTTTCTTTGCACTTTAGTCCAAATTAAGTTAATTTTAAGTTATTTTTAAGTTAAGCTAAATAGTCGCTGACGAATTGTTCATTTTACCGTCCATTTTTTTAAAATCGTTTGCAACCGCGTGCGACAGAGCAAAAGAAAACCTCGTAGCTTGCGACCGTACGCGAATAAAAATTTTTCCAACTGACGCCTGTACGCCAAAACCACTCAGCAACTCGCTTCTTTGTTCACATCGCGTGATGTCGCTTGCCAACCACATATACATACACATACGTACCAAAAAAAAATGAACGGCAGCCTTGGCCCATTAGTGCCAATATTAGCCTTTTTGACCTGTCTGACATTTCTTGCATTTGACAGGCGTGGTACATATAGTTTTGTTTCGTTAAAATATACTTATGGATACAGGGTGGTATCATTTGCTTATCTTTACGTTAATTTTAGTGGGAATAATAATGTAAGAAACTCAAAATCAAAACCCTTTTGAAACTTTTTTCCTTCAACAGGAGATTAAGGTGTTAATAGAGACGCCGTAATGTGCGTTTCTATTGGACAAAAGTCAAAAGAGGTGTCAAACAGCAATTGGGCGATTTTATCGGATGATTTTAAACATTTTCATATCTCAATTGAAGGTTCTAATGTAGCCGGCAGGTGGCTGAAATTGAAATTTGACATTTGCACTTCAATTGAGGTATGTTGCCGTATCTTTTAACGAATTGCAATCGCGTTGACAACTTCCTAACGTACTTCCAACGTTTTGAAAAAGGCAATCCGTAACAAAACTAAAGGTTTTCTTGGCTTTGCCGTTTTCTTGATATTTAGTGGCCAACATAGCAAGACACCCCCGACCACTGGCAAGGTGCCTTGCTTTCATTAAACACTATTATTGTGGGTTTATGTGAATGCAGTAACAACCAAAAAACCTAAATAGTACTGGTTCAAGTGCCAGGACTATTTTAGCGTTATAGGCAGGTAAATTAACCTTTGCCGCAAAACATTGGTGACCCCCACGTGATTCCAGCATAAGGTAGACACAACAGCCATCTGATCATTCAACAGTCATCAGTAAAATGGTGACACTTGACCAGGATACAGTCAACATCAGGACATCCAGCCTAACTAATCAACAGGTGGACACAGCAGCCATCTATAAAAATAAATATCAAACAGTAAACAACTCTTTTTCATCTATTCATGATGGTGTTCAACGGCTTGACAAAGATCCAACAATTCCTTGGAGAAGAAATCCAAAGCGTGGTGAGGAGCTTTAAAAAGGATTCCTCAGAACGGAAAGAGACATCAGACTACTTTCAAGAGCGTTTACGGCGAATAAGCCAAGCATGGGAAAAGTTTGAGGAAACAGATACAAAAATCCGCATATTGAACGACCTCCCAATGGAACACGACTACTTCTCAAAAGACTATTACACCCAAATAGCCGAAGTAGTCGAAACATACACAAAAATCTTCGAGGAAGCAGCTGCACAGATAGAAGCAACTAACTTAGTGAAATCGGTGATTCCACAAAGGTCTGCAGTCAGTCAGCATACAACTACAAACATGCAATCAGCAACATATGCAGAAAGTCAAATTGAATCCTCGGCCATCCAAGGTCCAGATAACACACGTACAGATGATGCTGACCAGCAGCAAAGGGGGCTTATTCGAAAATTTGAAGCCCAAATGTCAACATTAAAAAGACACCTGGCCAATGCTGAATCTACACGAACAAAACATTCACGTGTCTCCAGTGAGTTGAAATTAAACACGATCAAACAGCTTTGGGGAAAAATAGAACAAATCAACGATGAAATCTGGCAGCAAATGGAAGACCCATCATCATTTGCGTTTCACTGGGGGGGGGGGGGGTTTTGTGAGCTCTGCTTCAAGGTGGCTTTTATTAAGGTTTTTACATTTAAACTTTGCTGCAGTTGCCTTCTTTTTATTCTGACTGCAATGATACTCACACAATTTCCAAATCAATTTGCTAAAGTTATTATTTTCCGACGCGACAAAATTTTAATAATTTGGAAGGTTCTAGGTACTTCTACAACGAACAGCGGCGGATTGGCGATCACGACAAGTGTTTGATTTGTTCAGAATTTGCACAATAAAATGTTTGCATTGGTTTATTTTAATTTTCATATCGTACACCTGCACTCACTTGAATACATTTTATATCCGAGGCGCTCGGTTGTTGATTACTTTGATAATTGTAATTTCAGGGACAACATTGAATTGCCACTGGCGACCGAAAACTGGCTGCGCTGACGGCAAACACTTTATTTTTCTTTTCAAAATGCACTTTCTTTTTCTATTTTCAACTTTTATTTATTTTAGATTTTACAATAGTTCCTTTCTTTAATTTCACTTTCTTTGCACTTTAGTCCAAATTAAGTTAATTTTAAGTTAAGCTAAATAGTCGCTGACGAATTGTTCATTTTACCGTCCATTTTTTTAAAATCGTTTGCAACCGCGTGCGACAGAGCAAAAGAAAACCTCGTAGCTTGCGACCGTACGCGAATAAAAATTTTTCCAACTGACGCCTGTACGCCAAAACCACTCAGCAACTCGCTTCTTTGTTCACATCGCGTGATGTCGCTTGCCAACCACATATACATACACATACGTACCAAAAAAAAATGAACGGCAGCCTTGGCCCATTAGTGCCAATATTAGCCTTTTTGACCTGTCTGACATTTCTTGCATTTGACAGGCGTGGTACATATAGTTTTTTTTTGTTAAAATATACTTATGGATACAGGGTGGTATCATTTGCTTATCTTTACGTTAATTTTAGTGGGAATAATAATGTAAGAAACTCAAAATCAAAACCCTTTTGAAACTTTTTTCCTTCAACAGGAGATTAAGGTGTTAATAGAGACGCCGTAATGTGCGTTTCTATTGGACAAAAGTCAAAAGAGGTGTCAAACAGCAATTGGGCGATTTTATCGGATGATTTTAAACATTTTCATATCTCAATTGAAGGTTCTAATGTAGCCGGCAGGTGGCTGAAATTGAAATTTGACATTTGCACTTCAATTGAGGTATGTTGCCGTATCTTTTAACGAATTGCAATCGCGTTGACAACTTCCTAACGTACTTCCAACGTTTTGAAAAAGGCAATCCGTAACAAAACTAAAGGTTTTCTTGGCTTTGCCGTTTTCTTGATATTTAGTGGCCAACATAGCAAGACACCCCCGACCACTGGCAAGGTGCCTTGCTTTCATTAAACACTATTATTGTGGGTTTATGTGAATGCAGTAACAACCAAAAAACCTAAATAGTACTGGTTCAAGTGCCAGGACTATTTTAGCGTTATAGGCAGGTAAAATGGTGACACATTTTGACCAGGATACAGTCAACATCAGGACATCCAGCCTAACTAATCAACAGGTGGACACAGCAGCCGTCTATAAAAATAAATATCAAACAGTAAACAACTCTTTTTCATCTATTCATGATGGTGTTCAACGGCTTGGCAAAGATCCAACAATTCCTTGGAGAAGAAATCCAAAGCGTGGTGAGGAGCTTTAAAAAGGATTCCTCAGAACGGAAAGAGACATCAGACTACTTTCAAGAGCGTTTACGGCGAATAAGCCAAGCATGGGAAAAGTTTGAGGAAACAGATACAAAAATCCGCATATTGAACGACCTCCCAATGGAACACGACTACTTCTCAAAAGACTATTACACCCAAATAGCCGAAGTAGTCGAAACATACACAAAAATCTTCGAGGAAGCAGCTGCACAGATAGAAGCAACTAACTTAGTGAAATCGGTGATTCCACAAAGGTCTGCAGTCAGTCAGCATACAACTACAAACATGCAATCAGCAACATATGCAGAAAGTCAAATTGAATCCTCGGCCATCCAAGGTCCAGATAACACACGTACAGATGATGCTGACCAGCAGCAAAGGGGGCTTATTCGAAAATTTGAAGCCCAAATGTCAACATTAAAAAGACACCTGGCCAATGCTGAATCTACACGAACAAAACATTCACGTGTCTCCAGTGAGTTGAAATTAAACACGATCAAACAGCTTTGGGGAAAAATAGAACAAATCAACGATGAAATCTGGCAGCAAATGGAAGACCCATCATCATTTGCGTTTCACTGGGGGGGGGGGGTTTTGTGAGCTCTGCTTCAAGGTGGCTTTTATTAAGGTTTTTACATTTAAACTTTGCTGCAGTTGCCTTCTTTTTATTCTGACTGCAATGATACTCACACAATTTCCAAATCAATTTGCTAAAGTTATTATTTTCCGACGCGACAAAATTTTAATAATTTGGAAGGTTCTAGGTACTTCTACAACGAACAGCGGCGGATTGGCGATCACGACAAGTGTTTGATTTGTTCAGAATTTGCACAATAAAATGTTTGCATTGGTTTATTTTAATTTTCATATCGTACACCTGCACTCACTTGAATACATTTTATATCCGAGGCGCTCGGTTGTTGATTACTTTGATAATTGTAATTTCAGGGACAACATTGAATTGCCACTGGCGACCGAAAACTGGCTGCGCTGACGGCAAACACTTTATTTTTCTTTTCAAAATGCACTTTCTTTTTCTATTTTCAACTTTTATTTATTTTCAAGTTATTTTAGATTTTACAATAGTTCCTTTCTTTAATTTCACTTTCTTTGCACTTTAGTCCAAATTAAGATAATTTTAAGTTATTTTTAAGTTAAGCTAAATAGTCGCTGACGAATTGTTCATTTTACCGTCCATTTTTTTAAAATCGTTTCCAACCGCGTGCGACAGAGCAAAACAAAACCTCGTAGCTTGCGACCGTACGCGAATAAAAATTTTTCCAACTGACGCCTGTACGCCAAAACCACTCAGCAACTCGCTTCTTTGTTCACATCGCGTGATGTCGCTTGCCAACCACATATACATACACATACGTACCAAAAAAAAATGAACGGCAGCCTTGGCCCATTAGTGCCAATATTAGCCTTTTTGACCTGTCTGACATTTCTTGCATTTGACAGGCGTGGTACATATAGTTTTTTTTCGTTAAAATATACTTATGGATACAAGGTGGTATCATTTGCTTATCTTTACGTTAATTTTAGTGGGAATAATAATGTAAGAAACTCAAAATCAAAACCCTTTTGAAACTTTTTTCCTTCAACAGGAGATTAAGGTGCTAATAGAGACGCCGTAATGTGCGTTTCTATTGGACAAAAGTCAAAAGAGGTGTCAAACAGCAATTGGGCGATTTTATCGGATGATTTTAAACATTTTCATATCTCAATTGAAGGTTCTAATGTAGCCGGCAGGTGGCTGAAATTGAAATTTGACATTTGCACTTCAATTGAGGTATGTTGCCGTATCTTTTAACGAATTGCAATCGCGTTGACAACTTCCTAACGTACTTCCAACGTTTTGAAAAAGGCAATCCGTAACAAAACTAAAGGTTTTCTTGGCTTTGCCGTTTTCTTGATATTTAGTGGCCAACATAGCAAGACACCCCCGACCACTGGCAAGGTGCCTTGCTTTCATTAAACACTATTATTGTGGGTTTATGTGAATGCAGTAACAACCAAAAAACCTAAATAGTACTGGTTCAAGTGCCAGGACTATTTTAGCGTTATAGGCAGGTAAATTAACCTTTGCCGCAAAACATTGGTGACCCCCACGTGATTCCAGCATAAGGTAGACACAACAGCCATCTGATCATTCAACAGTCATCAGTAAAATGGTGACACATTTTGACCAGGATACAGTCAACATCAGGACATCCAGCCTAACTAATCAACAGGTGGACACAGCAGCCATCTATAAAAATAAATATCAAACAGTAAACAACTCTTTTTCATCTATTCATGATGGTGTTCAACGGCTTGACAAAGATCCAACAATTCCTTGGAGAAGAAATCCAAAGCGTGGTGAGGAGCTTTAAAAAGGATTCCTCAGAACGGAAAGAGACATCAGACTACTTTCAAGAGCGTTTACGGCGAATAAGCCAAGCATGGGAAAAGTTTGAGGAAACAGATACAAAAATCCGCATATTGAACGACCTCCCAATGGAACACGACTACTTCTCAAAAGACTATTACACCCAAATAGCCGAAGTAGTCGAAACATACACAAAAATCTTCGAGGAAGCAGCTGCACAGATAGAAGCAACTAACTTAGTGAAATCGGTGATTCCACAAAGGTCTGCAGTCAGTCAGCATACAACTACAAACATGCAATCAGCAACATATGCAGAAAGTCAAATTGAATCCTCGGCCATCCAAGGTCCAGATAACACACGTACAGATGATGCTGACCAGCAGCAAAGGGGGCTTATTCGAAAATTTGAAGCCCAAATGTCAACATTAAAAAGACACCTGGCCAATGCTGAATCTACACGAACAAAACATTCACGTGTCTCCAGTGAGTTGAAATTAAACACGACCTTTGCCGCAAAACATTGGTGACCCCCACGTGATTCCAGCATAAGGTAGACACAACAGCCATCTGATCATTCAACAGTCATCAGTAAAATGGTGACACATTTTGACCAGGATACAGTCAACATCAGGACATCCAGCCTAACTAATCAACAGGTGGACACAGCAGCCATCTATAAAAATAAATATCAAACAGTAAACAACTCTTTTTCATCTATTCATGATGGTGTTCAACGGCTTGACAAAGATCCAACAATTCCTTGGAGAAGAAATCCAAAGCGTGGTGAGGAGCTTTAAAAAGGATTCCTCAGAACGGAAAGAGACATCAGACTACTTTCAAGAGCGTTTACGGCGAATAAGCCAAGCATGGGAAAAGTTTGAGGAAACAGATACAAAAATCCGCATATTGAACGACCTCCCAATGGAACACGACTACTTCTCAAAAGACTATTACACCCAAATAGCCGAAGTAGTCGAAACATACACAAAAATCTTCGAGGAAGCAGCTGCACAGATAGAAGCAACTAACTTAGTGAAATCGGTGATTCCACAAAGGTCTGCAGTCAGTCAGCATACAACTACAAACATGCAATCAGCAACATATGCAGAAAGTCAAATTGAATCCTCGGCCATCCAAGGTCCAGATAACACACGTACAGATGATGCTGACCAGCAGCAAAGGGGGCTTATTCGAAAATTTGAAGCCCAAATGTCAACATTAAAAAGACACCTGGCCAATGCTGAATCTACACGAACAAAACATTCACGTGTCTCCAGTGAGTTGAAATTAAACACGATCAAACAGCTTTGGGGAAAAATAGAACAAATCAACGATGAAATCTGGCAGCAAATGGAAGACCCATCATCATTTGCGTTTCACTGGGGGGGGGGGGGTTTTGTGAGCTCTGCTTCAAGGTGGCTTTTATTAAGGTTTTTACATTTAAACTTTGCTGCAGTTGCCTTCTTTTTATTCTGACTGCAATGATACTCACACAATTTCCAAATCAATTTGCTAAAGTTATTATTTTCCGACGCGACAAAATTTTAATAATTTGGAAGGTTCTAGGTACTTCTACAACGAACAGCGGCGGATTGGCGATCACGACAAGTGTTTGATTTGTTCAGAATTTGCACAATAAAATGTTTGCATTGGTTTATTTTAATTTTCATATCGTACACCTGCACTCACTTGAATACATTTTATATCCGAGGCGCTCGGTTGTTGATTACTTTGATAATTGTAATTTCAGGGACAACATTGAATTGCCACTGGCGACCGAAAACTGGCTGCGCTGACGGCAAACACTTTATTTTTCTTTTCAAAATGCACTTTCTTTTTCTATTTTCCACTTTTATTTATTTTAGATTTTACAATAGTTCCTTTCTTTAATTTCACTTTCTTTGCACTTTAGTCCAAATTAAGTTAATTTTAAGTTAAGCTAAATAGTCGCTGACGAATTGTTCATTTTACCGTCCATTTTTTTAAAATCGTTTGCAACCGCGTGCGACAGAGCAAAAGAAAACCTCGTAGCTTGCGACCGTACGCGAATAAAAATTTTTCCAACTGACGCCTGTACGCCAAAACCACTCAGCAACTCGCTTCTTTGTTCACATCGCGTGATGTCGCTTGCCAACCACATATACATACACATACGTACCAAAAAAAAATGAACGGCAGCCTTGGCAAATTAGTGCCAATATTAGCCTTTTTGACCTGTCTGACATTTCTTGCATTTGACAGGCGTGGTACATATAGTTTTTTTTCGTTAAAATATACTTATGGATACAGGGTGGTATCATTTGCTTATCTTTACGTTAATTTTAGTGGGAATAATAATGTAAGAAACTCAAAATCAAAACCCTTTTGAAACTTTTTTCCTTCAACAGGAGATTAAGGTGTTAATAGAGACGCCGTAATGTGGGTTTCTATTGGACAAAAGTCAAAAGAGGTGTCAAACAGCAATTGGGCGATTTTATCGGATGATTTTAAACATTTTCATATCTCAATTGAAGGTTCTAATGTAGCCGGCAGGTGGCTGAAATTGAAATTTGACATTTGCACTTCAATTGAGGTATGTTGCCGTATCTTTTAACGAATTGCAATCGCGTTGACAACTTCCTAACGTACTTCCAACGTTTTGAAAAAGGCAATCCGTAACAAAACTAAAGGTTTTCTTGGCTTTGCCGTTTTCTTGATATTTAGTGGCCAACATAGCAAGACACCCCCGACCACTGGCAAGGTGCCTTGCTTTCATTAAACACTATTATTGTGGGTTTATGTGAATGCAGTAACAACCAAAAAACCTAAATAGTACTGGTTCAAGTGCCAGGACTATTTTAGCGTTATAGGCAGGTAAAATGGTGACACATTTTGACCAGGATACAGTCAACATCAGGACATCCAGCCTAACTAATCAACAGGTGGACACAGCAGCCATCTATAAAAATAAATATCAAACAGTAAACAACTCTTTTTCATCTATTCATGATGGTGTTCAACGGCTTGGCAAAGATCCAACAATTCCTTGGAGAAGAAATCCAAAGCGTGGTGAGGAGCTTTAAAAAGGATTCCTCAGAACGGAAAGAGACATCAGACTACTTTCAAGAGCGTTTACGGCGAATAAGCCAAGCATGGGAAAAGTTTGAGGAAACAGATACAAAAATCCGCATATTGAACGACCTCCCAATGGAACACGACTACTTCTCAAAAGACTATTACACCCAAATAGCCGAAGTAGTCGAAACATACACAAAAATCTTCGAGGAAGCAGCTGCACAGATAGAAGCAACTAACTTAGTGAAATCGGTGATTCCACAAAGGTCTGCAGTCAGTCAGCATACAACTACAAACATGCAATCAGCAACATATGCAGAAAGTCAAATTGAATCCTCGGCCATCCAAGGTTCAGATAACACACGTACAGATGATGCTGACCAGCAGCAAAGGGGGCTTATTCGAAAATTTGAAGCCCAAATGTCAACATTAAAAAGACACCTGGCCAATGCTGAATCTACACGAACAAAACATTCACGTGTCTCCAGTGAGTTGAAATTAAACACGATCAAACAGCTTTGGGGAAAAATAGAACAAATCAACGATGAAATCTGGCAGCAAATGGAAGACCCATCATCATTTGCGTTTCACTGGGGGGGGGGGGGTTTTGTGAGCTCTGCTTCAAGGTGGCTTTTATTAAGGTTTTTACATTTAAACTTTGCTGCAGTTGCCTTCTTTTTATTCTGACTGCAATGATACTCACACAATTTCCAAATCAATTTGCTAAAGTTATTATTTTCCGACGCGACACAATTTTAATAATTTGGAAGGTTCTAGGTACTTCTACAACGAACAGCGGCGGATTGGCGATCACGACAAGTGTTTGATTTGTTCAGAATTTGCACAATAAAATGTTTGCATTGGTTTATTTTAATTTTCATATCGTACACCTGCACTCACTTGAATACATTTTATATCCGAGGCGCTCGGTTGTTGATTACTTTGATAATTGTAATTTCAGGGACAACATTGAATTGCCACTGGCGACCGAAAACTGGCTGCGCTGACGGCAAACACTTTATTTTTCTTTTCAAAATGCACTTTCTTTTTCTATTTTCAGCTTTTATTTATTTTAGATTTTACAATAGTTCCTTTCTTTAATTTCACTTTCTTTGCACTTTAGTCCAAATTAAGTTAATTTTAAGTTAAGCTAAATAGTCGCTGACGAATTGTTCATTTTACCGTCCATTTTTTTAAAATCGTTTGCAACCGCGTGCGACAGAGCAAAAGAAAACCTCGTAGCTTGCGACCGTACGCGAATAAAAATTTTTCCAACTGACGCCTGTACGCCAAAACCACTCAGCAACTCGCTTCTTTGTTCACATCGCGTGATGTCGCTTGCCAACCACATATACATACACATACGTACCAAAAACAAATGAACGGCAGCCTTGGCCTATTAGTGCCAACATTAGCCTTTTTGACCTGTCTGACATTTCTTGCATTTGACAGGCGTGGTACATATAGTTTTTTTTCGTTAAAATATACTTATGGATACAGGGTGGTATCATTTGCTTATCTTTACGTTAATTTTAGTGGGAATAATAATGTAAGAAACTCAAAATCAAAACCCTTTTGAAACTTTTTTCCTTCAACAGGAGATTAAGGTGTTAATAGAGACGCCGTAATGTGCGTTTCTATTGGACAAAGGTCAAAAGAGGTGTCAAACAGCAATTGGGCGATTTTATCGGATGATTTTAAACATTTTCATATCTCAATTGAAGGTTCTAATGTAGCCGGCAGGTGGCTGAAATTGAAATTTGACATTTGCACTTCAATTGAGGTATGTTACCGTATCTTTTGACGAATTGCAATCGCGTTGACAACTTCCTAACGTACTTCCAACGTTTTGAAAAAGGCAATCCGTAACAAAACTAAAGGTTTTCTTGGCTTTGCCGTTTTCTTGATATTTAGTGGCCAACATAGCAAGACACCCCCGACCACTGGCAAGGTGCCTTGCTTTCATTAAACACTATTATTGTGGGTTTATGTGAATGCAGTAACAACCAAAAAACCTAAATAGTACTGGTTCAAGTGCCAGGACTATTTTAGCGTTATAGGCAGGTAAATTAACCTTTGCCGCAAAACATTGGTGACCCCCACGTGATTCCAGCATAAGGTAGACACAACAGCCATCTGATCATTCAACAGTCATCAGTAAAATGGTGACACATTTTGACCAGGATACAGTCAACATCAGGACATCCAGCCTAACTAATCAACAGGTGGACACAGCAGCCATCTATAAAAATAAATATCAAACAGTAAACAACTCTTTTTCATCTATTCATGATGGTGTTCAACGGCTTGGCAAAGATCCAACAATTCCTTGGAGAAGAAATCCAAAGCGTGGTGAGGAGCTTTAAAAAGGATTCCTCAGAACGGAAAGAGACATCAGACTACTTTCAAGAGCGTTTACGGCGAATAAGCCAAGCATGGGAAAAGTTTGAGGAAACAGATACAAAAATCCGCATATTGAACGACCTCCCAATGGAACACGACTACTTCTCAAAAGACTATTACACCCAAATAGCCGAAGTAGTCGAAACATACACAAAAATCTTCGAGGAAGCAGCTGCACAGATAGAAGCAACTAACTTAGTGAAATCGGTGATTCCACAAAGGTCTGCAGTCAGTCAGCATACAACTACAAACATGCAATCAGCAACATATGCAGAAAGTCAAATTGAATCCTCGGCCATCCAAGGTCCAGATAACACACGTACAGATGATGCTGACCAGCAGCAAAGGGGGCTTATTCGAAAATTTGAAGCCCAAATGTCAACATTAAAAAGACACCTGGCCAATGCTGAATCTACACGAACAAAACATTCACGTGTCTCCAGTGAGTTGAAATTAAACACGATCAAACAGCTTTGGGGAAAAATAGAACAAATCAACGATGAAATCTGGCAGCAAATGGAAGACCCATCATCCAAAGGATACGACCTGTCCACGTTCATCCAATTGGAAGAAGAGGTAGTACAAAAGATAATCGCTCGAACTGAAGATCTGGAAAACTACCAAGGGGGCAATCCAGATACAATGCAAGTCAGCACAGCAAGCCTGCAGGGAGCTCTATCACTGCCAAAGGTTGTTTTCCCAAAATTTGATGGTGATTACATGAATTGGCGTCAATTTTTTGATTTATTCCTTCAAATGCGCAGAAGATGTGGTATTTGAAGTCAAACGTCAGTGGAGAAGCAGAAAGGTTAATTCGACATCTCTCATTGAGTGAGGCGTTACTTCAATATCGGTACAACAACCAAAGACTCCTAGCAAACACTCTTATATCAAAATTATTGGAGCAGCCAACCTTATCAGCAGCGTCATCCAAAACAATCAAGGAGCTGCACGATACAACACAAGAATGCTTGTTAGCATTGGAAAATCTGGGAGTAGTGACGAACTCATGGGATCCGCTCCTACTTCCAATCTTAATAAAAAAATTGGATCGCGAAACTCATATTTTATATGAGCAAACTATCGCTAACCTTAAAGAAATTCCAAAATTAAACCAGAGTTCGTAAATACTCATCATTGAGGAGAAATATTTCACTCCTCATCTTCAATACAATTCAATTCATGAGTATTCAAATTTGAATTTTTCATTTATGAGGAAAAAATAAGAAGCGCTCAATCGCTTAATATCTTGAGTGAACAAACTGTTACTGTTTTCTCTTTCATATTTATTGCTCACTGAATATGATCTTCAAAAAAACTCAATGATAGATACATACTTTTTTTTACTCGCCCATACTTCTCACTCATATATTTTTGCAGTGATAAATTCAATTCAACAATAACAACGCTGCATTGAGTGCTCGTGATAAGAAATTTGAAAAACTCTTCTTTTTGCTCGCTCAATTTTTTTCAATTTTTTTTTTATTTCTATCTACTCTAACGGTAAATTATATTTTATTTAGACTTTTAAGTCAAAACGTTACATTTATTTTCAGTTAACTTCAAACATTCTGAATGAAATACAAAAATCGTCAAATGAATTTATCATTTGAATACTCACGAGCGATAAGAATTATGCTCCTGACTTTTCACATCATCTCAAAACGAGTTTATCAATTTATAAACTCGAAAGGGATGAAAATAAAACGAGACGCATCAACACGATGCTCACTCGTTTTTTATTTATCAGCGAAGAAATAAACGAGTGATGAAAACAAACGAGGAGTTCTAATTGAGTGAATGCTGATTTGATTGCACTCTTGAGTTTTTAAAATTAAAAGATAAATAAAGAAAGATAAGTAAAATGAGCAAAAGCGTATTGAGTGCTCTACGAACTCTGAATTAAACGAATTTCTTACTTTTTGGAAGCCCAGTTCCAACTGATGCAGGCTATTGGAACCAAACAAAGACCTATGAGAGCTAACAACAACAGTACATCAAAAATGTAAATTCTGTTATGAAAAAGAACACTTTTTGTTCACATGTGCCAAATTTTTGAAGGCTTCAGTTAAAGACAGGATGAATCATGTGATCAAAAATCGACTCTGTACAAACTGTCTCAGAAGTGGACACAGTACCTGTAATTGTCATAGCAGCTCATGCATCAGGTGTCAGAAAAAACACAATACACTGTTACATCAGGAAAAAGACGGTCAACACATAACTGCATCATCCTTTAATAAACAGAATTTAAACTCTCCTGTTAGCCTTACAACCTACAACAACACCCAAAAAAAAGGCTACGTGCTACTTAGCACAGCTTTAATTAAGGCAAATACAGCCAATGGAAAAATGATAACCTGCAGAGTACTGTTGGACTCTGGTTCCCAGATCAACATTATAGCTAGCAGGCTTGCAAAGCGTCTTGGTGTCTCAGGTCAGATGACCTCAATGTCCATACAAGGAATTGGAAGGAAAAAACAAGTTTCAACCCAGCGGGCCTACATTAATATTCAGTCCCGTATAAATGGATACCAAAAACCATTGGAAGCATACGTTCTACCACAAATTACTACATTGCAGCTTTCGCAATCGTTAGACACATCATCATGGTCAATTCCAAAAAATATTGAACTAGCAGACCCTTACTTCAACCAAGCGGCGAATATTGACATCTTTTTGGGAGCAGAATTCTATCATCAATTGCTGACCATTGGACAAATCAAACTATCAAGTGATCTACCTTTACTTCAAAATACCGTTTTTGGATGGATTTTTTCAGGAAAAGTAGGCGACTCCTACCTTTCTAGCAGGAACGAGTGTGCCGCAACGTGTGGCATATGTACAAAAACTGAGAAAGATCTAGACGAAATGATTCAACGATTGTGGCAGATGGATGATCCGGAACCCAAAAATTCAAAGTTAACTATGGCAGAAGAATTATGCGAGACACATTTTCAAAACAACACTCAAAGGGACTCATTGGGACGCTTCATGGTAAGGCTACCATTTCAACAAGATCCTGAGAACCTGAAAGATTCAGAAACAATAGCAATGACCCGATTCTTTTTCCTTGAGAAAAGACTATCTAAAGATCAAAACCTCAGAGAACCTCAAATTTATGAACGAGTATGAAGAATTAGGAGATATGGAGCAGATAACCACTAAAAACGAATCAGCACCACATTATGTTATCCCGCATCACTGTATACTGAAACCAGATAGCAGCAGTACAAAACTTAGAGTAGTGTTTGACGCCTCATGTAAAACTAGTTCTGGCATATCACTGAATGACATTCTATTTACTGGGCCAACAGTGCAGAGTGAACTGTTATCGATCCTTCTTCGTTTCCGATTACCAAGATTTGTTTTTTGCATCGATATTCAAAAAATGTATCGACAAAATTCAGTGCATCCAGCGGATAGGAAATTTCAAACTATTTTTTGGAGGAATTATCCTGGTGAGCCTGTCCGCCATTATCAGTTAAAGACAGTGACATATGGTACCAGATCCGCCCCATACTTAGCAACAAGTTGCCTGCAACAGCTTGCAGAAGAAAATATAGAAAAATATTTATTTATTAATATTTTAAAATTAAATTGAAATAAATCATACAAAATTTTATTATGTAGCTTACGAATAATCGGGTTTATATGGTTTTAATAGATTATTACAGGGGTGGCCAACTCAAATGATCTTGCGGGCCACTTTGGAAATGTGTCATAACTCCACGGGCCACATATAAAATTATATATCCCATATTAGATTTAGATATATGTATGTACTATAAAAATATTTTGGAGTGAAAAACTGAAACATGAGTTATTATTGTGTTTATTATTCTTCTTATAAATGAAATAAAAAAAATTAAATTAATAAATTTTTATTTTGCCAGTGTGATACTTGTTTCTCCACTCTTTTACTTAACTTTTGCAAATCGATCTGGTGTTGCAGGTTAGCGTCAGAGTTTTGCCCTTAAGCGCTGCAAATCGCTTATATTTGGTGAACGGTCAATGAAATATTATGAATGCCAAAAAAAAACAATTAGGATGACAGCCAATTGAATATCGATTTACTCTTACGCCCTCAAAATGGCTTCAACCCAAAAATTAAAGTTAATTTTTTCTTATAACAGTTAATTTTTGAATATAGAGATGCACAAACATGTAATGTACATTAGGGGTATGATTTTTAACAATATTTAGAAAATAAAATTTTACATGGCCAAACATGTTGCGAAATGATACAAATAGCCGAAATGTAACAATAGTTTTTTTAATTACAAAAAAGAACTCCCGCATAAATCAAAAAAACACTTTGCAGGCAAATTTCAAATATTTCCCTAATAAAAAACAAGAAGGCGTTTCTGTACGAATATAGCTTTTTACTTTGTTTTGTTTTCAATATCTTTTATTCGTTGTCTGTACCTAATTACAAGTATATAAGTACATAATATAATATCTTGTGAAAAAAGTGAAAATATAGTTTTGAAAAATGTTAAGATATGGAAAAATAGTTTCACCCATTTTGAAAAAAGTAAAACGGTAATATTGAAAAACATTTAAGCAAAATGTGCAAAATTCCAAAGCAGACGGTTATAACGGGCAGGTATAATGCATTGGCGAATATTGAAAAAAATAAAAAAAAAGTTCAGATCCAACAAAGGCAGCAGTGACAATTAAAGGACTTAAGGAAATTTTTGAAAAATTTCATCTTTGGAACTCAATTAAAATGATTGAATGTGATACAACAAATGTCATTAGTGGAAGAAAAAATGGAGTTGTAAAGTTGCTGCAAGATCTTTTTAAATCAAAAGCTTTGTCTCCGCTGCAATATGTTGGCTGTCATGCTGCAGCATCACGTATAGATTTAATTTTGAAACATGTTATGAATGAGTTACTTGTCGGAAAATCAACATCATCAACTATTTTATATGATATCTTTTCGGTATCTTAAACAGAACTTCATTCAAAACGATCAAAAATTGAAAATAAAATGGCGTAATGATATGCACTATTTATATGAGCTTGGACAAATTTTTAAATTTTATGAAAAAAATAAAATATTTCCCTTTATAAACTTCAGAGCTATACCAGCAGTCAGTAATGCTCACTTTAATTCTAGGAATATTCTTGCAAGTTTAACGTTCATACTCATCCCCGAACACAGGATTAAACTATTGCCGATTTGTAAATTTATATGCAGTGCTTGGCATGACGTGTGGTTCTGTGGATCATTGTTTTCAAACCAACGATTTCAAAAATTTGGAAATATCAGTCAAGCCCAACAAAAGTCCTCATAAATGTTTACTCAAACACTGGGTTAAGGAAGATTCTGCCATTTTAAATTTAAAACGATCTAATGTATGTGCAGAACGAGCCATTAAAGTTATACAAGAAATGTATCCTAAATGAAAAACTGAGCGGCATTAAATCCTAAATTTATTTCTTCTAATATAATAATAAATAAAATGTATTCTTCAACGAAATCCTGGATTTTTTAATAATTAAATAGACTTCATTGTCAAAGAAATTTTTTTATCTTAATCTTAATTTTTGAAGACATAAATTTTTTAATTGGCTTCATGCGGGAACTTTTTTTGATAAATAAAACAAAATCAAACTCTTTCATAGCTTTTTAATTATTTCTCATAATGTGATGCCATGTAAAATAGGTGTTACAAAAAGTCATACCTATTTCACTATTTCTTTATAAAGTAAATATACATATTTTTTAAAAGTATGATGAATCTCGCGGGCCAGAAAAATTATCAAAGCGGGCCGCGGGTTGGCCACCCCTGCTTTAAAACAAAAAGTAAAGGTCAAATCTAACCCAACTTAAATCATAACTAAATTTTTTGCTAGTACTTCAATTTCATTGGAATTAAAATTCCAATAATAGTCTTGACCTATTAAAATATTAGCATAATTTTTTCACTTAACTTTTGTCAACTAATTCTAGTTGGATGTGTTTGAATCTTTTATAATTTAATTTTGGCACTGGCAAAATATCAACACAAATTGTTGGCACTACTATCGCTTTTATTGTTATTATTTTATCATTATATTGACTGCGGATTGACAGTTCCACGCTCTTAAGCTTTGTCGCTTTCTTGTTATTATTTTTGTCACCAAACGCCATAATTTGCAATTTCTCAATTCCACATACTGGAAGGTTGAGTATTTTTATTGATTTTTCGCTCACGTATGTTCGCTGGCTGCCATTATCCATAATTAATCTTGACATAACCATTCCGCTATTGTTTTTCTCACTTATAATTGCCTTCGCTGTTTGTAGAAAAATTTTATTGCCGCTCGTTTCTATATTGCTCAATGCCGCTGCACCTGATGTGGTTGGAACATCATCTCTGATTCTCCTCTCTGCTCCGTAGTGTATTGACTGCGCTGCTGAATCACTTGTTATCGCTCACACATTGGTGTTATATTTCGACCACCGCACGTTTCACACTTTAACCATTGTGCCTTATCAAATTTAGAGTTGTGATTTTTGTTTGTGCACCGCATCTCCCTTCACGTCGCAATATAACTTTCTTTTGCTCTATGCTCATTTTTCGCACACAATTTTTGATTGCGTGTGTGTTCTTCACGCAAAAAAGACAATGCTGTTGTTGGATGCTATTACCCGTAAAGAGTCCCGCTGCAGTGCTTCGTGTATGTGGCTCTTTGCGATCTCTATTAGAATTTTTTTCGCGCTCAGACAGCTGCGACTTTTCGATCCGCTTTCAGGTCCGCTATTTTTCATATTTTCGTTCGCTGTGTCAAGACTGGAGTTGAGCAACGTGCTGTTTGCAGCTCCTTTTCCAACAGCCCTGAAAAACTGTACGCGCAAGGGTATTGGTATTGCCTTTAGCACAATAGATCTTGCATTCATTGCATCATATTGTGACGCTGATACTTGGAATGCAGTTAGAGAGCGTATCGTCGAACTCACTTCATTATGCAGTTGCCTAAGGCCATAAACGTCTATCGGAGAGAGTACCGGTTTAGTGTTGATCTGTTTCTGCAGAAACTTTTCAACAATTATATCGTTGTTACCATACTTTTCATGTAACAGAGATATGGCCTCACTGTAACACTTTTCCGTTGTAGTAAATCCCGCTATAGTTGCCGCTGCTTTTCCCACCAATGTTCCGCTTAGGTAATTAAATTTTGTTGCTGTGGATAATTTTCAATTCTCGTGAACCACTCGCTTAAACTGATCCCAGAATTGAAGGCAGGTTTCAAAGTTACCATTAAATTTTTTTCAATTCAAATGACTTTAGTTTAACGCCAGTGAACCCACCATCTTCCGATGATGCTACCATCTGTGTATCTTCTAAAATTTCTCTAGGGATTTCTGTTGCAATACTCGTAGGCTCAACGTAAGTACGAAGTATGTATTCCAAGTTCGCTATAGATTTTACCGCCTTATAGTCGTACTCGATCACGCTTTCACATTCTTTCGTATAATCCTCCTGTTTCGTTAATTCCCACATAATTTTATCCACAGCTTGCAACTTTGAATGGGTATTTTTTAGCCTTAAGAAAGACTATCATTTCCGCTTCCACGCTTTGCCGATCCTGTCCTTGTTTGTTAACTGCGTTCGACACGAAGCCCGATATACAGAGTCTATTTTTTTCGCTAAAAGAAATCTTGTTAACCGTTTTCGCTTAATAAAAAATTTATCATGCGCTTTGAAAAAATCGATTCAGTCAGAACTTAATTCGCTAAAAGATCACTTTTATTCAAATCAATACCGCGCGATAGTTAATAATTCAAGTAAACTTGATTAAACATCCGACGTCCCGGGTTTCGGCACCATTTGAAAAAATATAACAACGCGTTACTTTTTTCCCGAGTAGTATCGGCTTCTGCGGGTGATTTAATCCTACATTTTCGTTACATGGCACTTAAGTATAAAACAAATCTCTCTTTAGTCGTCTACTAAAGTACATATATAATACATATTATGTATATGTATGTGATACATTAAAGAGTACAAATATTAACATATGTAAATAATAAGATTATGATTTATTTTATACAGGTGATGCTTATCAAGTCTACATGCATTTATATACTTTCTATATCTTCAATGCGTTACAACTGGACTGACAAAATGAATATTTGTACTTACATACATTCTAGAGAACAGCAGTGACCTATTCTTTTAATAATTTACATTGTGTAAATATAATGATTGGATGGTACGAAGCTACCTAAGGAACAGAACATTGGTCTACGATACAAGCAGTGGTGCTCGCTGTAAGCAAATATCCTCGGGTGCGGCGCAGGGCTCCATCCTTGCCCAGATCTATGGAACGTTTGCTACAACGAAATACTGCGTACTGAGATACCATATGACACCCATGTGGTCGGTTACGCAGATGACATTGCAGCAGTTATAACAGCTAGAAATACCGATGACGCCCAAGGAAATTAAATCAGGTCATGATAAAAACGCAAACGTGGATGGATAACCACGGTCTTAAGCTGGTTGACGTCTCATTTTTTTTCTAATGAGTTATTTGACTCTCAATACGCAGAGATCGAATTCTTAAAGATGGTGTTTCAAGAGGGGGTGGCGTTTTAATTGCTGTCTCTTCGAACTTGTCTAGCAGAGAAATTAAGCTCCCTCGCTGTACCGACGACATCAAACAAATTTGTGTTGCTCTCACTGATGATTTGCAAGTGAAAAAAATGAAATTGTTATAATATTAAGCTATATTCCTCCAGCGAGCAGTTTAAGTTTATTTAGTGATCATATTTTTAATATCAACTACATCGTAAACTCCTTAAATGTTAATCAAACGCCTTGCGTACTTGGTGATTTCAATTTAGGGAATATTGAATGGAATTTTTGCAACGAAGAAAAAATATTAATGACTTTTTCTTTAAAAAACTCTACCGAATGCACTTTTTGCGATTCGTTGTATGCGCTTGGTCTTTCTCAAATCAATACGGTAAAAAATTATCTTTTTAGAATTTTAGATTTATTATTTATTAACAATGACCTCAGATATGAATTAAATAAATGTGATACACCGCTCACAAATGATTCTGTTCTGTTTTGAGCTTGGATTATTTTGTTTTCGATACCGAGGTTGAGCAATCTGTTCTTTATCACTTCAATAAGGCAAATTATGCCGCACTTAACAACTTCTTTAGCTCTATAAACTGGAAAATTGTATTTGGGTCAAAAGACATTTTTAATATGTATTACACAGGCAAAGCTCGCAAATTAGAACTCGCGGAAATTCGAATTGCTTGGAAATTAGGTCTCTATTTGATTTTGTGTTCACAGCTTGGAAATTAGAAAAAAAATCTAATTCTCAGGCTCAATATTTTAAGCTCTGAAATTAGAACAGAGATTCTAATTTCTGAGCGAATTTTTGTATTCCTCCCTCCGATTGGATTAATTATGTTCCGATTGATGCGAAATAGATTTACCGTTTTAACGGTCATAAACAGTTTATAGCATAACTTTTTCGTTTTCTGTTTTGTGAAATTTCTAATTTTTTGGAAGTTGTTCGAACAGTAGTGTGCGAAAAGCAGTTTTTCACCTTTGTATGAACATTTTCAAACGAATTATTGTCGTGGAGCAAAATGGAAAAATGTCTCAATTTCGAATATCGTCATAATTCAAAACATACGTGATTAGGCGATTAGGCTCTTCTCTAAATCACGTCAATCGCAGACAACAATGCCCATTTTTTTCAGCACATGTAAAATCAGTGTTTTTGTTCATTTTTTTTAAATAAATTTGTGTATTAACACTCAGTAACTACGTAAAATATATAACTAAATAAGATTATTTTCTTTTTATAAAAATTTTTGGTGTAAGTACTTAAATTTCCTTTAAAAAAAACGCTTGAAAATTAGGCAACATTTGGAAACTAGAATTGGCCAAAACTTTTTTTTTCTAATTTTCGAGCTTTGCCTGTAGTCAAGAAAACAAAGTTTTGTTCTAGCAATTTGCCTAATTTTTCGCTTTAAGGATGGAGGAGACAAACGATCCTTTGATGAATATTGTTATCATTGCGCATTTAGCCAACAAAACTTTTGAATTCGAAATTGAATTTTATACCGTTACAACGAACAAAGTATTTAGTATTATTAAAAAAATATAAATTTGTAAATGATAGTTTAATTAATGATAATGAGTATAGCAAATGAGTATAGCAAACCCAGGTTTTCTCTGAACATGAAAATCTTATAAGAAGCAATTTCAAATGTGTATAGTTTTTATTTTCAATTATAACGACACTTCAGCGGCTGAAAGAAGTACCCACACAACATCGTAAAAATGAAATGATGAGCCGTTATATATTAAAGTATTCAGAATTTTGACCTAGAGAACGAAATTCAGTATGATTCAAATTTGCATCATGGCGCACTAGAGGGTTAAACAAATTATTAAAGCCTCAGTTTGTATGTATCGGTAAAAACCAGAAAAATTAAGTATAAACATCCATGATACAATCGAAGATTGATTAATCTTATAAATTTAAGAATTTAAACCCATGTAAAATTTAAGAAGTCAGGTTCACCCGCGGGCAAGGCATATTTTGCTCTTCGTAGGAGAGAGCTTGAATTTCTTTCAAATTTTTTATATAGAAAATATATTTTGTCAATTAAAAGTGACATAAGATCGTCCCCAAAATCATTTTGGCTTTTTTAAACGCTAAAAGAAAAACAACTGGCTTTCCTAAGTTGATGAAGTTTAATGGGGTAGTGACTAATACTTCTAAAGACATTTGCGATATTTTTGCTGACTTTTTCGGATCTATTTTCAAACTTAATAGTTTGTATACTCATACAGACAGTTTTTCAGATCTGCCTCAATATATCAATATATTAGTAATAACAGATGATGAAATTCTTAAAACATTATTGAATCTTGACTGTACTAAAGGTGCTTGCTTTGACTTACTCCCCCCACAATTCTTACGTAATTGTGCGCCAACTTTGTACGCAGCACTAGGTTTGATTTTTAACAAGTCTCTTTCTTGCGGTATTTTCTTGGATGAATGGAAAACCGCTTGCATCCCCACAATTTTTAAATCTGGCCAAAAGTACTTGGTTGAAAACTATAGAACTATAGTTAAATTATTAATTATTCCCAAAATTTTGGATAAGATTGTGGACAAATTTTTACTTGCTGAGTTGCGGAATTATATTTCTGTACAGCAGGATTTTTTCCTGGTCGATCTATTCTAGAATCTAACAATTTTTTCTAATTTTTGCATCAATGCTGTTGAAAGTGGTTCTCGGGTCGATGTTTTGTACACCGATTTTTCGAAAGCTTTTGATTTTGATTACGAAAATAACGGCGAAAAAAAGTATGCAGAATGCAAGCAGGACTTGTAGAAAGTAATTTGAAATGCTGTTGTTTTTATTTTCTTTGAAAATATTACCGTAGAGTAGCTTGGCAATGATGAAAAAAAAAATTGACATTTTCATTTTGGGGAAAAAAATCTCCTGACCTTAAATGTGGGTTAACAGGCATTAAACTCATGTCATTTCTTTATCATATTAATACAAATCCACAATAAAATTTTAATGGAAAAAAATATTGGGGTTTTTGAGAAAATCAGCCATCTTTTTTTCAGAAAAAGCGCTATAACTCCGCCAATTTTCAACAATTTTCAAAATTTCTTAAAGATTCTAACAGAGAATCAGAAGTTATATTAGAATCAAAAAACAAAAGTTAATTATTTTGATTTGGATGAAAATGCGACTATGTTGAAACAATTTTCAACGATTTTTCAAGCTCTGACACAAAAACTTTAAATGGGCATAACTTCGTAAAAAATAATTTTTTATCAAATCGGGGAACGGTAAACATACATATTTAATCGGCAACCAATTCCGCAATTTGAAGTCACTCCGACTGCATGGTTTGAGATGGATTTGGTATACAATGAAATCAATCTTAATTTTATAGCTTTAACAGAAACGGAGTTATAAATTTTTGAAAGTGAGTCTTCAAGCTAAAAATCTCGAAATTCTCAAAATTTAATAGTAATAATAGTTTGCACATTAAAAAAAAATACGTTTTCGATAGAAAATTTGACGTAAAACACGATGATCGTATTATAAATTTGATACAGGGAGGGGGAAATTCCGAAAAATCAATTTAAAAATTTAAATTGTTTATAACAATATTAATTTGTTAATTATTTTTAAATTTAATTTTTTAAAAAAAATATTTTTGAATTAAAGTTCATTTTCTTAGCTTCACAATGAAATTAAAATTTTCTAGCTTTAACAGAACCGGAGTTATGAATTATTGAAAGTGCCAAAAATCACGAAATTCTCAAAATTTGAATTCTATAAAATAGAATTTTTTTCAAAAAATCCTCGAATACGTGTCTCTTCTTTTTCAATACAGAAACCATAAAAAAAAATTCAGCCAAATCAAAAATGTGTCGGTCAATTTTTGTCAAAATTCGTTTGTTTTGTAAAAGAACGTCCCAAATGTTTTTTGTATGCAGATGAACTGAAAATTTTTCACGATGTTAGAGACTTAATCGGTTGTGTTAACCTACAGAGCGACATTGATTCTCTTATTCAATGGGGTATCAGAATCATCTCATTCTTAATTTTGCCAAATGTAAGGTTATTTCCTTTTCTCGAAGAAATACGTGGTCGGCATATATATTTTGACAAGTTTAGTTTTAGTGTACTTTCTGCAATGACTAACTGTCAATGCTAACGGTACTATATACTTATGTAAAAGAAATAACACATGCTAGGCGTCAAAAAGATCAAAAAAGCTGCGTATTTTCTCTGCTGATTTAAGTGCTGCAGTATATTTAAAAGATAAAAAACCATTTTGTGGGTGGCATAAGTATTTTGACAATTTGTATGGCATAAGTTTACTTTGGGAGTGCTGCTCATATTTTAATAAAATCCCACTTTCTTACGATTCTTTCAATACTGAACAAATGCTACATCATCAAAGTGTTCCATTCGGGCTTCTGAAGGAATCAGTAGAAAAAAAATTCTGAGCCGCAAAACTCCAGAAGTTACACAGTGTATTTTTGTTGTAACAAAAAGTGAGAGTGACGGTGGGTCATGCCGGTGGAGCGCTCTCCGCCTATGCAGCGACGTCACTCTCTTTCCAATGAGTGCGTTTCTACATTCTCGAGTGCTTCCAACAACAATTCAACAACAACTAATAACATTCTTCCCGCGCATTCTACTCCAAGCGCTCATTCGAGTAATGCGCATGCGTTGTTTTCTCAAAACTCTTCTCTGAGTACATGTAATAATCCAAAGCCGCTAAATCTGAAATCTGCGGAACAGGTGCTGTCCTCTTCTCTCTCATGGGGAGCTCAATGTTTAACTCTGAACATCTTGTAGGTACAAGCGCAACTGTCTCTTTGCCAGCAACAACTAGTACATGTGTAATTACTACATCGTCATCTGCTTCACTTACACCAATAATGTCTGTAGGCACAAATTCATATGTAGTGAGCAAATCTTAGCAACATTACCTCTGCAACATGAATCCAAGGTAGAGCAAAAATATTCGGAATTGCATCAACAGCAGCAGCAGCAGCAGAAACAAGAACATAAACAGCAGTTGCCATTACAACAACAAAAACAACAACTTCGTCAAATGCAACAAACTCAACAACAACCAAAGTCAAACACACAAAATAAAGGTAAAAATATTTTATTTCCAAAAAGTTGTGAAATTCAAACTGGGCTAGACCGCTACATCCAAATAAAAAAAAACTAAGCCCACAAAAAAACGGAGGCAATGTACAAGCGGCGAAAGTCATTAAATCCACCTCTACAGGTACAATCAACGCCAATAATATTAGCAAAAAATGATGATGATGAAGCTGGTGATAGCGGTAGGCAAAGTATTAAAGATCATAAGCCTCCACCTATTTTCTTGCGTGAGCGTAACTCTAATGCCCTTATAAATTATATTACTAGTCTAATAGGGAAAGACTCATATCATGTAGTTTCACTTACAAGAGGAAATATGCATGAAACAAAAATCCAAATTTACGCGGAATGTAATTGCCGTACTTGATCTAGAAGCCAAAAAAAAAGTATTATTACACTTACCAGCTGAAAAGCAGTAAAGGTATTTCTGTAGTACTTAAAGGTATTGAATCTGATTTAGACGTAATTGAAATAAAAAATGCTCTCGAAGAAAAAGGTTTCCATTCCAGAGCAGTTATTAACATTGTAAATAAAGATAGGGTTCCGCAACCTATGTTTAAGGTAGACCTACTCCCAGATGCTGCCAAGCTCAAAAAAAATGAAACGCATCCAATATACAAGTTGCAATATTTATTAAATTTCTGTCGAGGAGCCCCACAAACGTAATGGGCCGGTCCAATGAGTAAACTGCCAAGAGTATGGCCATACTAAAACTTATTGTAATCTCCGTACTGTATGTGTCGCATGTGGTGAACTCCACCACAGCTCCTTATGTTCCAAAAAAGCGGAAAATAGTACAAGCTCCAAAAAATGTAGCAATTGCAATGGAAACCATACTGCTAACTATAGAGGCTGTCCTGTATATCAAAGCCTAAAACAGAGGGTAACTTTACTTAAACAAGCTGCTCGCAATCCAACTCAAAATGTATTTACCTCTGCCGCTTCTGCCCCATAGCAGTTCTCTGCTGCTTCTGCCCCCCAGCAGTCCTCTGCCAACCCTTATTCACCAGCTATTTCTTATGCTTCTTAGGCTCTCAAATACAACACCTAACACCACAGGAACCAAACAATAACCTTGAGCTAATGATTTCTAATTTTACTCAAAGCCTATCACACTTCATGATAGCCATGCAAAAATCTTTAGATCGTATCGTTGAAATGCAAACCCAATTAATGACTGCTCAACAAACATATCTACCCTCTATCTGTCACCCTTTTGAGGGTCTCCTTGCCAAAAACAGAAAATTTATTAATTTTTTCAAAGGGATCTCCCAAACGGGTTGAGATAGGAGGTAAGTATGTTCGGAAAAAATGTAGGGAGGATCTGGTAATACATTTGACATCTCTACGGGTCACTCCGGGAATGAATTCTTTTTCGAAATTTTCCTAATTTTTTGTGTTTTTGTAGGGGGACCCCAAAACGGTGGCAGCTAGAGTTTGTGAGTGAATAGTTTTGTAAAGTAGGTTAAACAAAAAAAAAATAAGCATAGTTAAGAAAACTACCAAAAATAAAATTGTTAAGATAAGACATAAAGAAAACAGGCGCTAATTTTCTTTATAGAAACATAAAATCGTATAGAAAGAGAACCAACATTATAAGAGAGTAGGAAAAAAAAATAAAGCTAATAAAGGTAATTGTTACAAGGAATCAAAGATATTTTAGTTTTTTTTTGGTAAAGCTTTAAATTTCAAAGCTCTCTAATAAAAGTTAATAGAAACAAGAAAGAAAAAGAACTAGTAACAGTTGTTTTTATTAATTATTTTTCTTCAAACATAAAGATCTATATGAGATAAGAAAACAAACAGTATGTATAGATGAGTCTGAGAACTATTGAATTTAACATTAAAAGGCAAAGAATTTACAAACTAAAAATTCATTTCTTTTAATAAACATGAATATTGGCTAAGTGCATAATTTAGGGAAGATGCCATAGGTGCGTAAATCGGGATCACATAGGTAGATGCCATAAAGGATGGCAGCCTGGAATTTTTCTTTGTCACAAATTTTGGTTTGTTTTAATTTTTTTGGGAAACCCTTTTTTTTCTCAAAATTTCTATGCGTACGCCACAAAACGGTAACGGGAAAAACCCCGCCCTAGCCGGGAGATATGGTTTCCATAATTTGTGAGTACCACTAATAAGAGGTGTTCCAGAGAATGTAAAAAATTTTACGCTTCAAAATTCATATTTTTATTATTTTCTGCATTTGAATTAAATTTGCGTTAAAAAAATGTAATCTTTTTGAAAATTGAATCTGTGGTTACTGAGAAATATTTATTTTTCAATGCACTAATTTCTTATGACGCACTCCTTACTAAGTCTATGTATGTTCAATCTGATTCAAACCTCAGAATCGCTCCATTCGGGAGTATATTACACCGCGAATAAATTGTTCTCGTACTACTCTTCTTGTTGTGGGTTTTTACCACAAATAATATGTTATTTAAACAAATAACATATTATGGCATATTTTTGGGATAACATCATCCAGTAATCATAATAGGGTTATTTAATTGCAGCACACTTTTGGGCATTTGTTGGTTTGTTGTTAAATTTAAGTTCTGCTTGTTAAGAATTAACAAGAATGAGAGCGCCAAGTACTTAAATGCAACAACAAAACAGCAAGCAAAAGCCAGGTGTGCAACCCGGAAATATGCCGACCTCACTACTTTGGTGAGTTAAGTAAGACTTATGCAATTTTTGCATAAGTAAAATAAAGAATTGTAGGCCAATTATTTGTAGGCCAAATAATTGTAGGCCAAATATTTGTGGGCCAAGTTTTGTAAAGTAGAGTAAGTTTTTGTTATTGTATTCTGGTATTTATTTTTGTAATGAAATTGTTAGTGTAATTTTTAGTAACCGAGGTATTAAGATATCTAAGATTTTTAAATAAATTCATAATTTGTTCTGAGTTAAAACTGAATACTGCGTGTTAATTATTCGAAAGGGAAAACATACTGGTAAGTATATTTAATCTGGTAATCTTTAAACTTGCTTCATTTTCAGATACAATTGTCACTCAGTTTACAGAGTGTTTTCCCGGGACGGGAAAACTACTTGTAACATTCCCTTCAAAACCCACTTTGAATTATCAGCAGTACAGATCGATGATAATAGATTTTTTTGGTCTGAATTGAATGATACTGATTTAACAAACACGAAGTTTCACTAAGACAGCTTTCGGAGGGTCAATTATCTCAAGAAATATAGATGTCGAATGACCTCCAAGAAGTTATGATTTAACACCTTTAGATTTCTTCTTGTGGGGTTATTTAAAGTCATTGGTCTAAGCCAATAAGCTGCGAAAATTGACACGTTAAAATTGAATATCGAACGCCAACTTCGTGGAATAAAGCCTGATTAATTGAATGGTGGTCGAAAATTGGACTCTTCGTATTCGCCACTGTAAGAGGAGCAAAAGGGGTCATTGGAATGAAATTCTTTTAAGAACGTAATTACATCGACTATACTTCGAAAAGAAATACAGATTTTTTTTTTAAGTTTTGGCGAGGTCAAAGATAATACCCTAACTAGTTTTTGTCAACTCAGACTTCCGCTATAAACAAGAGCCGTAAAATTGTAATACTTACAGTCATGGATCTTTCAAACCGAAACTCGTTTTTCAATTTTGAGTGATACACTTCAAAAGGATGGTCATTTACAAATAGTTGAAAATGTGAATTTACAGGAAGTTGTAGACCCGGCCAGTAGAGAGCGACAACACCAGACAAGACACCAATGACAGCTAAAACAAATATATAAGTTTATCATTACATGCAAAAGCTAATTTCCTTACCAAATAGAATAATCCAAATCATTGAGTATCTTACAATAACGTTTATTATAGCATTTTGTATAGAAATGCATACTTTGTTAATTGACTGGCTTAATCGTGAAATTAGATTCCTTCCATATAACATGCCACAATTATTACATACGGTGAATCGCTCCATAATGGAAATAGTTGCCGGGAGCCAAGTAATCATTAAAAAGTAATTGGCTATAACAGCTGTACCCGCAAAAACTCTAGAAGGATAAAAAATATTATCAGCAAATTTAGCAGAAAGTATCAAAGACACCATGGCGCCGAAAAAACTAATCTATATAAATGTTAACGGTCAAACTAGTTTTTAGGATAAACTAGGCCAAACTAGTTTATCCGGAGTGTGTTAGGATGAACCAGCTTAGCCTAGAAACATTTTAGTAAGTCAGCGTAAGCGGACGGACTTCGGTCGCGTCTATGGATTTAGATCCTCCAATTTGTCCAACATCAGCTTCGCTGAGTTCCAAAAAAATTCTAAGCATTGCCATCGTGTTCAGCATCCTCGAAAATGGGAGGTGACAAATGTTTTACCGATGGAAGACGCGGAATATGCGATTCCCCCATTTTGGGGCGGTTTTTGGCCATTTTAGGGATGGGGTCAACTCCAAAAGAATTTAAACACCACCATCGTGTTCAGCCTCCTCGAAAACGGGGGATGGAGGTGGTGTGGTTGCTGCTTTAAATATTTGTATTTTTCAAGTTTTTTTCCGACTCACAGAATCCACTATAATCCCATTGTACAGAGTTACAAATATGTAACGATCGGACAGGGAAGGCAGTTTTTCATTAACATTTAATAAATGAACATGTTTTAAACATTGAATAATACATGATTTAAAATTGAAAAAAAATCTCACTTATACTCTATTTCAATACGAATCGAACACCGTTAAATTTATAAAAATCGTCGAATCCGTTCAAAAGTTATAAGCTTTTGAAAAAATTTTGTCCTCGAATTTCAATTGCCTATAAAAACAACAAAAAAAAAATTAAAAAAAAATCACTTCATATTTTAATTTCGAGCACATACCACTATCTTAATAACAAAATTTCATTAAAAAATAAAAATATTTTTTTTAAAACTGGCCCAGTTCGTAAATTCTGACCCAATACGAAAAATTAAAATTTTTATATCGAACGATCTGCAACAAAATCCCATGCGCGCCATGCATTTGAACATAAAATACGTAATTGCGTTTGCATATTTGCAAACACACAAAATATTCGAACTTCTTTGTATTTTATTTTTGAAAACTTACTATCGTTATCTTTTCATAAAACCCATGAAAAAATGAAGAATTTAAAATAAAAAAATTATGAAAATCCATTATTATTAAGGAAATACCAACAATTTGAAATTTCACTTTTTTTTTAATTTTAACATAAAAAGTTCAAATCACGACAATTTTGAAAAATGTGGCTTTTGAGCGAAATAAAAAAATATAGGTCTCTTAAAATTGAGCATAGAATGACACCTATAAATTTTAAACAAATCGATGACACTGATGGGTCTGCCTTAATCGATGTGAAAAAAAATTTGCCTTTATAAGAAAAAAATGTTTTTGCATTGATGTAAATAAAATGCTATAGATTTGTAAATTATGACTTTTTTATTGACATATGTATGTATGTATACATGCTTAAAATTTTTAAATGAAATTTTCTATAAGATAGAAGGGCTAACTTTCTAACCCATATAACTAATTCCAGATATAGGACTTCAAAGTGGAAATTTGTTTAAAAAAAACGAAAAACATGGATAACATAACAGCCATATTCTTAATACTATTGGCTCGTTTCATACGTTAAAAATTTTGTTAGACTCTTACTACTATATAAAAAAATTTAAATTGGTTGGCTAACAATTAAAGTTTTTACAAGCATTTATGTGAAGTATGTGCTGTCAAAAGTGAATTTTATTTGAATTTGGCCATTTATATGGAAAATTGAGGCCAATCGAAAAAAATCATTAGCATACTCAGATTGTACGGAATATTTCACTACAGAAAATATTATATTGTTTCTGTTGAACGCACTTGAATTTGAAGAATCACGAAAGGACTCGTCTCATTGCATCAGCCGAATTACATCAGCCGAATTACATCAGCCGAATTACATCAGCCGAATTGCGTCAGTCGAATTGTGTACAGCATTCAAATAACAACAACGATATTGCATCAGCCAAACTGCGTGTTTCGGCGAATTCAAGTCTTAGTTTGTAGCAAAACAAAACATGTACATTGACAATAGAACATACACACATATATAAGTTGTAACATTTAAGGATTTGATCCCATCATCAGATTTAATAGTGAGCTAACAGCAGATGGGGAATCCTTAGTGAGTAGGTTAGATCACGAATCCTTTCAAAATTATTTAAAGTTAATTAAGCCCACTGAAATAGCCAAAGCTCTTAAGAAAAAAAATAATAAAAGAAGCTCGGGAGAAGATAATATGTCCAAGTTTCTTTTGAAGAAAACAAGATATGTTTTCTGGAATTTCCTAGCAATCCTTTTCAACCATACTTTTAGTATAATGTACTTTCCATCTTCTTGGAAATGTGCAAAAGTTGTACCAATTCTAAAACCGAATAAAGATCCAAAAGTGCACAAAAATTATAACTCTCTAACTCTTCTCTCTGACTTCGTCACGTGCAACTTAAATAAGCGGCGTGCAACAATTGCAGTGGCCCTTGACTTTGAAAAAACTTTTGACACAGCCTGGATAGAGGGGATAGTGTACAAAATGTACAGAAAATTCAATTTCGACAGGCATATTTGCAAAATAGTATTAGACTACCTCACAAATAGGTCCTTCTTTGTACACTATAATAATGAAAATTCCATTTATAAGACAGTAACTGCAGGGGTACCCCAGGGCTCAATTCTAGGACCAATCCTCTACAATATCCTTTTGGCAGACATTCCTAACCCAGACTCAGATATATTAACCCTGATTTATGCAGATGACATTTTGTTACTCAGTTCAAATGCAAGGGCCTCAACGGCTTATATTAACATAAATGACCACTTAGAAACTCTGAACAGGTTCTTTATAAAATGGAAACTAAGGTTGAACATAGATAAGTGTGAGAGCACAATTATCAAAGGCCTTAAGAAACACCTATATCCCAATGCTAGGCAATACATCCCCGATATCAAAATAAACGGTGAATGTATTAGACACAGTGAAAAAATTAAGTATTTAGGAGTTATTTTTGATAGAAAATTCACTTTTAAGTCTCATATTGATTACACCCTATCCAAAGCCAAAAAAATATTTATCTGCTACTCGAACTTGTTTCGAAGGGCAAAATACCTTAAACATGAAATAAGATTAAATTGCTACAAGCAAATTATTAGGCCCATTATAGGTTATGCGTTCCCCATATGGTTTGATATCTCGTCAGCCCAAATGGAAAGACTTAGATTATTTGAAAGATACATCCTCAGGGTTTGCTTAGGTATTCCAGCTAAGCGATGCTCGGATGGCACTTTTAAAAGTACTCCCAATAAAATAATTTACTACCTTGGTAGGACAAAAAGAATAGATTCCTTTCTCGTAGGATTAGCATTGAAATTCTTAGGAAAATTACTTTTCGTTAGTAACGATCTACTAGATAACTACCTAAATAAGGAAAGAGATATAGTATACCCAATTTTAGAAAATTATATGTCACCCATATATCTTAGTGCAGAGATTCTTAAACTGTGGTCCGCGGACCCCCGGGGCTCCGCGAAGCCATTCCAGTGGTCCGCGACACAATTTTGACATCAAATAATTTTACATCATCGAACTTTTCGCTTTATTCAAATAACTCATTTATCAAAAATTATTTTTAAAAAAACAAAGTGTGCATTTACTTTTGTTCAAACCCGGGATGCCCAGCACCTAACTCTTGCCACTCTTTCCACTCTTTTACAACATCATCAATTTTTGTAAATTTCAGTATGAATCTACAAGGTGCAGCTTCATATAAATTTAAACTTTTTATCTTCAACTTTAAATTTATGTGAAGCTGAAGCGACTATAAAAAAAAATGGAATTATGGTCAAAACGCATTCAAAAGTGTGTGTATGAGTCTTTTCCAACACTCGGCGATTTTATAGAATTTCCTTATAGAGAACTCAATAATGAAACTCGGCTGCTTTTTGTCGAACATTTAATGGCTCTAAAAATCAGCTTCCAAAAGTATTTTCCTTGTCCTGCTTCTGTTAACGATGGGATCAGGGACCCATTTAACACAGATGTTAGTAATGCTAAGCAATTATCGACATTAAAGCAAGATATGCGCGTGGATATCTCTTGCGATACGTCTTTGAAACTAAAGTTCAATAAAATTGAGCTAACTAACTTTTGGTTACTCTTAAAATCCGATTACCCTGCAGTTGCAAATAAGGCCCTCCAAAACTTGTTTCCGTTTTGTACAACGTATTTGTGTGAAAAGGCTTTTTTGCCTGAGCTAAACAAGTGCAACTTGTGAGTAGAAAAATTGAAGACAGCGATATGTGTTCGTCAATTCGACGAAGATTATCCATCCAGGGTTAAAAAAGATTTGAAAAAAAAAATTTATTTTCTTAGCTTTATTTTGACCAAGAAATATTTGTCTGAGTTTAATTTACATACATACTTTGAATTGTAACTTTTTTAATTCCTTTACATTTCCACAATTTTTATTCATTTTGTGTTTTAATTACATGAAAATCCTAATAAAAAATGTTTGCCCTTATAAACGAGTAAGTAGTGTCTGTAGGCTTGTCAACTTTAAGACCTTAGGAAACCGGACATAGTGTTGAAAATATCTTTAAAAAACGGAAAAATTAAAGCCAAAAAAAAATTAATTCGTTCCCTAACCTCGTCAGATAACCGGACATTTTATGTTTGGTTGAGTTTGACAACCGGACCAAGCTCTCAAAAACCAGACTGTCCGGGTGAAAACCAAACGGTTGGCAAGCCTGAGTGTCTTTGTCATTATTGAGCCCAAAATTAAGCTTTAGAACGACGTCAAATGTCTAGGGTTGGGGTGGGGTCCGCAAAAAAATTTTATCTCGATAAGGGGTCCTCGGACTACATAAGTTTAAGAACCCTTGTCTTAGTGTATTAAATAATAATAATAATCTGTACGCAGGTAAAAAACTATTGTTTTACCACAGCAGGTACAAAACACTTGACGTTAGAAATACAGTGTACAGCACTGGGCAATTTCTATAATATTAATGATTCACGTATCATGTGACAAGTTAAAATACGAGTTCTTTACCTGTTGTTATATAGTTATAGGTAGTTATAAGTTATTGTCTAGTTTTAAGTAAAAATATATTAATGAAATTTCCTTTTTTAAACTTTTTTGAAAAAGAAATTCTAATGTAAACTTTGTATCTTATAATTAAAACTATGTAGTAAAATAAAACCTTTGTTATTTTTACAAAATAAGAAATATTAATTAAGAAATTCTTGGATAAATACGAATGTATGTTAAGAAAAAATAAAATGTAAAGTAATGTAATTTAAGACAATATATACTGTAAATATTCAAAGAAATTAAATAAAGAACCGTTATGCTGGATTTGATCTTAGTCTTTTGATGATATTTCGTGTGACAAGTTGGGTTAAATAAAGTTGAAATAATTAAAATTTAAATAATTAAAAACTTAAATAAAGTGTTTTATTTTGTTATTTGCTCTTAATGATCTAACAGGTTATGGGCCCATATTATGTCTATTGAGTGATAAACCTTTGCAAATTATTTATTTAAAAAAGTGGAACAAACAAAAGTAAAAACTTTAGAAGATGAAAAAAGTGAAAAGAAACATTAAGCCTTTTGATGGGGAAAAATATTCAATTTGGAAGTTTACATTTAGGGCACTTTTATCTGAAATAGATGCTCTAAAAGTAATTGATGATGAGGTACCAGAAAACGTTTCTGATGAGTGGAATAAAATTGAGCGATGTGCCAAAAGTGTTATAATTGAATATTTAAGCGATTCTTTCCTTGGTTTTGCAAGCAGTGAAAGCACTGCAAAACAAATTTTTAAATATTTGGATGCCATATTTGAAAGAAAGAGCTTAGCGTCGCAGTTAGCTGTAAGAAAGAAATTTCATTCGTTAAAACTAAAGGGTGAATCCCCACTATTGAATCATTTCAATATTTTTGACGAAATGATAACTGAGTTGTTAGCTTCAGGAGCTAAAATTGAAGAGATGGATAAAGTGTTTCACTTGTTGTTAACTTTAACATCATCTTATGACGGCGTTATAACCGCGATTGAGACATTAGGTCCGTTTGAGCCGGATTTTGTAGTAAAAAATTAAAACTGTAATTTCTCTGACTAGTCTCACCACCACAATTATCGGCTCGAACATTTTAAAACTATTGCTTAGTATAAATTAAGAGATTTGGTGTATTTGTTATAAGTTTTTTAGAAAACTTTTTTATACTTTTTTAACATTATACAAATTTTCAAAATATAAAGCAGTAACAAACAATAAATACTGTCATAGTTTCAATGAAATATACAATAAGCTTAAAAAATTATAATACTTTACCGTTCATGAGTCGCAGGTTTCAGAGATTTATAAAGATTTATCCAGTCGTACTGAAAATCACCCAATTTCAATCTTCCAAACATCACAGTGAAAAAACTAAAATCGCGGCTTGTCATTACCATAGATTAAAAATGTAAACCGAATGTTCATACAAATTTTGCCATAAGGAAAAAAAAAACTTTCCTTAAAATTCATCGAACAAAAATTTAAAAAAAGTTAGTGGAAAAAAAATATTCCCGCTGCTTTAAAAAGAGTTAAAATCTCGTGCAATACAAAAACTTTTCATTTCGTATGGGTTTCTAAGGAATTTAAGTTAAATTTAACAGTTAATTAGTGAAGAAAAATTTTTTTGTTCAAACAAAAATTTATTTTCGATGGAATTGTACAAAATAATTACGCAATTCACAGTTCATTGTAAAATTGGAACGTGACAAAATTACAATGTGTCAAATCATACAACTGTGAGCTGAAAAATTTATTGCTTACAAAGTTTGTTTCTGTCACTCTCTTTTCTCTATACGATCCTCTCACTTAAAGGCATGTTGAAATTTATCGACTAGTTGTAATTAGCATTTATATGGGATACAATAACAATACAAATTACAATCTCGTAAAATATTGTAAAATTAGAACATTGCAAATTCACCAGCCCAATTTACAATGACCTGTGAATCGCATAAGTGAAAAATGGGGTAATTTTGTTCTAGCTACATTTTCAATTTCTTATTTTAAAACTGTGCGCATCGAAAAACAACATCTTTGAAATATTTATCTGGTTGACTATCATACAATCATTCAACTTTACGATTCCTTTTCAATCAAATATCGCTCATCTATTTAATTGAATAAATGAGCATTTACCAAAAATGTTGTGATTTCAAGCTTTTTGTTATGTAGCTCCTTCTTAACGCAACCTTTCAACAAGTGAAAAAAAATGAAGTACTGAAAAATATTTTATAAGGCAAGTATTGGACAGATACAATTGAGACATGAAATTTTCTTTCCCTCGCTAGTCAAAAGTGAGTTTCTAGTCTCGTTGCCTACGATTTTGACAGTCTTCAATTTTTAGCCACAAGAAATTTGTCTGGGTGAAAAATTAAACTCTTTTTTGGAGGGGAAGTGATCAGCTGTTTTCTTACTCTCATTCTTTGCTTCTCAACCACCACATTTTTTCCGGCTCGAACGCCTTTTGTGGTAAAACTTTATAAATATTTACCTATTTTTTCCGTCTCGAACGGACCAATTATCTGAAGATAATTTAACATTGGCATTTGTGAAAAATCGACTGCTAGATCATGAGATCAAATTAAAAAAGTGATAGTAAAGATACTAGTGCAAAAACATTCATTCCGTTTGTAATAATAAAGAAAATAGCTTTAAGAATAAATACAAGCACAAGCCTTTCAAAAATAATTTTAAAATAAACAAGAAGTGTCATCACTGTGGAAAAATTACCCACATTAAAAAAGACTGGTTTGCATTTAAAAAAATTTCAGGAAATCAAAATCATGAAAAAAATAAGCAAGTGCAAATCGGAACAGCTCAAAACGGTTTCGCTTTTATAATGAGAAGGAACGTGACATTTCCAGGAATTGGAAATATGTCATTTATTCTGGATTCTGGAGCATCAGATCACATAATTAATGACAGTAATTTGTTTGTTGACTATGTCAACCTGGAGCCACCAATCGAGATTGCAGTAGCAAAATGCGGAGAACACATTTATTCTTAGCCCCCCCCTAGCGCTTCATTAGCCCCCCCTAGCGCTTCATTTGCCACCCCAAGCGCTTCATTTGCCCCTAGCATTTCATTTGCTCTTCACGCGTTTTTTAGGAAAACTTCAAAAACAAAAGAAATTAGAAAATTATATTTATAGTTTATACTACTTAGGTTTAAAGTTTATTTTTTTTTTAAACAATAACAATTTAAAATAGATGTACTCTGCGATCTTTCAGGGCATTGAATCTTTTTAAAACCATGTCTATATCTATAGACTCAAGACGTTTGTGCTCGAAAGCCAGGAACGATAATTATTCAGCCTATCAGTCAACATGCCTATTCGTCGTGGCCGTATAATTCGTGTTAATGCCGAAAATGACGATTCGCATACTTCCGTTCCAGCCGGGAAAGTTTCGATGGTTGCAAAAAGATTGTACACTTTTTCCATTACTTGACGCACCTTATACAGCTAAGTCAGCACCACTGTCTTAATTTTTTTTTGTTCCGGCTTTTTAAATTTGTTTAATTGATCATTCTCCGAACGAATTCTATCTATATATTCTTTGGCCATTTTGAGCTCAATTTCACGGTAACTGTGTGGTGGAGCGCTAGCGCTTCATCACCCAACTTTTCGCGAGCTGCCGTCGATGACTTAGGTTTTATTTAATTTTAATTTTCAAAGTATACAATTTTTCCCTCCATTGAAATGCAACTTCTTTTACGTTGCCGTGTGAAGCGCTAGCGCTCCACCACCACCGTTTCCGCGGACAGACGCTTGTTTATTTTTTTCCTGCTAACGGGTTCGTCGCACGGTTAACCTAACAAATAATTTTCTTCTTTTGTTTAAAAAAGTATTTATTTATAAAAATTTAACTTTAATTTTATTGTTCTTTGTTTTTTTCGCGACGAAAAAAAAACACGACGACTTTTTACGTAGTAACGCCAAGTAAAAAGAAAAACCACCGTCGATGACGCAACTCTCCCAGCAACTGACACGCGTTCCTTCTCATCATCAAAAAAAACAATGGCTACCGAAACTTCGAAATGACGCGTTGTCCAGCCATTTCTTCTTGACCCGAACGCACGTACGCCAATTTCGAATGACAGACCAGAAATGTCATTCCGACATTCTGACATTTCTGGTATGACTCTCGAAATTCCAATGCCAGTGTACATCAGATTACACTCTGCCGTTACAAAACAGTTTTTCGAAATCTGCTGTGGTTGGTTACAAAAACTGAAGGCACTACTTTCTAATATCCTTCGCGTGAAATATACCAAGTCGTTTATTGTTCATGTCTGCTAGCTCATAATAAGCCGTACCCATTCTCTTAATCACCTGAGCCTTCTCGAAAACATTTGCCAATTTTGCATTAAAGTGATCGGAAGCTTTGCTTTGAGCAAAACTCCTACGATACACAATTTGACCGATTTCGAAACGAACTGGCCGTGAACGCATATTATAATTTTTAGCATTTGTATCATAGGCCTTTTTCAAATTCTCTCGCACACTTTCGCGAATCAACTCAGTTTTCTCCTCGTGTCTGATGTCAGCGGTCGGATCTTCAATAAGTTTTAGTTTTCGCAAAACTTCAAAAGACGTTGCGTGGCAGATCATATTTTGACCGAAGACAACAAAGTATGGAGAGAAACCCGAGGACGAGTGTACTGAGCTTCTGAGAGCAACGCTAATAGCAAATAATTTTTCATCCCAATCTTTCTGATTTGGGTTAATGTAGGCTCTAACAGCAGCAATGACTGAACGATTGACTCGTTCAACGGCATTAGATTGCGGGGAATAGTTGGCAGTATAATTATGCGTCACACCATAATTCTTTAAAAGGTCTTTGAAAAGTTTAGATCTGAATTGAACACCATTGTCAGAGGTGATGACTTCAGGAACACCAAAAATGGCAAAAATTCGCTTTTCAAGAAAATCAACAATCTTGTTGGCAGTGAAACTCCTGATTGGCTCTAAGAAATGAAATTTGGAAAGATGGTCGAGAACAATCACCATGCCCACGTTTCCTGATCGTGATCTTGGATAAGGTCCAAGAAGGTCTACGTAGAGTTTTTGAAAAATTCGGACAGACGTAGCCTGCTTACCCATAGGAGGACGAAGTATGTGATTTGGGGCTTTGGTTTGCTTGCAAATTTCACACGATAGAACGTGATCTCGCACTTGTTTAGACATACGTGGCCAGAAATAAAAGGTTTTAAGTTTGGTTAACGTTTTCCCAATTCCACCATGAGAACTCTTCGGATGATCATGTGCTCTTAGAATGAGATCTTGTCTCATTTCCAAAGGAACCCATACCTTCCATGATTGCTCTTCCTGAATCGGATCACCGCTAGCAAATTCGCAACGCTTATAAATTATCCCATCTATAACTTGTATATCTGGTTGCTTACTTGGCTCTTTCTGAAATTCCTCAATCATCTTTAAATAAAATTCGGTCTTAAAAAATTCCGAATTAAAATCAATTTCGAAAAATTGGTCTGTTTCTGACGCAGTCAGAGACGAAATGTGGAGGCTTTCCTGAGAATAAGTTCTCGATAAAGTATCAGGAACCACGTTTTGGCTGCCTTTCCGATGAAGAATGGTAAATTTGAAGCCCTGCAACTTCAGTGCCCAGCGCGCAAGTCTGCCATGCAAATCGGTTTGGCTCATGAGCCATTTTAACGAAGCATGATCGGTTATAACTTCGAATTCATGTCTTTCGACATAAGCTCGAAATTTTTTTATGGCCATAACCGCCGCAAGACATTCTTGTTCGGAAACAGTATAGTTTCTTTGCGCTTGGTTGAACTTATGGGACATGTATGCAATGGGAACTTCATCACCTTCATCGGTACGTTGTGCCAAAACCGCTCCAACGCCAAATTGACTAGCATCACATTGGATAGAAAATGGACGAGAAAAATCAGGACTATGTAGCACTGGTGCACTACTTAAACTATTTTTGAGGGAGTCGAAAGCAGCAATTGCGTCTTCGGTCCAAACAAATTTACGAGCCTTTTGTAACATATTTGTCAAAGGGGTAGAAATTGAAGCATAATTTTGCACAAACCTTCGGTACCATCCACAGACACCTAGAAAGCGACGAAGTTGTCTAACTGTTTTTGGACGAGGAAATTCTTTTATCGCTTTTACCTTGTCCGGATCGGTACTTATTGTTCCATGTCCAATGACATGACCAAGGTAGTGAATTTGTTTGAGCAAAAATTTGCTTTTCTCTATATTAATTGTAAGGCCAGCACGTTTAATGCAAAATGCTACTTCTTGCAGAAGCGAAATATGGTCATCGAAAGTTTCGGTTATTAACAACAAATCGTCTAAGTATACAAATACTTTAGTTCGCAAATGGGCAGGGATTACCTTGTCCATGAGACGGGTCATGGTCTGCGGCGCATTACATAAGCCAAATGGCATTGTAACAAATTGGTATAGAGGTCGGTTGGGGACAGTGAAGGCTGTCTTATCCCTTGACGCTTCATCCAACGGAATTTGCCAGAAGGCATCCTTCAGGTCTAAGCTTGAAATAAACTGTGCCTTCGGGAGCCTGCTGAGAATTCCGTCGATGAGCGGCAAAGGATAAGCATCCTTCACTGTGACCTCATTGACTTTTCGTGCATCGAGACACATACGAACTTTACTCGGTTTAACGATTAATGCAACAGGAGATGACCATGCGCTTTGAGATTCTTCGATAACGCCAAGAGAAAGCATTCTATCGATCTCCGCAAAAAGAAGTTTTTCAACGCCTGGTGAAACAGAAAAATGCCTTTGTTTTATAGGCTTCGCTTGACCTACATCAATGACGTGGCTTATAAAATTTGTTCGGCCTAACCCTTTTTCAGAAAAAGAAGGAATTAATAAAATGGTTGCATTTAAATTTGCTTGCTGTCGAGCATTTAATACATGATGATTGGAGTCCAACTCCGCAATGTTCAAATTAACAGAAATCGGAATATCCTCATGAAAAAGATCACTTGCCAAACCGAAAGTCTTCACAAAATCAACGCCCAAATATAAGTCTTGAGAAAGAGTTGGAATTATCAGAAATTTGAGAGGTTTGGTTATTCCTCTAAAAGTAATAAAAGTTTCAACGAAACCCAATGCAAAATGATTTGTTCCATCTGCAGTTTTAAGGTTAGTCTTGACTTTGTGCCAAGGGTGTTGGTTATCTTCTAAAAACCTTTTAGCTAGATTGTTGGCTAAACAACTGACAGAGGCACCAGTATCGACTAGTCCTTCAATTTTTTCTTTAAAAATTAAAATTTGAGCATAGGGACGTAAATCATCCTTAGGTTTATCAGAAACCACTGAAGAACAAATAAATTTTTTCTTCGCATTTAAATTTTTCCAAAATTTTCTCAATCGTAAAGTAGAACGTTTCTTATGCGTTGACTCCGGTGAAGCAATGACTTCATCAGAAAAAATTCGCTTACGGGCGGCTTTATATTCCTGCCAACGAATGTGCAGAGGTTTAAAATGTCGAATAGGTAAAACTGTAGAGGGTGGTTTAATTTCAGGTTTATTTTCAAATTGCAAAGTAGGATTAACTGTTTTCAAAATAACTGTTGTGGTTTGGCATGCCGCATCACTTTTTAAGGTGGTGGTGGTGCGGTTGGCAACTCTAAAAAATGGTTATTCGGGAGATCTTCTGTGTTAACGTTTACTTCCGATACGTTGCGTGCAGCTTGGAAGTTTCTGGTCGACCTGCCGTACTCTTCATCCAACAACTCGCGTTTTTGAACAAATGTTCGAAGCTGTCTAATATTTTCGATAGAGACATAGAGAAGACTGCGTCTAACGTCGAGACGTAAGTTTCGTTGAACGATTTCCAACAAAGTTGCTGGTTCAAGAGGACGTTGCAATTTATCGCAGAGCTGAAGAACAGATTCATAAAATTCATCGAATTTTTCATCATATTTTTGTTTCCTTTGACGAATCAAATCCATTATGTCTAAATCTGTTCTCCGATCTCGAAATTGACCACGAAGTTCTGTGCACAGAGTTTCCCAATCTATTTGAGTCACACCACGGTGATAGCGCCAAAACCACTCCAACGCTTTCCCAGCAAACAAAATGTGTGCATGATTGCACAAGGCGTCAAAATCACCTCGCAAACTTTGAACGGTCAGAGAATGTACTCGGTATATAAATTTATCGACGGACAAAGCGTCTTCTTTGCCACTAAAAGTGACTTTCCAATTGGAAATAAGATTTGAGACTTTCTCTGAAGCCATAAAAGGTGGAACTGACCTATGGAGAGTTGAAGTGCCTTGAGCAAAATTGCTGTGGGTTGCTTGTTGGTGATGGTTTTGATGGAAAACGGGTGGAGGAGGAAGCTGAGGGTTATATGGAGGAAGTCCAAGTGAAAATGGAGAATTGTTGATCACATTTCTAGGAGCCTGGTGTATGTCAGAAGAACGACCAAAAGTCACAGGTGGATTTGGATCTCGATTCAGATCAAGAGGTGCATTACTGACGGCGTTTAAATTCATTTTAGCCAGTTGAGCTTTCACAGCTTCGTCAATCAACTTTTGCAACTGTGCGTCTGAAAACTGAGAAACATTAGTTTGCGCACTTGCGTGATTGGACAAGTCTGTGGATAATGGATGCACTCCTGACATGTTGAGATTATGTGCAGGTGTCACTGAAATATTTTGATCCATTAAGTTTTTGTAACTTCGGGTTACGGGCCGACTATTTTTAGTGATCGTACCTGTGTGGGTAGTAGCTGGTGTTATGGTAAAGGACTCCAATCCCAAATTAGGAATGGGCTTGTATGGCTTAACTTTTTTAGTACTGCACAACGCCTGACAGAAAGGGCAGTTGCGAGTCTCCTGCAACCAATTGGAAATGCATTCCGTATGGAAAATGTGGAAGCAGGGAGTTATACTAAAATTTTCGCCATCTAGCATTTGTTGCTTGCACACCACACAGGGATTGTCAGGGATTTCACCCAGAATGGACAAATTCTCATTACTACGATGCAGAGGCATTTTTCACGTAACTCAAAAACCGAATCCGCGACCGAGATGAAAGGTATCGAACAACCGAAAGTTAAAATTTTGTAATAAAAAAAAATGGCCGAAAGTTAAATTTATGAATACCCCGTGGAATTTCCACTAAATTACCAAATATCAAATTTTAAATTATATCGTTGTTTAAATTTTTAGCAAAAATCTACATTTGTGCAAAAAAAAAATTTTCAAATGTCAAATCTTTAACGCTTTATACCTTTAAATTTTTAGCATAGCTACATTATGCAAAAAAAAATTCCAAAATGTTAAATATTCGCTTTATAAAATTTTTTTGATTTATAAATTTTTAGAAATTCTTTAAGAGAATGGTTTGTGGTGGAGCGCTAGCGCTTCATCACCCAACTTTTCGCGAGCTGCCGTCGATGACTTAGGTTTTATTTAATTTTAATTTTCAAAGTATACAATTTTTCCCTCCATTGAAATGCAACTTCTTTTACGTTGCCGTGTGAAGCGCTAGCGCTCCACCACCACCGTTTCCGCGGACAGACGCTTGTTTATTTTTTTCCTGCTAACGGGTTCGTCGCACGGTTAACCTAACAAATAATTTTCTTCTTTTGTTTAAAAAAGTATTTATTTATAAAAATTTAACTTTAATTTTATTGTTCTTTGTTTTTTTCGCGACGAAAAAAAAACACGACGACTTTTTACGTAGTAACGCCAAGTAAAAAGAAAAACCACCGTCGATGACGCAACTCTCCCAGCAACTGACACGCGTTCCTTCTCATCATCAAAAAAAACAATGGCTACCGAAACTTCGAAATGACGCGTTGTCCAGCCATTTCTTCTTGACCCGAACGCACGTACGCCAATTTCGAATGACAGACCAGAAATGTCATTCCGACATTCTGACATTTCTGGTATGACTCTCGAAATTCCAATGCCAGTGTACATCAGATTACACTCTGCCGTTACAACTGGATGCCCAAATCGCCCAATGGGTGCAGGTTTTCCAAATCCATTTCATCAGCTGTATCGATAGCTGTGAGAATGCCATTGTTTGTAACAAAGCGATTGGTCATTTCAATTAATACGATATCGATTGTTTTGTAGAATGTTGATTTCAGCATGATGATCGATTCGCTTCGTTCACCCAGTGTTTCTTCAACAACTGACTCTTTCAGCATTTTTGACTGCTGCATATTCCGAATTGGACGATTTGAGGCGTGAGCTGATTCTGTGGGCTTTAATTGTTCCAACAGATCTATCGTTTGAAAATAGTATTGATCGAAACCATTTTGTGATCTAATTTTTTCAAGCATTGTAAAAACAGCTCTAATGAGTGACATAGCATCTTTGTATCCCATTGCTCGGCCTTGAATCGCTTTCGTTACTGGTTCAATCGATTGCAATAAATCCTTCATAAACACTAATGTGAAGACAAATTCCAACGATACCATCACGTGTGACAAACCGACTGCTATTGCTACGTCATCACCATCGAATCGTTCGCCAACCATTTGAGGCAAAGTATTCATAATATGGATATAGTTTTCAAAGATGGATTTAGAAGGACGTAAATGGCCAACCCAACGAGTTTTGATTAATTTCAAAATGGAATGGCCTTCATAATGTTGTTGTACTTTGTGGCGACGGAAATATTTCGAAATATGTTTTGCCCGAAAATATTAAAATACGCATTAAGCACACTAGATATTCATATATGTTAGTTTACACAAAAAATAATCTTATTTCTCAAATACTTTTTTCTATGTATTTTAAGGCGTAGATTCCAAAAATACTAATCATTTTTTTTCTTTTTAAGAATCGTTTTCGAGATATCCACAAAAAAATATACATATGTACATACATACATATATAATTAAAGAAATAAAAAAAAAACATATATGCACCGTCTCAAAAGTCCAAGCCTAAATTTAACAGCATTGTTGGATTTATCTTTTATAGGGAACAATTGAACATATAGGGTGTTTTTTTTAGAGGTATAGAACTTTAAAATGGAATAAAACAAAGATGAATTTTTTAAATAGACATGAAAATTACTTTATTCGAAAGACAATCTTCTGGCATTATAATTTAAATATGACTTCTGGCATATGAACGCCACGGCTAGCTCGGACGTAGTCTAAAATGGAGGTCCAATTTTCAAGGTATATCGCGAATTACGCGAGTAATGTTGGCTTCGAAGTATTGAATCGTAGCTGGCTTATCGACGCATACTTTTGGCTTCACATAACCCCAAAAAAAAAAATTAAGGTGTGATATCACAAGATCTAGGCGGCCTTCTTGACTTCATAATTGCAAAAATCATGTGAATTTTGAGTGAAAATAAAGTTGAAATTTTAGTGACTATAATAAATTTGCACAATTTGGACGCGTTGTTCATGCGTCAACCTGTTCATGATGAAATGGCAAACCAAACTGAATATAAATGACATTAGAGTTGCCAGATTTGACCACAAAATCCCAGTTTTATCTCTATTCGAAAAACAAACCTCTAAAAAAACACCCTTTATAAGACAATAAAATATCTTTTACGAATTAGTTCCTTATTTAATTACATAGTCAATGGCCTACACTCACGGTAAAAAAAAACGCCGATTTGAATTTTGCAAGAAGTTTTAAATTTTGATGCGTAAAATATCTACTCTTGTTTAACGGTTTTATGTTTGTTAGATACTGTTACTAGGGACAAGTTCTGAGTATTTTCAAAACTGTCCACCTAACAATAATAAATTCTAGGACCCTTTTCCAAATAAACACATAATTGCTAGTTTTATAATCAGAAATTACAACTTATTTATATAAAAAAATATATTGTTTTTTGTAGTTTTTTTCACGCATTTTTAATTTCTCACATATTCTTTAATTATTTTAAATAATACAGTAAAATTGATTTCAATACCGCGTAGGGCCTATTTTTGCCTTGATGACGTTTTCCATTCGAAAAGGCGTTTTTTTTTTTGACCGTTAGTGTATATGCGGGAATGCATGAAAATATGGAAATTACCCATTTTCATTGATTTTAGAATAGCACTCACAGATTTTGTTCGACTTGGACAAAATTACACTTCAAATATTTGTAAAATAATATTTTTGTGTTCAAACGGAGTAATTGAAATTTAGTGACTTTTAAAAAAGACCAAAAAAGTAGCTTTTTGTGAACTTTGATCGCTTGTAACTCTACCCAAAATTTTTCAAAAAAAACGTTATATATAGTAAAATTTTTTGTGCCCCCCAAGCAAAGGCGGGTAGGTACGGGCCTGGTTCCAGCCAACACTCTCTGTTAAGAAAATGCAAGATGCTGGTATAACTGTTGAATTTAATTCAGGAGGTGTCAAAGTCAGTAAGGATGGTCAAGTTATTATTGATGGTAAATATATAAATAATGTACCAACAGTTTATTTTATATTATATAAAAAGGTATATGTAAATAATTTATCAAAAAATAATGAATATCGATTGTGGCATGAGAGATTAGGACATATTAGTAAAGGGAAGTTTTTAGAAATAAAAAGCAAAAATATGTTTGAGGATACTAACATTTTGAAGAATGTTCAACCAAATAGTAAGATATGTGAGGCTTGTATAAATGGAAAACAAGCCAGACTACCTTTCGAAAAGTTCAAAAATAAAGATCATATAAAGAGACCTTTATTTATAGTTCATTCAGATGTCTGTGGCCCAATAACACCTTCTACCATTGATGAGAAGAACTATTATGTAATTTTTGTTGACCAGTATACGCATTACTGCGTAACTTATTTAATTACGTATAAGTCTGGCGTTTTTGCCGTTTTTAAAGACTTTGTAACAAAAAGTGAAGTACATTTCAACTTAAAAGTTGTGAATCTATACATTAATAATGGTAGAGAATATTTGTCGAATGAGATGAAGGATTATTGTGTTCAAAAAGGCATCAGTTACCACTTAACAGTTCCCCATACTCCACAATTGATTGGTGTGTCTGAACGTATGATCAGAACAATAACAGAAAAAGCTCGTGCTATGGTCAATGGAGCGAAATTGGACAAAAGTATTTGGGGCGAAGCTGTTTTAACAGCTACTTACTTAATTAATAGAAGTTCAAGTAAAGCGTTGAGAGACAATCCGAAAACACCATATGAAATGTGGCATAATAGGAACCCCAATTTAAAATATTTGAATGTATTTGGTTCGACAGTATATGTACATTAGATCGGTTCAAAAAAAAACTTTTTGATTTTTTCACAATGTATCAGTGGATTACTATAGCCCTATATGTCTGGGCAAAACAACCCATAAGGATTTTCATAAATTTTGAAAACTGGAATGCCGCCGCCTGTTTTAAGTTGCCTACCCATTTTCGAAAATATTGATTTAAAAAATGGTGCAAGCTAAAGAGGTTATCAAATTTTGCAACAAAGTGGGTATGCTTTTCGAATTATTATTATCCTTATTTTTTCTTATAAAAAATTTGGAAATTGCCCGGACAAAAATTAAAAAATGCCGATTTTCTACTTTCAAGAGAAACCCGTAAACCGCATATCGATATCCTCTTTCAAAACCAAGATGAAATAAAAAATAGAAGTGACAGGTCATATTGGGTAGAAGCAATAAAAGATAAGCTTAATTCGCATTTTTAAAATAAAACTTGGTCTCTTGTAGGATAACCTGAAAACAAGAACATAGTTGATTGTAGATGGGTTTTTACAATAAAGCACGACGAATCAGGTAACTTAGTTAAATATAAAGCTAGGCTAGTTGCACGTGGTTTCACACAGGAATATTTAATGGATTACGATGAAACATTTGTTCCAGTAGCAAGAATTTCTAGCTTTCGGTTCATATTGTCTTTTTCTAACCAATTTGGTTTAAAAATTCATCATATGGATGTGAAGACTGCCTTCCTAAATGGCATATTAAAAGAAGAAATTTATATGACGACTCCTCAGGAACTATTATGTGGTCCGAATGAAGTCTGTAGGTTAAATAAAGCCATTTATGGACTTAAGCAAGCAGCTAGATGTTGGTTTGAAGTTTTTGAGAGAGCATTAATAGATATAGGTTTTGTAAACTCTGCTGTAGATCGATGTATATACCTTCTCGATAATGGTGACATACAGAAAAATTTGTACGTGCTATTATATGTAGATGATTAGGTAATAGCAACAGCAAATATTGACACAACGACCAAATTCAAAAATTATTTGATGAATAAATTCAGAATGACTGATTTATTCGAGATTCGACCTTTTATTGGAATATAAATCGAAAGACATGATGACCAGTTATGTCTAAGTCAGTCCGCTTACATTAAAAATGTTTTAAATAAATTTTAAATGGATGACTGTAAGCCAGTCGGTACCCCACTTCGAAGTAAACTAAATTATGAAGCATTAAGTTCAGATGAAAAATATGATGCACCATGTCGTAATTTAATTGGGTGTTTAATGTATATTATGCTCTGCACACGACCGGATTTGAGTACATCTGTAAATATTTTGAGTCGATATAGCAATAAAAATAATAAAGAATTATGGCAATGTCTAAAAAGAGTTTTAAGATACCTAAAAGGTATGATTTAAAATTAAATTATGTTAAAAACCTAAATTTTAAAGAAATAATTATTGGCTATGTTGATTCTGATTGGGGTGGTTGTAAAACGGACTTCTTCTGTCCTGTACTACTGGTTATTTATTTAAAATGGTTGAATCATGTTTAATTTGTTGGTATACAAAGAAACAAAATTCTGTTGCAGCTTCATCTACTGAAGCAGAGTATATGGCATTATTTGAAGCCGTTAGAGAAGCTTCGTGGTTGAAATCATTAATGAAAAGTGTAAAAATTGATTTAAAAGAACCAATAAAAATATATGAAGACAATCAAGGTTGCATAAGTATAGCAAATAATCCCTCATGTCACAAAAGATCAAAACATATCGATATAAAGTATCATTTTTCAAGAGAACAAGTTGAAAATAAACTAATTAGAATTGAGTATATTCCCACAGATAAGCAACTGGTAGATATTTTGACAAAACCATTACCTGTAGCCAGATTTTTGGATTTTGGATCTCAACCAGTGGCGTGGCGTGGCGTTTTCAGCTGGGTGTTCAAGGTGTATATGTTGTTTAACAGGTTCCCTGTCCCCATACAAAAGTGTAAATTTAACGCTCCACGTCCAGCTATTTTTTTCTTTTATGTCGGAACAAAAGATGTAGCTTCAATTCAATTAAATATTTGAAAAATTTCAAATTTTTTCATATGTTTATAATCTTTATATGTGCTTCCACGTCCTATACAAAAAATTTAATTAGCTTGCCTCCTTCATAAAAATAATGTGCTAGAATATAAGTCCCAAAATTGTGCATTGTGCACATGTGATTCATGGACGTACCAGACACGGTACAAAATCGGTGACATGAATCATATATGATTCATCGGACAGGGAACCTGTTAAATATGAATTCCTATTCTTAGTTTTTTCCAGGACCATGACGGGGACGTAATAGGCTGAGATCCCATTTTTATTTATTTATTTCTTTTTTTGTATTTGTTTATATTTTTTTAAAATTTTTTTAACGTGATTTTTTTTATAAGAAAATTTCCTGAACCTCATCATAAAAGCTGTTTTTGCATTTTATTTCCTTAAGAAATACTTTTTCTATGGAAATTAAAGCCAGTCCGACAATCTCTGTTCGCACATAGTAGTTCTCTTGCAACTAAGCTACTTGAAGTTGGAATTGTCAAAATTAAGGAACTTAGCTTGAAAATTTCTGCAAACGTATCTTTCGAGTCTAAATTCAAAATAATTTCGGGTAAATCATTGATGAAAATGCTACGAAACTGTTCACACGAGAAAAATACACTCAACTCATTGCTTAGCTTAACAAATTCGAAGAAGGGGGCATATGAAATTTTAAGGCTTTCAAAAGCTTCGTCTGAAAAACTTCTTTCGAAATTGAGAAACTTTTTTGAATGAAACAATTCCAAAAATTCTGACCTTTTTAACGACTTAAATCTTATATCCATTTGTGTTGACAAAGTATCAATTATTTCAAAAAATGAAAAGCTGAGATTCAAAATCCGCCAATTCCATATTTTGCGTAAGGAGAAAAACGCAAAAACTGTTCCACTGAATGTAACTATTGTAAAAACTGATTGATTGATCCCTTGAAATATTTGTCAAAAACTATTAAAATCCTGATTTTTCAATACATAAAATTATGTAATTTTATGGACTATTTAATTTATAAGGACTATTACAAAAATCGGTTGGACTTGGCGGGTTTTGAAACAAAAAATGTGGACTTGGCGGGTTTTGAAATTAAAAATCTGGACTTGGCGGGTTTTGAAACTGAAACCTCGGGACTTGGCGGATTTTGAAAAATAATAATAGTTATGTGTATTTATGAAAACTGAATCTTTTTTAATGAAAAATTGGACTTGGCGGGTTTTGATAAAAAGAATTTATCAGAAATTATTGCAATCAAAAGTTTGTGAAGGGAAAAATTTTTTTTTTACAATTTAGAGTATGTAGGCTTGTAGACAAATATTTTTTCTGTCCCCTCCAACAATATCACACATTTTAATTTTTTGGACTTGGCTGGTTTTGCATCTCAGCTCTTCCAATACACGTTTGTACCGCCAAAGTATTAATTATTATTATGACAAAGTATTAATTATTTCAAAAAATATACGTCTGTATCTCAACTCACGGTGCGCCTGCAGGGAATCTAATGAAAAATCGTGCCACCTCCAATTTTTTTCTTTTCATGTGTTGGCAGCATCGTACAGAAATGTTTTCAGTAAATTAGAAAATAATCCATGTGGCGCTTTTTTTTGCACGTTAAATCGATATTTTATTTTTTTTTATATTTGTCCCGAATCACCCTGAGTAAATTTTTTTTCGAATTTCAAAAAGATTTTTTAGAAGTATATTATTTAAGACTTAAATTAAAAAACTGCATCATTAGTTTTTAGATCCTGCTCATAGTATCCTTGAAATGTCCTGTTGCCATATGGCAACAGGACATTTCAAGGATGCTATGAGCAGGATCTAAAAGCTAATGATGCAGTTTTTTAATTTAAGTCTTAAATACTATACTTCTAAAAAATCTTTTTGAAATTCGAAAAAAAATTTACTCAGGGTGATTCGGGATAAATAAAAAAAAATTAAAATATTGATTTAACGTGCAAAAAAAAAGCGCCACATGGATTATTTTCTAATTTACAGAAAACATTTCTGTACGATGCTGCCAACACATGAAAAGAAAAAAATTCGATTTTTCATTAGATTCCCTGCAGGCGCACCGTGAACTCACCTGCAGGCGCACCGTTAACTCAAAACATTGTAAGTCTTCGCCACGTTTTGGAATTGGGTTAGTCGCATTTTTTGCAGCAACAAAAAATGTTTCAAACTGCGACCTGGTGTTTGAAATTTTATTTTTTGTCACTTCAATTTCGTCACAACAATATTGAATATATAAGTACGTTGCTTGTAGAATATCAAATAATACATCAGTAAATGAAAATAATTTATTAAATATATTAAGCATGAAAATTGTATTGAATGTAGTCAAGAATTGAAGAAATCCTCTCGCCTGAACTGCATCGGCACCCCAAGAATCTGGATCGTCAATCATTTCTTCAAATAATATAATCAGATCAGCGATATTTGCATGAACAACATTAACAAGTCTAGATGAATAGTTCCATCTTGTTGGTGCAACTATAGGAAGTCTTCTCTTATCAGCAAAACCCTACAATCCAAAAAAATTAAAAAAATCTTTTTTACATTTTTAATCAGCTCTTCGCTCTCTCCGTGTCGAGCTGCGTATAAATTCGCTCCGCGTTTTAATCCGATTTTTATAGTGTAAATGCTAAATTAAGTTTCAATAAATTGCGATAGAGACGCGCAAGTGGATTTTAAACCAAATTTAATTGTCAGTCGGCAGATTTTGTGCCCTTAGTGGCAAAAAAAAAGAAATAAATAAAAAATTATTGTTTATTTCACATAATAAACAAGTGAAAAAAAATGCCGGTTGAGCGCTCACCTCCAACCGAAAAAAAAGACTCATCGGTCAGTGCAGAGTCTGAAAAAAATAGTGAGGACGAAAAAAATAAAAAAATTGGCTCTCCCAGTAAAACGGATAGACAAAATGCTAATATGCAAAAAAGTGCGCGTACCAATACCAATGTGTCGCCCTCCAACATTCAACCGATCGCTCTCGCGCAAAAGCATACACTCCATGCACACACACACCAACAATTACTAAAATGCACCGAAGAACCAACTGCATCTAATCAAGCGGGTACTCTCACTGCTACTCCACCATGGAGTGTACAATGCAGCTCTCATTTGATACCCCAGCGGGAAAATATGCCAACTATGGCAAATTTAATTCCCCATCAGGAAAATGATGCGAAAACCGCAAGTATAAAATTTCCTAAAATTTCTAATACTTTTAGCCAAAAAAGAACCTATAACACCGTTACTAACTCCAACAAAGTGGAAACTTCAGCAATCTAGACTGGAATGGAGCGCTATATTAATATCAAGCGAAAGCTAAGTCCATCAAAGGGTAATGCAAATATTTCAAGAAAGATGTATAAAGTAAATGAATGCGAGCAAATTTCTAACAACCCACTTGGCGAAAATCGTTACGCTTTGCTTGATAACGACCCATCCGTACTCAATAACGACAACATGAGTGAATCAAGCAATAAAACACTTAAACCTCCCCCCATATACTTGCGTGAACGCAGTTCTAATTCACTTGTCTGCAACTTGGTTTCACTTATTGGAAAAGATGCCTTTCATATAATTCCTCTAATGAAAGGCAATGTTTCCGAAACCAAAATACAAATATACACAGAAAAAAACTATAGAACAATTGCGACTTACCTTAATAAAAATCAAAAAAGTTTTTACACCTACCAACTTAAAAGTAGCAAAGGTCTAACAGTCATATTAAAGGGCATAGAACCCGACGTGGAACATAGTGAAATAAAAGAAGCTCTTACTCATGCCGGATTTAATCCTAAATCAATTTTCAACATAAGGAACAAAAATAAAGTCCCACAGCCGCTTTTTCGTGTAGAGCTTGAACCAGATGCCCGAAAATTGCAAAAAAATGAGGTACATCCTATTTATAATTTGCGCTACCTAATAAATTGCAGAATATCCGTTGAGGAACCCCATAAGCGAATGGGACCTGTGCAGTGCACAAACTGCCAGGAGTTTGGCCACACCAAATCATATTGTACTCTTCGTACAATTTGTGTTGCTTGTGGCGACTTTCACTCTTCGTCCGCATGTTCTACCGACAAAAAAGACGCTAATACAAAAAAATGCAATAACTGCGGCGGAAACCATACAGCTAACTACAGGGGGTGCCCAGTATACGCTGAATTAAAAAACAAAATGCGCTTACGTAGGGAAATAGTTCGAAGTCCACCTACCCAAGTCATACAGACTTTTACCAATAGCATTGTACCTACCAACTTGCCCAATATATCGGCCCAGACCTATGCTAACGTGCTTAAATCTAGCCAAGATAAACCTGCAAATACCACAAGTAACTCTCAAAATTTTGAAACCATGCTTATGACGCTCACTCAATGCATGACTCAGTTCATGACAACAATGCAGACAATGATGCATGAAATGATGAACAATCAAAATCAACTTATGAAAGTTTTGATTGGAAACAAATGAATACCCTTAAAATCTGTCATTGGAATGCGAACGGCGTAAGCCAACACAAATTAGAAATTAAAAACTTTCTTTACAACAACGAAATTGATATTTTACTTATTTCTGAAACACATCTTACCCTCATGCACAATTTTAAAATTGAAGGGTATAGATTCTACAAAACCTGTCACACTGATGGCAAAGCGCGTGGAGGTACAGGTATACTCATTAAGACCCGTATAAAGCACTACGCATTTGAGCAGTATGCAGTTTCAGCTGTATTTTGTCCTCCAAGATATAAGATCAACAACCCAGTTCGACCATTTTTTTAATACACTAGGATCAAAATTCATAGCTGCAGGTGATTATAATGCGAAGCATAATCACTGGGGCTCTCGACTTGTCAACCCAAAAGGCAAAGCACTATGGCTTTCATTAACCAATCGCCGCAATGGGCTTGATTATGTATCCACTGGTCAGCCAACTTATTGGCCGTCAGACCCTCAAAAGATTCCTGATCTTATGGACTTTGCAATTACAAAAGGAATTAATAAGAGGCAAATTTCAACAGATTCATGTTTTGACTTGAGCTCTGACCATTCCCCTGTAATTATGAATCTGCATAAATGTGTAGAGCTGCTGCAGTCACCCAACGGGCTTAAAACAAATAAAACAAATTGGCTCAAATACAAAAAATATGTCAGTAGCCATCTTTCTGATAATGTAAGCCTTAAAGATTCCGAGGAGCTGGAATCGGCCATACAGCTATTTAACAGCATGTTAGTATCAGCTGCTCTTAATGCAACTCCTGTGCACTCAGTAACAACCCATAAAAGGCAACACCTCAACTCTTCTCATATAGAACGTTTAGTGATGGAAAAAAGACGACTCAGGCGTCAATGGCAAGAGGTTAGGTCACCCACACTTAAACATAAATTAACACTAGCCAAAATTGAATTAAGAAAGGCTCTACGAGAAGAGTCTGAAAGAGGTATAGACGCATATATTAAAAAGCTGAGCCCTTTACAGTCATCCAACTACTCCTTATGGAAGGCCATCAGGGGTATGAAAAAACCCACTGACTTAGATTCCCCTATAAGGCTAAGCAATGGTCACTGGGCTAGAAGCAATGAAGAAAAAGGCCAAGCTTTTGCTCACCACCTTAAGCATGTATTTCAGCCAAATTCTCCGCGCAACAGCTTCAAAATACCGCAAGAATATCAAAATATGAGACAAATTCGGTTGCGCTTCACAACTAAAGACGTTGAATCTTTAATACAAACACAACTTAACAAGAAGAAAGCACCTGGACATGACCTAATAACTGCTAATATGCTTATTGAATTACCTTGCTGTGCAGTCAGACATTTAACCATACTTTTCAATGGTATTACTCGATTGGGCCACTACCCAGAAATGTGGAAGATGTCGCAAATTACAATGATTCCTAAACCTGGGAAAAATCCCACACAAGTTGCATCCTACCGGCCAATTAGCTTGCTGCCCACCACATAAAAACTCTTCGAAAAGCTGCTACTTTCGAAAATTATGCCCCACGTAAACCAAATGAGCATAATACCCCAACACCAATTTGGCTTCCGCAAAAAACATGGAACTATCGAGCAAGTTCACAGGATAGTAGCACAAATTAGAAAGACATACGAAGATAAAAAATATTGCTCTGCAGTGTTCCTTGATGTAGCGCAAGCTTTTGACAAGGTGTGGCACGAAGGACTTTTACACAAAATAAAAAAATTACTCCCTAAAAATACACACGCTTTACTAGGGTCCTACCTTACAGGGCGAAAGTTCCGTGTAAAATGTAAAAATTACATTTCAGATTATGTGGAAATTTTTGCTGGCGTGCCACAAGGTAGTGTTCTTGGCCCAATTCTTTACCTTTTATACACTTATGACTTGCCAACAAACAACTCTAAGCTTACATCTACTTTTGCTGATGACACTGCAATTTTGTCTTGTCACGCAGACCCTAATAGTGCGTCACATACCCTCGATGAACATATGCGCCTAGTTGAAACATGGCTTTTAAACTGGCGAATAAATGTTAATGGGCAAAAAAGTTCACATGTAACTTTTACACTTAATAAAAAGACTTGCCCCACAGTTCACCTAAACAACACGGAAATACCTCAGAGCACTGAAGTTAAATACTTAGGTATGCACCTCGATAGACAGCTTACTTGGAAAGCTCATATTGAAAAGAAACAAATGCAAATGAAGTTGAAAGCATCAAGCATTATTAATTGGCTTTTACATAAACATTCAAAACTTAGCCTTGAATATAAAGTTATTTTGTACAAAGCAATTATTATACCTATATGGTCATACGGAATCCAACTGTGGGGCAACGCAAGCTTATCAAATATAGAACTATTGCAGAGGTCTCAGTCAAAAATACTTCGAACTATTTCCGGCGCACCTTGGTATGTCAAAAATATAAACATACACCAAGACCTTGGTATACCTTTTATTAAGCAGATACAGGAAATCAAAAAGCAATCATATCAACTAAAACTGCAGCAACATCCAAACACACTGGCTAGGAACCTACTCCTAACATCGAATTCATCTCGACTGAAGAGACAAGATTTACCACCCCTGTAGCCACTATGTACACGAATACTGGCAACTCCTTCAACAACTCAAGACTGAGTTTGATATGAAAAAAAAACAACATTTCTAAGCAATGGCTTAGAAAAATTCAACGTTATTTTAGTTTCTTAAGATTTATTCAGTTATTGTTAGTCTCCAAGCGAGTTGGTACAATAAATAAATAAAAAGTTTAAAAAAAAAAAAAAAAAAAAAATTTTATATTTTTTCAAATATTCTTCATCATTTGCATTACTGAATAAAATACAATTTTTTTGTTTCTTCCGAAATATTCAAATTCAATTGTTTTCATTTATTCAGATGTTTTTATACATTTTGCCTTAAACATATCAAACGCAACATTAGTTGACGCAACATTAACTGATGAGTGTGCGATTCTGATGCCGCACCAAGTCAAAGAAAAAACCTATAATAAAAAAAACCTACTACACACACATTCTAATGAACTGCTCATGATAAACAATAAACTGTGTTCGTAGCACATCAGCGCACATAACCAAAAAGTTTATATACATGAAGAGAAAGACTCGTGCTCGAGCGAAAAAATGTGTCTGACTAAGTTGTCCGGAGTTAAGACAAAATGTTTATATACATCTGAATAATGAACAAAGAGTATAAATAACAAAAAGAGATTTCATGGATGAATCTAAACAGAAAATGTTGCGACTGTGCGACATGGTATTTATTTCGTCGAAAACTTCGCCGTGAAATCAAGATCCACAGGAGAATTTTTACTCAAAAAAGTAGTCTAATACGTCATAGTACGGCGAAATTGAAAAAGGAGAATTAACTAAACTCGTTAATTTGCAATCGTTTTTATTTTCGTTCGTATAGAAATTTCATTTGTTATGTTAAGAAATTGTATTTAATTGAATTAATAAATAATATCTATTGTTTTGAAGCCTGTATTTGAGAAAATTCATTTGTATTGCTACCAAGCAACCAGCAATTCCAGAAGGAGGATTTTTATTTTGACTTCTCAAAAATAACAAATTTGCAACCGATCCCGCGTCTTTTGCGTTGTTGTTGTTGCCTTTTTTATTCCGAAAAATTCAGTTGAAAAAATCCTAACACAATGCGTGTATTTGTTGTTGTTCTTTTGTGGTTTACAACCGATCCCGTTAATTGTATTGTTGTTGCTTTTTTTCAGCCGAAAAATTCAGATGAAAATTGGAAAAAATTATATTCCTGTTGTTTGCTTGTATGTGTTTCACATTTTGCTATTTGTCGCAACCAGAATTTTTAACCAAGGGGTTTGTAATCTAACGAAATTAATCACTTATATTTCGATATTTTCTTGTTTTACTTGAAACAAATCATTAGTTAACACAACTTAATACCTAAATAGATTAAACTAGTTTAATCACTTGCACTGATTCGGCATTTAAAAAACCACGAAAATCAAATTTTGAAATACCAAAAAATTAAACTTTCTTTAAAATTAACAAAGAAACTAATTAAAAATGTTTAAATACACTGCCACTGCCGACGTGTTAGTTTTATTTGGGCTTAACTTCTTGGAAATTCAAAAATATTTATGTTGGGGGCTTCAGCCTCCTTGACCCCTTGTTCAACTTCATGCGTTTTTCAGTTCAAGCTGAAAAATAAAAATAATATTCATCTTGTTTGATTTGCTGAGCGCCTGCTTCAAACAAAAATTCTTTTGTCTTGCAGCTAGAATTGAAATCATTTTACAAAAATCAAAATATTCTTCAATTTCTATATTTTTCAACATATTCATGAAAATAACAATAAAGGTTACATTAATTTGTCCTATCAAAATTTGACAGCTAAATCTGGCTCCATAGCAGTCAAAAAATTTTTCTACTCAATTTATTTGTTTACATTTTGCATTGGATTTTGACAACTACGGAACCAGATTTAGCTGTCAAATTTTGATAGGACAAATTAATGTAACCTTTATTGTTATTTTCATGAATATGTTGAAAAATATAGAAATTGAAGAATATTTTGATTTTTGTAAAATGATTTCAATTCTAGCTGCAAGACAAAAGAATTTTTGTTTGAAGCAGGCGCTCAGCAAATCAAACAAGATGAATATTATTTTTATTTTTCAGTTTGAACTGAAAAACGCATGAAGTTGAACAAGGGGTCAAGGAGGCTGAATCCCCCAACATAAATATTTTTGAATTTTCAAGAAGTTAAGCCCAAATAAAACTAACACGTCGGCAGTGGCAGTTTATTTAAACATTTTTAATTAGTTTCTTTGTTAATTTTTAAGAAAGTTTAATTTTTTGGTTTTTCAAAATTTGATTTTCATGGTTTTTTAAATGCCGAATCAGTGCAAGTGATTAAACTATTCTAATTTAATCTATTTAGGTATTAAGTTGTGTTAACTAATGATTTGTTTCAAGTAAAACAAGAAAATATCAAAATATAAGTGATTAATTTCGTTAGATTAAAAACCCCTTGGTTAAAAATTCTGGTTGCGACAAATAGCAAAATGTGAAACACATACAAGCAAACAACTGGAATATAATATTTGCCAATTTTCATCTGAATTTTTCGGCTGAAAAAAAGCAACAACAATACAATTAACGGGATCGGTTGTAAACCACAAAAGAACAACAACAAATACACGCATTGTGTTAGGATTTTTTCAACTGAATTTTTCGGAATAAAAAAGGCAACAACAACAACGCAAAAGACGCGGGATCGGTTGCAAATTTGTTATTTTTGAGAAGTCAAAATAAAAATCCTCCTTCTGGATTTGCTGGTTGCTTGGTAGCAATACAAATGAATTTTCTCAAATGCAGGTTTCAAAACAATAGATATTATTTATTAATTCAATTAAATACAATTTCTTAACATATAAAATGAAATTTCTATACGAACGAAAATAAAAACGATTGCAAATAAACGAGTTTAGTTAATTCTCCTTTTTCAATTTCGCCGTACTATGACGTATTCGACTACTTTTTTGAGTAAAAATTCTCCTGTGGATCTTGATTTCACGGCGAAGTTTTCGACGAAATAAATACCATGTCGCATAGTCGCAACATTTTCTGTTTAGATTCATCCATGAAATCTCTTATTATTTATACTCTTTGTAATGAATGTGTCGGCAGAAGCAACAAATTGTATCCGTAGTTATTCAACATGTTTACGTATGTACTTATGTATATTGTGCGCTTAGGGGAGAGAACTACATATGATATGATAAATATGGCATGTTGCAGCGTGAAACGGTGTCAAATTATTGATTTGATATGGTATAAAAAATATGAAAACGCCTAATAGAGATTAAAAAAATGCATCGGATTGTGGTTGGGTGTGCGGAGAACACCTGCGCACCTTAGAGTAAACGCCACTGATCTTAACGACAAAATAAATGATAACTTAAATGATTAAACAACTGAAAACTAAGTATGTAATTTAAGCAAGAATTATTCAACGCAATAAATGTTGGACTACGATATTGTAATACTCCCAGAATGTATAACTTGTCATACTAGAATTAAATGTTATTTAAATCTTATAGTATAAGAGATAGTAATAGTACTGTCAATGAACATATTTTTTTTGAGGAGGTGTGTTGAACGCACTGGAATTTGAATAATCACGAAAGGACTCGTCTCATTACATCAGCCGAATTGCATCAGCCGAATTACATCAACCGAATTGCATCAGCCGAATTGTGTACAGCATTCAAATAACAACAACGATATTGCATCAGCCAAACTGCGTATTTCGGCGAATTCAAGTCCTAGTTTGTAGCAAAACAAAACATGTACATTGACAATAGAAAATACACACATATGTAAGGTTGCAGCGTTAGCAGGATTTGATCTTAGTCTTTTGATGATCTTTCGTGCAACAGGTTGTGTTAAATAAAGTTGAAATAATTAAAATTTAAATAATTAAAAACTTAAATAAAGTGTTTTATTTTGTTATTTGCCCTTAATAATCTAACAGTTTCATATACCAGTAGCTGTAAGTCAGGATAAGTGGCTGGTAAAGGAAACTTATGCATTCAATATATACATACACTCGCGCTCACAATTAAGTATACGGCAACGCACATTTACTGTATATTCGATTATATTTAAAGCTACTGTTATTTTTCAGGAATTTTTGACGGTATTTAATAGTACGCAATACAAGGATAAGCTGTACGTTTGAATGATGCAGCAATTAGTTTCTGTAGCGCCGTCAGGCTGTTGAAATGTTAATTCCGAAATAGTTTAAGCGTTCACAATTAAGTATACGGGTATATTTTTCATGTCTTACTCAAAAATAATTGGAGGTTTTTAATATTTTATTAATATAAAAGCTGTGTTTGTGTATTGTGAATAAATTTTATGTAAGAATATTATATTTTTGACTTTGTAATTGTGATTTCTATTGCTTTATACAAGGTGGTGCAAAAAAATGTTTCATAAATCGGAATTTGTAAAATCAGCAATCAGAACCGACCGGAAAAATGGGATGTTCTACCGTGAGTTGGCAGAGAAATATAATTTATCAAAAATTGGGCATAAAAAAAGTTTTTGACAAAGTTACTGGAACAAATTCAGTTAAGCAACAGTCAGGGCAGGGTAGAAAAAGTTCCACATAACTTAGAGAAGATGCTCGAATATAACGAGAAGCTATTAAAAACACATCAGTAACAGCAGCCGATATTAAGGAAACATTAGACTAAAAAGTTTCTTCGCCCACAATAAAATGACGCTTGAATAATGCTGGATTTCAAAATAATTTGGCGAAGAAAAAACCACTGATCAGCTAGAAAAATAAGATTAAGCGATTAACTTTTGCAAAAGGTATGGTTCGATGGCTCTGGAATTTTGGAAGAAGGTAATTAGGTCAGATGAAAGCAAATTTGAATTGATTGGCAAAAAAAAAACATAAAAAAGTGTGGAGAAAGGCGCATTAAGGTCTGCATTAACAATTTCAGCAACACAATGTTAAGCATGAAGGCGGTTAAATTATGATGTGGGGATGTTTTAGCTGGGCTGGAGTAGGACATTTGTTTCCATATCAAATGGAGGATGACTGGGTGGACACTGTTCAAATAAAAAAAAGAAATTTAAAATCTTCTGCGATGAAATTTGGACTTAGGGACTTTGTTTACCAGCAAGACAATGACATCAAGCACACCTTATGTGTTGAAAACATTGAAAAACTTGAATATTCGCTCCAGTATTCTGATTGGAACCCTATTGAACATCTTTGGACAATTTTGGGTTCCAATGAGCCTAGAATTAAAAGGTAATATTTACCAACTTTCTTTCTGTAGCTTCAGAACGAGTGGGACAAAATTGACCCATTAAAGCCAAAAAAAATTTGGTGAAAAGTATAGTAAAAAGATTGCAAGTGGTAATAAATACTAAAGGTGGTACCACAAATTACTAAATTTAAAAAAAAAAATTTAAATGGTTAACTATTTTTGAACATTTTCTTTTTTTATGGTTTTTCATATAAGCTGATATTTGGTATTGAGACATTATTTTGTCCTCATTTGTATAAAAATGTATTTTAAAAACCGTTGAATTGACTGAGAATATATGACAGAACACCTTAACATCAAAAAAATTATAAAAATGTCTCTTATTTATTACTTAAATTCGATATATACCTAATTTTGTTAGAAAATGGTAACCGTATACTTAATTGTGAGCGCGAGTGTACATAACTGCTTCAAGGTCAATGTCATAAGGACAAGAACTCTTTAAAATGAATATGTATTTTGCTTGCTCGAGGGTACGCTTGAGTCTCTTTTCTGTCATCAGAAGCAATTTAAGCTCCTTATCATGTGTTGACGATAAATTTTCAGGATATTGATCCATAAATCAGTAAGGCTGTTGCTAAAAAAAGTTTCCAACCGTCTCCGGTACTTAGTTCCCGAAATTGTGGCTCTATCCTTATGCCATAACTTTCAAAGAAAAATATGGCTCAAGTTATGCTGAAAGCTCACAAGAGTGAAGAAGAGTAAGAACACAAAAATCAACCACAGAGCCACATTCTGCACAAAAATAATTTTTCACATAGAGTTTTCGTCGTTTGTAGCTCATGGTAAAAAAACTTTCTTCACGAGATTTTCTATCAATGCCAATTTCCTCGACGAAGACCTTTCTAAATGAAAGGATTATTCCGATTACAAAAGTGGAATTGAAAAATTTAAGAAGACAGTTGTTGTGAATGATATTGCAGAAATAGTTGTCGAATTAATTCAGGATTACAATAGTATTCTCACAAAAGATAAGACTGAGGACCAGTGTTGCCGAATGAATCCATTCGGATCCATTTGGATACTTTTTTCTCTTAAATTTTGATGGACACTTTTTTTTTCGCCCTAGTGCAAATTTGGATACTTTTTTCACCAAAAAATATTTTGCAAAGATTTATTGTATAAAAGATGGCAACTAGACATTATGGCTCAATATTACTTTGTTGAACATATTTTTCTTATCTGACCGATATGTTGGATGAGTGCCACTGCAGCCTAAATGCTTATGCAAATAAGCTTATAGCTCGCAGTACGTGGGTTCGGTGCTCGTCAGTCCAAACGCTTTTTTCTAAAAACACGTTTTAAATTTAAAAGCAGGATAAGGTGGTTTTAAATATTTAGGTTTTAAAGTGATATTTATTTTCATTGCCATCAATAAAAAAATATTTTTAACTAAATTATCTTCCTCATAAGGAACTTTATCTAAGTGCAACAGCACAGGAATTTATTTTGGAAAATGAACTTGAGGGAAGCAATTTATTAATTGTAAAAAAAAAACATAAAAAATTTTTATATTGAATTTGCTACCACATTAAAAAATGATATGATTTCCAAAATGATGTTATAAAAGATATTTCCTGTCTTGATCCAAATCAATTTAAATTTGCACAGAACTCGCCATTTTTAAATCTATTAAATAAATTTCCTTATTTTTTTGAATCAGAGCAAAACGAAACAATATTTTCGCAATGGCAGTGCCTTAAATTTGATAAGATTATAAAAACTGTCGATGACATTGAGCCATTTTGGGGAAATATTTTTAATAAAAAATGCTATAAAACAGCCTCTTTATGGTGAATTAGTTAAGTTTGTACTTAATATCCTTAGTCTACCGCACAGCTCTGCAGCCGCGGAACGGATTTTTTCGGAGTTAAAACTTACTAAAAATGATAAGACGGATAGACTCGTTGGAAATGGTTGAAAACATAATGTTTTCAAAGGCGCTTAGAACTGAATTTATTGAATGAATATATCAAAATTATGAATGAAAATGAAATAATTCTGAATATATATGTTTATATGTATGTAGGTATAAGACTGAATACATCGCTTATATATAATTTGTGTGACTGCATTAAACTTATGTACATAGTATATACCTATATTTAATTAAAAATACCAAAAATTAAGGTAGTTTTTTTTTCAACGGGACAAGTCCGATTTTCATCGAAACTAGCTTCGGTGTTTTTTTTTTTGATTGGGAGGGCTATATTGTCATTACAGAAATTACTTCTATCTGCCCCAAATTCTGACAACTACATAATCTTAACATGGCACACTAAGTGGTTTTACCAAACAAAGATTTAGTGATAGAAGAAGAAATTTTCTTGTTTGCCGAAAAATAAAAAAAGTGGATAAGTTATTTTGAAACAAAATTCGTCACACTGGTGCACCATAATGAAAAGGTCTCAATTAAATTGAGACATAGAAAGTTATATGAATTCGTTGTTTTTATACTATTTAATTTGATACTTTTTTTTTCTGATGTGGATACTTTTGGATATATTTTTATCTTTTGCAGGGATACTTTTATTTTTAATGCTGCGGCAACACTGCTGAGGACCAATTCTTTTTACAGGTCGTTGGCGAAGACCGCAAAAATATCCAACTGCTACTAAATTCTCTCTTAGGAAAAAATAATTTTCAATGTTCGATCGTTCCCAATATGTTTTGATTCTATAGAAATTAATGTAGTAAATAAAAATGCGATTCCTGTTATATAATCACCCCTATCATGAAATAAATTTCGCCCGAAATTTTTCGATTTTTTTCATTTCCTCTATTGTGAATCATATTTCGCCCGAAATATTTCACTTTTTCGAAAAATTTCCCTTATTATGAAATTTATTTTATTTTGAAATCAACTGTTATTTTAAGTGAAAATATTCCCTTCAGTATTATTTGTGAAAAGGCAGTTGACACCATGTAAGTATTTTCTAAAAATAATAATAATTTAAAAAGAAAAATTAGATTTTATACTTTAAAAAAGGGCAAAATTTCGTTAATAAAGTGCAGTCAGACTAGCTGATAGATCTGATGCAACGCCAACCAGAAATTGCCAGATAAGAATTGCCAATAAAGAAAATAAGGAAGATGTGCGTTATTTTGGAAAGATGTTCAGGCGGGACTAAACAGTACAAGGCCTCCAGTAAAGTCAATATCTGAGTGGAGCAAGGTTGAAAATAGAACCAAATTGTGTATGTTTTAAACACTGTTATACAATACAATTTGTTTTTTAGGTTTGGTGCGACCAAAAACGGTACGTTCGTGCAAAAGTTGTAGCAAATGCCAAAAATGAGAAAGCTACGGGCGGAGGGCCTTATATAGTAGAGACAGTATACTTTCCCTTTTGAACAAGCAATTTTTGAATTGATTGTGTAGTGAACCTACTTAATCACCATGACCACCACTAACACCTTCTTTAAATTGCGACAGTAAAGGAACCAAATAAATTAAAGGTTCCCACCGATTTCCACTTAATTCTAATTTAGCTTAACCCACATTCCTCACACTAAAATAAATCCACTCAAATTTAAATTCTTATTTTTGATTTACGGAAATCAAAAATAAACAAATTCATATGACACTTTTCGGTCAAGTAATTAAAAGTAAAATTTACGACTCACATCTGCAAGTCATTCTCAAAAGCAACAACAAGTAAATGCAAGCATTATGTTTCACCCGCTTGTCATTGACTTAGTGCATTCAAGGCAACGTCTTGCCTACCTCAACTGACCACACACAACCATTTAGCAAACCTAAATGCACATTGTAAGAAAACACCCTTATGCCGTATTTTCAAGGCTGGGAACAAGTGACTGAAGTCAATTAGATTTGTGACTCTTTCACTCTTACCAAATTTGCATATTGGTGATCGAAAATGCTGACGCAACTGAAATTGCACAATCAGCGGGGAAATTGAATAGAGGAGGAGTCATGGCAAAATAACGGGAGAAATAGCGTTAAGAAATACTAGTTTTAATTGTATAAATAGTTTAGAAATTTATACTAAAAATCAGAAAATAGTCCCTGTTTTCACAGGAAACTACAAAGATTTAGAAGGTTTCATAAAACTCATAGAATTGCTACATGACAGTTACTCAACCGACGATAGGAAAAAACTAATAGAACTTAGCGCAAACGTAAAGACTTCGCTAGGTTACACCGTAAATATTAACGATTTCACAAACTTGAAAACAACGTACATACAAAAGCAATTTATCTACTTCTCAAATACACACTCAATTAGCCACGTTAACTCAAAGAAATAACACAGTGACACAATTCAAGGACAAACTCTTAAACCTCGTGTCAGAAATATACAGTCTACAGCAGTGTTGGCATGTCACATGGATTTTTAGGTTTACGACAGTCACACGACGTAAACTGTCGTAAATGCCACAAATGTCGCAAACTCCAGATCAACCTAGATTTCACAACACTGAAATTGTTTGTTAAACAATTTGACCAACAAAACAATATACTATGGAACTTGAACATGTTTGACAAACAATTTTATGATCTGAACCCCCCTTACAGGTAATCGCGAAATGTCATTGAAAATTCAAATGCAAGAAATTCCGTTTATTTGTCGTAAACTCAATGTTTGCCACAAAGGCTCGAAGTTTTACGACGTTTACGACTGTAGGTCGAATAACACTAGCAACCGCTACAACAATTTTAATAATAATAGGAGATATAACAATAATAACAATCGTAACTTCTGCAATAATTACAAACGCAATAATTCTTATCAAAATAACCATTTTAATAATAACCGCAGATACCGAAATTACAATAATTTCAATAATAATCGAAGATCAAATAATGCTAACAATTCTAATTATAATCGCGGATATCAGAATAACAACAATAACAATTCTCGAAATAATAATGATAATTCTAACAGAAATCAATCTTCTCGCAACAACAACAATAACAATAATTCGAGTAATCAAAGCAATCAAAATAGAATCTATGTTGCAGAAACAAATAACCAGGGAAACGAGGATCGCTCGGAGGTCGTAACACAAGATCATCCGGGACAGCAAAATTAAAAATCTTCAATGTCTCGGATAACTTAACAAATTATATATATTTAAAAAACAAAAATGCAAATAGAAATTTAAAAATTTCTTATAAATACAGGAGCAGACATATCGATCTGCAAACTCGAAAATTTAGATAATACAGAATTGATGACGGATAACGAACGATGAAATTGCAACTCTAGGAACTATTAATCTAGAACTCGATTTTCAATACCGTATAGTGCCCCATATATTTCATGCAGTACAAGATAATTTTCCTATACCAACAGACGGCATATTAGAGATTTTTTCTCAAAACACATGTGCAAAATAGACTACGAAACACAAACATTGACAATAGTGTTAGACGATACAGAAATGGGGCTTATATATGCATTTTTCCAAAATTTAGGAAAATAGCTATCTCTAATCGATTTATTAAATAAGAAACTGAGGGGCTGACTCAGCACAGAGCTACAGTTAACTAGTACTGTCGGAGCCGTGCGCAGAAATTATGCATGTGGGGGGGTTTCACTCGAATATTTCATGTCAGGTTATAAAGTTCGTAAAAAAGGTATTTTTGACAATAAAGCATACAAAAAAAGACAAAAATTGTTTTATAAATATATTATATATGCTTGTATATATATATGCTAATGTGTGTATAGTACATATGTATGTACATTTGGGTGGGCCGAAAACATTAAAAATGTATTTCTTAAGTCGTAATACCGAGGAAAAGTTGCGAATGGGGACGATCAAGAAAGGGTGAAAAAAGTTATGAAATCGGTTTATACCTTCCAGTCGCGCATGTACTCTGAAAAAAATTCCCTTTTTTACGATAATTTTTTACATTAGCTTCTTTCGAAAGTAATAATTAAGTTCCTATGTATTAGAACCACAGAAAATAATGTTTAAATATTATTTAAATACATAATATAAGTAGATCACAGTTCAAGAAAAAAAATACTATCAACTTACATGTTTGCTTTTGTTTCCTTTATTAAAACAGATTTTTTATATTGAAAATACTAAGTTTTTATGTTAAGAGTCCTAAGTCCAAGAAAATCATGTTAAGCAATCATGTTAGTTGGAGGCACTTTGAAATTTGATTTACGGGCAAAATTAGGTATGGTAGATCTTGACAGCAGAGTGGTTCTAATAAAACCATCCCTAGACTCAGCTCCGCAAAGTTTTACTACCTGTGTGTGTGAACTTGAAATTAGGGGTTGAGTCACTTTGAATATATGATCTAATCTCATCGTCACTGATATCTTTTAATAATGAGGGTGAAGATAAATCAAAATCCATCCAGTTAATCATTTCTGAGTAGACTGCATAAGGTAGGCGGCATAAATGTTCTGATGGGTGTTGTCATTTGATCTAGCTGTATCGCCTTTAGAATTTGTCGAAGTCCGAGGTCTCTTATTTGTTTCGTATTATCTTGTGCCATGGTAACCATTAAATGTTCTGGATGAGCGAAAAAGCATTTAGTTCGATCACAGGATCGACAATATTGCGTAAATCTTCAGGTAAGTACCTTGAAGATTGTATTGGTATTGATTGGTACACAAGTTTTGGTCTCTCTGTAAAGTATTTACTTGATCTAATACTAAACCACATTGGCATGTATGACTTCAAAATAAATGCCACTATTTGCTGTAGCTCAGGTGTGGAACTTTCTTCACATAAGTACGATCCTAGAGTTCGATTTGCTATTGTCAAGCACCTCGAGTGTGACAAGGGACCAGGATCTCGTACAGCCAAATCCTCTTTACAGTTTTCCGACTTTATTGCCATGGAAATATTGAGTAGATATTCCTATTTCTTACTAAGAGTACTTTTGTCAATTGTGGGGATCTGACAGCCAATACTTTTGAAGCCTATCATTGAAAGTTTTTTGTAGGCACTCAGATTTTCTCCAATTGGCCCTCTCAAAGACTTCGGACCCGTTGATTTACCGTCTAGGTATTGAAAAAGATGTCGGAATAGCAGTTAATTAAAATGAAGAAGGCGAACTGCCCATTGTATTGGTTTCCTCAAATATATTTCGATTTGGCGAATCAAACCGTTTTCCCACCCTGTATTAACAGCAGTGCCATCACATCCTATGACAACTAGTTCTCCAAGAGAAATGCCACGACCAGACAGATAAGAAAGAACAGAAGTGCCAACATCTGCAGAGCTTTGAGATGTTGGAGTAATATGGCCTGAACCAGTGGGTATTGCTCTTCTATTTTTACTCTACGAAACCTTTTCGAATGGGCTAGATCTACAACTTACGTTTCGTCCTTTCTGCCATCGAAACCTTGTAGTGGAAATTCGTCAGACTTGCGCACGAAGGTTTCAGATTAGATTCATCACCCAAAGTTAAGTGGATGTCACACGATTTTCTTTCCGCTGATTTCTTTAGTTTTTGTGGTTTCACATACATACGTATACACCTCCAATTTTTCCTGTTGAGTGTTCTCGTAAGCAAACCTTAGCCCCTCCGGTGGGAAAAGAGTTATGGTCGTTGCGAGCGAGTTAGGTTGCGTTTACGTGGGCTGCCTGCAAGTTCGACAATGATTTGACAGCTGTTGCGCGAGTGGAAGAATTTAATCGATTTGAACCATTTTTTTAAAATCATTATTGGTTTGAGTAAGAGTCGACTAAAGCTATTAAATTCAAATTTTCGTAAGTTAAGTTAAAAAAAACTATCGTAAAATTATATAAATTTTTCCAAATTTCGATAAATTTTAGACCACTTGCGTGACCGGAAGATATAAACCGATTTCATTTCGTTTTTTACCCCTTTTTAGTCTCTCCAGTTCGCAACTTTTCCGCGGTATTACGACTTAAAAAATCATCAGATAGAGGAGGAAAAAATTAATTATTTAAAATAATAAAAGCAAAAAAAATCCAAAAATTTAGACCTGATTTTTCATTTTGAATAAAAAAATTTCATTTTTGACAAAATTTCATGATTATTTTCAGTTTTTACCACAGAAGGCAACAACATAATTAAAAAATAATGAGAAATTCGAATTCCCCATTCAAAACTACCCCGAATGTGAGACTGAATTTAAAAAAAAAGTTCACCTCAGCGATAACCACCATCGTTTTTAGGTTGTTGGTGAACTTTTTTTTTTTGCAAAAGTTTCAAGAGTAATATTGAAATCGCTAATCAGGAGCGCAATATTTATAAAAAATTTTTACACAGCCCACTCGGGACACTTATGGGAATAGGAATCTGCCGGTGCCTCTAAATTTCAGAGACTTTTTTTTGAACCGGTCTACTGCACACTTTGTTTTTTTATTACCTATTTGAGCATTTTTAGGATAAAAATTATAGAATCTTTTTTGTTAAGAAATATTATAACTTTATATAAAATTAAAAAGATTTAAATAAATTTGTTGAAACATTAAATTTATTTAAAAAAATTTTTCTCTAAACAACTTTGATATAACATCTTCGTTTCTTCATGATTTTTTATATGTATGTTATTTTTCATTCAAATCTAAGAACGCATGGACTTTCATACCGAAATTCGCGACATAACTTTGGAAAACATCATAGAATTCATACAATTAGAACTCATATTTTCCAAAAATTATGGCGGGAATTTCGATATGAAAGTACATGCAATCTTAGGTTTGATTGAGGAATAACATATAAAAAAATAAAAAAAAACTGAAGATGTTATATTAAATTTTTTGAGAAACACTTTTGTGAATCAAAAAATTAATGGCAAAAAAGATTTTAGGAAGTATTAGTTTGGGAAAAATGTTGAAGCAAGATAACCTTACCAACACTTTGAATTACTTATTCTTCTCCCAAAATAAGGATTTTTTTTTTAATGAAAACACAGAATATTTAAACTTTCGCTTGGATCTGGTTTGTGAAATATCGGAAGTTGCGGATAAATTTTCTAAAAATTACTACGAGTATAAGCTGCAAACCTTTTAACTGATCTCAACAAAATGAAAAGTATATACATATGTATACATATGTAAATAAGTAAATTTTTAAGTTAATCATTTAGTATACCTTTTAAACCTTTTTCTACCTATACATACACTGCGGTTCATCAGGATAGAACCACTTTTTAATTGCTCTATAAATTAAACAAGAAAGGATTGTTTGTATTAAAAATTTGTTTTTATTGTAATTGTTTTATCTGAATATTTATTTAAAAATGTGTACTTTTACCGTTATTCGCAATAACTTCGTAAATTGTGTATTTCATTGATTCGTATAGAGATTTTAAGTAATCAGGAGAAACATCGGTCCATGCTGCTTGTATTCCATCAATAAGCGCATCCTTAGTTTTGTACTGTATTCCTCCTTCGTAGACCTTACGGGTTAGCCAACCTCAAACATTTTCAATAATGTTAAGGTCGGATGAGAAGGACGCCAAATTTAAGGTTCCAAAATTTTGGTTAGAAATCCATGATTTCACTACACGTGCCGTGTGTATAGGTGCATTATCGTGTTGATAAATCCACTCTAGTGGTCCAAAAATATCTTTAACCTTTGGAAAAACTAGTTCCAGAAGATTTTTGTAATGATCTCCCGGTCATTCGCGTACTTTGTACGAAATGATCAATAGTTCCGTAGTATGAAACTGCAGCCCATACCATAACGCCGCCCTCTCTACTGTGATGAAGGGTCAAAAATTATTTCTGAAAACGCAAATCGTGAAAATTAAAGTTATAGCATTATTTGCGTAAGGAAGAAAAATTTCTGACCCGTCATCACCCGTCTTAGAACGCAAACCCCTTACATTTTGATAGTAAAAGGATAGCCGCTTCAGTTTTTTGAATTGGAACAAACAGTCTTATTATTTTTTTTTCGACTTAAATTCTGAAATAAAGATATTATCCACCCATGCATTGGAATTAAGAATGGCAGAAACATGAGAAGAGGCCACTGTAATTTTAAAAGACGCGTGAGTTGGTTTATTACCGATTTTCCTGCAAGAAACAAAGGCATCGGCAGGAATAATTTGGTTTTGTCTGATATAGTTTATAACATTGTCGTTCACTTTCCTTCCTTAAAAAATCCGGTTGCCCAAAAAAACCAGCTTAGAATAGTACACCATTTGAAAGGACATAAAATGCGCTTTTTTTATGTATTAATTCAAATGTTTACTAAATAGAAATTTTTCCAAAAAAGTACTTAACGCTTTTTAAAAAAAAAGTTGACCAGAAACTTAGATATATTCAAAAATTTTTGATATTATCCCTTTCTAACCCTAAAAATTAAAAAAAACTTTCCAAAATTCATCAAAATAATTTAAATTTTTAGGGTTAGAAAGGGTTAATATCAAAAACTTTTATTTCAATGCTACATCATTTTGAAGGGGATGAATTGAGCTTTATAAATATGTTAATAAAACTGTAGGATAAAATAGATTTGTTTGGAAAATTAACGGTTTTTTGAAAAAAAATCGGTCTAAATTTCAGAAAAGTCGAAGTATCTCGAAAACTACGAGCCGGATTCCAAAAATTTTTGAAACAATATTGTAGCTTTTTAATTTACCTTTCATATGAAACCCATATGCAGGCGTTTCTGACTTATATTGATTTTTAGAAAATCTGTATCCGCAACTTCCGATGTCTATATCTCCGAAACCAAATCAGAGCGATACTTTTTGATTCCATATTTATTTTTAAAATTCAAAAGCACATAAGAAAATATTTGGTTTATAATCAATTTCGAATGTGAGCTAAACTGAACCGAAGCCAAATATCAATATAATAGTAAGTCGTGCTAACGACTCGACGCGAGAACGGAGCTGCGTCGGGTTTCGTCATTGCAATGCATATAGCTCCAAAACGGCTGGGAGGACCATTAACAAACTTGGCATGAAGTATAAACTTAATATAAGCTTTTTTTAATGCACTAAAAAAAATTTTTTTGTATGGCGAACATTGTAAAAAATCAAAAAAAAAATTTTCTTCAGTATATTTTTTATTTATTTTCAAAATCCAATTATGAGGTTGAAAAGGCCAATAAATGAAGTATAAAATCCAGTTGTTAATTCATTTCACTAAACTTTTTTTAAACTGGATAATGGCATTTGAAGCAGTACATACCTCACCATTTCTCCAATTTTCAAAAACCCATATTTTGTAAGCCAGTGTTGCCATTCTAAAAATATTTTGTTTCTGTGTCGAGAACTAATACAGGTACAACATATTAAAATATATCTGAAATTGGAAACATGAACCCCATTCCACCTGTCCGCTTCGCGTGAAATGCCCGGATGCTTACATGAAAATGGTTTAAGCAATTGTAATGCCGTTATTACACTGAACTGATTTTAATAATATGTAATAATAGACAATTGTCTATCAAAATGAAGAGAATTTGTTTAACGAAGGCTGGTTTTTTGAATATCGTAAAAACTTTATGAGTCAAATATGTCTCCAAAAAGAGTCAAAATATTGATAGTTTGGGCTCAGAACAGTTTTATAGTTCAGATTCTAATATGAGTCTAATTTTTGGCTCATAAAAACTTTGAATTATGAGTCGCATATGTCTCTAAAGAGTCAAAACATTTATATTTCGAGCTCAAAATAGCTTCATATCAGACTCTAATATGAGTCTAATTTTTTGGCTCATTTCTGTGTACCCTTCTAAGAACGGAAATACATACATTTCTGACTGTATTATGAACTCATAACACTGTGCGACAGCCAAAATCGGCGAAAGTTCTGACTACCGAAAAAAGTTAGTTATATTGGTCAAAAAAAGTTATACGTGTCCCGGCGTTTCGCTGGGTCACGTCTAGGAATCTCGATATATCGATTTGAAGTTTGTAAGTATCATATAGTTGAATTTTGTTTGATATAACTCGAAAACGACTAGTCCGATTTTGCTGCAACAAACTTAGAAAAATTAAAAATTGCAATTGCTTTAATCTTTCGATATGCTGTTTCTCTACATAATCAAGTGGTTTTTATTTGCCGCAATAATATTTTGGAAAAATTGGCGAGTAGTGTAATTAAAAAATTGAGATCGCGCAAAATATTTTTTTAGCATTTTTCTATGTACTATTAAAAACACATTTCCAAAGTTTATATAAAAATTCATTGACTGGCCCTGGATTCCGAGGTATAAATCTTACGGCACTCTACTATATCTCGAAAACTAGATCCGTGCGATACTTTTTTTGAATATATTCTTTCTTAAAATTAAAAACCTCTTGAGAAAAGTTAGTTTAAAAAAATGGCTGGTTAAGAAAAATTTCACATTGAAATAGGCTAAGGGTTAAAGATAAATATTTTAAATAAATTTTTAAAATTTGTTAATCCTGTTTCGAACCGATTGGGAGGGTGTCGCATTTGATTGTTTAAATCAAATTTAAATTTAAAAAAAATTTAAATCAAATTTCACATTGAAATAGGGTCAGTAAGGGTTAAAGATAAAAATTTTAAATTAACTTTTTAAATTTTTTTATCTCGTTTCGAAGCGATTGGGAGGGCTCGTATTTGATTTTCACTTAAGTCAAATTTCATTTTGAAATAGGCCGAGTAAGGGTTAAAGATAAAAATTTTACATAAATTTTTTAAATGTTTTTTTCCTGTTTTGATCCGATTGGGGGCGTCCCCAATTTTTTTTCTTAAGAACCACCCTAATGTATATATGTACAACTCTGTCTAATTAAAGTTAAATAAGAACAGTTATATAAAATGTCCTCACTTCCGCTTTGTATAGTACTTGAACCAGTCGCATTTACTTTAACATACTCGTAGAATATACTGTGTATCAATTTGAAATAAAAACAATATTTTTAGAAGTCAACCGCGATTCATTCCTATGTGCAATAGCGTAAAATAAAAGTGGTTAATTAATCAATTATTTTCTTAATTCTTATGTAAAACACTTATTTGTTTGAGAACATGATAATGGTGAGAAATTAAATAGTTAACTTGCACATTCAAGGTGCAAATGCTTACATATTCATCATCGCATTAATTTTTTAAAGTGTTCTGACCAAAATTTGACCTTTGTATGGAATACGATTTTTTATCCATATTTTTTCGAAAAATATAATTTCATCTGGATGGTAATAACGAAGTATAAAAAAATTTAGCAAGGTGATATGAAATAAATATATATAAACTTACTGGACTGATAATAAGAACATATGATACGTTACCCAAAACATTTTATTGAAGATATCGAGCTTGTATATGATGCGAAAAAAGCTCCAGCAGTTGTAAGCGAGCTAATTAACATTGAAACTGCAGCATGTCTCAGAGTAGAAGCTATCAAATACTGCAGTGTCTCTGTGTTTTCAGCTTCAACTGCCAATGAGTTATTTGCAAATCGATCAGCTAAAGCACATTCCCAAATTTTTGTAAATATAAAAACGTTATCAGCTCCAATGCCTGCAAAATGTTTACAGTAAATGAATGTATATATGTATATAATCAAGCTACGCAATGTAAAAAACTTACCTATCATTACAACAAAAATCAGAAGATTCATATATGGAAAGAATGACATTTCAAAAAGAACAGTGTACACAAAATATGCCAGTCCTATAGAAAATATGACTGCGATACTAGTCATTACTGTTACAAATATGGATGTTGTGTACATCCACATGCTGGTCATGACAAAAAGCCCACCGAGTGAAATTAACCAGCCATCTGATAAAAGACACTCATTAAAAAGCTCATTCTCCAAGCCCAAGTCCATGGCAACTACTTTTACCAGCACATTTTTCAATTCACTAAAAAAAAAGAGCTTTTATTTAAGTTTCAAATAATATTTTTTGTTTTAAAAATGCAAAATTAAATTTGTTGCTTCTTAAATTTTTCAAAGTGTTGCAGTGCTTGGGTGATTTTCAAACAGTTTATCGTCAAAATTACAAACTATATCCACTTACTCATAAAAACTGCAATTTAAGAGCCCCAAAGCCTGTTCAAACCGATGAAACAATTATAACAGGATACTTTCAAAATAATATACAAATCAATGGCGCACCAAAAAAGAGCAAGGTTTGGACTAAGTCAACGTTTGGTGTCGAAGAATACAAAGATTTTTTAAAACGTTTGGAATGTTGCAAAAAAGAAGTTTTTGAATTATATTTCAGTTGTCCCGAAGTAAATTTAAAATTATTGGATGAAAAAAGTGTCTATAAAGTTGTATATTCACCAATTGAATTTGTTTCTCGAAAAGAAGCACGCCGATTATATAAGACTACATCGGCACTTGCAAACATGAAATATTACACTACAACATACCGCACATATTACCATAGTATTGGAGAATTAATTCGCTTTAAAGACGCTTTGTATGATGTATTACGCAATGAAGGCATAGAGAAGTTGAAAATAGATTTTTAAAAAATTTACTTATTATGATCACTTATGTTTACCAGCTATTGAATCAGCTAAAACTAAAAAACTAAGGATGGACCTATAGACCGGCACACCTTACGCAGAATATAAATTGCTTTTTTTTAAGTTAATAGCTAGTGAAATGCCTTATTAACATCACATGTTTGCTAGTATTTGCCAGTAATAAAATTTTTTCAAAATAAAAATTCAACTATGGATCCATAGACTGGTACGCAGAGAATATATTTTTCTAATGTTAAAGTAAATATTCATGTACATCGTTGGTGTCACCTATCTACACATCAGAGAACTGCATTGGTAGCTCACTGAGGGTTATGAGCCACTTCAAAAATATGAGATGCGAGTGTGCATTAGGGATGTCAATTTTCTGACTTTTTCTGATCCCGGGTTTTTCGGGATCTAAAAATGTAATCCAGGGATCTCGGGATGATCCCGAAACTTAGGCATCTCTAATTAAATTGAGTATTCTAATATAGTATTCTAAAATGAAAATATCTTAATAAAAATTCTATAAATTTATTGCATAATTTAGCTGAATTTCCGTGTGTGTCAGCTGAGTTGCCAGGTTGAAATCGAAGAATTAACGGCCTGGCAAAAAAAAAAAATTGTGTAGCCTTTTTTTTGCTCATCAAATATTTGAATGTGATCGAATTTTTAAAATTTTTCAATTTTTCGTAACATAAATATCTGAGACATTTCGATAAAATTAAGGCTTTAGCCTCCAATTAACGACCTCCTCCGCAGCCAACGGCTTTACCATTCAATTAACGGCCACCTGGTAACCCTGTGTGTAAGTCATTTTTGGCATTATTTTTTTGCGTTTGCGCACACTTTACCATTATATTTAAAGTTTGCAGAATATGGTGTTGCCAACGCTTTATTTCCAATGTAAATTTAATTTTTTTGCACATAAAAGGGAATATTTACGACAAAATTTATACACATAATTCACATAATTAAACTTGTTTGCTAAAAAATTTGTTTTCATAGCAGACGCAAATCCCAGGATATTCGGGACTTAAAAAAGTTCGGGATCCCGCAATCACGGGATCCCGAATTGACATCCCTAGTGTGCATATTGCATGCAATAATGAGTGTGAATTTGAGTTGCGCTCACTAATAATGAATTCTCATGAATATGAATGCCTGAAAAGCTCACTCACTCGCAGTCAGCATTCATGAAGCAGTGAATGGCTTGAGCCACTTAAGTTGAACTGTGTCAAGAAAAAAAATTATTTTTTTTATCCAATCGATAGGGAAAATTCGAAAATGGCCTTTGAACATCTCTTTGGGAGACTCGGGACCCTGGAAAGAACCATTTTTGACCCGAAAATGGGTCCCCGGACGATAGTACCTGTTTTTGACCCATTTTCGGAAAAAAATTTTTCTTTTCCAATCGATGGGAAAAGGTCGAAAATGGACTCTGGACATCACTTGGAGTATCTCCGAACCCTGGAAAGGACCGCTTTGACCCTTTTTCGAAAAAATTTTTTTTGCTCCAATCGATGGGGAAAGGTTGAAAATGGATTTTGAACACCACTTGGAGTACCTCCGGACCCTGGAAAGGACCGTTTCTAACCCATTTTCGGAAATTTTTTGTTTTTGCTCCAATCGATGGGGAAAGGTCGAAAATGGATTTTGAACATCACTTGGAGTACCTCCGGACCCTGGAAAAGACCGTTTTTGACCCATTTTCAGAAATTTTTTTTTGCTCCAATCGATGGGGAAACGTCGAAAATGGATTTTGAACATCACTTGGAGTACCTCCGGACCCTGGAAAGAACCGTTTTTGACCAATTTATGGAAAAAAATGTTTTTTCACACGAAAGATAGCTCAAAAATATTTTTGGACAGCACAAAGGAAGGCTCGGGACCCTGGAAAGAACCATTTTTGACCCGAAAATGTGTCACTTGGCCATGGTACCCGTTTTTGACCAATTTTCGAGAAAAAACGAAGGATAGCTCAAAAATATTTTTGGACAGCACTAAAGAGGGCTCGGAACCCTGGAAAGAACCGTTTTTGACCCGAAAATGTGTCCCTGGGTCATGGTACCCGTTTTTGCCCCATTTTCGAGTCAAAAACGGTTCTTTCCAGGGTCCCGAGTCTTAGTGCTGTCCAAAAATATTTTTTAGCTATCTTTCGTTTGAGAAGACAATTTTTTTTTCTCGAAAATTGGTCAAAAACGGGTACCATGGCCCAGGGACACATTTTCGGATCAAAAACGGTTCTTTCCAGGGTCCCGAGCCTTATTTAGTGCTATCCAAAAATATTTTTGAGCTATCTTTCGTTTGAAAAAACAAATTTTTTTCCCATAAATGGGTCAAAAATGGTTCTTTCCAGGATCCGAAGGTACTCCAAGTGATGTTCAAAATCCATTTTCGACGTTTCCGCATCGATTGGAGCAAAAAAAAAAATTTCCGAAAATGGGTCAAAAACGGTCTTTTGCAAGGTCCGGAGGTACTCCAAGTGATGTTCAAAACCCATTTTCGACCTTTCCCCATCTATTGGAGCAAAAAAAAATTTTCCAAAAATGGGTTGAAAACCGGTCCTTCCACGGTCCGGAGGTACTCCAAGTAATGTTCAAAATCCATTTTCAACCTTTACCCATCGATTGGAGCAAAAAAAAAATTTTCCGAAAATGGGTTAAATTTTGACATTACCTTATCGATTGAAGCAAAACAAAAATTTCCAAAAATGGGTCGAGGAGGGTCCTTCCAGAGTCCGGAGCCACCCTAAGTGATGTCCAAAGTCCATTTCGACCTTTCCCCATATTTTAAAAAAACATCCACAAATTTTTTTATACAATCGCGTTTCATGAGTAGCTCACTCAACAACATATATTCATACGAAAGGAAACGAAATCAAACGGCATTCACTAGAAGTGATTGTGAATCACACTCGCATTCACAGACTTCGCCATGAGACTGAATATCAGGGTTCGGAAATATTCATTCATGAACGCTCGCGAATTCGAACGTGTACTTCTTAATTTTTCCAGTAGCTTTCATATTCATGAGTGATAAGATGCGAATATTTGTATTCGAACGCGCTCATGAAGGGTTGGAAATTTTTTTTGTCATCTTTCGTAAACGAATGAATGAACGAGTGGAAGCAACATTTTTTCTATAGTTCTTACATGAATACTGCGATGTTAGCCTTCGATCATAAATGAGCGTGAATACTGCGAGATGATGAGGGATGATTTTCCCACGAATCGATGGGAAAAGGCCGAAAATCGGAAGTAACAGGGGTGGTCCCCGACCCTCCTAAAAGTCAGTCAAAAAAAAAATTGGTTAAATTTATTCGTGCAATATAATTTTGACTGAGCTAAAGAAACTTTGTTTAACTGAGAAAAATATTATGAAGTAAGTCATTTTTAAAATACTTTTAGGCGGATTGTTATTCGAAACATAATTTGAACTCGTTCATAAATCAACAATAAAAATATGAGTTTAAAATAAACAAATTGGCTATAATAAACTTAACGCTACTCAATTGCCATATACTTCACATCTGTAACACTCACTGCAATGCAATTTTTATTTACTTATGTACAAAATGGTATCAGTCATAATATAACAGAGATCGGAAATATTCATTCATGAACGTTCGCGTGCATGAACATTTGCATTTTGCATTTAATTTTGGATGTTTCGTTCTTATTCATGTGTGATAATATGTTGGAAATTTTTTGTCATCTTAAATGAATGCCGCGATGATAGCCTTTGTTCATATTGTATGATGCGAGATGATTCAAAATCGTTCGTACATGCATGTACCTATATACATATGTACATAGGGGAGAGGGGGGCTAGTGTGGAGAACTTCAAAATTTCGCGCCGTTTTGAATCGATGTTTTCCGTTGAACTTTTTTTAAGTAGGCCTTTGCACTCTCCATCGCCAAAAATAAATTCGTTTGTGTACAGTTCACCGTTTCATGATAACGAGACCAGACGTGTTTTGCGCAGCAAAAAGTAAATTTTTTGTTTTTTCTCAATTTCAGTGATACTCAGAAATTACTTATTATTATGCTAAAGTGTAAATACATAATACAACTTAAGCAAGTGTTTGATCAAATAATTGAAATTATTTTTAATAAAATTTACCGTAAGTTTAAAAAAAAATGTTTTTATGTAAGAAAACACAAAGGGGCTAGTGTGGACAGTTGAAATGAGGCTTGTGTGGACATGTCCAACCAAGCCCCGAAACACCTGAGAAGACAAACGAAGAACCTCTTAAAAGAAAAAATTCACCTCCAAGAAGCATTCGCTTTAAATAGTGGCAAAGATGACACAACCATAACAATTGCTGGGAACATCTCGATCTGCAAGTAATATCAAATATGACATGAGTTTCTCAAAGTTTAACATGGGATAAAAGTAAATTTTTAATTTTTATTGAACTGTATTATTTTCTTCAAAAAAAAATATATATTTGACCTCTTTTTTTAAGTTTCTGTTTCAATTATCAAGTTTCTATTGGTGTCCACATTAGCCCCTAGTCAGCTCTTTTTAAAATAATTTAAAAATGCGTTTAAGAAAATAAAAAATTGTAACTGTTGATGCAATTATGAAGTTAAGAGGTATAAGTAATCGCTAAAAATAAATTTATTACAAAAAAAAATTATGTAGATATTTTACAATTTTATAATTATGTCAAAATTGTCCACACTAGCCCCACCTCCCCTACATGTGTACGAGCAGTATAATTCATTTAGTGTGTCGAAAGCTTGAAAAGTTTTACTAGATTAAAAGTGAATTTTTACCTGTTCAATCAGGTAGTTATTTGAATAAAATTTTAGGTAGGTGATTTTTAAACCATTACTTCAGATCTGCAGATGTTTTGCTTAAAAGAATACCGTGAACCAAATATCATTATCTTATTTCAAAACCAATTCAACTATTCTATAGATTTTTCTAGGATTTTCAAAAATTTCATATTATGCCAGATATGTTAATTTAGAAAAATGTAGACATCTTGATTTTGAAATAAGATAATGATATTCGGTTTGCGGCATTCTCTTAAGCAAATAAAAATACATTAAAAATATTGTACAACGGGTTCGATGGTAAAATAATATGGGCCAATTTTGCAACTTGAAAGCAGAAAATCGGTATTTTTTGTTTTTTTTTCGGTCAATTTTAAATTTTTTTGTAAGAAAAGAAAAAGAAAAGGAAGAACTAATCACGGACTCAAGTTCCTTGATCGATAATAGCTGTTTAGAACAAAAAAAAATTTGAATCAGCTTAATATGTATATACACTCACGGTCAAAAAAAAACAAGAAGTTTTAAATTTTGATGCGTAAAATAATATCTACTCTTGTTTAACGGTTTTAAGTTTGTTAGATATTGTTGCTAGGGACAAGTTTTGAGTATTTTCAAAACTGTCCACCTAACAATAATAAATTCTAGGAACCTTTTCCAAATAAACACAATATTGAAAAAATACATAGTTTTTTGTAGTTTTTTTACGCATTTTTAATTTCTCACACATTCTTTAATTATTTATTATTTAATTATTTTAAATAATACGGTAAAACTGATTTTAATACCGCGTAGGACTTATTTTTGTCTTGATGACGCTTTCCATTCGAAAAGGCATGCTCTCATAGAGTTTCCGTATTAATTCCATTAAAATATCTTTGAGCCAAGTGGATTCGATTATTTTCTGTAACTTTGGAATATTATTAGGGTTTTGTTGGCGCACTTTGTGTTTTAAAATGGTCCAAACATTCACAAAGGGATTGAGGTCGGCGCTGTCACCGGGCCATAGACTGACTCAATTCCCAAAAAGTCCTTATATTCCTTTACCTAAGCAAAAATAAATAGTTCATTATTGTAAATCTATCAAAAAAAAATTTAAAACATAATTATTGTGAGTGGGACACTTACCAATTTCGAGCGATGACAAGGTGCAGAATCGGCTTGAAATACGACTTTTTCTTTGGTCAAATAAGGGCAATAACAAGATGTGGGGTGGGAGAGATTCTTCTTCCGGAAGGTTATGTGAGGTCCGCAGCTTATATTGATATCGTAAAAAACGGCCATTTAGCTAGCCTCGACCGACTAAGCGAGCACGTAGCAAACTACTTAAATTTTTATATTTCAACACACTACAAGATAGGATAGCTAACTTTTTGAGTTCAAAAGATTTTTTTCGAGTTATAAGGTGCCAAAGTTGAAATTTTTTTGAAAAATTGCAAAAAATTGCATTTTTGTTGACCTGTTTTTAGGAGTAGCGACCAAACTAGTGGTGCTGTTGTGACATATATTACTCCAAAATTTGGAAAGAGATGATTGGAGATGACTTTGAGAAATTCGATTTTCCATCGTTTCCGAATATTTAAAATTAACCCAAAAAATTCTGAAAAAATTTGAGGATGTTCCTCGATCAATTCTAAGACTTTTTTGTTCAATAAACTTTTTTCCTTGACTCAATGGTTTTCGAGATAAAAAATAGAGAGGCTTAAATACGCGTCGAATGGTTTTTGCAGCCATACGGCACTTTACATCACCCGAAAATGGTCGTATCACGCGTTTTTTAAAAGTAGAGCTCAAAACCTTTCATTTGGTTTATCGTAGACCTCAGTCGGCCACACGATGCGGGTTTTATGAAAAGATGAACAATACAAAAAGTTGGCCCACGGGCTGTTAGCGGGCATAGTGGGTGGGGGGCTCGGTTTCGGAAAAAAGGCCACGTGAATTTCGAAAGCCCTTGACTTTACGAATATTTTAAGCCCTCAATCGATATTCTAGGTGGCTCCCATTTTTGGACTCGGCGGTGGGCCAGTTGACGTGGAATGTCACATATATATATATACATATATGTTTATATATATACATGGATCCATCGGTATGTGTTTAATTATGATTATATATTTTTTAAATATATTCATTTTTATAATCTTTTATTTACTCTAACAATTATGCAGGTCAACTAGTGTACAAAGGATAATACATATAGAATAAAGAAGGAACAATGGAAACTCAAAATAATAATAGAAAACTTAAAGCATTCAATTGATAAGAAGCAATTTCGTTTTTCAATGGCCATAGCAGTCAAAAAATTTTTCTACTCAATTTATTTGATTACATTTTGCATTGGATTTTGACAACTACGGAACCAGATTTAGCTGTCAAATTTTGATAGGACAAATTAATGTAACCTTTATTGTTATTTTCATGAATATGTTGAAAAATATAGAATTTGAAGAATATTTTGATTTTTGTAAAATGATTTCAATTCTAGTTGCAAAACCAAAGAATTTTTGTTTGAAGCAAGCGCTCAGCAAATCAAACAAGATGAATATTATTTTTATTTTTCAGTTTGAACTGAAAAACGCATGAAGTTGAACAAGGGGTCAAGGAGGCTGAATCCCCCAACATAAATATTTTTGAATTTTCAAGAAGTTAAGCCCAAATAAAACTAACACGTCGGCAGTGGCAGTATATTCAAACATTTTTAATTAGTTTCTTTGTTAATTTTAAAGAAAGTTTAATTTTTTGGTTTTTCAAGATTTGATTTTCATGGTTTTTTAAATGCCGAATCAGTGCAAGTGATTAAACTATTCTAATTTAATCTATTTAGGTATTAAGTTGTGTTAACTAATGATTTGTTTCAAGTAAAACAAGAAAATATCGAAATATAAGTGATTAATTTCGTTAGATTACAAACCCATTGGTTAAAAATTCTGGTTGCGACAAATAGCAAAATGTGAAACACATACAAGCAAACAACTGGAATATAATTTTTGCCAATTTTTATCTGAATTTTTCGGCTGAAAAAAAGCAACAACAATACAATTAACGGGATCGGTTGTAAACCACAAAAGAACAACAACAAATACACGCATTGTGTTAGGATTTTTTCAACTGAATTTTTCGGAATAAAAAAGGCAACAACAACAACGCAAAAGACGCGGGATCGGTTGCAAATTTGTTATTTTTGAGAAGTCAAAATAAAAATTCTCCTTCTGGATTTGCTGGTTGCTTGGTAGCAATACAAATGAATTTTCTCAAATACAGGCTTCAAAACAATAGATATTATTTATTAATTCAATTAAATACAATTTCTTAACATAACAAATGAAATTTCTATACGAACGAAAATAAAAACGATTGCAAATTAACGAGTTTAGTTAATTCTCCTTTTTCAATTTCGCCGTACTATGACGTATTAGACTACTTTTTTGAGTAAAAATTCTCCTGTGGATCTTGATTTCACGGCGAAGTTTTCGACGAAATAAATACCATGTCGCACAGTCGCAACATTTTCTGTTTAGATTCATCCATGAAATCTCTTTTTGTTATTTATACTCTTTGTTCATTATTCAGATGTATATAAACATTTTGTCTTAACTCCGGACAACTTAGTCAGACACATTTTTTCGCTCGAGCACGAGTCTTTCTCTTCATGTATATAAACTTTTTGGTTATGTGCGCTGATGTGCTACGAACACAGTTTATTGTTTATCATGAGCAGTTCATTAGAATGTGTGTGTAGTAGGTTTTTTTTATTATAGGTTTTTTCTTTGACTTGGTGCGGCATCAGAATCGCACACTCATCAGTTAATGTTGCGTCAACTAATGTTGCGTTTGATATGTTTAAGGCAAAATGTATAAAAACATCTGAATAAATGAAAACAATTGAATTTGAATATTTCGGAAGAAACAAAAAAATTGTATTTTATTCAGTAATGCAAATGATGAAGAATATTTGAAAAAATATAAAAATTTTTTTTTTTTTTTTTTTTTAAACTTTTTATTTATTTATTGTACCAACTCGCTTGGAGACTAACAATAACTGAATAAATCTTAAGAAACTAAAATAACGTTGAACTTTTCTAAGCCATTGCTTAGAAATGTTGTTTTTTTTTTCATATCAAACTCAGTCTTGAGTTGTTGAAGGAGTTGCCAGTATTCGTGTACATAGTGGCTACAGGGGTGGTAAATCTTGTCTCTTCAGTCGAGATGAATTCGATGTTAGGAGTAGGTTCCTAGCCAGTGTGTTTGGATGTTGCTGCAGTTTTAGTTGATATGATTGCTTTTTGATTTCCTGTATCTGCTTAATAAAAGGTATACCAAGGTCTTGGTGTATGTTTATATTTTTGACATACCAAGGTGCGCCGGAAATAGTTCGAAGTATTTTTGACTGAGACCTCTGCAATAGTTCTATATTTGATAAGCTTGCGTTGCCCCACAGTTGGATTCCGTATGACCATATAGGTATAATAATTGCTTTGTACAAAATAACTTTATATTCAAGGCTAAGTTTTGAATGTTTATGTAAAAGCCAATTAATAATGCTTGATGCTTTCAACTTCATTTGCATTTGTTTCTTTTCAATATGAGCTTTCCAAGTAAGCCGTCTATCGAGGTGCATACCTAAGTATTTAACTTCAGTGCTCTGAGGTATTTCCGTGTTGTTTAGGTGAACTGTGGGGCAAGTCTTTTTATTAAGTGTAAAAGTTACATGTGAACTTTTTTGCCCATTAACATTTATTCGCCAGTTTAAAAGCCATGTTTCAACTAGGCGCATATGTTCATCGAGGGTATGTGACGCACTATTAGGGTCTGCGTGACAAGACAAAATTGCAGTGTCATCAGCAAAAGTAGATGTAAGCTTAGAGTTGTTTGTTGGCAAGTCATAAGTGTATAAAAGGTAAAGAATTGGGCCAAGAACACTACCTTGTGGCACGCCAGCAAAAATTTCCACATAATCTGAAATGTAATTTTTACATTTTACACGGAACTTTCGCCCTGTAAGGTAGGACCCTAGTAAAGCGTGTGTATTTTTAGGGAGTAATTTTTTTATTTTGTGTAAAAGTCCTTCGTGCCACACCTTGTCAAAAGCTTGCGCTACATCAAGGAACACTGCAGAGCAATATTTTTTATCTTCGTATGTCTTTCTAATTTGTGCTACTATCCTGTGAACTTGCTCGATAGTTCCATGTTTTTTGCGGAAGCCAAATTGGTGTTGGGGTATTATGCTCATTTGGTTTACGTGGGGCATAATTTTCGAAAGTAGCAGCTTTTCGAAGAGTTTTGATGTGGTGGGCAGCAAGCTAATTGGCCGGTAGGATGCAACTTGTGTGGGATTTTTCCCAGGTTTAGGAATCATTGTAATTTGCGACATCTTCCACATTTCTGGGTAGTGGCCCAATCGAGTAATACCATTGAAAAGTATGGTTAAGTGTCTGACTGCACAACAAGGTTATTCAGTAAGCATATTAGCAGTTAGTTATTAGGTCATGACCAGGTGCCTTCTTCTTGTTAAGTTGTATGAAAGATTTAACGTCTTTAGTTTTGAATCGCAACAGCATTGGTCTCATATTTTGGGTTTCTTGCGGTATTTCGAAGCTGTTGCGCGGAGGATTTGGTTGAAATACATGTTTAAGATGGTGAGAAAAAGCTTGGCCTTTTTCTTCATTACTTCTAGCCCAGTGACCATTGCTTAGTCTTATAGGGGAATATAAGTCAGTGGGGTTTTTCATACCCCTGATGGCCTTCTATAAGGAGTAATTGGACGACTGTAAAGGGCTCAGCTTTTTAATATACGTGTCTATACCTCTTTCACTCTTCTCGTAGGCCCTTTCTTAATTCTATTTTGGCTAGTGTCAGTTTATGTTTAAGCGTGGGTGACCTAACCTCTTGCCATTGTCGCCTGAGTCGTCTTTTTTCCATCACTAAACGTTCTATGTGAGAAGAGTTGAGGCGTTGCCTTTTCTGCGTTGTTACTGAATGCACAGGAGTTGCGTGAAGGGCAGCTGATACTAACATGCTGTTAAATAGCTCTTCGGAATCTTTAAGGCTTACATTGTCGGAAAGACGCAACGCAACGTGAATTTTCAAACTCTCGGTAACCGGGGTAGCAATGAGAGCGTTTTCCAAATCACAAATCATCCGCGGCAAATTTTCTGAGATTCTTTTAACTGCAAAACAAGAGTGCACAATCTTGTTCATCACTTTAAAAGCGACGACAAACGGTAAAAGCGGGAAAATATCTTCCACTGGACAGATATTACGATCAAGCAATAGATCTGAATTCTGAAGTAACGTTCTGCCCTCGAACGCTTCTCTATGATAGTTTGTAGAGGCCAATTTTAGATGCTGAGGCCATCTTAGAGCTGTTTCCCGACCGAGGAGGTTCACGAGCCCTCCTGATCTCCAGATAAGGTGGTTGACAAATCCCTGAAAAGCGTGAAGCTCTGGAATGATGCATTTCTGGATCACTTTCACATCAACAGTGTCGTTAAATAACGGATCGTTGATAGTGCTTTTGCTTTGTTGGGCTAATTTTTTATCATGCAGACCTTAAAGAAGCCCTGCCCTCCATCAGCCATGACCGTAACATTGTAATTGCCAACTATCTTACGTCTATCAACAATCTCCTCCATAATCTCCTCTGCGTTGGCCCAGACTACGGGCCTCTTATGCTTAGCAGGGTTTTGTTCTACATCAAATTCTAGAATCTCACCATGATAAAAACTTCCTAGAATTTTGGATTGGCTCAAAACCTCTTTGGAATAATACGCAGGAACTGATTTTTTTCCTGCAGTAGACCTAAGGAAACGACTCATATGTTTCATCTGCTTCCTGGAAGAACCAGATTCAACTTGATACTCATTCAAGTCTTTAGCTAAAAATTTTGATGATAGCTTAGATTCTTGCAACATAATTTTTCTTTTGCGCCCTTTCGAGCTCAAACTCAAAGTCTTGGGGGTAGTACCCGTGGAAGCAGTAAATTCTTCAATTTTTTCAAAGATGAACTCAGTGCAGAGCTGCTCTTTCTGTTTGTTGGGAAGAATATTTGTTCGTTTTTGTAGATTTTTCGCTGCTATTGATATTTCGGTTGACCTGTGATTACATTTATGTTCTTTACCTCTTCCCAATTCTTGAAAACAGATCCGACAAATAGTCAACGGGTTTTGGTTCGTTTGTAATGATTTCTTGATCGATTGTACCCGGTGACTTTTCAGTGTGTAGAACCATATAGTCCATTATTTTCTGTAATTTCTATCGACAAGTCCAACGTTTCACCAACATCCAATTTCTTTTTAAAATTAATGTGCCCCTTATGAAACTTACAATTGTCTGCGGCTTTGGTAGATCTTGTGTCCTTCTGTAACCTCATATGCTCATAGTTTGGCATTTTTTTGAAAGACCGTTTGTCAATCCCGCGTGGATTTGTTTGAAGATTTTGGCGACATGTCCCAGAAATGCTAGTAGGGAACTAAGGATTAGCCGGGTCGTAATGTTCATTTATAAATTGTTTTATAAGCAACTCAATTTGTTCAGATATGTGAAAGTGTTTCAAAGTCTTTGCGCAGAGATAGATCTTCCGACCACAAATCTTTTTTCGATTTTCATCATGACTACACTGATGGTCACAATAATTTGGCATTTTTAGAAATTCACAAAATACACAAAAGGATTGTAATAGCAAAATTCACACACTTATTTTCAAAATTTTTATCTGATACAGTATTTTATTCAAGATTAGACACACTACTGACGAAATAATCAGGAGATTTTTATCATATAAGCTAAGAAATATTGAGTTCAGCTCGAGCTTTTTCCATTATTCGAGCTAAATTTTGGAAAAAAATTCCTAGTATTGAAAAATATTTTAGAAAAAATTTCTAGTATTGAAAAATACTATGCGAGAAAATTTCTAGTATGATGTAAGTTTTTAAACAGTTGCGCGCAGCTGTTTCATTAATACTGAGAATTTTTTCGTATAATATTTTTCAATACTAGGAATTTTTTCAGAAATTTAGCTCGAATATATATATATATATATACTAGGCTGTATCGAAAAATTAACACCCAATTCCAGGCCCAAATAATGAAATAGGAAGGAAAGACAAGTCAGGAAATATAAAACTTTTTTAATTTTAAAATGAATTCCAAGGTCCCCAAATGGCTGTTGTATATGAAAATCGTGTAGTTTTGCACTGGAGCCTATCTAAGCGTACAATTTTTTCCAGAGAAATATTGCAGTAATCGATTCACCATCAAAAATTAGTCATGCACCCAAATTTTGAGAGATCGAGCGACCATTATCGATCGATCGGGCACATTATTTTTCAAATCGCTTAAGGCAGACCTCTAAAATTTCATCGATTTGCTTGAACTTTACAGATATTATTCTACGTTCAATTTTAGCGGACATATATTTGTTCATTTTGCCGAAAAGCCCCAATTTTCAAAGTTACCGTCATTTGAACTTTGTCTGTAAAATTTAAAAAAAAAAGTTTCTGAAAAGACTTTTTTTTAAACTGCCGATATTTTCGTAATAAATAGCACAAATTTTTCCAAAATTTTTATAATTTAATGGATTTTATGAAAAAGCGACTGTTAGCCCAAAATAAAATGTTTTGTGGGAGATATTGTTTGTGTCGTAAGCCAAATGCATTTTTTTTTCAAATCAAAAAATTTGTAAGTGCATCAGGTTTTTTCTCTTTAAATTGTTGTCATCATGGTTTAATCTTTAATTTTATATATACTAGAGACCCTCTTCCACATCCCACCAAAATATCAAATCGATATACGCAGTGAATTCGGTATTAGCCGAACATTGAAAAATTAAAAATTTACAGTTCATTGAAACGAAATTTTTTTTTATAATTTAAACAGACAAAGTTCAAATGACGATACTTTGAAAAATAGGGCCTTTCAACGAAATAAAAAAATATGGGTCCCTTAAAAGTGAACGTAGAATAATATCTGTAAATTTCAAGCAAATCGATGAAATTTTTGGGGTCTGCCTTAATCAATTTGTAAAATAATGTGCCACAATTAAAAAAAAAAACTTATTTATTTCTTTGATGACACTCCTATACGACGTTCGATCTCTCTCAAAATTTGGGTGCATACCTAGTTTTCGATGATGAATCCATTACTGCAATATTTTTTTCAACAAAATGTACCGTTAGATGGGCTCCAGAGCAAAAAGTATTCGTCTGATTCAAAATAATCGTTTTTTATTCTTTTGCTGACGCTCCAGCACGTCGTTCGATCTCGCTGAAAATTTGCATACATCAGTTGTTTTTGACAATGAATCGAGATCTATTATGCTTTTTGGAAAGAACTGTACCATTAGATAGGCTCCAGTGCAAAGCTATACGGTTTTCATATATAACAGCTATTTGGGGACCTAGGAATTCATTTTAAATTTAAAAAAAATTATATTTCCTGACTTGTCTTGACTTGCCTGGAATTGGGTTTTAAAATGCGTCCATACATTTCGATAGAGCCTAATATATACATATACATGTGGTGACTTAACACCAACATAAATAAACAACAACACACAAGAGACACTATACATAAAAACAACTTATAATAATGTTTAAGTTATTATTGTAAATTTTTAAGAATTAAAAATTTTGTTTTATTTGTTGGAAAATTAAAAATTCAATTTTAAAAAATCTTCAAAACAGAAAGAACAAAAATTTAATAATCAAAAATAAAACATTCTATTGAAAATATATCTGAATGAACCTGAACTAAAACTGGCGATCCCACCAGGCAACAAAAAAAAAACGCTCAATGACATCACCCAACAACGTCTGAAGAAAGTAAAAAATCCAATACCAACAGAATTGATTTCACCTTTAAAAAGCGACGTTTTCAAAACGATTTCGATGCACCAAACAGTAAAACCCCAGTAAAAAGAATAGCATCAACAAGCACCTAAGTTACCAACGATAATATTTACATTGATTGCGTAACACAACAAACACGTTCAAAAACTATTACACCCGGACAGCAGCAGTCCACTACAAGTCACAACAGTAATAGCAACAATACCAGTAGCTCCATTGGTAAAAACAACAAATCCATCAACATCAACAACAGCGCCAACAACAGCAACATCAACAGCAGTGTCAACAACAGCATAAAGCACAACAACAATAAGAACAAACTCAAATTCATCACAGCAGATCATATTGAAGCATAAAATTTCACAACAGCAGATCACAACAACCACAATCGGTGACACCAAGCCAGCAATAACAACAGGATCGAATGTCAAACGATAGGGAGGGAAGAAACTTATCGTTTGCATCTCGTAGGCACTATACTTCACATAGGTATACAACATTGTTAGATACATATTAAAAGTTTACACATACACTTAAATTTCAAATAGAATCATCACAACCAACCCCTCCTCACACTACAATGAGTTTAAATCGTACCCCTCCTCACTCTACACAAACCCCAACCCATTCCACCCACTCCTCTCACCATGGAGACGAAGACACACTACACAACCCCTTCGATACTCCCTTGGAAATCAATGCCAATTTGGTTAAATTACCACAATTCTGGACCAATTGTCCAGAAGCATGGTTTATCCAAGCGGATATGCAATTGCAACAGAAAAAACATTACAACGGACAAAACAAAATACGAATACTTAATCACTGCACTTCCACAAGACGTTATACTCACAGTTTTAGACTTCATACAGAGACCTCCAATGAATAACACTAGTTTACACAAAAAAAGATCTGGTTTCTCATAAAACTTTTACGATGTATTTTGAGGAGTCGAATCCAAAACTGCCAACCATTTTTTTTTTTTTCTTAAGAACCGTTTTTGAGATATCCCCAAAAAACCCGTTTTTTGGCACTTTTTTCATTTATTTGCCCATATCTCCATCAAGTTCTTTTCTACTCAAATATAATGTGCACCATTGCAAAGATATTTTAATTTTCTTTATAATGATATGCTGTTTGAGTAAATCGAATAAGATTTTTCGGAGTTACAAGCGATCAGAGTTCAAAAAAAGTAATTTTTTTGGACTTTTTTAAAAGCCAAAAAATTTCAATTGCTCCGTTTGAATACAAAAAAATTAGCTTAAATTTTTTTTAAGGTTTAAAATGAAAGACTATTCTTTTGCAAATATTTTAAGTGTAATTTGGTCCAAGTCGGACAAAAACTGTGGGTGCTATTCCAAAATCAATGAAAATAGATAATTTCCATATTTTCATGCACTACCGTATATAGCCTAATGACTATGTATTTAAATAACGAACTGAGTCGTTAAAGATATTGTATTGTCTTATATGTTCAATTGTACCCTATAAAAGATAAATCCCAAAGTACTATTAAATTTAAGCTTGGACTTTTGAGAACGGTGCATATTTATCCCATTTTTATTTTTTTAATTATAACTCCGAAACTATACATTTTTGGTACAAAGTGATTACCAGATTTTTTGTAGGGAATAAAATTTCCTTTTCATTGAAAAGACATCGTAACAAAGAAAAAGAAAAATAGGATAATGAGAAACAATAATAACCTTGACATTGGAAGGAAACATTTTACAATTCTGACATCCAAAACACAATTGAAAATGACATTTAAAGAAGCCTAAAATGATAAACAAAAAAAAAAAAGAAGAGAAATCGAAAAATTTGACATTTAAGAATGTGACATTTAACTAAAAACAACAAAAAAACTGACAGAAAAAGGTTTTTATTGAACGCAGTAGACTTTGATTTAATTTTGGTGGCTGTGAAAATAAGAAAAAATACGTTTCAACAGAATTTTTGAACAGATTTTAACTTGAAATAAAATAAGTAAAAAAGCAAAAATTAGACAAGTTTTTGTCCATTTCTTCCAATTTTCACACTTAGAAGATAGGTAAAAACCTTTTTTTCGATACCTAACCCAAAGATATTATTATTCTTTAAAATTAAGAAAAAAAAAAAAAAAATTTGGTTTAGAAGTCATAAATAAAAATTATAAAGGAAAAAATGTATTAAGCGAGTTTTTTTATTAAAATGGCGATTGGCGGGTGGTAAATGACCTGAGAAAAATCTGAAAAAATTCATGAATTACTTTTTTTTTATAATAAATCGAATTTCGGTTTAAGATTTCCGGCCTCTTTTCGCACTTTCTTAAACATAAATTATGCTTTTTATTCTCAGCATATTACTGTAAGTTTAAAAAAAAAATTACAAAATAATTGAAACAATTTAAATGTAAAGTGAGAAAATAAATTAGGTTTTAAGAAAAAAATTAAACGCTGTAAAAGCTATAAAATTAAAAAAAAGTTAATCTAAACAAATTTACTTATAAAGGAGAAAGAAAAGAAACGAGTGTTAGTTAAGAAAAACATACTCTATAGAAAATCAAAAAAAAAAATATTTGTTTTTGTTTGCGTTTTAGTTAAGATTAAAATATCTTATATTTACTTAGAATAAAATAAACCTTTAAATTTGTGAATCAGTGAATTGATTAATTAGTGAAAGTCATGAATGCTGATAATCTAATTAGACCACCAATCTTAAATATGAATCGAAATGTTAATCCGCCAGTGGGCGCAGCTCCTATTAATATGGGCAGAAATAGCAGCTATCGTAATAGAGGTCATGAGAAATGAAGGAAGACAGGTAGTCGAAGAAATTATAAATCCTGAGGCGGACATTAACAATGACATTGACCAAGAAATTAATAGAGGAGCTAATTTAGACGATCTAAATAAAATCCAGACGTAGTAAAAAGTTTAAGAGATTTTTCAGGCAGAGCAGGTGAATATAGCTCATGGAAGAAAAGTGTGGACAGAATTTTAGCAATTTATGACCACCTAAAAGGTAGTCCCAAATATTACCGAATACTCAGTGTCATAAGAAACAAAATAACTGGTCAGGCCGATATTGCACTCGAATCGTACAATACTCCTTTAAATTGGAGCAAAATATCAAAATGCCTTACTTTACACTACGGGGACAAAAGAGATATTGGCACCCTTGAGTATCAAATGACCACTCTAATCCAAGGTAACAAATCAGTTCTAAACAAACTTTCATGCATGGATATGGGTAACGAATCACTCAATAATATGACTCAATCCTACCGCGACAAAGCGTTGGACACGTTTGTTAGAGGACTAACAGGAGACTTACCAAGGCTGCTAAGCATAAGGGAACCGGTTGACTTACCGAAAGCCCTTCACTTATGCCTTAAACTTCAAAATATCGACTACAGAACACAATACGCTAATAATAGGCAAACCAATGGTAAAACCATTAATTCACCTATGCACCATAAAATTAATTACCAACCCATTCAATCAAATTTAAAACCTATTCCAGCACCCCGAAACTTTTATCCGGAGTTATCCCATAGTCCCCAAGTTTTTCCTAGACAAAACTTTTTAATACAACACGGACAACACTACCAACAATACCCTTATCGAGGACATTTTAATCCAAACTATGCAGGACAATATAGACAAACCTACCCCCAACACTCCTATCAAGGACAACAACAACAAAATTTTGCTAACCAACCTACGCTACCACCAAGACCTCAACCGCGCGCTGAGCCAATGGATGTCGATAGAAGTATCCATTCCAGACAAATTAATTACGCAAATCATCCGCAAAATTACCAACCTTACGATCAAAAACGAATGAAATTCCCGCCACCACAGCAACTTCAACCGCCGCTTAAGCAACAACGAGTTTTTAATACCGTTGGTAATGAACAGGAAATAACAGAGGTAGAAGTCCAACAAATTGAACAACAACCTGATTGCGTAGAACCGCCCTTACAAGAATACATAGAATCTGTTGATAATCCCAATTACGACCAAACTGAGGAAGTAGCTATTTTTTAGATTAAATCACTCTTCGTTGCCATATTTTGAACACCAAAAAGAAAACGGAGAAACTATAAAATTTTTAGTAGATACAGGGTCAAATAAAAATTATGTTCACCCACGTCATATAAAAAATCCAATTTTGAACGAAAAACCATTCTTTGCAAAATCTGTTTGCGGAAATGTTAAAATAACCCATCATGCTAATGTGCAATTATTTCCAAAAAGCGACAAAATTAAATTCTTTTTGCTACCAAGTCTTATTTCATTTGACGGTATTACTGGGAACGATACAATGCGTAATCTTAATGCCGTAATTTACACTAAGCAAAACTATATGGTAATTGATTCCGATGTAACGATTCACTTAAAACAGTGCCTTTCAGAGCACGTTAACAATATAAAACTACGTACGTCTCATTTATCAGAACACAAAAATCTTCATATTTCTAATTTACTTCAAAAATTTCTCAACCTATTTTCAGACCCTAATAAAAAATTAACTTTCGTAACAAACGTTCAAGGCGAAATTCGAACTGTTTATTTGAAAAGTTATCCATATCCTATGGCCTTAAAAGAGGAAATTGAGAATCAAATAAAAGAATTACTTCAAGACAATATTATAAGACCCTCCAATTCTCCATATAATTCACCAGTGTGGATTGTTCCCAAAAAAATGGATGCTTCTGGTAAAAAAAAGTACAGGATGGTTGTGGATTATCGCAAGCTAAACGCAATCACAATACCCGATAAATATCCTATCCCGGAAATTAATGAAGTGTTATCTAATCTTGGCAAAAGTAAATATTTCTCAATTATTAATTTTAAAAGTGGATTTCACCAGATACCTTTAAAAGAATCCGATATCCAAAAGACAGCTTTTTCCATTAATAGTGGAAAGTATGAATTCATTCGTTTAGCATTCGGACTGATGAATACTCCTTCTATCTTCCAAAGAACTATTATATATATATAATGACATCAGCTTTCTTTTTTGTGCTAAAAAGACAACTAGTATCATTCAGAAAAAAAATATTCCCAAAACTTAAAAAATATTAAATATTTTCGGTTTTTTTTAAATAGTTTTTTAAAGCTATTTTGGTGAAAAAATAAATTTTTTGACTTTATGAAGTGTCATTTCGATAGGAAATTGTATTCCCTACAAAAAACCTGGTAATCACTTTGTACCAAAAATGTATAGTTTCGGAGTTATAATTAAAAAAATAAAAATGGGACAAATATGCACCGTTCTCAAAAGTCCAAGCTTAAATTTAATAGTACTTTTGGATTTATCTTTTATAGGGTACAATTGAACATATAAGACAATACAATATCTTTAACGACTCAGTTCATTTTTTAAATACATAGTCATTAGGCTATATACGGTAGTGCATGAAAATATGGAAATTATCTATTTTCATTGATTTTGGAATAGCACCCACAGTTTTTGTCCGACTTGGACCAAATTACACTTAAAATATTTGCAAAAGAATAGTCTTTCATTTTAAACCTTAAAAAAAATGTAAGCTAATTTTTTTGTATTCAAACGGAGCAATTGAAATTTTGTGGCTTTTAAAAAAGACCAAAAAAGTTACTTTTTTTGAACTTTGATCGCTTGTAACTCCGAAAAATTTTATTCGATTTACTCAAACAGCATATCATTATAAAGAAAACAAAAATATCTTTGCAATGGTGTACATTATATTTGAGTAGAAAAGAACTTGATGGAGATATGGGCAAATAAATGAAAAAAGTGCCAAAAAACGGGTATTTTGGGGATATCTGAAAAACGGTTCTTAAGAAAAAAAAATGGTTGGCAGTTTTGGATTCTACTCCTCAAAATACATCGTAAAAGTTTTATGAGAAACCAGATCTCGAGATGAAGCCCAAATTTGTAAACTAGTGTAATCTGTATGAATGACTAAAACAACTGCTTATTGAACGTCACTCTTTAAGTGAAAACAAGCGCCTCGATAAGTTATTTTCTGACACAGATTGGTGACCATCTCAGTTCTAAACACGGAAAAAACACCAGCTCAAATTTTATTAAAAATTAATAGGACATTATAAAAATTAAAACCTGAAAACAAATATTACTCTTTCATAGTAATAAATAAAAAATCATTATGAAAAATTCTATTCTAGTTTGTAATTATTTTCATTTTACATTTTTCAATAAGTGCATATTAAACATTTATTTCTTCATTTTAATTATCACATAAAAACTTTGAAATTTTACAAAGATTTTATTAAATTTCAATAAATTGCGACATTAGAATTTTTACATTTATCATATTGTAATATATGATTCCCGCTTTATAATTTTTAAAAAGTAGTTATAGAAAAATTATTTCAAGATTAGTAATTTTTATTATATTGAATTTTATTTCTCTCTTGTTTTTAATTTGTACTCTGTTTGAGTTCTCAGCAGTTCATGCAAAAAAATTAATATCTAAGGCTTGCAAAACTCTTACTAATTGGCTTTGAAGAAATGTGTTGAACAGAATTGGGACGGGGTCGGGAAAGCGGCAACGGAAACTCGCTGGCCGTCCCAATTTTGTTCTACACAAAAAAAATTTTAAAAATCAATTTCAGTTATAACGAACTAATTAATGCACGGGTCAGTCGTAATATCGTAAAATTCGTTATAACGAAGTGTTTTTTATTAAAGAAACTGGTTTTTGCTAACACATATTAGAATAGTGAAAATTTTTAGCGTTTCTAATTTAGAGATATCAATGGAAAAATTCCAATTTCAAAAACTGTTCGTTAAAACGAAAATTCGTTATATCGTTATACGTTATATTGGATGTCTACTGTAATGTATTTTTTAAAAAATAGTACAGTCCTTTTAAAATATAATAAATTATTGCAGAAATTTTAATATCTACTTTGTAAAAATTAAAAACTTGCATCCAAAAAATTAATGCCTGCTTGATGCATTTTTTAGTAGGCACTCGAACCGTTTCTAAATTATTAAATTACCTACTAATTTTTCTTAAATTTTGATTAATATTTACAATAATTTCGAGTTTCGTTTTTTCCGTGCAGAATGCTACTTCTTTTAGCAGGTTCTTCGGTAGATCCAGAATTTCTACGAAAATTATGGATCAGAAAATTACCGAAGAGCCTAAAGATTGCTTTGACAAGTTCAAATAATAACGAATTCAATGAACTCCTGAATTTAGCAGATAGACTATGGGAAATTATTTCCGAAAACGAAATTTCCGAAATACACAAAAGTCCAAATTTACCAAACCACACACAAAATAATTTAACAAAAGCAATACAATCATTCACACAGACAACCTCACAACTTCTGGATAAAGTCAACAAATTAACATTAGAGGTAGAATCAATTAAATCAAAACGAAATCATGAACGATCATACCAACGTTCAAACGCTCGATCAAGAGATTTCTCTAGAAACAGATATAACTTCCGAAACAACTCTCATCAACGTTCCCCAAACCCTTTATGTCAATACCATTATAAATTTGGTAAAAACGCCAGACGATGCGAACAACCATGTTCATTCGTCCAACACAATGAATTAAACTAAAAGACTCCATCATCGCGACGGCTGATGACGGAAGTCTCACAACACTTACACGTCGTCTTTTCATTCACGACAACACAAACTTAAAATTTCTCGTTGATAGTGGAGCAGAAGTTTCTGTACTCCTGTCATCCAAATTCAAAAACCACAAACAAAAGTCCGACATTATTTTGACAGCCGCTAACGGCACCTCAATAGCAACCTACGGTAAAAAGTTACTAACACTAAATCTAAACCTAAGACGTGACTTACCATTTACATTTTTATTTGCGGACACTTCGAAACCAATTTTAGGCGCAGAGTTTTTAACAAAATACGGATTACTCATCGACTTAAAACACTAACGTCTCATTGATCCACTCACTAAACTATCCATAAACGCCATTTCAGCGTACACAGAAACACCATTACCAAAATTATTCTCAATCAACAACAAATACACTCAGTTACTCAAAAAATTCCCAGCACTCACAACAGAACCAGATTATACTGCACCAATCAAACACAAAACAGTACACCATGTTACAACACAAGGACAATTACCTTACAACAAACCTCGACGACTAGATCTGCCAAAAATTAAAATAGCCAAACAAGAATTTGACTTCTTAGTCAAAGCTGACATATGCAGACCGTCTAACTCCATGACAACATCTCCATTACACTTAGTTCCTAAACGGACCAGAGAACTGCAGTGAGCCACTCATTATTTTAGCATTCATGAATCATTCATGAATGCGAATGTGATTCACATTCACTTCTAGTGAATGCCGTTTCATTTCGTTTGCTTTCGTATGAATATATGAGTGTTGCGTGAGCTATTCATGAAACGCGATTGTACAAAAAAATTTGTGTTTTTTAAAATATGGGGAAAGGTCGAAATGGACTTTGGACATCACTTGGAGTGGCTCCGGACTCTGGAAGGACCCTCCTCGACCCATTTTTGGAAATTTTTTTTTTGCTTCATTAGATAGGAAAATTTGACCCATTTTCGGAAAATTTTTTTTTTGCTTCAATCGAAGGGGAAAGGTCGAAAATGGATTTTGAACATCACTTGGAGTACCTCCGGACCCTGGAAAAGACCGATTTTGATCCATTTTCGAGAAAAAATTTTGTTTTTTCAAACGAAAGATAGCTCAAAAATATTTTTGGACATCACTAAGGAAGGCTCGGGACTCTGGAAAGAACCGTTTTTGACCCGAAAATGTGTCCCTGGGCCATGGCACCCGTTTTTGACCCATTTTCGAGAAAAAAATTTTGTTTTTTCAAACGAAAGATAGCTCAAAAATATTTTTGGACATCACTAAGGAAGACTCGGGACCCTGGAAAGAACAGTTTTTGACCCGAAATTGTGTCCCTGGGCCATGGTACCCGTTTTTGACCCATTTTCAAGAAAAAAATTTTGTTTTTTCAAACGAAAGATAGCTCAAAAATATTTTTGGACATCACTAAGGAAGGCTCGGGACCCTGGAATGAACCGTTTTTGACCCGAAAATGTGTCCCTGGGCCATGGTACCCGTTTTTGACCCATTTTCAAGAAAAATTTTGTTTTTTCAAACGAAAGATAGCTCAAAAATATTTTTGGACATCACTAAGGAAGGCTCGGGACCCTGGAAAGAAGCATTTTTGACCCGAAAATGGGACAAAAACGGGTACCATGCCCCAGGGACATAATTTCGGGTCAAAAACGGTTCTTTCCAGGGTCTCGAGCCTTCCTTAGTGATGTCCAAAAATATTTTTGAGCTATCTTTCGTTTGAAAAAACAAAATTTTTTTCTTGAAAATGGGTCAAAAACGGGTACCATGGCCCAGGGACACATTTTCGGGTTAAAAACGGTTTTTTCCAGGGTTCCGAGCCTTCCTTAGTGATGTCCAAAAATATTTTTGAGCTATCTTTCGTTTGGAAAAACAAAATTTTTTTCTCGTAAATGGGTCAAAATCGGCCTTTTCCAGGGTCCGGAGGTACTCCAAGTGATGTTCAAAATCCATTTTCGACCTTTCCCCTTCGATTGGAGCAAAAAAAAATTTTTCCAAAAATGGTCCTTTCCAAGGTCCGGAGGTACTCCAAGTGATGTTCAAAATCCATTTTCGACCTTTTCCCTTCGATTGAAGCAAAAAAAAATTTTTCCGAAAATGGGTTAAAAACGGTCCTTCTAGGGTCCGGAGGTACTCCAAGTGATGTTCAAAATCCATTTACGACCTTTCCCCATCGATTGAAGCAAAAAAAAATTTTCCGAAAATGGGTCAAAAACAGTCCTTTCCAGGGTCCGGAGATACTCCAAGTGATGTCTACAGTCCACTTTCGACCTTTCCCCATCGATTGGAACAGAAAAAAAATTTTCCGAAAATGGGTCAAATATAGGTACCATGGCCCGGGGACCCATTTTCTGGACAAAAACGGTTCTTTCCAGGGTCCCGAGCCTCCCAAAGTGATGTCCGGAGGCCATTTTCGAACTTTCCCTATCGATTGGAGCAAATAAAAATTTTTTTTCTTGACACAGTTCAACTTAAGTGGCTCAAACCATTCACTGATTCATGAATGCTGACTGCATGTGAGTGAGCTTTTCCGGCATTCACATTCGAGACTAGAGCTATTAAGCAGCTCACATTCATGAGCTATGAGCTATCTACGCATTCACTATTAGTGAGCGCAACTCTGATTCACACTCATTATTGCATGCAATATGCACATTCACGTCTCATATTTTTGCAAGTGGCTCATAACCCTCAGTGAGCTACTCAATGCAGTTCTCTGATGCGGACATTACAGAAGACTTAACACGATAACCGTACCGGACCGCTACCCATTACCGCACATACACGATTTTTCAATAAACTTACACAACAGAACCATTTACTCAAAATTAGATCTAATACGAGCTTATCACCAAATACCAATGGCTCGTGAAGACATTCACAAAACAGCAATCACTACACCTTTCGGAATGTTCGAGTTTCTCCGAATGCCCTTCGGCTTGAGGAACTCAGCGCAAACATTCCAAAGATTCATAAACGAAGTTCTAAATGGACTAGACTTAATTTTCGTATACTTAGACGACATTCTTATTGGCAGCGTAACAGAAAAACAACATTTACAACATCTAACACAAGTTTTCACTCGGCTCAATAGCTACGGACTCAACATCAAACAAAATAAATGCGTTTCAGGAGTCGATAACATAACATTCCTAAGTTACAACATTTCACAACAAGGTATACAACCATCCACAGAACGAATACAGTGCATTCAAGACTATCCACAACCAACCACAGTCAAACACATGCAAAAATTTATCGGTATGACAAACTACTACCACAGATGCATTCCTAAACTTGCACACACACTAGGACCAATATATCAAATGGTAACCAACGCATCAAAAACCAAAAACAAACAATTACAATGGATAAAAGACACTCTAGATGCATTTACTTCAATAAAAGATAGCTTCGCTAAGCAAACACTGCTTAACCATGTTAATAGTAAAGCGAAACTATCAATTGCTGCGGTGCCCAAAAGTCGACAAAATTTCATGATTATTTTCAGTTTTTACCACTGAAGAAAACAACATAATTAAAAAGTAATGAGAAATTCGAATTCCCCATTCAAAACTACTTCGAATATGAGACTGAATTAAAAGAAAAAAGTTCACCTCAGCGATAACCACCATCGTTTTTAGGTTGTTGGTGAACTTTTTTTTTTATGAGAAAGTTTCAAGAGTAATATGAAAATCGCTAATCAGGAGCGCAATATTTAGAAAAAATTGGTAACACATCCCACTCGGGACACTTATGGGAATAGGAAACTGCCGGTGCCTCCAAATTTCAGAGACTTTTTTTTTAACCGGTCTAATGTACATATGTATTCGACTATATTTTTCAGTAACATAAAAAACAGATTTTTTCGATAAGTTATAAATAAAATTTAATTATTTGTTAAAATTAAATAAAGTAAAAATTAAATAAATCATATTGTGGCATTTTGTGCCTCCATGGCATAGTTCAGTACATTTTGTAAAAATAATAATTATAAAAGTACATATATATATTTGTATGTATGTATTTTGTTTAATGACTGCTCTCCTAGCCAAGTTATAGGTCTTATAAAGATTTGCGCATGGAATGCAAACGGCGTAAGCCAACATAAACTAGAGATTTCAAACTTCTTGTCTCGGGAAGATGTAGATGTTATGCTTCTATCCGAAACCCACTTATTAAATAAATATAACTTCACTATTCCAGGCTATATATTCCATAAAACCAATACTAATTCGAAGAAGGTTTAAACATTCTTGCTTAGGGGTTTATGCCCAGAACTATCCACAAGCTACTTCAATTATTTTGCAAAGTAATGGCAAAGACCTTTCTTTATCTGCAGTTTACTGTCCTCCCCGCTTTAGTGTATCAGAGGCGCAGTTTATGGACTATTTTAAAACTTTAGGTGATAAATTTGTAGCAGCCGGTGACTATAACGTAAAACACATTTTCTGGGGCTCCCGCATCAATAATCCTTAAGGTAATCAGCTGTATAACGCAATAAATAAAAATAGCAATCTTCTTCTAGCTTCTCCCGGAAAACCCACATATTGGCCAGCGGACCGCAACAAAATTCCTGACCTAATCGATTTTGCCGTCACCAAGAGTTTTCGCAGAGATTTAATTTTTGTCAGTACAAGTTTTGAGTTATCATCTGATCATTCCCCTGTTATCATACAAATTTTTGAAAAACCCAACCATAGAGAGGTACCACTTACCCTTACAACTCCTTATACAAACTGGATTAATTACAAAAAATACATAAGCACACATATCCACACAAATTATACAATAGGATGTAAAGAGCATGTTGATGATGCTGTTGATGTTATAAATTCTATTTTAACTACTGCAGCAAATAACTCTACGCCTAAAAATTCAATTAGTAGAAGAAAAGATAGATTTTCTACTAATGCTGAAATAGAAAAATTAGTTTCGGATAAGAGAAGGCTTAGACAGGAATGGCAGAAATATAGGTCCCCAGCATCAAAAATAAAACTTAGGGAAGCCGAAAAGAAGATAAGAGCTGCTCTTTCTAGAGAACAAAATAATCACCATTATAGTTTTATTCAAAATCTTTCTCCAAACAAAACTAATAAATCGTCTCTATGGAAGTCTAGCCGCGTATTTAGAAATCCTATTGAGACTGAGTCTCCTATAAGGGATAGTAATGGCGATTGGGCACGAAGTGATGAGGAAAAGGCATATGTTTTTGAACAACATCTAAGCCTAGTGTTTCAACGCAATTGTGTTTCAAACAATACTGATCTGCCTCCGCAAATAATTAACACTCAAAATATTAACATGCATATTACTCCAACTGAAGTCGCTAACGTCATAAAAAAATAAACTTATTTGTAGAAAAGCACCTGGCCATGACTCCATTACTCCCATAATGCTCAAAAATTTACCCCAAACAGCTGTAGTTTTCATCACCAGGCTCTTCAATGCTATAATTAATTTTGGCCACTATCCCGGTGAGTAGAAAAAATCAATAATTAAAATGATTTCGAAGCCCGGCAAAGATTCCACCTTACCATCTTCATACAGACCTATTAGCTTGCTTCCCTGCCTCTCAAAACTGTTTGAAAAGGTGTTCTTAGAAAAGGTTATTCCTTACCTTCAAGATCATCATCTCATTCCTTCACACCAGTTTGGTTTTAGGGAAAAACATGGAACCATTGAGTAAGTGAATAGAATAACAAACGAAATAAGAAATGCTTTTGAACACAGAGAATACTGTTCCGCCATATTTCTTGACGTTAAGCAAGCTTTTGATAAAGTATGGCATGAGGGCCTAATTTACAAAATCAGACAACTCCTACCACAAAATATCCACGCAGTGCTATAGTGTTAAATATCAAAGTTTTAATACAACTGAGTTCTCTATTGGCGCTGGAGTTCCACAGGGTAGTGTTCTTGGCCCGTTTTTATATATCTTATTCACTTCTGATATTCCGACAAATGACCAGCTAGTTACCTCCACTTTTGCGGATGATACGGCTATTTTAAGCCGTCACAAAAATGCTGTGGTTGCACCAACCAGCTTCAAAATCATCTAGTTCTTATTGAAAATTGGTTATCGAAATGGCGTATCAAGGTGAACGAGCAAAAATGCCGAAATGTTACATTTACATTAAATAGAAACCCAACACCAACCATAAAATTAAATGGCATTCGAGTTCCAGAAGCAAATTAAGTAACTTATCTTGGCATTCACATAGATAAACGCTTAACTTGGCGTAAACACATCGAAGCCAAAAAGATGCAAATCAAACTCAAAGCTGCTAGCTTGCACTGGTTAATAAACAGTCACTCTCCTCTAAAATTGGAATATAAAGTTCTCCTATATAATAGTGTTATTAAGCCTATATAGACCTACGGGATACAACTATATGGATTCGCTAGTTCATCAAATATTGAAATTCTTCAAAGGGCTCAAGCAAAGATACTAAGGACAATAACAGGACCACCATGGTTCATTAGGAATGAGCGTATCCATAGCGATCTCCATATACCCATGGTAAACGCAGAATTTGAAAGACTGAAAAGAAAATACCTCCGAAAACTGCAAAATCATATCAATCCATTAGCTACTCCACTTGCTAACACTTCAACACATTCGCGTTTAAAAAGGGCTGACCGCCCAGCTACTACAAATGGTTCTGCATAATGAACTCCGTAATAAATATCCATATCCATACATATATAAAATATTATATCCACAATACAATTTCAGACCAGCAAAAAATATTTATTTTTATTTATTTTTGAGTCCCGCAGAGCTTTAAATTACTTATTATAATAAATATATCACTTTATATATAATTTATAATTTGTAATAGTGTTAATTAGAATTAAGAGTTTACAACTTATTGTTAGTCTTTACAATGTAAGGAGATCCAATAAATAAAAGAATGCAAAAAAAAAATATTGTTCAAAATAAACTAAGAAAAAACATAAAAATACGACACACGACAATTGGTTGTATTTTGCTAGTAATTATTTTGAAGGCACACAATTTTTAAAGCCTTCATTAGAAACCGTTTTTAAATGAGCATGATCGAATTAACCGCCTCCACTTTCAGAGAATTCCGAGTGGATTTTTAATTTGATTTTTAAGTGAAAAAATGCGTTCGATACTGTGAGGTAGGCATAATAGTGCGCCAACAAATTGTTTTAAGCCAGGATACCAAGTTTCGCCTAAAGCGTTTTAAAATTAAAAAAATTCCATATGCCAAAGTTCTTCCAAATTTTTTTCTTTTGGTTTTTCTGGTTTCTGCATTAAACCACATGGCTTCGACATCACTTATAGTATGTCATCATTATTTACCAGGTTAGGAAAACTCAGAATCAGTAGCAAAAATTTTCGCCTAGTGAAATCGGACTTAAAAATTGAACCGCTTTCAAAACAGGATCTTTAAAATTTATTCTTTTTAGCTTTGAACGTTGTACGGGCCTCATTCATTGCTTTGCATGAAAAGCAGTGAAAAGTTAAAACAAAATGTCAAATGCTGATGAAATGCCAATAATGTTACAGTAAAATTAATTAAAAATTGTGCGTTGTCAACTCCGAAACGTTAATAATCCAGGAGTGATTGCAAGAATTTATAATTTAAAAATTTTTTGCAAGATTACTTTTGCGACATTTTTTTTTCTAAAAGTGCAGTGTTTTCATAAAAGATGCAGTGTCGCAGTGGCGTACTTTGAATCGAAGTGAAATACTGCGATTGAAGTGACTGCGACAACCCTGCCTTCAATTTTACGGAAATTACGTCACCTTTCTTTTTTGTGAAAAAAAATCCCCTAAATACACTCAAAAAAAGTTGTACTCAAAAATTTGAAAAAATTAAAAAAGGTGAAATTTTTCCGTTTTTTTTCAATAGTTTTTTTAACTTATTTTGTTGAAAAAATAATTTTTTCCCCAATATAAAAAGTCATTTCGATAGGAAATTTAATTCCCTACAATAAATCTCTTAATGTGGTTCTATCAAAAATGTATAGTTTTTGAGTTATAATTAAAAATAGAAAAAATGAACAAATTCGACCCGTTCTGAAAAGTCCAAGCCACAATAGCACTTTTGGCTATATCATTTTTAGGGTTCAATTGAACACATAAGACAATAAAATACCTTTAACGAATTAGTTCCTTTCACCCCTGTTTTTTTCGACATAGTCAATAGCCTATGACTTCAACGACTTCAAGTGACTTCAAGTGACTTCAACGACTTCAAGTGACTTCAGCGACTTCAAGTGACTTCAACGACTTCAAAGTGATTTGAGGTGACTTCAATGCAATCAGAATTCTTCAAATCATGATTCCAATCCAAAATGTGACGTCACCAGACTAATTGCATTCATTTACGTTGGAAAAGGCTGCAGACTTATAGCATTGAAGTTTACAGGCGACTTCATTTTTAAATAGCTGCACTCTGAATTCAGAATTTCTCATGAATTAAAAGTGAAAATGATTGCACTCTTTCACAGCTCTGCAGCTTATATAAGTTGTTGCAGGAAACAATCAAAATGGAAGATGTCATACAAGGAGATTTAGGATTATTATCTGGAGTTAACGACGTATATTATACGGGAATGCATGAATATATGGAAATTATCTTTTGTAATTGATGTTTGAATAACTTTTACATTTCTCAAATGTTTCAGAGCCGCAATATAATACCCTTATTTGGATCATATGATGTCAGAATTAAAATCAAAATTTCTGGGTAAATTTTTGAGCATGTGTCAGTTGACAAAATCGTGGAGATTGCTCTCACTTATGAATGTGATTTAGATTGCAGTAATATAGAGCTTAAATTAGATATTGAATTGTGGCATCAGTATTGTTGTAAAACCGATTTCAAAGATGCTTTGAATGCAATAGAAGGATTGACCATTATCAAAAGCAAATATTTTATTCGATTCCAGTGAATTCGGCAACGAAATCGTATTTAAGATCACTTGAATGGATTGGCTTTGGGAAATATTCATAAAGAAATCGATATCAGCTCAGCTGAAATTGTTGAAGGGTTTCTCGCCGCACAATGATTCGTCCCATAAACAAATTTCAAAAAAATGTTTGATCGGAAATAAGGAAAAATTAGTACCGTTTTATAGGTGAATCATACACTGAAATAAATCAGAAAAAATTTTTTATAAAATTTAAATTTGCGACCGGAAGAGGTTCCTAAATTTAACTCATTTTGTATGAGTTTTATGTTTTATCGCATCTTGACAAAAGGGTAAGAGAAAAAAATTTGCCAAAACAAATTTTTATGTAGATAATTTTTTATGTAGATAATAAATTGGCTGAGTTTTTTAAATAATTAAAGCTAAACAAAATTTAATAATTTTGTGTAACTTTGAAATTAAGACTTTTTCATACATTAAATGATAAAATTCCAATTTTGCGTAGACATTTAAAAAAACAGGTGGTAAAAACCGGTGCAATTTTATTTCATGTATCATCAGTGTTGACCTTCTACTAATAGGTGCAAATAATAGGCACAAAGACGGAAAGAATAATAACAATAATACGGCTCTAAGATTCTTTTCCGATGTGAATACTGCAGCAAAAATAGCCAAGCTGCATAAGGACGTATTATACAATTTTTCCTTAATATTGAAAATTATATGTTGTGCAAAAGCCATAAATTTTGAAGAATTTGATTAGCTTCTGCTGAGAACGAGAGACTTGTACCTTAAAAAATATAGTTGGTACTATATGCCCAGTTCAGTGCATAAGGTATTAATACACGGGACGGAAGTCAGCAGGTGCTTCAATTTGCCAATATGTAAATTCAATATGAAAAAATTTCAAAAATATTTGAAACTAAGGTTCAGTAGCTCAATAAAGAAGTCGGACAAACAAGCAATTCAACTTCAAATGATAAAATAATGTTTAAGAATAATACATTTTTTTTTTATTTGTTTTGTTTTTATCTTAAGGTAAATAAATATACTTTTGAAAACAGTAATAACTAAAACTAAATGAACTCCCATTTTTTTAATAAAAATTAAAAATATAATTTAAGACAAACATCATGTCAATAAAAAACTCGGACATCTTCGGTTAATGTTAGTTAAAAATAATATTAAATAAAAAAAATCTTTAGTTATTATTTAATCGGCATGTCTTTGCTATTTTTCATACCTTTCAGTCATCTTGGCATTGATTCCACTAACTTCTGCAGACCTTTTTGGTACAATCTTCCTTACGCGGGTTTTCTAAGAACTTTTTGTTTCTAACGGAATTATTTTTCAACTAATTTTCCAAGTGGGCCCATAAATGTTCAATCATATTTTATCATACATTAGCCATAGGCGCGCATTAAGTGCCTTGTATTTAGGTTGGTGAATTATTTTCGGAAGCAGATGAGCGGTGGATGATGCAGCAAGTCAAGAAAACCCCTAACCTCACTCAGCGCTCCAAAGCTAACGATAGTCACAAAACATCTAAACATTAACTGCAACCCTGAAACTATAAGAATAGTGCTTCGAAAGAACAACAGGGCGTAAAGGTAAATATATGAGACTTCCGTTGTTAACTCTGCAGCACTGAGATTAGGAGTTTTCTTGATTTGCTGCATCATCCACCGCTCATCTGCTACCGAAAATAATTCACCAACCTAAACAGCGCGTTTATGGCTAATGTATTTCTGTTCAAAAGTGCTTGAAACTCTTCCACAATCACCAGATATAAATATGATTGAACATTTATGGGCCCACTTGGAAAATCAGCTGAAAACTTATTCTGTTAGAAACAAAAAGATCTTAGAAAACGAGCGAAAGGAAGAGTGTACCAAAAAAGATCCTTCGGTCTGCAGAAGTTAGTGTAATAAATGCTAAGATGACTTAAAGCTGTGAAAAATAGCAAAGACATGCCGATTAAATATTAGCTGAAGCTTCTTTTTATTATATATTATTTTTTACTAACATTAACCAATGATGTCCGAGTTCTTTATTGACATGATTTGTGTCTTAAATTATGTTTTTAATTTCTATTAAAAAATATGGAAGTTCATTTAGTTTAGAAGTTCTCAAAAGTATATTTATATGCCTTAAGATAAAAAAACAAAACAATAAAATTTATTATTGTTAAACATTATTTTATCATTTGAAGTTGATGCATGTCCGACTTATTTATTGAGCCACTGTATGTGGTTTCAACCAGACGTGTTATACAGTGTAACAATGTGAAGTTTATGGAGTTAAACCACGAACACTTGATGCGCCCCAACTCAACATCGAACGAGTTATTCGAGTTATTAATGATATTCGTCCAGCTTTATGTGAAAAAGTATACAAAAATTGGTTTGATCATCTTGTTTGTCAAACGTAGCATTGGAGGTCATTGTTCAAAATGTAATTTATAAATTTAACATTTTATTATGCTTAACGAAAGACCCTTTATAAGGGTATTTATTTTTTACATATAATATACATACTTACATTTCTTCCCACTCGTAAAACAAATCTAAGATTTTTGTGCTACGCACAACTGGAATGAATATCATCGCATATTTCAAATACATATTGGAGCCCTAAAGTAACAAAATATTCAAATTAAATAAGTCAAATGTGAATAACACAGACACACAAAAAAAGTATGAAGCCATGTACTACAGACAGAACTTTTGTTATGGTTATGGGTGTGCTGAATCTAAGTAGAGCAGCAGAATTGACCCATGTTAGAATTTTGAAATATATAATCCAAAAGTGCCAAAAATTTCACCTTCGCCCGTAATCTGTGAACCATTAGCTTTTCCACATTCTAAATGAAACATACAATTTCAGGATTTTGGATAATTCACCCCAAACTGGCAAGTAAAAAGTTTACTATCGTTTTGGTTGTATTAAATCTGAACACGCAGAATTACTCTAACTAATTGAGATTTCGAGATATTTATCCCAGAATTTTGAGATAATGCAGCATAAGACAGCACTTTTGATATGGTTTTAGGTTTAGTGATCTAATCCAGAATTACTCTTCACGTAAGACTTTAAAGTATTTCCCATTTTCGCGACTAGAATTGTGAGAAACATTGAAAAATCTATAAGAAATTATTACTTTCACTTAAATTGTGGAAAGCCTTAAGATTCGCAGATAATACTTAGTTACATACTTTTTTTAACCTACATTCGATTTGATAAAATTAAAATCAGTCAAATAGTGAAGTATATTGAAGACAGCATCATATCGAGTACACTCTGGAGGTGCAAAGCAATGCTTATTTTCGTTGCAACCATTGCTTAACTTCAAGTTTATAAAATATTTGTAGCAAGCGTTTAAGAGATTATTTATTCTTTTTACATCCTCTTGCTAAATATGGAGAAATTAATAGCATTAGTAAAAATTTACATACGAAAACATATAGTTCACTTACATTAATATCAAAGCAGGAACTCTTGTTTGACAACAATGACACATAATTCGATAAGGACCAAGGGCGACAACAATTCCCACTCTCCTCCTTTTGACAATATTCACCATAGCTTTTTACTGATGTTATTAGTTCTTCTAATTGACACATCGCAAGCAAACCATTTAAATCGAACAAAGAATTGTGAGCATTTGAAGTCTTGGTCCATCGTTCAACAACAAAATGCGAAAATTCTTTTACAGGTGCATCACAAAAATATCCATCATAGGCAACATTCAAATCCTTATTTTCTGATAGATCATTCCCCTGTTTTAAAATTTGCCATGTTCTTTTCTTTGTCTGAAATTTTTCCTGATGATCATTCTCATCTACAAAAGACATGTTGTGGCCATACTCAAAACCACTTTTCTTGGTGCTGGAAACAGATTCGTTAGTAATTTTGTAATCATGAAAAATACCACTATCGCCGTTCCATTCGGAGGGAGAAAAATCTGATACTAAGTTATTTCTATTATCATCTTTGCCACCATTAACAGGATGAGAATAATTTTTTGAAGATAGGTAACTTTTGTTTAATCCTCCTGCATTTGTTGGTGACTTAAACTGATTCTTACGATATTTTTTACGATTTCGATTTCTTCCATGTTTTCGTCTGTGGTTTGTAACAGGGTTTTTATTATCCTTAAAGCCAAGTAAATCGCTTGGGTTAGAAACTATATATCCAGAGGCCTCAGTTTCTGCCAAATTATGCCATGCTATGAGACGGTTCCCAATGTCGGTTCCACGTGCCTCAAAACCCTTAATTGCAAAAGATAAAGTAATCCTCATATTCCAATAATTAAACAATCTTACAAGAGTGGGATCACTAAAATCAGGAGGTTCCTTTAAAGTTAACGAAACAATAATGCAGGCTGAACACAAGACAGCAATCGCTAACAGCATCAAATAAGGACGGCGCACTAAAAACGTGTAGTACCAATTCATAATCACTATCCACGAAAAAACGTGTACTATAGTTTATTCCCTAAAATTTTAGAACAGGTTTACGTTAGTGTCCATTGTCCAATTTTTATTAAGAGCAATAGGTGGTTCAAACCAAAAAAAAAACTAAAAAAAGGGTCGCTCGGATCTGGTTTTAAAGATCGAGCTATCGAAAGTTGCGGATATAGCTCTTGTAAAGAGCCTTATAAATGGGGAACCTACAAAATTGTAACTAAATCTTTCACATTTAACTCATGGTTTTGGAGGTATGACGCTTGTCCAATCAATGTGGGATTTTGTGAACAACAAACGATTTTTTCTATGACTAACAGTACGTGTTTTTCGTGTTGACGTTTTTATTGGTTTAAGAGCATTGTGTACAAAGTTTTGAGAACTACGAATCAATCGAGCTATTTTTCGTGGGCTCTCGACTCTTCTTTTGTAAAATGCTTGACTCGGCCCATATTTGAACGATTTAATATGATTTTTTTTCTCAATTAACAAAACACATAGCTTAACCTAATAAAAACAATACTCACAATATCTACTTTAATTACACAATTAATAAATTAATTGTATTAAAGATGGTGACCCTATATTTTCGTCAACGTGCAACTTCTGCTTTTCGCAATATTGAGAGAATAAATAATTTACTATTTGTTTTCAGAGTTTCCAACCAATCATTTTCTGAGCTTGTAATACCCATAAAGAACTCCCTCAAAGTTTTTGTTTGGTATCGTACAAGGGTTGCCAGAAAATGTAATGTATATACAGCAAAGATATTAGCGACCCTATTATATGGTCCACAACTCTATATATGTTGGGGGCGGAAACACCTCCTTTTTTTGAGCTTGAATATACAGTGGCTCACAGCTTATTTTATGCAGTGCATACTTTTAATTTTAATGCTCTATAACTTTGAAACTAAATGGAATATGAAAAAATGTTGATATCATTTGAAAGAGCAAAAATTGTAGTTTAAAAACAAAGTTTATTTTTTGTTAAAAAATATTGTCTTTAAAAATAGAAAATCGAAATATATTACTAAATTTCATGTCACAACTTATTTTATGCAGATGTGTAAAAATTGAAAAAACATTCTTTAAAATTCTTTCTTTGTAATTTTTAATATGTAGTGTGGTGGCCTCTTTGGTCAACTACAGCTTAAAGACGGTTTGGTATTATTATGATTCTATTTATCACTTTAAATAATTCAATTTATTGATGAAGGTTATTAGTTCATAAAATACAAAAATACTTATGTAAATTAATTGAGTAATACAAAGGTTACAAAGCTTGGCACTCGAGTGACTTCAGCGTTGTCTATTTGACATTATATTCATTATATTTTCAGGGATGCCAATACCTCCCCTTTTTGAGTAGTTATGAGTAGCTTAACCCGGAACAAATCTCGAAACTGGATTACGCAAGCGCTGAGGTCGCGGTTCAATAGTTGGTGTAGCTCTGAAGGTTTCAGATGTCGATGGAACGTTTTCATTCGGTGGCTTCTCAAGAAGTGGTCTATTTTCAGACTGACCTGATGAAATTTTCTCGTCATCGAGTAATCCAAATGCATAAATAAGAGTTTTTGTTGAATTTTCATTAATCATGGATGGGTGTGAACTGCTATGAATATGTGGTCGCATCTGATTTGCACGTACTCGAATGAGTATCTGGTTGTCCAACAACACGTTGTACTTCACTTTCCCAATACGCTCAATTACTTTTCCAGGCATCCATTGAAAATGTTTGTTATTTTTGTATACACAGGCGTGAACAAAATCTTTGTTGTTGAAGTACTTTTCTTTTGCACCATGCTTTTGATCGAAATTCTCCTTCATGCGCTGTTGTTTGTGGTCCAAATCGTGATGAGCCTCGGCTGGTGGTTTTGGTTTTAAAAGATCCAAGCTTGTTCGAATATTTCTACCCAGCAACACTTCGGCTGGGGACTTATTATTGGAGTTGTTTTTATTGGGTGTTGAACGATAGGATTGCAGGAAAACTTGTAAATTTTTGCTCGTTGTTACCTCTCCGTCTAACTTTTTAAGCGTGGGCTTGAAAGTGTCAATAAACCGTTCTGCTTGACCGTTGGACATCGGATAGTATGGGCTGGAGCGAATGTGTTTGATACCATTCTCCAGCAGAAATTGTCGGAAGTGCGCACTTGTAAATTGTGTTCCGTTATCGGAAACTATAGTTGACGGGATTCCCAAACTTGAAAATATTTCGTTGAGTATGTCAACAGTGTGATGTGTAGTGATCGACGTTGTTGGTACAATTTCTGGCCATTTAGAATAGGCATCCACAAGAACAAGAAAATATTCACCATTCAGTGGACCTGCATAATCTATGTGTAGACGTTCCCATGGAGCGGTAGGCTTTAGCCAAGGTTGAAGCGTAGTTTTGGTAGGCATTTTCGCAGCTGAGGCGCATTTGTTGCAATTTTTCACCAATGCTTCAATGTCCGAATCAATTTTCGGCCAATAGACGAAACTTCTAGCGATTGCCTTGGTCCGCTCCACCCCTGGATGACAACGATGAATTTGTGTGAGAACTCGCCTACGTAGTACTGTAGGTATGACTACATGTTGACACATCATGATGCAGCCGTCAATTATACTAATGTCGTCTTTACGATTCAAAAATGGTTTGAGATCGATGTTTACACTTTCCATGGTTGGCCAGCCTCTTGCTACATAATCAAGAATAAATTGAAGAGATTACTCTTTTTCTGTTTCGTGCTTGATTATATTGTATGTTACTGGTAAATTGCTTATAGCGCTGGACAAAAATTGCATGATTTCGCTTTCAAATTTAACTGACGCGATGTCATAGTCTTCTGATGGTATGCTACTTCTATTTATGAGACGCGATAGTACGTCGGCATATCCAAAACTGTTTGCTGTGATGAACTAAATATTGAAATCGTATGCTAACAATAACACTGCCCATCTCTGAAGACGATTTGCCTGATGTACTGCAATTCCTGCTTTCCTACCAAAAATGGCAAGTAATGGCTTATGATCCGTGTGTAGGGTAAATTTAATTACTGACTGCAAACACAAGTGCCAGGCCCTCCTTTTCGATCTGACTGTAAGCCTTTTCAGTAAAAGTAAGCGAAAGTGATGCATGACAGACTGCTTTCGTTGAACCGTCGGCGTATTCATGTAGAATGCATGCACTTAAGCCGTAGTTTGATGCATCTGCAGCAACTACTATTTTTTTCCTGAGGATCGTAATGCGTTAAAAGTAAATTTGAAGACAAAATTTCTTTAAGACTGTTAAAACATTTGCTATGAGCGGGCGTCCACTTCCATTTCACATTTGCTTTTAACAGCTCATCAAGCGGTCCTCTATGTTGACGCATTTTGTTGATGAATTTGTCGTAAAAATTTATTGCGCCAAGAAACGATCGCAATTCAGCAACATTCGTTGGTTCTAATAACCTACCTCCGTTACTTGCACTTTGCAAACTTGACTTTGAATCCGTAGTCTTGAATTCTACGCAAAACTTCACATAAGTTACGATCGTGCTCGTGTTGATCTCTTCCAGATACGAAAATATCATCAATATATGCTGCGGCGTAGTCCATCCCAACAAGCATTGTCCATTGTTTTTTGGAAAATTGCTGGAAAAGTTTTTACTCCAAATATCATGCGGATGTAGCGAAATAACCCTAAATGGGTGTTGATTGTAAGCAATCTTTACATTTATCATCTACCTCGATCTGGAGAAATGCATCAGAAAGATCGATATGGCTGAAATATTTTGCATTTGCCAGCTTGGCAAAAATATCTTCCAGGCAGCGGGTACTGATGTGGTTCAAGAGCGGCATTTAAGCCTGTCGAAAAGTCGGCGCAAATGCGTATGTTGCCATTGGAATTTTTCGTAACGACAATTGGTGCAGCCCACTCAGAGTAGTTGACTGGTGAAAGAACGTTGGCGTCTTGTAATCTTTGCAACTCTATGTTGAGATTTTTGAAATTCTTTTCTGATATTATTGTTATGTCAGATGCTGTGTCAAGCTGTAAATTCATTTTTGTGACAGTGGCATATTTTCGCTCCGCTGCTGCTATATTATTTATGGAAAAAATACTTTTTGACTGCGAGTGAGGCCCTTTGTATTTGCTATTGTGTATATGCTTTGTGTTTTGTACTCTCTTCTTAGCATGGCAATAGCCTTGTTTATGACCTATTGCATGACATTTCTCACATTTGTGTTTAGTAAATGAGCAGTCGCGAGTGTAGTGCATGCCACCACAAAACCAGCATGGAGTTTTTGAGACAAATAAAACTGACACAGCACATTCGTCACACTCAAGTGTGAATGTGGTAATAAAGTTACACACATTAATCGCTATTTTATTACCACATAAAAAATTTTGTCGCCCAAATATTTTATGAGATACAGAGTGTGTGCCACCAAGATTGACAAGCCAGCACACACCGGTGGTTAAATGTTTTTCAAATACAGATTCCCTGAAAACGATCAGTCGCAATTTGTTACCACCGAAATAATCAGTTTTAATGCAATTTGGGCCTTTTTTGATGTGTGTGCTGTCTTGTCACTCAAGCCAGCACACCCCGGTGATTAAATGTTTTTCTAATACAGAATCCATGAAAACGATCAGTCGCAATTTGTTACCACCGAAATAATCAGTTTTAACTCAATTTGCTGAACCCAATTTATATTTAAGCCATTTAAACAAGTGTTGCGCAATAGTCAACAGTCCGTCAAACTGAAAGCAGAAGTCTTAAAATTTTTAAATTTGATTTTTGAACATTTCTGATCAAGATGATATATTCCTCCAAAAATCTTTTGGAAAGTCGCAATTTTTTTTTTTGTTGGGCGGTAACCGGTTAATTATGTATTAATATATAAAAGTATGCGAGGTACAAATCTGCATGTTGGTTTTCGGGGGTTTGCTTTACATGTGAGGTCATCATATTCAATCCATGAATTGGCCCTTTTTACAATGCCTGTATAATGGCCAATGAATGAGGAGGAGACATCCGTCGCCGAAGATTTTCTATTACTGCTACCCTTAAAAGCAATGGCTCCAATGAGATCCATTTTCTTATCCATTGAAATCGAATTCAGCATCGTCAGTGGTAGTTTCTTCAACGAAACGAGTCGATCGTTTGGATCATCTACAGACACAATGAAGAACGGTCCTAAAATAAAAATAGTACATTATGGTGAGGTAGTAGAAAAAGCGACACATTTCAAAGGAGCGTAAGGTTAATCACCCGAACAAAGCGAGTATACACTGTGTCACGAGTTCAAAATCGGGTTTTTTTAACTACGTGTTTCATAAGATTATTTTTTCTATTACACTAATAGTCCATTGAAATGTTACAAAGTTTTGGCTGAACCTTGCATTTTGGGAAGGACAAGATTTTTCTTTTGTGTAGGGGTATTCAGTGTGAGTGTAAAACTCGGTTTTCGGTGTTGAAAGCCCCCCATTTGGCCGCCCTTTTTATAATCGATGTAAATCGTTTTTCTACGATATCTTGAGAACCGTACGTCTCACAAACATTTTCTAAAATTTTTTTTCTAGAAAAATAAATTTCCTAAAATCTTGTTTGAAACACATAAACGTAAAATTGAAAATGAAAAAGTTATAATTAAAATTATACAAAAATTTTCGGGAAAGATATCATTTAAGTGCTATAACTTTTTTTCTGTTGATTTTTTTAAAAAAATACTTCACACGTTTTTCGTAGACCAAGTCATTTTTGAATTTTTTTAATTTGGAGAAGTGTTATGACGATTGAAAGCGATCAAACCAAGAGGTAAGCCGAACGTTAGGGTGATTCAAACACAAAAAAAATTTACAAAAATAGTTCTTCTTAAAGTATATCGTTGCATTTTTTTGAAACTTTAAGAGACTAAATTTATTATGTCTTTATTATTTTTCGTGATAATTTCAAGAATAATCAAACTAACCACGGCAGGTTTAAACAGATTTAAATTTTTTTTCATACCACCCGCAATTTTTTTTTTAACTTTATTTTTACAGAGTTCTTAGTGTTAGAAAAAGTAAGATTTGAAATCCGGTAGCTAGCCGTTTTTTAGATAGTTAATTTCAAAGTTATTAACTACTTTTCGTTATTAAATGTTATGAAATAAGTTTGGGTATCACAATTGGAATGCAATTTTGGACATTCGTATCGAATAAAACGGTCGCAAATCTCGTAATTTCATGAAATTTTTAGTTCAAAACCATTCCGGGGTACTGAGAAAGAGCTGTATTTTGGCCTGAAAATAGTCGAATTTAATCCGTTTTTTTAAGTTTAAAGTCAAGGACTTCTATTTATTTTTGTTATGTCATCTAATAAACACAAAAAATAATTTTAGGCTTCTAGACTTTAAGATCTTTATTTGCGACCAGATTAAGTGAAAAAAGCTTTAATAAAATATGAGAACTTTGAAATGGTACCCCAAATTTAGGTCTTACTCTAAATACATAAATTATAATTCATATTCTTAACATCTTTATACACTTCAAAATGAGATATCACACAGTGAAATCGGTTGACCTGGTTCAGAGATATTCGACATTGAATTCGGCAGTTTTCGCAAAAAATAGTGTCTTTTCCAAACATTGACCTAACTGTACTCATGACTTCGACTATCTACGGAACAGAAATTTGTGGTTCCTTTCAAAGTTCTTTAACGTGTCAAGATTTGAGCAAAATCGGATCTTTTTAAAATTGCATACGTATGTCATACGTATTTCATACGCGTTTAATATCATTAAAAAACAGTAAATATGGAATTAAAAAAAAGCTCTAAGGACTTTTTTCCTTTTGATGTCTAACAACTATAAATAACATCCCAAATAATTCCCTATTCAAGTTTTTGTAGCAACTCAACTTGTCATTTAAGCTTGGTTAAAGCCTACCGTGTGAAATTACATCAACAAGTTTCCAAAAACACAAAGTAAATACATTTTTTTGATCACCGTACCTGCGCGTGCTTACTAAATTTGAGAAATAAATGTAATACTAATATTTTTTGTTAATTTTAAATCCATCCATACAGTCCACTCAACAAGCAACCCGAGAGTTAAATACCAATTGTGATACCCAAAGTTATTTCATAACAATTAATAACGAAAAGTAGTCAATAACTTTGAAATGAATTATCTAAAGAACGGCTAGCTACCGGATTTCAAATCTTGCGTTTTCTTACACTAAGAACTCTGTAAAAACAAAGTTAAAAAAAAATTGCGGGTGTTATGAAAAAAAAATTAAATTTGTTTAAACCTGCCGTGTAAGGCTAATGAAATTTCCTTTTTTAATAATAATTTGCAAATTTGGTTCGTTTATGGCGAACCAAACCAATATTATTGATAAGGGATAATCTGAGGGAGCTAAGGCCACCCCTAAGCGACTTCATATAAAAAAAAATAGTCAAAAATTTTTTTACTTTTTGCTTCAAACTTGATTGAATGGGCATGTTAGGGAAAACTAAATAATTTTCAGCCCTTAAGGGAGTCAATCTACCTCCTTCCTATAGTCCTTTCCCTAAATTTTTATTTTAAAATAATAATATATTTTAATTTTTATTTTATTTTTGATGAAATATTGCTAAGAAAGTAAGCAAATTTCTCTAAGCCTTTTATGGGAAGAAATCTAAATAAAATAATACGAGTATTGAAAAAAACATTTTTGTTTTTAGCTAAAATATTATAGCTGTTTTAGGCAGAAACATAATAACTGGCCAATATTCTTAGTAATACTTCTCAAAAAAAAAATGAATAACTATGGTAAAATATAAAAATTTAACTTATTTAACAAATCCTACTTTTATTTAGGCAAATGAGTACCTGTAGGAGGTAGACTAATCCCCATAAGGGCTAAAAATTATTTATTTTATGGCTTCTCGCAGAGCCGGTCTCAGCGGCGGTAAATTAATTGACTTAAAAATGCCGATAAAACGCTTTTGAACTTTTTGAGTTTTTTTTTTGTTTTAAGTGCATAAAAGTAGTTTAAAGATAGAAGGTGAACAAAACTATATGTTGTATTAAAAAGAAAAAATAAAAGCTGAGTCAAAGAAGAGGTTTTATTATGTGTACTGGTTGCAAGGGGGCTCGCACCTACTGGTTGCATGGGGCCTTGCACTATCTACGGCAGCCTCTGCCCTCTCGAATTATATCTAATATATAAAATTCTCGTGTCACAGTGTTAGACTCCAAACTCCTCCGAAACGGCTTGACCGATTCTTATGAAATTTTGTGTGTATATTCAGTAGGTCTGAGGATAGAAAGTAAACTATTTTTCATCCTCCTTTATGAGCAATTTAGGGTGGCCGTCATACAAAAATATTTTAAAAATGGCATTTTTACAAAGACCACTGAATCGATTCGCATGAAATTTACACCACGTGTCTTTTATATTAAGTGGAATTGTTTAGGTTATAAAACTATAATTTAAGATGCATATTTAGGGTGGCCCTCATACAAAAATATTTTAAAAATAACATTTTCACAAAGACCACTTAATTGATTCACATGAAATTTACACCACGTGGCTTTTATAGTAAGAGGCATATTTTCAGTTACAAAACTTTTACTTAGGGTGGCCCTCATACAAACATATTTTTAAAATAGCATTTTCACAAAAACCGGTCAGTCGATTCACATGGAATGTACACCACGTATCTTTTATATTAAGAGTCATGGCTTAGGTTATAAGACTTTTAATTAGGGTGACCATTATACAAAAATATTTTTAAAATAGCATTTTCACAAAGACCACTAAATAAATTCAAATGGAATTTACACCAGGTGTCTTTTATATTAAGCGGAATAGCTAAGGCTATAAAACTTTTATTTATGATACATATTTAGGGTGGGCCTCATACAAACATATTTTTAAAATAGTATTATCACAAGGACCATATAATCGGTTAATCTGGAATTCACACCACGTGTCTTTTATATTAAAAGTCATAGCTTAGGCTACAAAACTTTTGCTTGGGTGCATATTTAGGGTGGTTCTCATACAAAAATATTGTTAAAATATAATTTTCACGAGGAACGGCCAATCGATTCACACTGAATTCACACCATGTAGCTCTTTTATATTAAAAGGCAAAGCTAAGGCTACAAAATTTTAAAAAAGGGTGGTCTTCATACAAACATATTTTTAAAATAGCATTTTCACAAAGACCACTTACTCGATTCACATGTAACTTACACCACGTGGCTTTTATATTAAGAATTATAGCTTAGGCAATAAAACTTTTATTTAGGGTGGCCCTCATACAAACATATATGTATATAAACTATTATTTTCATGAAGACCGGTCAATTGATTCACATGGAATTTACACCGCGCGCCTTTTGTAGGGTGCATATTTAAGGTGGCCCTCATACAAACATATTTTTAAAACATCATTTTTTCGGAAATCTCTTAATCGACTCTCATGGAATTTACACCACGTGGCTATTCTATTTAGAGGCACAAAGTATTTTTTAAATAGAATTTTCACGAAGAATTCAAAATTATTTCTTAAATGTTTCTAATGGTCTACGGAAGGTTTTAGCAAAGTTTGGTTTAGAAAAATGGGCAGTGACACACCCTCCAAAATCAAATTAATCATATCTCAAGAACTGGACGCAGATGAATGGGACTTGATATAAAAAGTCCTGGCAAAATAAGTTTCACTGGAAAAATGGGCTGTTTCGCTTATACATTACATCGCATGAGTTCATATAACATCCGGAACAACTACCGGAAAGGGCAGAACAACGTCTGCCGGGACAGCTAGTCTTATTATAAAATTTGGCTTGATTTGGCATAAGCGAACCCATACTGAAAAAAGTGAATTTCGTTAAATGTTTTTATTATTTTTAAAATTTTCGCGAAAAAAATCTTTAAGTGGTTGTTTTTTTTTTATTTTTGGAGGTATTGCAAGTATCTTAGGATTTTGGGACTTCAATTTTCGTAATCAGCGAATGCATTTAAAGTTCTAAAAAAATGCATACTAATTTCGGAGGACATATCTATAGAACGATATACTTGAAGAAGAACGATTCGTTCGACGTTCGACTTACCTCTTGGTTTGATCGCTTTCAATCGTCCTAACACCTATCCTAATTAAAAAAAATTAAAAAATGAGTAAAAGAGATTGTTCGCAATGACATGGTCTACGCAAAACGTGTGAAGTATTTTTTTAAAAAAATCAACAGAAAAAAGTTATGACCCTTAAATGATATCTTACCCGAAAATTTTTGTATATTTTTAATTATAACTTTTTCATTTTCAATTTTACGTTAAAGTGTTTCAAACAAGATTTTAGGAAATTTAATTTTCTAAAAAATGCCAAAATTTTGTAACACTTCAATGGACTATTCTGCCATCAGAAGCGAAATAGGCGTATCTCAAAAAACTTGATATTCGAGATTCTTATGCCATCGGATAGCTTAAGAAATTACGCATCTAATGCCGGTATCTTAATTCAAACCTATAAAAAATCGCCTAAGAAATTGACCTATTTTCCAATTTTACATGTATTTCAACAAATTGACATAAACAAAACATCAATTATCTCGAAACGAGTTTTTTTTAAGATACGCCTATTTCGCATCTGACGGCAGTATTAGTATAATAGAAAAAATAATCTTATGAAACACGTTGTTAAAAAAACCCGCTTACTCGCTTTGTTCGGGCGATTAACCTTACGCTCCTTTGAAATGTGTCGCTTTTTCTACTACCTACTATTTTTATTTTAGGACCGTTCTTTATTGTGTCTGTAGATGATCCAAACGATCGGCTCGTTTCGTTGAAGAAACTACCACTGACGATGCTGAATTCGATTTCAATGGATAAGAAAATGGATCTCATTGGAGTCATTGCTTTTAAGGGTAGCAGCAATAGAAAATCTTCGGCGACGGCATTGTAAAAAGGGCCAATTCATGGATTGAACATGATGACCTTACATGTAAAGCAAACCCCCGAAAACCAACATACAGATTCGTACCTCGCATACTTTTATATATTAATACATAAATTAACCGGTTACCGCCCAACAAAAAAAAATTACGAATTTCCAAAAGAATTTTGGAGGAATAACTCATCTTGATCAGAAATGCTCAAAAATCAAATTTAAAAATTTTAAGACTTCAAGTTTCGGTTTGATGGACTGTTGACTATTGCGCAACACTTGTTAGGTTAGGTTAGGTTAAAAAGGGTTGCTTGCAAAGCAAGATTCACTCGGAGGCAGTTTGCCCATTGTGATACCCTACATGTTTAAATGGCTTAAATATAAATTGGGTTCAGCAAATGTAATATTTTTTGAATAATTCAGTTCGAAAAGAGTTTAATCTAAGCTCCTGCTAGCTTTCTTCATTCATTTCACTTTTTTATATTATTTTGAAGATTTTTTTTTAAAAAATATCCTATTTTGTCAACAATTTTATCCGAACACAGGTAATTATTGAAAAAAAAGTTTTATTTATATATATATTGGATATATATTTTATTTTCTGTTAATTCTAAGTCTTTTTAATATACATATGTAGATCAATTAATAAATAAATGAACTTGCTTTTCTAAATATTTTTTTAGAATTTTTTTCCTAGGTGTTGCGCAAACGCATCACTGAACAAGCCAGCACACACATCAAAAAAGAACCAAATTACGTTTAAACTTATTAATTCCTCAGTAACAAATTGCGAGTGATCGTTTTTATTCATTTTGTAATTGAAAAACATTTAATCACCGGGGTGTGCTGGCTTGTTACATCAAAAAAAGGCCCAAATTGAGTTAAAACTGATTATTTCGGTGATAACAAATTGCGACTGATCGTTTTCATGGATTCTGTATTTGAAAAACATTTAATCACCGGGGTGTGCTGGCTTGAGTGACAAGACAGCACACACATCAAAAAAAGGCCCAAATTGCATTAAAACTGATTATTTCGGTGGTAACAAATTGCTACTGATCGTTTTCAGGGAATCTGTATTTGAAAAACATTTAATCACCGGTGTGTGCTGGCTTGTCAATCTTGGTGGCACACACTCTGTATCTCATAAAATATTTGGGCGATAAAATTTTTTATGTGGTAATAAAATAGCGATTAATGTGTGTAACTTTATTACCACATTCACTCTAGAGTGTGACGAATGTGCTGTGTCAGCTTTATATGTCTGAGTTTTTGCAACTGATTTTGTTTTTGCATTATTTGCATGCACCCTCTTCACGTATACTTCGCTCTTAGGGTTTTCGACTAAATTTGTGTCCGCTTTTAAGTTGATGAGACGATACAATCTTTAGCTAAATTATCAAGTGTTAACGTAGCGGCTTCTGTGTCCAGTTTGCTGAGCATTCTAGTTCTGATGTCGAAATCCGATTGCGACTTAAGACCCATGATAAATATTAGACTTTTGAATTGTTCTAATGTTAAGTCACTAAGCCAGAAATTTTCGCAGTGTCTATTTACTATACCTGCGTATGTGATAAAATCTGACGTTGATTCTTTTGCCAACTGAAAGCAATTATATCGTATATTAAACAGTGATGTCTGAAGTCCAAAGAGTTGTTTAAGCTTTTCCACTGTTTCAGTGAACTTAAATTCTCTTGGATGCCTGGGCAAAATATAGTTTATATATTTGCTATGAACAACAGTGTTGAGTTTACGCAATAGAAGCCTGACTTTTGCTGCGTCGTCCAACTTCGCGGTGTCTACTTCAAATAGATTTTCGTATCGCATATGGGACGTTCTTTTACAAACCGCATATGATTTTGGACTTGGTATTTTAGAATCGCCCAAAATTTTTTTTGCAGCTTATATACATAAAATTACTAGACCAATGTATATTTTCCAGCGCAAGTCATGAACTCCAGAACAAATTTAAGTGTGCAGCGTGCGACGAATTAAAATTTAATAACGAGTGTTAAATACTCGTTTCTTTGTTTTGACACGACTAGTGAGAGTGTTATGTGATCAACTTGGTGAAAAGATCATATTTTTTGAGAGAGAACTAAATGCTTTAACTCTGAGATGTGATGAGCTTTCAAAATTAAAGAATCAGTTTGAAAGCTGTGCATGTGCATGCGCCGGTGCAAATAACAATGGCTATATATATATTTCTGCTGATGCTATACTTGTTGGTGTAACCTTTTCTGTGGGTGAAAATTTAAAGAGTATTTTCAACCAAATATGCCACTCAATAGATTTCATGGCGCCGACTATGAGAGACATTTTTCGAGTAAAGCCGAGTTTGAATACTCCAAACTCTATTGTTATTGTGAAGTTCTACACTCTGCCGGTTTTGAGACTGATTCTAAGGTGTTTATTCATGAAAGTCTAACTCCACTTAATCGAAAAATGATGCAAGCTGTTGTGCGGATGAAGCGGCAAAAAAAACTCTTCAGTGCATTTACTATTCGTGGCTCTGTTTACATACGCCTAAAAAAAGATGGACCTGCATTTCTTACTGAAACTATGGAAGCATTACAAAAATTTGTACATGAAGACGGTGTGTCTGATATTGCTCTTCCTGATGCTGAAACTTTATAAAACAATTATGCTGCTGAAGAATAAGTCCTCATATATATGTAAGTCTTTTTATCTTATCTCTTATTTACTTTAGATGCTTTAGTAATTTACCCTTAGATTTATCTCATCACTCTCTAACTTTTTCTTTTGTTTTCTACCTTTCACTGTTTGTCGCCTATTGCTGTTGCCTAGATATTTTACTTTATGTCAGCATTAAGTGATACTGATGTTAATGCTAACGAAAATCATAAAACTCTCATCAATGTGTTATGTAGAAATGGTTCTGGATTAAAAGTCACACATTTTAATGCAAGAAGCTTGAATGCATGTAAGTTGGATTGTTTCAGGTATGTTTTTGAAGACTCTTCAATTAACATTATTTGTGTTTCTGAAATGTGGTTCAACCAGGATGTAAATGACTCTTTCTACTGCCTCAAAAATTACAAACTTTTAAGAAATGATAGGCCATATGGAACAGGTGGAGGAGTTGCCATTTACTGCAAAAATCATCTTAATATGAAACTGATACATAGATCAAGTGGCTCTGATGTGGAATTTTTCAATGTTGAAATTTCCGAAAACAGCACCAAAGTTTTTATTTCTTGCGTCTACAACCCAAATAGAAATTTTAGCTTAAACCCTTTTTTCACTGCTCTTTCTAATCATGTCATTGATTTTAACCAATTTATTGTTTGTGGTGATTTTAATATTAATATGCTGTTAAATGACTCATTGCTTAAGAAATTCCGTGTTGATTTATCTGAAGTTGGCCTCTCGATTGTAAACTCTGATATACCCACCCGCTATGCAAATAACTCATCTCCTAGCTTACGTGATCTGTTCACTGTCTCTGAACCTTCAGCTGTTCTCTTATTTGATCAGATATCTTTTTTATCAGATCATGACCTTTTATTCTGTGCATTAAATACCAATTTAAACTCTACTAGTGCTGCGGATAATTTTACATTTCGTGACTTTAAGTCCATTAACACAGAACATTTATACAATGATTTAAATAATGTTCAGTGGAGTGATTGCTGGTTCCTGAGCTCAGTGAATGAAAACTGAATTTCTTTTATACTGTCATAAATAATATTTTTAATACTCATGTCCCCATTCGATCAGCCCATGTAATTAATAAATCGTGCCCCTGGTTTATGAGGTTTGTAGTCTTAGCACTTAACAAGCGTAACCGGACCTACACTAAATGGAAGAGAAGTCCCTGTGCTACTACTTGGGAAGAGTATAGAATAGCCCGGAATGCTGTTACTTCTGCTGTGAGAGTGGCTAAAAAAAGATATTTTATGTCTAAATTGAATACTGAATTGCCAACTAAACAACATGGAAATTTGAAAGCTATTGGGATTGGCAATAAAATCAAGAATGTCTGCAAAATTGATCCTAATGCACTTAATGACTTTTTTGTTAAGAATTCGGTGCGTGAGAATGAAAGTCGACTGGAGCAACCTCTGTCTTCTAATTTGCCTTACAATTTTGAGTGTGTGGCTGTTAGTGAGTCTGATGCTGCCAGAATTATAGCTAAAATCAAATCGAATGCAACTGGTGAAGATGGAATCTCCCTTAAATTTATAAAAGTAGTGCTGCCCTTCATTCTAAGTCCTCTTTCGCACATCATTAACCACTGTATCACGAGCTCCACGTTCCCAAAACTTTGGAAAGTTGCAACGGTTATTCCAGTTGCCAAATCAACAAACGCAAGTGAGCCATGAGATTACCAGCCTATTAGCCTGCTTTCGCCGCTCTCGAAAGTTTGTGAGTCTCTGATAGCTGAACAAATTTTTCTCATGTAGGTAGACATAAACTTATATCCGATTTTCAGTCGGGATTCCGTCCTGGTCATAGTTGTGCTACAGCAGTCGTGAAGCTTATGGATGACGTCCGAATATCTTTTGATAAAGATTATTTAACACTGCTCTGTCTGTTAGACTTCTCTAAGGCCTTCGACAGTGTTGATCACACATTACTTTGTTGTAAGCTCAAGCAGCTCTTCGGTTTTTCTGGTCCAGCTGTTAAATTTATAAAAAGTTATTTGTATGGCAGAACGCAGAGAGTAAGGGTTGACAGCTTATACTCTGGGTTTAAGATGCTTTCCTGTGGAGTACCTCAAGACTCAGTACTTGGTCCCCTTTTATTCTCCCTATTCTTAAACGACATTTTCAGTATTAGTAGCAACGCGTCAATGCATGCGTATGCAGATGATCTTCAGATCTACTTGTCCCGTTCAATTGGTCTTATTGAGGATCTATGCTATAGGTTGAATGATGAACTGGAGAATATTAGCAAGTGGGCTGCAATAAATAAATTGTGGTTGAATCCTATTAAATCTTTTGTGTTACCGATAGCAAAAACCCGCTGAATGGCAGGAAGTTGAAATTTATACAAAAAGTTGCGAGTCTTGGATTCACCTTGAACCGTAGTTTAACCTGTGATGACCACGTCAACTCAGTTATCAGTAAAGTTTACCGCTCTTTGCGTAATCTGAGGATGACTTCTGGATTTACTCCTGTTGGCACTAGAAAGCGTCTTGCTGTGCAGTTAATAGTTCCGTTAATAACCTATTCGGAAGCTGTTTACAGCAAGATGGACTCTAGCTCTCTTGTATGGCCTCAGTATACATGATCATATCTCTTCTTTCAGTAAGCGTATCCTAAACTGCAGTATAGTGGATTACCTTAAAATAAGAAGTTTAATATTTCTGCAAAAGATTTTAACTATAAAGCACCCAACTATTTATATGTAAAATTAAACTTCTGTCAGTCAGCCAGAAACATGAACTTCGTCATTCCTGCATACAACTATTTATGCTCATCTAGGTTATTTTTCGTTAGCACTATTCGTCTGTGAAATTCACTTCCTCGTGACTTAAAGTTTGCGGGTAACAGCAATAGGTTCAAACAACTAATCTTTCTTCACTTCTCTTAAATCTTTCTTCATAATTAGGTGTTCTTCTTCTATGTGCTTATGCACCCTTTTATAACTTTTCCCTATGATATTTAGTATTAAATTATTATAATTAATCTTAATTTTAGTTCAATTTTGCTTTATTTTGTGTTACTACATATTCCATATCTAATTTTTTTATTATTTTGTTGCATTCAAAAGAAACTTATATACTTCTCATATGCTAATAAAAATTGTGAATAAATGAAAATGAAAATGAAGGGTCCCCCAACATTATCCCTGAAAAAAATTTAAAATTTTTTAAAGGCCACCGTGTTCCATGGTATTTCCTAATTTTTTATGATGTAATTAGGTCCCCTAAGTCCAAAAAAGAATTCGATAGATTTTTCCCACGGTTAGTTTTTTTTTTAAATTTTTTTTAGTGTATTTTCAGTGAATTTTCAGTTTTTAGGCTATATCTCATCCAAATATAAACCGATTTTGTTCGAATAAATTTTGAAAAAAAGGTAATAAAATTCCCCTTTTTCACTCTTGTAAAGGAAAGTTTTGGTTTTAATATACAGGTTACGAGATAAAAGCTGACACATTTGAAAAAATTGATTTTTTTTTTTAATTTGTATCCAATTAAAAATAACTTTAAAAATATAAATATTAAAAAATACATCAATTTAGCTCTTTATTTACAAAGAAGAAACTCTCCAAAAGAAAATAATACCAAGTTTTTGAAAATCCGTTCATAAATGCCAAAGTTATAGCCAATTTAGTGTAAATAAATAATAAATAATAATGTAATAAATAATAATGTAATAAATAATAATTTAATTTTACCAATTTTTCAGTTTTTTCTTATTTATAGGCTATTAGTACAGTCATTTGGTTAAAAAAAAAGAGTGTACCTGGAAAGTTTTGCGCGAGTTTTGAAACTGTCCGTCGTCCAAAAGTGGTCCAAACCTTTTCTCTATGCCGTTTAATAAGGCATTGGCTAAAGCTGTGCAATTTACTATGCCTTTAGACTCTATATTTATTAACTTAAAGACAGCTTTTTTTTAAATGCTGTAAATGTAAAACAATTTGTCTTAGATCAACCTAAACAAAGATGAAAGACAAAGATATTCAGGAGCAAAAGAAGAAAAAAAGTGTTATAGTGAAACATGAAGTAATTAAGCAAACTATGGGAGTCAAAACAGCATGAACAATATTTTTATAGAAAGGAGTACTGAGGCAATGCCTGCATGAAACATCTGTCCCTTTTTTTCACAAGAAAATTCATTCACGTCTTCAACCACTTCAGTTAATTCCATAGAAAAGTCTTGAGCTCTGCCTTTAATTACATCTCATGTTTTTAATTCATAAGTATAAAGCTGCCATCCAAATCAATTTCTCAATCGCCAATGCCATGAAAACTTCTTCCTATCAACTCCTTTGCGACTACTTTAGTGAGAATCATTGCAACAATAATGGTTAGTTTTTTCATCATTTTGCTTAATATTATTATGAAAATGTTTCTACTTTCTTAACTTGGTTAACGATTAACGGACTTGGGGAAATTTAACGGAAATTAACGAGTCCGTTAACGTTAGCTTAAAAGTTAATCCGTTAGTCGAAATGTTAACTTTGTTAATTAACGATTAACGGATTAACGAGTTAATGAACAGGTATGTATTTAGATTTAGTTATTGTTTTCCAAGAGGATACAAATAGTCTAATTTCGTTAGCCGAAAATCGTCTGCACAAACAATCCTTTTTCCTAAATTTACCACCGGCGCCGTTCCTTGATTAGGGGAAATAAGCTAAAAGGCTTCTTTTTTAAAGTGAATTAAGATAGGTATGTACACTAGGGTGTTTATTTTCAAAGTTTTGGAGATGGGTTTTTTTTCCTATATTTTAGTTTGAGGAATAAAAATAGTTGTCGCAATATTTGAGTTTTCTATCACAAACCTGTAAACGGCGCGGACAGAGTTTATGTCCGATTTCGTTGAAACTTTACGAAAAAAGCGACTTGCTAAAACGTAGAAAAAGTCTGCATTAGGTGCGAAGCTATAGGGTTTTAGGTATTTTATAATTTTTTGGTATTTTATTTGTATGGGAGATTCCACCCACTGTTGTCAAGCTACATCCAAATTTTTTATGTAGCTGAAAATGCGGACAAAATACACCCAAAGAGGAGTTTTTTTTTAATTTGCGGACATATTAGCCTATGTTTTAGCATTGGAACCGAAGGGAACACTCCCAAAATTTTAGCTTTCTAGATCATACTTGTGAACGGCGCAATCAGTTTGTTTCCTGTAACAATTCATATGAAAACGCAAAAAAAACTGTCTTTGGTTTTTCTGCTTTTTCGTTTTTCCATATGATTAATTACATTATTTCGACATTTAAATTTTCAATATTTAAATTTTTGATTTTTTTTAGGTCAATTTTTTCGACATTTATTTTTCGGTATTTTGCAAATCGTTTTTTTCCAACATATCGTACCACATCCACTTATTTAGCGAAGCCAAAGGGGAGGTACGTTAGATAGGAAAATAAAATGTCGAAACCTGATTCATCGAAACTTTAAAAATGCATTACGCCGAAAAATTTTTTGAAAAAAAAATAAATACAGAAAAAATGAAAAATGTCGAAAATACCGAAAAGAAAGGTCGAAAATCTCGAAAAACTTCAAACGAAACAAAAGAAAAACAACTTATTATTCCTTCATTGGATGTTATCGTTTTTACAGCCATCGTTGAACGCGACCGTAAGTACATATCCGATGATTAATACTGATTGAGTACAAATAAAACTTCAACTCGATTGAATTGCAGCAAAACTATTTTTGTTTTTGGAACTATTTGAGTTTTGAGAAAATTACCGTTAGTATGAACTTTTATTTGTGAATAGATTCACTGTTATTATTGTTGTTTTTGTCATTTTTTAGAATTGAAGAGTAGTTCCGTTAAAATTTCTGATTAAAAGAAGTATTTGTCATTAGATTTACCGTTATCTCATATTTCTTGACAAAATTAATTCTTAAATATACAGGGTAGACATATTTTAATAAATTATAAACGAAAATAGGTCAGTATTATTGCTTATAAGATATTTATATTATGTTACATTAATTACATTATTTCAACATTATATATTTTCGACATTTAAATTTTCAATATTTAAATTTTCGACATTTTTTTTTCGGTCAATTTTTTTCGACATTTATTTTTCGGTATTTTGCAAATCGAGATATTTTTTTGCGACACATTGTACCACACCCCATTAATTACATTATTTCAACATTATATATTTTCGACATTTAAATTTTCAATATTTAAATTTTGGACATTTTTTTTCGGTCAATTTTTTTCGACATTTATTTTTTGGTATCTTGCTCATCGAGATTTTTTTTCGCGACATATAGTACCACTCCCGTATGAGATTTTTCGAGATTTTCGATTTTTCCTTTTTTCGATATTTATTTTTTCAACAAAAAATTTTTCGGCGTAATGCACTCAAAAAGTTTCGACATTTTATTTTCCTACATAACGTACCTCTCCCGTCATTTTCTTTACCTTTTTTCTTTATTTGCTGAAATTTAGATGGAAACCTTAGCCCATTCAACTCTTTTGATGAAGTGAAACTTCTTTAGTGGCGGTCATTTGAAAAATTTTAAACGCAAAATTTGTAAGATAAAACATGAAACGCTCTTTTTAATTATGATCTAGAACAGCTATAGCAATAAATTATATATCAAATTAAAGTACTCATCGGGTAACCAAAAGCTGAGATATAAGCGTGGAAAGATTTTCTATTTTTTCAATTTTGTCAAGCAATGCAATGATCAACTACCAAAGCATTGCTATAGCGAGGAACATTACGTTGAATGCTTTCTATTACTATGTTTATGTGACAGCTTAGTTCGTTTTACCGAGTACCGATCGGTAATCGTGCAAGAGTCGACACACTTCGTGCGTTCAAAGAGGTTTGAATTTTGGTTTTATGCAGGTGTTTGGTGGAATAATGGCATGGCCTACTCAATCAAATACTGTCGCATAAGCTTATTTTATGTTTATTACGTGGACGTAAATGCAATGAGAAAACAAAAACAAATAAACGAAATTAAATAGAACAAAAAAAAAACATTTAGAAAACCAAACTGCGATAGAATGTGACGAAAATGTTTATTAAAATGATAAAAATTGACGGCAGCTGTAAACGATATATCAAATTACAGTACTAATCGAACTGAGTGCACTGAAACTATCAGCTTCGAGATTGGTTAATCAAAAACTGAGACATAAGCGTGGGAAGATTTGCTATTTCTTAAAATTTTTAAAGTAATTCACTGATTAACTACCAAAGCCTTGCTGAACCTATTCTAGATCCCGTCAACTTTCATCATTTTAATAAAACATTTTCGACTCATTCTTTCGCAGTTTCACTTCTACCGAGTGTGATCTGCACACATGTTTTTTTTTTGTTTTAGGTTGGGCAAACTTGGGCATAATTTTGCAAGCCCACACAAACTTAAGAATTAAAAAATCACAATAATTTTATTGGTTGCATTAAACAACTGATTTTTTCACTGCACCAGATCTTTTTTTGAAAAGTTTCATATATAAACATTAAAGTAACTTTCTTTTACATATTTTACTATTTTTTAACTTTTTTTTTAACTTTTTTTTTAACTTTTTTAACAAAATTGAATTCACAATTCTACTCAGAAAGCTAAACTTTCATGGTTAATTGTAAATTAGTATTTACAACAACAAAGTGCAACTTTGTTTGCTCTGAAGTATTTTCTAACAAATTACAACAACAACAAAACAATAAAAGAGTGTGAAAAAAAAAGGTTTTAGCCAGCAAAAATGGTCAACGAGCCCATAGTGCAATGTCCAGATTCTTCATCACAATTAACAAATTCAACTGTTGAATTTGAGGACATGAGGAAAGTCATTTGTTAGTTCGACGCTCAATTTTAATCTGACGTTCTTTTGCGTATTTGTATACATATTTACAAGGAATAAATTCTCAAAATTTCGGATATAAGATCTGAAACTTATGTGTTTTCTATTAACCGTATTTTCGGTCATCCACGTACCTGACGGATAATCGAGGTTCTACTGTATAATGATTTTAACAAAAGCTATATTTACTGGCTATTAAAGGTCTGCGTACTTGAAACTGCCATCAAGTCAATTGCCACATTGCAAAGTTTACCAAGCTTTTGTGTACGCAAATCAGAAATTCAATCAAAACATACAAAAAAACACAAAGCAAGCGAGGTGAGCGCTGCAACCGTAAATTAAATTTTCTACAAATTCAATTGAAATTCAAGTTTTTTGCTAATAAGCAACTTCCGATATCTAGTGAGCGGAAGCCAAAATGTTTATTTTGAGCAATATTATATTATATGTGAATATGAATTAATAAAAAAGAGATATAAAAAAAATTTTTTTAGTCGATTTTTTGATTTTAAAAACCGTGTAAGATCGAAAACGTGTTAAACGAGTAGCGTGTAAAACGGGGGACAGGTGTATTTAGAGCAGCGAATCGACGCCACATTCAGGGATGGCGGAAAAGGGGGTTAAACCCCGAACACTAAATGTGGTGCCCGATATACCGGGGTTATCATCGGAGGATGAATTGTTAGCCTCCAGCCAGGAGACTGTTGTAAGTGCCGTCGAGAGTACCAGCCAAAGTACTCCCAAGCAATCGACATCCAAGGGGTTATTCGCAGGACATGGCGAATCCCACAAAAAATCAAAAAAAGCGAAGTTCCACTCGGCCACCATGAGGTCAAGATATCAGAAGTCGCTGATCATGCTTAGCAAGATTACTAAAAATGTAGCGGCAGGTAACATTGACGAGCGCGACGAGCAGGACAAAGCGAAATATCAAGCTGTGGTCGATGAGTACAAGCTGTACCAGGCCAAAAATATCCAGCGGTTAGAGGCTACAAAGCGGCTCCAGGGAGAGCGCGACGGGCCAAAACGAAACAGGTCGAATGATGAGACCGTAAATGTTGCTAAAAGAAGCAAAATTGGAAACTTTGCACCACCAGCTGTGAACAGGCCATTCAGTGAAGTGGCCCGTGATGGACTGCAAATGGCTCTCATCGACGAGATCACGCGCAGTGAGAAAAAAGCTCTCGACAAGAGGGTCGAGATCAAGGCCAAGATTTTCGAATTGGTAATGGAGTACCTTTTCTGCAAGCAAAGTGGACCGCTACCCTGCTTCGATAGCTGTGCAGTTCTCCATGGGAGTAGGCTGATCAGGTGCGAGGACGAGTTCTCCAAAAAATTTCTGAGCGAGTGCGTCGATCAACTACCAAAGCATTGCTATAGCGAGGAACATTACGTTGAATGCTTTCTATTACTATGTTTATGTGACAGCTTAGTTCGTTTTACCGAGTACCGATCGGTAATCGTGCAAGAGTCGACACACTTCGTGCGTTCAAAGAGGTTTGAATTTTGGTTTTATGCAGGTGTTTGGTGGAATAATGGCATGGCCTACTCAATCAAATACTGTCGCATAAGCTTATTTTATGTTTATTACGTGGACGTAAATGCAATGAGAAAACAAAAACAAATAAACGAAATTAAATAGAACAAAAAAAAAACATTTAGAAAACCAAACTGCGATAGAATGTGACGAAAATGTTTATTAAAATGATAAAAATTGACGGCAGCTGTAAACGATATATCAAATTACAGTACTAATCGAACTGAGTGCACTGAAACTATCAGCTTCGAGATTGGTTAATCAAAAACTGAGACATAAGCGTGGGAAGATTTGCTATTTCTTAAAATTTTTAAAGTAATTCACTGATTAACTACCAAAGCCTTGCTGAACCTATTCTAGATCCCGTCAACTTTCATCATTTTAATAAAACATTTTCGACTCATTCTTTCGCAGTTTCACTTCTACCGAGTGTGATCTGCACACATGTTTTTTTTTTGTTTTAGGTTGGGCAAACTTGGGCATAATTTTGCAAGCCCACACAAACTTAAGAATTAAAAAATCACAATAATTTTATTGGTTGCATTAAACAACTGATTTTTTCACTGCACCAGATCTTTTTTTGAAAAGTTTCATATATAAACATTAAAGTAACTTTCTTTTACATATTTTACTATTTTTTAACTTTTTTTTTAACTTTTTTTTTAACTTTTTTAACAAAATTGAATTCACAATTCTACTCAGAAAGCTAAACTTTCATGGTTAATTGTAAATTAGTATTTACAACAACAAAGTGCAACTTTGTTTGCTCTGAAGTATTTTCTAACAAATTACAACAACAACAAAACAATAAAAGAGTGTGAAAAAAAAAGGTTTTAGCCAGCAAAAATGGTCAACGAGCCCATAGTGCAATGTCCAGATTCTTCATCACAATTAACAAATTCAACTGTTGAATTTGAGGACATGAGGAAAGTCATTTGTTAGTTCGACGCTCAATTTTAATCTGACGTTCTTTTGCGTATTTGTATACATATTTACAAGGAATAAATTCTCAAAATTTCGGATATAAGATCTGAAACTTATGTGTTTTCTATTAACCGTATTTTCGGTCATCCACGTACCTGACGGATAATCGAGGTTCTACTGTATAATGATTTTAACAAAAGCTATATTTACTGGCTATTAAAGGTCTGCGTACTTGAAACTGCCATCAAGTCAATTGCCACATTGCAAAGTTTACCAAGCTTTTGTGTACGCAAATCAGAAATTCAATCAAAACATACAAAAAAACACAAAGCAAGCGAGGTGAGCGCTGCAACCGTAAATTAAATTTTCTACAAATTCAATTGAAATTCAAGTTTTTTGCTAATAAGCAACTTCCGATATCTAGTGAGCGGAAGCCAAAATGTTTATTTTGAGCAATATTATATTATATGTGAATATGAATTAATAAAAAAGAGATATAAAAAAAATTTTTTTAGTCGATTTTTTGATTTTAAAAACCGTGTAAGATCGAAAACGTGTTAAACGAGTAGCGTGTAAAACGGGGGACAGGTGTATTTAGAGCAGCGAATCGACGCCACATTCAGGGATGGCGGAAAAGGGGGTTAAACCCCGAACACTAAATGTGGTGCCCGATATACCGGGGTTATCATCGGAGGATGAATTGTTAGCCTCCAGCCAGGAGACTGTTGTAAGTGCCGTCGAGAGTACCAGCCAAAGTACTCCCAAGCAATCGACATCCAAGGGGTTATTCGCAGGACATGGCGAATCCCACAAAAAATCAAAAAAAGCGAAGTTCCACTCGGCCACCATGAGGTCAAGATATCAGAAGTCGCTGATCATGCTTAGCAAGATTACTAAAAATGTAGCGGCAGGTAACATTGACGAGCGCGACGAGCAGGACAAAGCGAAATATCAAGCTGTGGTCGATGAGTACAAGCTGTACCAGGCCAAAAATATCCAGCGGTTAGAGGCTACAAAGCGGCTCCAGGGAGAGCGCGACGGGCCAAAACGAAACAGGTCGAATGATGAGACCGTAAATGTTGCTAAAAGAAGCAAAATTGGAAACTTTGCACCACCAGCTGTGAACAGGCCATTCAGTGAAGTGGCCCGTGATGGACTGCAAATGGCTCTCATCGACGAGATCACGCGCAGTGAGAAAAAAGCTCTCGACAAGAGGGTCGAGATCAAGGCCAAGATTTTCGAATTGGTAATGGAGTACCTTTTCTGCAAGCAAAGTGGACCGCTACCCTGCTTCGATAGCTGTGCAGTTCTCCATGGGAGTAGGCTGATCAGGTGCGAGGACGAGTTCTCCAAAAAATTTCTGAGCGAGTGCGTCGATCAACTACCAAAGCATTGCTATAGCGAGGAACATTACGTTGAATGCTTTCTATTACTATGTTTATGTGACAGCTTAGTTCGTTTTACCGAGTACCGATCGGTAATCGTGCAAGAGTCGACACACTTCGTGCGTTCAAAGAGGTTTGAATTTTGGTTTTATGCAGGTGTTTGGTGGAATAATGGCATGGCCTACTCAATCAAATACTGTCGCATAAGCTTATTTTATGTTTATTACGTGGACGTAAATGCAATGAGAAAACAAAAACAAATAAACGAAATTAAATAGAACAAAAAAAAAACATTTAGAAAACCAAACTGCGATAGAATGTGACGAAAATGTTTATTAAAATGATAAAAATTGACGGCAGCTGTAAACGATATATCAAATTACAGTACTAATCGAACTGAGTGCACTGAAACTATCAGCTTCGAGATTGGTTAATCAAAAACTGAGACATAAGCGTGGGAAGATTTGCTATTTCTTAAAATTTTTAAAGTAATTCACTGATTAACTACCAAAGCCTTGCTGAACCTATTCTAGATCCCGTCAACTTTCATCATTTTAATAAAACATTTTCGACTCATTCTTTCGCAGTTTCACTTCTACCGAGTGTGATCTGCACACATGTTTTTTTTTTGTTTTAGGTTGGGCAAACTTGGGCATAATTTTGCAAGCCCACACAAACTTAAGAATTAAAAAATCACAATAATTTTATTGGTTGCATTAAACAACTGATTTTTTCACTGCACCAGATCTTTTTTTGAAAAGTTTCATATATAAACATTAAAGTAACTTTCTTTTACATATTTTACTATTTTTTAACTTTTTTTTTAATTTTTTTTTAACTTTTTTAACAAAATTGAATTCACAATTCTACTCAGAAAGCTAAACTTTCATGGTTAATTGTAAATTAGTATTTACAACAACAAAGTGCAACTTTGTTTGCTCTGAAGTATTTTCTAACAAATTACAACAACAACAAAACAATAAAAGAGTGTGAAAAAAAAAGGTTTTAGCCAGCAAAAATGGTCAACGAGCCCATAGTGCAATGTCCAGATTCTTCATCACAATTAACAAATTCAACTGTTGAATTTGAGGACATGAGGAAAGTCATTTGTTAGTTCGACGCTCAATTTTAATCTGACGTTCTTTTGCGTATTTGTATACATATTTACAAGGAATAAATTCTCAAAATTTCGGATATAAGATCTGAAACTTATGTGTTTTCTATTAACCGTATTTTCGGTCATCCACGTACCTGACGGATAATCGAGGTTCTACTGTATAATGATTTTAACAAAAGCTATATTTACTGGCTATTAAAGGTCTGCGTACTTGAAACTGCCATCAAGTCAATTGCCACATTGCAAAGTTTACCAAGCTTTTGTGTACGCAAATCAGAAATTCAATCAAAACATACAAAAAAACACAAAGCAAGCGAGGTGAGCGCTGCAACCGTAAATTAAATTTTCTACAAATTCAATTGAAATTCAAGTTTTTTGCTAATAAGCAACTTCCGATATCTAGTGAGCGGAAGCCAAAATGTTTATTTTGAGCAATATTATATTATATGTGAATATGAATTAATAAAAAAGAGATATAAAAAAAATTTTTTTAGTCGATTTTTTGATTTTAAAAACCGTGTAAGATCGAAAACGTGTTAAACGAGTAGCGTGTAAAACGGGGGACAGGTGTATTTAGAGCAGCGAATCGACGCCACATTCAGGGATGGCGGAAAAGGGGGTTAAACCCCGAACACTAAATGTGGTGCCCGATATACCGGGGTTATCATCGGAGGATGAATTGTTAGCCTCCAGCCAGGAGACTGTTGTAAGTGCCGTCGAGAGTACCAGCCAAAGTACTCCCAAGCAATCGACATCCAAGGGGTTATTCGCAGGACATGGCGAATCCCACAAAAAATCAAAAAAAGCGAAGTTCCACTCGGCCACCATGAGGTCAAGATATCAGAAGTCGCTGATCATGCTTAGCAAGATTACTAAAAATGTAGCGGCAGGTAACATTGACGAGCGCGACGAGCAGGACAAAGCGAAATATCAAGCTGTGGTCGATGAGTACAAGCTGTACCAGGCCAAAAATATCCAGCGGTTAGAGGCTACAAAGCGGCTCCAGGGAGAGCGCGACGGGCCAAAACGAAACAGGTCGAATGATGAGACCGTAAATGTTGCTAAAAGAAGCAAAATTGGAAACTTTGCACCACCAGCTGTGAACAGGCCATTCAGTGAAGTGGCCCGTGATGGACTGCAAATGGCTCTCATCGACGAGATCACGCGCAGTGAGAAAAAAGCTCTCGACAAGAGGGTCGAGATCAAGGCCAAGATTTTCGAATTGGTAATGGAGTACCTTTTCTGCAAGCAAAGTGGACCGCTACCCTGCTTCGATAGCTGTGCAGTTCTCCATGGGAGTAGGCTGATCAGGTGCGAGGACGAGTTCTCCAAAAAATTTCTGAGCGAGTGCGTCGATCAACTACCAAAGCATTGCTATAGCGAGGAACATTACGTTGAATGCTTTCTATTACTATGTTTATGTGACAGCTTAGTTCGTTTTACCGAGTACCGATCGGTAATCGTGCAAGAGTCGACACACTTCGTGCGTTCAAAGAGGTTTGAATTTTGGTTTTATGCAGGTGTTTGGTGGAATAATGGCATGGCCTACTCAATCAAATACTGTCGCATAAGCTTATTTTATGTTTATTACGTGGACGTAAATGCAATGAGAAAACAAAAACAAATAAACGAAATTAAATAGAACAAAAAAAAAACATTTAGAAAACCAAACTGCGATAGAATGTGACGAAAATGTTTATTAAAATGATAAAAATTGACGGCAGCTGTAAACGATATATCAAATTACAGTACTAATCGAACTGAGTGCACTGAAACTATCAGCTTCGAGATTGGTTAATCAAAAACTGAGACATAAGCGTGGGAAGATTTGCTATTTCTTAAAATTTTTAAAGTAATTCACTGATTAACTACCAAAGCCTTGCTGAACCTATTCTAGATCCCGTCAACTTTCATCATTTTAATAAAACATTTTCGACTCATTCTTTCGCAGTTTCACTTCTACCGAGTGTGATCTGCACACATGTTTTTTTTTTGTTTTAGGTTGGGCAAACTTGGGCATAATTTTGCAAGCCCACACAAACTTAAGAATTAAAAAATCACAATAATTTTATTGGTTGCATTAAACAACTGATTTTTTCACTGCACCAGATCTTTTTTTGAAAAGTTTCATATATAAACATTAAAGTAACTTTCTTTTACATATTTTACTATTTTTTAACTTTTTTTTTAACTTTTTTTTTAACTTTTTTAACAAAATTGAATTCACAATTCTACTCAGAAAGCTAAACTTTCATGGTTAATTGTAAATTAGTATTTACAACAACAAAGTGCAACTTTGTTTGCTCTGAAGTATTTTCTAACAAATTACAACAACAACAAAACAATAAAAGAGTGTGAAAAAAAAAGGTTTTAGCCAGCAAAAATGGTCAACGAGCCCATAGTGCAATGTCCAGATTCTTCATCACAATTAACAAATTCAACTGTTGAATTTGAGGACATGAGGAAAGTCATTTGTTAGTTCGACGCTCAATTTTAATCTGACGTTCTTTTGCGTATTTGTATACATATTTACAAGGAATAAATTCTCAAAATTTCGGATATAAGATCTGAAACTTATGTGTTTTCTATTAACCGTATTTTCGGTCATCCACGTACCTGACGGATAATCGAGGTTCTACTGTATAATGATTTTAACAAAAGCTATATTTACTGGCTATTAAAGGTCTGCGTACTTGAAACTGCCATCAAGTCAATTGCCACATTGCAAAGTTTACCAAGCTTTTGTGTACGCAAATCAGAAATTCAATCAAAACATACAAAAAAACACAAAGCAAGCGAGGTGAGCGCTGCAACCGTAAATTAAATTTTCTACAAATTCAATTGAAATTCAAGTTTTTTGCTAATAAGCAACTTCCGATATCTAGTGAGCGGAAGCCAAAATGTTTATTTTGAGCAATATTATATTATATGTGAATATGAATTAATAAAAAAGAGATATAAAAAAAATTTTTTTAGTCGATTTTTTGATTTTAAAAACCGTGTAAGATCGAAAACGTGTTAAACGAGTAGCGTGTAAAACGGGGGACAGGTGTATTTAGAGCAGCGAATCGACGCCACATTCAGGGATGGCGGAAAAGGGGGTTAAACCCCGAACACTAAATGTGGTGCCCGATATACCGGGGTTATCATCGGAGGATGAATTGTTAGCCTCCAGCCAGGAGACTGTTGTAAGTGCCGTCGAGAGTACCAGCCAAAGTACTCCCAAGCAATCGACATCCAAGGGGTTATTCGCAGGACATGGCGAATCCCACAAAAAATCAAAAAAAGCGAAGTTCCACTCGGCCACCATGAGGTCAAGATATCAGAAGTCGCTGATCATGCTTAGCAAGATTACTAAAAATGTAGCGGCAGGTAACATTGACGAGCGCGACGAGCAGGACAAAGCGAAATATCAAGCTGTGGTCGATGAGTACAAGCTGTACCAGGCCAAAAATATCCAGCGGTTAGAGGCTACAAAGCGGCTCCAGGGAGAGCGCGACGGGCCAAAACGAAACAGGTCGAATGATGAGACCGTAAATGTTGCTAAAAGAAGCAAAATTGGAAACTTTGCACCACCAGCTGTGAACAGGCCATTCAGTGAAGTGGCCCGTGATGGACTGCAAATGGCTCTCATCGACGAGATCACGCGCAGTGAGAAAAAAGCTCTCGACAAGAGGGTCGAGATCAAGGCCAAGATTTTCGAATTGGTAATGGAGTACCTTTTCTGCAAGCAAAGTGGACCGCTACCCTGCTTCGATAGCTGTGCAGTTCTCCATGGGAGTAGGCTGATCAGGTGCGAGGACGAGTTCTCCAAAAAATTTCTGAGCGAGTGCGTCGATCAACTACCAAAGCATTGCTATAGCGAGGAACATTACGTTGAATGCTTTCTATTACTATGTTTATGTGACAGCTTAGTTCGTTTTACCGAGTACCGATCGGTAATCGTGCAAGAGTCGACACACTTCGTGCGTTCAAAGAGGTTTGAATTTTGGTTTTATGCAGGTGTTTGGTGGAATAATGGCATGGCCTACTCAATCAAATACTGTCGCATAAGCTTATTTTATGTTTATTACGTGGACGTAAATGCAATGAGAAAACAAAAACAAATAAACGAAATTAAATAGAACAAAAAAAAAACATTTAGAAAACCAAACTGCGATAGAATGTGACGAAAATGTTTATTAAAATGATAAAAATTGACGGCAGCTGTAAACGATATATCAAATTACAGTACTAATCGAACTGAGTGCACTGAAACTATCAGCTTCGAGATTGGTTAATCAAAAACTGAGACATAAGCGTGGGAAGATTTGCTATTTCTTAAAATTTTTAAAGTAATTCACTGATTAACTACCAAAGCCTTGCTGAACCTATTCTAGATCCCGTCAACTTTCATCATTTTAATAAAACATTTTCGACTCATTCTTTCGCAGTTTCACTTCTACCGAGTGTGATCTGCACACATGTTTTTTTTTTGTTTTAGGTTGGGCAAACTTGGGCATAATTTTGCAAGCCCACACAAACTTAAGAATTAAAAAATCACAATAATTTTATTGGTTGCATTAAACAACTGATTTTTTCACTGCACCAGATCTTTTTTTGAAAAGTTTCATATATAAACATTAAAGTAACTTTCTTTTACATATTTTACTATTTTTTAACTTTTTTTTTAACTTTTTTTTTAACTTTTTTAACAAAATTGAATTCACAATTCTACTCAGAAAGCTAAACTTTCATGGTTAATTGTAAATTAGTATTTACAACAACAAAGTGCAACTTTGTTTGCTCTGAAGTATTTTCTAACAAATTACAACAACAACAAAACAATAAAAGAGTGTGAAAAAAAAAGGTTTTAGCCAGCAAAAATGGTCAACGAGCCCATAGTGCAATGTCCAGATTCTTCATCACAATTAACAAATTCAACTGTTGAATTTGAGGACATGAGGAAAGTCATTTGTTAGTTCGACGCTCAATTTTAATCTGACGTTCTTTTGCGTATTTGTATACATATTTACAAGGAATAAATTCTCAAAATTTCGGATATAAGATCTGAAACTTATGTGTTTTCTATTAACCGTATTTTCGGTCATCCACGTACCTGACGGATAATCGAGGTTCTACTGTATAATGATTTTAACAAAAGCTATATTTACTGGCTATTAAAGGTCTGCGTACTTGAAACTGCCATCAAGTCAATTGCCACATTGCAAAGTTTACCAAGCTTTTGTGTACGCAAATCAGAAATTCAATCAAAACATACAAAAAAACACAAAGCAAGCGAGGTGAGCGCTGCAACCGTAAATTAAATTTTCTACAAATTCAATTGAAATTCAAGTTTTTTGCTAATAAGCAACTTCCGATATCTAGTGAGCGGAAGCCAAAATGTTTATTTTGAGCAATATTATATTATATGTGAATATGAATTAATAAAAAAGAGATATAAAAAAAATTTTTTTAGTCGATTTTTTGATTTTAAAAACCGTGTAAGATCGAAAACGTGTTAAACGAGTAGCGTGTAAAACGGGGGACAGGTGTATTTAGAGCAGCGAATCGACGCCACATTCAGGGATGGCGGAAAAGGGGGTTAAACCCCGAACACTAAATGTGGTGCCCGATATACCGGGGTTATCATCGGAGGATGAATTGTTAGCCTCCAGCCAGGAGACTGTTGTAAGTGCCGTCGAGAGTACCAGCCAAAGTACTCCCAAGCAATCGACATCCAAGGGGTTATTCGCAGGACATGGCGAATCCCACAAAAAATCAAAAAAAGCGAAGTTCCACTCGGCCACCATGAGGTCAAGATATCAGAAGTCGCTGATCATGCTTAGCAAGATTACTAAAAATGTAGCGGCAGGTAACATTGACGAGCGCGACGAGCAGGACAAAGCGAAATATCAAGCTGTGGTCGATGAGTACAAGCTGTACCAGGCCAAAAATATCCAGCGGTTAGAGGCTACAAAGCGGCTCCAGGGAGAGCGCGACGGGCCAAAACGAAACAGGTCGAATGATGAGACCGTAAATGTTGCTAAAAGAAGCAAAATTGGAAACTTTGCACCACCAGCTGTGAACAGGCCATTCAGTGAAGTGGCCCGTGATGGACTGCAAATGGCTCTCATCGACGAGATCACGCGCAGTGAGAAAAAAGCTCTCGACAAGAGGGTCGAGATCAAGGCCAAGATTTTCGAATTGGTAATGGAGTACCTTTTCTGCAAGCAAAGTGGACCGCTACCCTGCTTCGATAGCTGTGCAGTTCTCCATGGGAGTAGGCTGATCAGGTGCGAGGACGAGTTCTCCAAAAAATTTCTGAGCGAGTGCGTCGATCAACTACCAAAGCATTGCTATAGCGAGGAACATTACGTTGAATGCTTTCTATTACTATGTTTATGTGACAGCTTAGTTCGTTTTACCGAGTACCGATCGGTAATCGTGCAAGAGTCGACACACTTCGTGCGTTCAAAGAGGTTTGAATTTTGGTTTTATGCAGGTGTTTGGTGGAATAATGGCATGGCCTACTCAATCAAATACTGTCGCATAAGCTTATTTTATGTTTATTACGTGGACGTAAATGCAATGAGAAAACAAAAACAAATAAACGAAATTAAATAGAACAAAAAAAAAACATTTAGAAAACCAAACTGCGATAGAATGTGACGAAAATGTTTATTAAAATGATAAAAATTGACGGCAGCTGTAAACGATATATCAAATTACAGTACTAATCGAACTGAGTGCACTGAAACTATCAGCTTCGAGATTGGTTAATCAAAAACTGAGACATAAGCGTGGGAAGATTTGCTATTTCTTAAAATTTTTAAAGTAATTCACTGATTAACTACCAAAGCCTTGCTGAACCTATTCTAGATCCCGTCAACTTTCATCATTTTAATAAAACATTTTCGACTCATTCTTTCGCAGTTTCACTTCTACCGAGTGTGATCTGCACACATGTTTTTTTTTTGTTTTAGGTTGGGCAAACTTGGGCATAATTTTGCAAGCCCACACAAACTTAAGAATTAAAAAATCACAATAATTTTATTGGTTGCATTAAACAACTGATTTTTTCACTGCACCAGATCTTTTTTTGAAAAGTTTCATATATAAACATTAAAGTAACTTTCTTTTACATATTTTACTATTTTTTAACTTTTTTTTTAACTTTTTTAACAAAATTGAATTCACAATTCTACTCAGAAAGCTAAACTTTCATGGTTAATTGTAAATTAGTATTTACAACAACAAAGTGCAACTTTGTTTGCTCTGAAGTATTTTCTAACAAATTACAACAACAACAAAACAATAAAAGAGTGTGAAAAAAAAAGGTTTTAGCCAGCAAAAATGGTCAACGAGCCCATAGTGCAATGTCCAGATTCTTCATCACAATTAACAAATTCAACTGTTGAATTTGAGGACATGAGGAAAGTCATTTGTTAGTTCGACGCTCAATTTTAATCTGACGTTCTTTTGCGTATTTGTATACATATTTACAAGGAATAAATTCTCAAAATTTCGGATATAAGATCTGAAACTTATGTGTTTTCTATTAACCGTATTTTCGGTCATCCACGTACCTGACGGATAATCGAGGTTCTACTGTATAATGATTTTAACAAAAGCTATATTTACTGGCTATTAAAGGTCTGCGTACTTGAAACTGCCATCAAGTCAATTGCCACATTGCAAAGTTTACCAAGCTTTTGTGTACGCAAATCAGAAATTCAATCAAAACATACAAAAAAACACAAAGCAAGCGAGGTGAGCGCTGCAACCGTAAATTAAATTTTCTACAAATTCAATTGAAATTCAAGTTTTTTGCTAATAAGCAACTTCCGATATCTAGTGAGCGGAAGCCAAAATGTTTATTTTGAGCAATATTATATTATATGTGAATATGAATTAATAAAAAAGAGATATAAAAAAAATTTTTTTAGTCGATTTTTTGATTTTAAAAACCGTGTAAGATCGAAAACGTGTTAAACGAGTAGCGTGTAAAACGGGGGACAGGTGTATTTAGAGCAGCGAATCGACGCCACATTCAGGGATGGCGGAAAAGGGGGTTAAACCCCGAACACTAAATGTGGTGCCCGATATACCGGGGTTATCATCGGAGGATGAATTGTTAGCCTCCAGCCAGGAGACTGTTGTAAGTGCCGTCGAGAGTACCAGCCAAAGTACTCCCAAGCAATCGACATCCAAGGGGTTATTCGCAGGACATGGCGAATCCCACAAAAAATCAAAAAAAGCGAAGTTCCACTCGGCCACCATGAGGTCAAGATATCAGAAGTCGCTGATCATGCTTAGCAAGATTACTAAAAATGTAGCGGCAGGTAACATTGACGAGCGCGACGAGCAGGACAAAGCGAAATATCAAGCTGTGGTCGATGAGTACAAGCTGTACCAGGCCAAAAATATCCAGCGGTTAGAGGCTACAAAGCGGCTCCAGGGAGAGCGCGACGGGCCAAAACGAAACAGGTCGAATGATGAGACCGTAAATGTTGCTAAAAGAAGCAAAATTGGAAACTTTGCACCACCAGCTGTGAACAGGCCATTCAGTGAAGTGGCCCGTGATGGACTGCAAATGGCTCTCATCGACGAGATCACGCGCAGTGAGAAAAAAGCTCTCGACAAGAGGGTCGAGATCAAGGCCAAGATTTTCGAATTGGTAATGGAGTACCTTTTCTGCAAGCAAAGTGGACCGCTACCCTGCTTCGATAGCTGTGCAGTTCTCCATGGGAGTAGGCTGATCAGGTGCGAGGACGAGTTCTCCAAAAAATTTCTGAGCGAGTGCGTCGATCAACTACCAAAGCATTGCTATAGCGAGGAACATTACGTTGAATGCTTTCTATTACTATGTTTATGTGACAGCTTAGTTCGTTTTACCGAGTACCGATCGGTAATCGTGCAAGAGTCGACACACTTCGTGCGTTCAAAGAGGTTTGAATTTTGGTTTTATGCAGGTGTTTGGTGGAATAATGGCATGGCCTACTCAATCAAATACTGTCGCATAAGCTTATTTTATGTTTATTACGTGGACGTAAATGCAATGAGAAAACAAAAACAAATAAACGAAATTAAATAGAACAAAAAAAAAACATTTAGAAAACCAAACTGCGATAGAATGTGACGAAAATGTTTATTAAAATGATAAAAATTGACGGCAGCTGTAAACGATATATCAAATTACAGTACTAATCGAACTGAGTGCACTGAAACTATCAGCTTCGAGATTGGTTAATCAAAAACTGAGACATAAGCGTGGGAAGATTTGCTATTTCTTAAAATTTTTAAAGTAATTCACTGATTAACTACCAAAGCCTTGCTGAACCTATTCTAGATCCCGTCAACTTTCATCATTTTAATAAAACATTTTCGACTCATTCTTTCGCAGTTTCACTTCTACCGAGTGTGATCTGCACACATGTTTTTTTTTTGTTTTAGGTTGGGCAAACTTGGGCATAATTTTGCAAGCCCACACAAACTTAAGAATTAAAAAATCACAATAATTTTATTGGTTGCATTAAACAACTGATTTTTTCACTGCACCAGATCTTTTTTTGAAAAGTTTCATATATAAACATTAAAGTAACTTTCTTTTACATATTTTACTATTTTTTAACTTTTTTTTTAACTTTTTTTTTAACTTTTTTAACAAAATTGAATTCACAATTCTACTCAGAAAGCTAAACTTTCATGGTTAATTGTAAATTAGTATTTACAACAACAAAGTGCAACTTTGTTTGCTCTGAAGTATTTTCTAACAAATTACAACAACAACAAAACAATAAAAGAGTGTGAAAAAAAAAGGTTTTAGCCAGCAAAAATGGTCAACGAGCCCATAGTGCAATGTCCAGATTCTTCATCACAATTAACAAATTCAACTGTTGAATTTGAGGACATGAGGAAAGTCATTTGTTAGTTCGACGCTCAATTTTAATCTGACGTTCTTTTGCGTATTTGTATACATATTTACAAGGAATAAATTCTCAAAATTTCGGATATAAGATCTGAAACTTATGTGTTTTCTATTAACCGTATTTTCGGTCATCCACGTACCTGACGGATAATCGAGGTTCTACTGTATAATGATTTTAACAAAAGCTATATTTACTGGCTATTAAAGGTCTGCGTACTTGAAACTGCCATCAAGTCAATTGCCACATTGCAAAGTTTACCAAGCTTTTGTGTACGCAAATCAGAAATTCAATCAAAACATACAAAAAAACACAAAGCAAGCGAGGTGAGCGCTGCAACCGTAAATTAAATTTTCTACAAATTCAATTGAAATTCAAGTTTTTTGCTAATAAGCAACTTCCGATATCTAGTGAGCGGAAGCCAAAATGTTTATTTTGAGCAATATTATATTATATGTGAATATGAATTAATAAAAAAGAGATATAAAAAAAATTTTTTTAGTCGATTTTTTGATTTTAAAAACCGTGTAAGATCGAAAACGTGTTAAACGAGTAGCGTGTAAAACGGGGGACAGGTGTATTTAGAGCAGCGAATCGACGCCACATTCAGGGATGGCGGAAAAGGGGGTTAAACCCCGAACACTAAATGTGGTGCCCGATATACCGGGGTTATCATCGGAGGATGAATTGTTAGCCTCCAGCCAGGAGACTGTTGTAAGTGCCGTCGAGAGTACCAGCCAAAGTACTCCCAAGCAATCGACATCCAAGGGGTTATTCGCAGGACATGGCGAATCCCACAAAAAATCAAAAAAAGCGAAGTTCCACTCGGCCACCATGAGGTCAAGATATCAGAAGTCGCTGATCATGCTTAGCAAGATTACTAAAAATGTAGCGGCAGGTAACATTGACGAGCGCGACGAGCAGGACAAAGCGAAATATCAAGCTGTGGTCGATGAGTACAAGCTGTACCAGGCCAAAAATATCCAGCGGTTAGAGGCTACAAAGCGGCTCCAGGGAGAGCGCGACGGGCCAAAACGAAACAGGTCGAATGATGAGACCGTAAATGTTGCTAAAAGAAGCAAAATTGGAAACTTTGCACCACCAGCTGTGAACAGGCCATTCAGTGAAGTGGCCCGTGATGGACTGCAAATGGCTCTCATCGACGAGATCACGCGCAGTGAGAAAAAAGCTCTCGACAAGAGGGTCGAGATCAAGGCCAAGATTTTCGAATTGGTAATGGAGTACCTTTTCTGCAAGCAAAGTGGACCGCTACCCTGCTTCGATAGCTGTGCAGTTCTCCATGGGAGTAGGCTGATCAGGTGCGAGGACGAGTTCTCCAAAAAATTTCTGAGCGAGTGCGTCGCTAAGATTAGTGACGCATGGGATGGTTTAAAGATCAAACTAATCCCTGCGAAGGAAATTCCGAGGAGGCCTCGTGCTCGCATTTGGTTGCCTCAATTGGCGCTAAACAACGCAAAGCTGTTGCAATGTCTGCGCCTTCAAAACCCTGGAGTTCCTATGAGCGACTGGTCCGCCATAAAGACGGAAGAACCACAGGGCAATAGCACGTCCGCTTTGCTATTAATAAATGACGAGTGCCTAGGGACACTTGAAAAGCTTGACAACAGGCTTCGCTTTGGTGTCAGATTCGCCAAAATGAAAATTTTCCGGCCCTCGAGCATCGATGACGAAACTGATGAGGTCGATGACGCCAACAAGATGATGGATGTCATGAACATCGAAAATGGCGAGACAGCGGTCGAACTCGATGATAAAGGTCGCCCAAATCAATCTGAGGCACTCGAAGTGCGCCTCGGATAATTTTTCCATTTTTCTCGGAGAGAAAAATGTCGACATCGGCATTGTTCAGGAACCTTGGGTCCATGGCTTGGATGTAAAAGGACTGGGCGACAAAAATTATACCTTTTTTTACAAAAGACTTAACGGTAAGCCTAGATCGTGTATAGTAGCTAAAAAACATATGTATAAAAGCGTTTTTTGCCCCAACCTTAGTTCGTCGGACCTGCGGGTTGGGAAGAAGTCCTGGATATAGCACTTATATCTGATAACGCTGAGGTCAGAGTAGAGAACTGGAAAGTATTGACTGAAAACTCCTTTTCGGATCATAGGATGATACTTTTCACTGTAAATTTTAAAATAGAGGTCCCTCCACCTTTTAGAAATATTAAGAACACCAACTGGGTTTTATTTGACAAGATAGTCAAATCAAAACTCAAAAAACTACCACATAATAGCATCAGAACTCTTGATAATCTAGAGTCACATGTTAATTCCCTTGAAGACGCCATGCAAATAGCTTTCAAGGCCTCCTTTCTTATTACCCATTCTGGGAAAAAATATCCGTACTGGTGGAATAAAAATCTAAGTGAGCTAAGAAAAGCCACTAGAAAGATTTTTTATCAATGCATCTTCAGAAATCATGGCAGCCCTACAGAGAAGGTCTAAAGGTGTATAAAAAAGCCATTAGAGATGCAAAAAAGCACTCTTGGATAAATTTTTGTCAGTCTATAGATAAGATTAAGGATTCGGCTAAGCTTGGTAGAATCCTCTCCAAAGAACACTCTAGTCCATCGATCGTCAAGAAGCTAGACGGGACATGGACAGAGTCCACACAAGAAGCATTAGAGCTTCTAACTAAAAGCCATTTTCCTGGGAGCAAAAATTTTCAAGAAATACCCAGGGGTTTAAATATAACTGATAATATCGCACCAGATACCCTCAACTCGTTAATTACTGAGCATAGAATTCTATGGTCAATAAACAGTTTCTCGCCTGTTAAGTCACCAGGACCAGACGGTATTTTACCAATAATGGTGCAGAAGATGCAGAGCACGGTGACTCCATGGCTCTATAGTATTTTTAGAGCAAGCATCTCACTGAACCATATTCCTTTTAGTTGGAGGAAAGTAAGGGTCATTTTCATTCCAAAGGTGGGCAGAAGGGGTCATGAATCTGTTAGTGACTTCAGACCTATCAGTTTGTCCTCTTTTGTACTAAAAACTTTGGAAAGAATTATAGATGTCTACATCAGAGAAGCAATAGACATAAACTCCCTTTTCACCTCACAACATGCGCACCTCAAAGGAAGATCAACAGAAACTGCTCTCCATGAGGTTGTTCGTACGATTGAGAGGTCACTACACTTTCGCCAATTCACACTTGCAGCTTTTCTTGATATTGAAGGAGCTTTTAATAACGTACGTACTGAAGCTATCCAGGCCGCCCTTATCGGGTTGGGGGTGGAAGATTATATCATCACCTGGATAGTAGCCATGTTGAAAACCAGAGTAATTACGGCCAACATGGGCAGCAGCCAGGTAATAATGCAGGTAAATAGAGGTACACCTCAGGGCGGTGTACTCTCCCCCTTCCTCTGGCTGGCTGTAATAAATACTGTCCTCAAACAGCTTAATAAAAACGGAGTGAAGATCGTTGCGTATGCGGATGATGTGGTCGTCCTAGTATCGGGTCTCTTCCCCGACGTAATAAGCAATATCATGGAAGGTGCTCTAGGCCAGCTTTGCTCTTGGGCAACCGGGTGTGGCCTGGGGGTAAATCCAGCAAAATCCGTCCTAATGAAAACCAAAATACCACCATTCAACCTACATACCTCGGCTTGAAGGAAAGACGCTTTCACTTTCTAAAAAAGCTAAATACCTAGGAGTCATACTAGATCCAAAACTCAATTGGAAAGATAACATCGAACAGAGAGCAAAAAAAGCGTCTGTAGCTTTTTATGCGTGTAAAAAAACTTTCAGTAAAAAATGGGGACTTCAACCAAAAATGGTACTTTGGATTTACACAGCCGCAGTACGGCCAATCCTCAGCAATGGCTGCTTAGTATGGTGGCCAGCCATTAGCAAGGACTACAACCAAAAAAAGTTAGCGAGAGTACAAAGAACTGTTTCTGTAGGCGTGACGGGGGCAATGTGATCTTGCCCTACGGAAGCCCTCAACGTCCTCCTACACCTGGTACCCCCTAATACTTTCATCAAAGCAACAGCGTCTGGTAGTGCGATCCGACTTAGAGAAGCTGGCAGTTGGGTACGGGCATTACTCTATCCTCGACAAACTGCCAAAAGAACTGACTAATCTTCCAACAGATTATACCTGCCCTACACTCAACTTCGAGAAAAATTTTCAGGCGAAGATTCCGGAGAGGACTCAGTGGGAGGAGGGCTCTATCGAATTAAATTTTGAAACCGCCATATATACCGATGGGTCAAAGATGAACTGCGGTGTAGGTGCGGGGGTCTACTCAAAGGACCCAGTAATTTCTCAATCTTTTCGCTTACCCAACTCAGCTAGTGTTTCCCAAGCAGAAGTCTTTGCTATTTTATTAACTTGTAGGCTACTGGGCGACACTAATGCGGGTAAGCTAGCAATCTTCTCCGATAGCCAGGCCGCCATCAAGGCTCTAAGCTCGGAGACGTCAGCTCGACATAACCCTCATATGGGTTCCAGGCCACAGGAACATTGAAGGTAATGAAAGGACTGACGAGTTAGTAGGGCACGGTTCCTCCCTTGGTGAAACCGCAGCCTCAGATTTCGTGCATATTCCAATTTGTATACTTAAGAAAAAAATCTTCTCGCACTTTCTTTCCGAGGCAGCAAAGAACTGGAGATCCATGCAAACCTGCAGAACATCCAGACCAATATGGCCACCATATAATAATTAAAAAACCACTGACCGATTATCCAAGACTCGCAAAGACATCGCGTGAATCACCGCAACTTGCACAGGACACTGGACTATCGGCAAGCATGCTGAAAAACTGGGCATCCCATTCAACCCTTATTGCCGCAGTTGTCTGAATGTAAATGAGAAAGAATCTGTTGAGCACTTTTTCTGCATCTGTCCGGCCCTTGCTAGAATTACACTCGGATGTCTAGGACAAGCTTTCTTTAACAACCTCAGCGAATTGGCCGAAACTGAAATCGGATCGCTGCTTAACTATCTCAACAGGACTAACTGGATATAACTTTTATTGTTCCCAGGGTCTTAACTGAAATTTCTTGACCATCTTCTTTCCAATTTCCCTCAAACGCGCATTCATGAATATGTGATTTCCAAAAATTTCGAATGCCGCTGGTATTTTGCGCAAAGTCTTAAGCGTGCGCTTAAGCTGAAAGCTGAAATTTCGGGAGTGTTCCCTTCGGTTCCAATGCTAAAACATAGGCTAAAATGCCCACAAATTAAAAAAAAAAAACTCCCTTTTGGGTGCATTTTCAGCTAGATAAAAATGTGGATGTAGTTTGACAACAATGGGTGGCATCACCATACAAATAAAATACCTAAAACCATATATCTTCGCACCTAAGGCCGACTTCTTCTACGTTTTAGCAAGTCGCTTTTTTCGTAAAATTTCAACGAAATCGGACATAAACTCTGTCCGCGCTGTTAACAGGTTTGTGATAGGAAGCTCAAATATTGCGACAACTATTTTTATTCCTCAAGCTAAAATATAGGCAAAAAAAGAATAAAATCCATCTCCAAAACTTTGAAAAGAAACACCCTAATGTGTACATTGGAAAACGTGAACTAATTAAAACCGATTATGAGTTGTTCGTGTTCCTGAATGTAAAATTTTAAGATCAAAATTGTGTTCCTACCATATTGCCTTACTACTGCTCTTAAAAGAAAAAACATTTTCTCCTCTTTTTGCAAAATTTTTACTTGTAATAGCACAGGTTTATGAATATGTTTACATACAGTGGCTCACAGCTTTTTTCATGCAGTGAATACTTTTAACTTCAATGCTCTATAATTTTGAAATTAAGTTCAATATGAAAACAATGTTGATATCATTTGAAAGAACAAAAATTGAAGTTTAAAAAAATATTAATTTATTATTAAAAAATATTACCTGGAATTTTTATAATAGAAAATCGAAACAGGTACTACTAAATTTCATTCACAGCTTATTTCATGCAGATACATATGGGCTAGCGATGCCAATCCCGCGATCCCAGCCTTTCTCCAGTCCCAAAAATCCCGGGATTAGTTCAATTGAATCCCGAAATTAATTAAACATGTGTTTCGCAACACTTTTTCGTCTGACAGCTGATTTCACAACGATTTATTTTGCTTGAAATAGTATAAAAAATCCACCATAGATTTTTAACTTGCTGGATCGTGAATTCAAAGTCTTAAAATATGCAGTAAATGTACTTCAACCCATTAAAGTAACTATTGAATGTGCTCTTGATATGGATCTATATAAATGCGACATAGTATTAAATTTCATTCTAGACGAAATCAAGCAAAATAAATCTCCTTTTAGCAATCTTTTGTTTAATAAAATTATAGAACAAAGAAGAACAGTTTTATCTGACATTTTTTTAATTTTTAATGAATCCTGAAAATATTTACAAGCTTAAGTTTGACTTTTCCAAAGCCCCATTACTAACAATTATAAAAAAACAGTTATGTATATGATATTTTGTTCATATTCGAAAACGAAACTAACTCAAATACCGATGATAAAGATTTCACTGAAATAAAACACTTAAAAGTTTAAAAGAAAAATTACGTTTTGTTTTATATAACACTTCGCAAAATTCTTTTAATAGGACAACTTATTCTTTACTTGAAGCTCTAAATAAAGAAATAGATATATTTAGTAATGGTGACGACAGCGACTTCTATTTACAAAAAGCTTTTAACTTCCTGGCAACAATTCTGCCGAAAAGTGTTGAAGCAGAAAGGTGCTTCTCATCTGACGGGTATATTTGTAACAAATTTAGGTCACGTTTGGAAGATGACACCTTGAATGCTTTAATATTTTTAAGGTCATATTTCAAAAGAGAATAGGAAGTTTTGCAATTTAATTTTTTAAAAATATTTCCTGATAATCAAAAGACTTGATTACTTTAACGTACAACACTGTGGAACAAAATTTTTTTTGCAAAAGTCAAGTAATTGGTTAATTCAACTAAACATAGGTAAACTGCATTATTTTTATTTTGAAATATTTTTTGAAATAAAAGTTATTCATGTGTTTCAGAGAGAACCTTTTAAAATTCAGACTATCAACCGAATTCGACCTTCCGGCGAAAAGCGCAATATCTAACAAATATATTTCTCAATTTTTTTTATGCAAATCTTATTTAAATTCATAGAGCTTTCAGATAAGCTTTCAGCCCATTAAAAAATTCATATTTCGTAAATTTCTGAACAGGTCTAATGTACATACATACATAAAGTTGCTCACAGTTTATTTCATGCAGTGCATACTTTTATTTTCAATGCTCTATAATTTTGAAACTAAGTGGAATATGAAAAAAATTTTATACGAAATATCATGAGTATGGATATGTGTCTCCAGATTATAATTGTCATTTTGTTGCAAAGTGCCGAAAATCTGGACGTGCAGACAAATTAACGGTTTTACCAAGATAAAAACCCAAAACATAAAGCGGGCATCTTTCAATCCTGGTTAATATACAAGTGGCCGTATTTGATGGCACCGCCAGCATAGTCACCTGACCTAAATGTGCTTGTAAACTTATGGTCGATTTGGAAAAAAAATATTCGAATACACAACATTTCAAACAAAAGCGACCTAAAAGAGGCACTTAAATAGAATGGCGCTATAATTCGCCAGATATCAATAAAAAATTTGCAGATTCGATGCCAAACCCCCATTAAAAAACCTTTTGGATAGGAAACTTGATGTAGAACACGATGCTGACATTAAAAATTTGATACAGGGCGGGAGCAATTGTTAAAAATTGATTTAAACATTTAAATTGTTCATAACAATATTAATTTGTTAATAATTTTTAAAAAAAATATAGACCAAATCCATCTCAAACCATGCAGTCGGAGTGACTTCAAATTGCGGAATTGGTTGCCGATTAAATATTGTTACGAAATTTCCTGTCCTTTTGACAATAATTTCGATCTCTTACACTTTCTGAGTTCGATCACTGGATTGTGTAATAATCAAGAAAAACGCAATCTTTATTTAATTATAAAATGGTTTATTTAAATCACAAACGTTAGTTTTTACACATTACAATTGTTTATTTAATCTTTACATTCAAGTTGTATACACAAACGTTATAATTTATTACTTAAAATCCACTAAATCACTTTAGTACTTAAATTCAAATGTTCTCACTTAAGATCCACTGTGTTCCACTATTCAATATCAACTGTGTCTCTGCTGCTTATATCACAGCCTTTTATACTCAAGTCATCATGTTCTAGAACCATCTGCCGTTGTCTAGAATGTCGTTTCCAGTGCCTTCTAGATGGCGTTATTTTTCTACGGTCAGTGATGCACGTATTTTTCTACGGTCAGTGATGCACGTATTTTTCTACGATCAGTGATGCAAGTATTTTCTTACGGTCAGTGATGCACATATTTTTCTACGGTCAGTGATGCACGTATTTTTCTACGGTCAGTGATGCAAGTATTTTTCTACGGTCAGTGATGCTAGCTAATATCGTTTAATAATTATTACGAGAATTTTCTGGCATAAACCAAATTTTTCTACAATATGTTGTTTTTCAATGTAATTAAGGAATTATACCGTTCATCGATTTGATTGAAAATTATTTTTTGCGAAGTTATGCCCATTGAAAGTTTTAGTGTCAGAGCTTGAAAAATCGTTGAAAATTGTTTCAATATAGTCGCATTTTCATCCAAATCAAAATAATTAACTTTTGATTCTAATAGAACTTTTGATTCTCTGTCAGAATCTTTAAGAAATTTTGAAAAAAAACAAAGCTGATTTTCTGAAAAACCCCAATATTTTTTTCGCTTAAAATTTTACTGTGGATTTGTATTAATATTGTAGCGAAATTTGGTTTATGCCAGAAAATTCTCGAAATAATTATTAAACGATATTAGCTAGCATCACTGACCGTAGAAAAATACTTGCATCACTGACCGTAAGAAAATACGTGCACAACTGACCGTAAGAAAATACGTGCATCACTGACCGTACAAAAATAACGCCATCTAGAACGCACTAGAAACGATATTCTAGACAACGGCAGATGGTTCTAGCAAATGATGACTTTAGTATAAAAGGCTGTCATATGAGCAGCACAGACAGAGTTGATATTGAACAGTGGAACACAGTGGATCTTAAGTGAGAACATTTGAATTTAAGTACTAAAGTGATGTAGTGGATTTTAAGTAATAAAGTATAACATTTGTGTATACAATTTGAATGTAAAGATTAAATAAACAATTGTACTGTGTAAAAACTAACGTTTGTGATTTAAATAAACCATTTTATAATTAAATAAAGATTGCGTTTTTCTTGACTATTACACAATCCAGTGATCGAACTCAGAAAAGTGTAAGAGATTGAAATTACTATCAAAGGGACAGGAACTTTCGTAACAATTGGTGTCAGAAGTGGGATTGTGTAAAAAGAATTAATCAAATAAAAAAAAATGGTTAAGTTTGACGAACTAAAAGTGGATCAACTAAAAAAGGAGTTGCAGCAGCTTAATCTGCAATCATCTGGCGGAAAGTTGGAGTTACAGAAACGCTTACGGCAGGCTCTTGAGGCCCAAGGGGTAGACCTGGAAGAGCATGAATTTTATGGTGATGTGTCAGAATCAACAACGAAAATCGAGGAAGCTTCTGGACCAGTGGCAAGTGGTGAAGTTGTAGATATGTCAAAGTTCGAGAAAATGTTAATGGCGATGACGCAGACAATAACTTTGCAGATGAATAACAATAGCCAGGAGGTTCGGGAAGAAATTAGTCAGAACGCGCTACATTCCAGCCGATTCGAGAAGAAATTGATCAGAGCTTAAGTCAGAACTCGCTGCAAATCCAGGAGGCTGTTCGAACGGAGGTTGCCAAAATGGTAAATGGTCTCGATGCAAAAGTGATTGAGTTATGAGACGACGTTGAATCATTCAAGGAAAAAGCCCAAGATAAAAAGCCCAAGCTTGAAAAAGTTCAAAATAATCTTGAAAAAGTTCAAAATAATTTTGAAAAGTTCAAAATAATTTTGAAGACGTTAATAAAAGGATTCAGCAGTTGGAAATAAGCGGACCAACCACTCAAGTGATAAGAGAAATCAGCGCAGAAAGGCTTAAGGCACCCATGTACGATGGAACAACACCATTTAGTGTTTTCAAGCTCCAGTTCGAAACAACATCTGCTCATAATCGCTAGGATAACGATAGCGCAGCAGCAGCGCTAATTGTGGCATTAAAAGGCGCAGCTGCAGAAGTATTGCAAACGGTTCCAGTGGCGGAGCAAAAGAATTACAAGGCGGTGATGGATGCCTTACAGCGAAAATATGGCAGTGACCACATGAAGCAGATTCACAGACTGGAGTTGAAAAGTCGTGTCCAGAAATCTGGTGAGTCCTTGCAGGAGTATGCTGCGGATATTGAACGATTGGCACACCTTTCGTATCCTGACGAGTTAAGTTTCGTAGCTGAAAAATTCAAAATAGAGGCGTTTATTGACGGCATACGTGACTCAGAGACAAAACGCGAGACAATGAAGAACCCGAAGATTACATTTAATGAAACAGTTACGGTTGCTCTCATTCAAGAGACGATTGCGTTGACATGCCGCCCATCATTGAAAACTCGTCGGATGGAGGTGGAGGCTGAGAACAAAAATTCGTCGTTCGCCAGCAGTAGCTTCAACGGAAATTGCTATAACTGTGGCAAGCAGGGACACATGGCACGTGACTGCAAATCACGTCGTAAACGGTCCGCATCACGTTCACCAAGAAGAAAAATTGGAAATAGGGTGAACGATGGTGAAAATGGTAGTGAACAGCAGTCGTTAAAGCGAGTCAGTACAGCGGAGCGTGAGCTGACTTCCACTTATGATTGTCCCAAAGTCTTAGTTTCGAAGCTCTGCTGAACTTCCAACTGCCTTACAATCGGTGGAAAAATCAACGAAAGACCATGTGAGCTGACTTTGGATACAGGCGCATCGCACTCAATTGTGAGGACAGATTTATTTAATAGACGACGAGTAATGCCATTAAATGGAATCCAATTGAGAACAGCGACAAGAGAAATTGCGCAAATAGAAGGAAAAGTTACAGCGAGTATTCTTATCGGCAACAAAACTGTGGAACATGATTTTATTGTTGCAAACATCACCGATGAGGTTATCATTGACGTGGACTTCATGATTCGACACCGGTTCAATTTAGATCTTAAGAAAAAGACGTTAAGGTATGCCAATGTAGAGTTTCCTTTGGACATTGGCTGTGGACAAAAGTTAACAACTGCAGGAGTCTACATAAGTGAGCTCTGTCGAATTGAACCCAACACTGAAGAAACAACAAGTGAAGACTGTGGGATAGGTCATCTGTGGGTAGTGGAAGCAGATGAGAAAAATTTAGGGAACGACCTGATGATTGGAAAGACGCCAGTAAAAACAAGAGCGGACGGCGAAATACCTGTGCAAATTTTGAATCCAACAAATGAGCCGAAATGGATGCAAAAAGGTGAACTATGTGAGAAAGTTACGGCTGTTATAAGTTGTGAAAATGACCAACAGGACACAAAAGGTACAACTTTAACAAAATCGTCGGCCTTATTGACGAAAGAATGGACGAAGGAGTTGTCTGCACAGAAAAAAAATAAAGGGAAAAGGTTTCGGCAAAAGAATTGGCGGGTATTTGCGTCCAAAGAACAAAATAATGGCCAAACATCAGTTGTCAAGCATCGCATTGATACAGGTAACTTTCAGCCAATTCGTCAACCTCCAAAGAGGCTAGCACGCGCTAAGAGAGAGGAAGTAACGGGCCTTACTTCCGGGTTCACCGGTCGTTCTTGTCAAAGAAAAGTACGGAGTAAACGTTGTCCCAGAAACGACCAATGCTGACGGTTACATGTCGCAGAAAAAGAGGAACAACGAAAACGTGAAATTGAGGCAAAAGAAGCGTCTAGAAAAGAATTGGAAAAGGAGGCGCAAGCTGTTGCAGAGAGACTCTTGTTCGGGACGAACAAGTTTAAGCGGAGGGCAGTGTAGCGAAATTTGGTAATATTTATTAAACGATATTAGCTAGCATCACTGACCGCAGAAAAATACTTGCATCACTGACCGTAGAAAAATACGTGCATCACTGACCGTAAGAAAATACGTGCACAACTGACCGTAAGAAAATACGTGCATCACTGACCGTACAAAAATAACGCCATCTAGAACGCACTAGAAACGATATTCTAGACAACGGCAGATGGTTCTAGCAAATGATGACTTTAGTATAAAAGGCTGTCATATGAGCAGCACAGACAGAGTTGATATTGAACAGTGGAACACAGTGGATCTTAAGTGAGAACATTTGAATTTAAGTACTAAAGTGATATAGTGGATTTTAAGTAATAAAGTATAACATTTGTGTATACAATTTGAATGTAAAGATTAAATAAACAATTGTACTGTGTAAAAACTAACGTTTGTGATTTAAATAAACCATTTTATAATTAAATAAAGATTGTGTTTTTCTTGACTATTACACAATCCAGTGATCGAACTCAAAAAAGCGTAAGAGATTGAAATTACTGTCAAAGGGACAGGAAATTTCGTAACAATATGATAAAGAAATGATATGAGTTTAATGCCTGTTAACCCATATTTGAGGTCAGGAGATTTTTTTCCCCAAAATGAAAATGTAAATTTTCTTTTTCATCATTGCCAATGCTCTCTACAGTACTATTTTCAAAGCAAATAACAACAGCAACATTCCAATTTACTTTCTGCTTGCATTCTGTATACTTTTTTTCACCCTTATTTTCGTAATAACATTTTATCATTGGAAATATAGAAAAACATTGTACGCAAATATAGCTATTTCACTGACTGTACTTCTGTGGGTTTAGAATAAGGGTATTCCTGAAAACTCGAAAAGCATCGAAATCTCGAAAACATTTTCGAGCCTCGAAAATAATTTGTATGAAAAAAAGTTTACGCAACTCTCGAAAACTTTCGAGGCAAATTTGATGCGAAAGTAGCCTTGAAAGTTGGAAAATGAATAATATGAGCGAGAAGAGCGCAATTGTTCTCAAAAAGATAAAAAAGTGTCAAAAACAAAAATTAAGTTATGACGATTTTTCGATTTTCAAAACAAATTTTAATTCGCTACAAACTTTTTATTTTGATTCAGTTAAGCAATTTTATGTTTCTATTTAATCAATATGGGTATCAGTTGATAAGTAATTTATTAAGCTATAATATTAGTGTGAAAAAGTTTCAAATCGGTCCATCTATAATCAAAAAGAATGGTTTAAAATTAATCCAAAAAAATGATTTTTTTAACAAATTAAAGATTTTTATTTAATTTTTTTGATTGACAACTAAGACACATGTTGATACCTCTCACACGAGTTAGGTAGTTTTAGGCCATGAATCATGGTTTTAGGCAACAAAAGGCGTTTCTCATTCGTTTGCACGTTTGCATAGATTGGGGTGTTCCCTTAAACAAGCTCGAAAACGTTCGAGATTTCCATGCTTTCGAGTTTTCCCGTTTTGAGGAATACCCTTAATGTTTTGTTTGCTTGACTTTTTATTTTAATATTTCAAGAAAACCTAGTTCTTTCCTCTTAAAATATATATCACACGTACCAAATTTTTTTATTTTAACCGATATATTACCGGAAAACAAATAAATTAATTCACAAAATTTTATTGAAAACAATGTATTTATGGACAACAGCTGCAACAACTAAAACAGCAATAACTAGTACAATAACACTACATATGTATATCCGCTCTTAGACATCCTCCATGAAAATCGATGCAGTCTATAAAATATCCAAATTGACTTCACTAGCCCCAGTAATTCTACACTAAAATTAGGGAAAGTGTGCGGCCATAGATTTACATCTCCAATATGTTCAACACTGTCTTCCCGGGGGCCTTTGACCGCGGTTCAGTCAATTATATATGTTATACCTGCCACAGCAATTCCACATAAGTTAGTGAAATATCATCTTCGTATATCATCTTGCTATAGTTGTTGTCGTAGTAGTTATTGTTTTAGTGTTGTGCAAAACAATAGCAACAAAATCAATGCGCTGTTAAAAAATCGTGTATCTCTTTTAATACTAAGGGCACACGAAAAATGTTATCGGAATCAAAGGATATATTCATTAATCACATAAAAATAAAATAATATTCAAATTAGTTTTCGTTTTTTCAAAAAAATTTAAAATTAATTAATACATTAAATTTGCCTGTGTGCAAAACAAAAGGAACAAAACATAAAAAAATTAAAAAAAAGAGCAGAACTTTCAAAAAATTATCTGTAAAAGTACCGTTATTGTAAAGTATAAGTTCTCTCTGAGTCATATAACTTTAAGTTTAGTTTAGTTTTTGCACTAGCTGTGACCTTGACTGTTCAGTTTATACTGGCCCGTGATAAATACTCTAATCCTCTAAAATTTCAAATTATTTCAAGTGAGCGGCCGCAGACGAAATTGCAGCGTGGTGACAGAAAAATTGGTAGCATGCTCAAATGAAATTTATTTGACACATTCAAAGAGGTTTTTCGGACACTTGGGTCTATAACTTAATTCGTGCGGTTTGTTAAGAGATGGCGTAACTTGTATTATTCCATCGTTCCAATATTCCGAACATATGCGTTGGAAGCTACTGTCATTGTACGTCTTTTCAGTATATGTCATTGATTTGAAGCGTAAACAATAATTTTTTTTTCACTCAAATATGTCGAACTTTGTGCCTGAAAGTGTTTTTGCGGGGAGTTCTTCTTCATTGCTATATGAATATGAAGAAATCTGCTGCCGAAAGTCATCGTGTTTTGGTGGAAGTTTATGGTGAACATGCTCTAGCTGAGCGAACGTGCCAAAAGTGGTTTGCACGATTTAAAAGTGGTGATTTTGACATGGAAGACGATGAACGTCCTGGGCAGCCAAAAAAGTTTAAAGATGAAGAACTGAAAGCATTACTCGATGAAGATTGTTGCCAAACACAAGAGCTCGCAGAATCTTTGGGTGTCACTCAAGCAGCCATTTCAAAACGTTTAAAAGCAGCTGGATATTTTCAAAAGTAAGGAAATTGGGTTCCACATGAACTCAAGCCGAGGGACATCGAAAGGCGGTTTTGCATGTCCGAAATGCTACTGGAACGCCACAAAAGGAAGTCATTTTTGCATCGGATTGTTACTGATGATGAAAAATGGATCCATTACGACAACCCCAAGCGCAAAAAATCTTATGTGAAATCTTCAACAAATTGACACTTATAATCTGAAGACACATATCCATATTTCCCAGAAAAGCTAAATTTCCGGTACCAGCAGCTGACATGCAAGCCCAAACCATGGAACTGTTTTATATTGCGTATATTTTCTCCTTGTTGTTTTTTCTATTTGGCTTTCGCGACATGCTATCTGAGTCAAATAAGTTGAATTTCGATTCGTACACGAATGTTACTAAATTCCAGTACTCAGTGGTCTTCAAAACATGTTATTTAGCGAAAATCAGACGGAAAATCTTATTTTTGACTGATAAACGCTTTTTTGCGAATTACTCACCAGTTAACAACTTCCGATTTGGGCTTGCATGTCAGCTGCTGGAAATTTAGCTTTTATGGGAAATATGGATATGTGTCTTCAGATTATAAGTGTCAATTTGTTGAAGAGTGCCGAAAATCTGGGCATGCAGACGAATTTACGGTTCTACCAAGAAAAAACCCAAAATACAAAGCGGTCACAGTTCAATTCTGGTTAGTATATATGTGCCCTTATTTGATGGCACCGCCAGCATAGTCACCTGACTTAAAGGAGCTTGTAAATTTATGGACGATTTTGGAAAAAAATATCCGAATACACAACATTTCAAACAAAAACGACCTAAAAAAGGGACTTTAAATTGAGTGGCGCTATAATTCGCCAGATACCAATAAAAAATTTACAGCTTCGATAGCAAACCATCTTTAAGCTGTAGTTGACCAAAGAGGCTACCACACTGCATATTTAAAATTACAAAATCATTAATTTAAACAATCCCTGAAGGGAATCAACTAGGTATAGTCTAGTTGAAAAACTAGTTTTTTGTGCACCACAACTGGTTGAACAATCGATTTATTTTCTTCCAGAGAACTGTTAATTTTAACATTATGTTGTCCTAGGCACAAGTCTATTGTCCGCCTCTGCATATCTTTTCAACTAGTTTTTAAACTAGTTTCGATAAACTACTTTTTAAACCAGTTCTGGTAAACTACTTTCCAAAGCAGTTTTGATAAACTACTTTCTAAACCAGTTGTGGGTAACTACTTACTGAACCAGTAGTGAATAACTACTTTCGGAACTATTTTTTTTAAGCAATTTAAAACTAGTTGATATGAAATTAGTTTACACATTTACACAATTATTATATTTTGAAGTATTTTATTATTGAGACAGATGGTACTATTTAATAAAGTTATGGGTAATAATTAATAATAAACTTTTTATCTATGTACACTTTGTGAAAGTGTTTTTTTCTTGCAATTTGCAGAGCCTTACGCAGGCATTTATCAGCATCGTCTGTTTCGATCGCTTCTGCAAAACACAAAATATGCAAAATTTATAAAATATTTTACTTTGAATTCTTTACACCTACCATTTAGTACTAGATAAGAGAACAGCATTGAGTGGTTCACTGAGGGTTTTGATCCCCTACCAAAAATATGAAACGTGAGTGTTCCCATTGGTCTCATGGGACGAATGACAATTCGTGTGAAGCTCACACTCCCATGTATTCAGCATTCGTGAAGCAGTGAATAGCTCGAGCCACTTGCTTTAAAGTGTAGTAAAGAGAAACTGTTTTGTTTTGCTCACATTGATAGAGAAAGGTTGAAAATTAGTTTTCGACGTCACTTGTAGTGTACCAGTACCATGGAAAGGACTGTTTGACCCATTTTCGGGAAATTTTTTTTCTTCCAATCGATAGAGAAGCTTATTTAAATTGATAATAAAAATTTAAATGAAATGACAATTAAATGAATTGGATATTTTGTTTTCATGCAAATTGCATGTTTTGTTTATTTTTTTCCATTTTTTCAAATTTTTATCCCTCAAACATAAACAATTAAAAACAAACTGGTTGATCTCTGCATATTTTTTAAACCACATTCACAACTAGTTAAGAATTAACTACTTTAGAAATAAGTAAATATCGTCAACCAGTTTATGAGAGTCCGACAGGGATGTTTTTTCAATTTATAAAGGGTGTTTTTTTTAGAGGTTTGTTTTTCGAATAGAGATAAAACTGGGATTTTGTGGTCAAATCTGGCAACTCTAATGTCATTTATATTCAGTTTGGTTTGCCATTTCATCATGAACAGGTTGACGCATGAACAACGCGTCCAAATTGTGCAAATTTATTATAGTCACTAAAATTTCAACTTTATTTTCACTCAAAATTCACATGATTTTTGCAATTATGAAGTCAAGAAGGCCGCCTAGATCTTGTGATATCACACCTTAATTTTTTTTTTTGGGGTTATGTGAAGCCAAAAGTATGCGTCGATAAGCCAGCTACGATTCAATACTTCGAAGCCAACATTACTCGCGTAATTCGCGATATACCTTGAAAATTGGACCTCCATTTTAGACTACGTCCGAGCTAGCCGTGGCGTTCATATGCCAGAAGTCATATTTAAATTATAATGCCAGAAGATTATCTTTCGAATAAAGTAATTTTCATGTCTATTTAAAAAATTCATCTTTGTTTTATTCCATTTTAAAGTTCTATACCTCTAAAAAAAACACCCTATACATGTCTGCATCAAATAAGCTGTGACATGAAATTTAGTAGTTTAATACGATTTTCTATTATAAAAATTCCAGGAAATATTTTTTTACTATAAATAAACATTTTTTTCAAACTACAATTTTTGTTCTTTCAAATGGTATCAAAATTTTTTTTCATATTCCACTTAGTTTCAAAGTTACAGAGCATTGAAGTTAAAAGTATGCACTGCATCAAATAAGTTGTGAGCCACTGTATGTATATTATACAGTTCTCAAAAAAATTAATACATTTGTTTTTGTTTTCCGGTAAAAATTGGTTATAATGAAAAAATGTGCTACAAAACATAATTTTAAAGAAAATAATTAAGCTTTCTTAAAATGTTAAAAAAATTGGAACAGGTTTACTTTAGCTGACATTCTCCAATTTTTTCTTTTTTTTTAGGGGTAAAAGGGGGTTTAAAATAAATAAAAAGTATAAAAAAAAGTGTCGCTCGGATATAGTTTCGGGGATATAGTCATTGGAAGTTCCGTATATTGCTTTTGCCGATCATAAGTTGGGAACCCCTGTTTTGGATATCAAAAATATGGGTGTCATAAGAAAGATAATTTAATGGACTTCAATAATGGTGAGTAAAGTTTTCAAATTCAACCTATAATTTTTGAGATATGATATTTTGACCAATTTTTCTTCAAAAAACCGTTATTTTTTACAAAAATTGTGTTACGAACCTATATTTTTTTTAAATGTCAAGAAAGCTTGATTCTCTTGCTTTAAAATTATGTACCATTTGTATAGTTTTTTTTGATTTTACTTATTTTTCATCGAAAATATTAAATCACTTTGGTGAATTTTGGTATTAAAATATATGGTAATTATTTACTTTAACAGCCTCACTCCCGATTTTCTTGAAATTTTAGTGTCACACAGTGCAGTATGCTTATCAAGAATATATACATATGTTGAGGGCGGAAACGCCTCCTTCGTACTATTTTTGAGCTTGGAAATCGCTTAAGTCCTATGGCATATCCAATACCGGCTTCGCTAGCCACTGTAATTCTAAATAACAGTTAAGGTAAGTGCAAAAAATCTCCATAAATTGTGAATGCAGAAACAATAAATAATCCAACTTTTCAGAAATATAAAAGCACTTGTATTGTAATCTCTAATTGTTTCTAATCATGTATGAAATTCTTCTTTTTTTTTCTTGGTTCAGCAGAATAGAACCACTTTTTAATTGCTCTATAAATAAAACAAAAATAAATAGTTTGTATTAAAAAATTGATTTTATTGTAATTGTTTTATCTGAATATCACAGGCCGACAAAAATAAAAAAAGTCCAAAACCAGAGACCAGACCTATCATATCCGAAGGACTTTGATACACTGAATCTGAATTTAAGCTCTGAATTTCTCCTATACGTCAGGTTTTCGAGATATTTTAACCTAAAAGTGCAAAAAACACGGTTTTTGGCTATATTTGAGGTTATTTTACATCGCAAATAAAATTTCCAAAACTTGTTACGGCATATGAAATTATTACTCTTACCCTTTAAAACCCATTTTAAATTTTGTCGATATCTCTTTTAATTACCGAAATATCATAAATTTAAATTTTCTATGCATCCTAACATACTAGAATTAATGTAGATCTGTATGTAGGCCTATGTAATAAATTTCAAGCTGAACCAAGAAAAAAAAGAAGAATTTCATACATGATTAGAAACACTTAAAGAAAAGTACAGTTATAATGCATTGGGAATTGATTTTTAGTCTATAAGTAGTGCATTACAAGTGCTTTTATATTTCTGAAAAGTTGGATTATTTATTGTTTCTGCATTCACAATTTATGGAGATTTTTTGCATAAAATTCAGTTGGTTCTATCCTGATGAACGACAGTGTATGCTGTCTGTACGAAGCACTTTGTAAAATGTTGGCGGGTTTCAAAAACGGGGTGTGGCACCTCTCGTACAACAAAACCACTTAAAGTGCTATATCTTGGTACCTATGGCAGCTACAAGCTTAAAATTTAATATATGGAAGTATTTAGTTTGTACTTAGCCACTCGAAGTATGTGGGCGTGGTTTGAAAACAGGATGGGGCACTTCCCTTACAAATAAAGCACCTAAAGCGCTATATCTTGGTACTTATGGCAGCTACAGTTTCGAAATTCGGTACTTGTATCTATACTGTCTTTGTGTAACACCCTGCAAACGTGAGCGGCATTTAATTAAGGGGCGTGGTAGCTCTAATATAACAAAATCACTTAAAACGCTCTAATATAAAAAAATTGCTTAAACGCTATCTCGGATCCTATGGAAGCTATTAGCTTCAAATTTGGTATTGAGATGTAAATTGCTCACTTTCAGCCACTCGAAAAATGTGGGCGTGGTTTCAAATCAGGGTGTGACACCTCCCATACTACTAAAATACTTAAAACGTTATATGTTGGCACCAGAGATGTGCAATGAGCGGCTCGTTTTAATTTACCATTCGTTTATTCATTGCTATTGCCGTGCTTTCATTTGAAAACATAAAAAACGAATGCTGCAGTGCAATGCCTTTTAATTTTATTGCCATTCCTTGTCTTTGAACATACACGAAAGACAAGCACTATTCACTCGAAGCTCAATCATTCGTTTCTATTTCTATGCAACGAATTATATGGCTATGCAACGAATGCTATGGCTATGCAACGAATGTTATTGCGTAGCATTGAATGCTATTACGCATCATTAAATGCTATTGCGCAGCATCGAATACCTTATATAATTTGCTAATTTGCTTCGTATGCAATGAATGATTTGAGCTCGTGCATCCATTTTTATTGCTCTCAAGTAGTGTAGTACTTTTCTTGGTATTATTTGTCTTATAAAAAGGTAGTGAAACTAAAATCAATAGCAAAAGCATTCAATGCTGCGCAATAACATTCGTTGCATAGCCATATAATTCGTTGCATAGAAATAGAAATGAATGATTGATGTTTGAGTGAATAGGGCTTGTCTTTGTAGTGTGTTCGTTGCCTTCAAGGAAAACAAAGACAAGCAACAGCAATGCGAGAAAAAGTACAGCACGGCAGCATTCGCATTCGCTTTGAGTGAGCAGTGTTTTCATTCGTTCCACACGTTTGATGCTAAGTGTTGATTCACAATTCGTTTTGTGTGAGTGTTTCACAATTGCGTTTGAATGCATTCATGCACATCTCTGCTTGGCACCTATGGTAATTTTTTTTTACGTTTTAGTAAAAAGTCGTCAATTAAATTCGAAACAAACTGAATGCGCCAGCCACAGGTATGATCTAGAAAGCTGAAATTTTGGGATTGTTCCCTTCGGATTTAATGCTAAAACATAGGCTAAAATGACCACAAATGAAAAAAAAACTCACCTTTGGGTGTATTTTGTCTGCATTTTCAGCTAGATGAAAAAATGTGGATGTAAAAAACAGGTTTTTTTTCAAAAGAAAATTGGTCAAAATTTCAGAAAAATCATATTTCCAAAATTATAGGTTGAATTTCAAAACTTTACTCAGCACTATTGAAGGCCATTAAATTATCTTTCTTACGGCACCCATATTTTTGATATCCATACAGGGGTTCCCAACTTATGATAGTTTTTACAAAAGCTATATCCGGAACTTCAGATGGTTATATCCCTGAAACTAGACCAGAGCGACACTTTTTTTTTTCATATTTCTTATTTATTTTAACCCTCTTTTACTTAAAAAAAAAAAATAAAATTGCAAAATGTCAGCTAAAGTAAACTTAAGCCAAAAAATGGAACAGGTGTACTTTAGCTGACATTCTCCAATTTCTTTTTTTTTTTAGGGGTAAAAGGGGGTTAAAAATAAGTAAAAAGTAGTTTAGGAGATATAGCCATTGGAAGTTCCGGATATAGCTTTTGTAAAAACGATTATAGGTTGGGAACCCCTGTACGGATATCAAAAATACGGATGTCATAAGAAAGATAATTTAATGGCCTTTAAAAATAGTGAATAAAGTTCTAAACTTTGACCCATAATTTTGGAGATATGACGATTTTTCTGAAATTTTGACCAATTTTTTTTTTAAAAACCGTTATTTTTTCCAAAATATATGTTATGACCCTGTATTTTTTTATGATGTTAAGAAAGCTTTATTCTCTTGCTTTAAAATTATGTACCATTTGTATATGGGCATTTCCACCAAAAGGCACACCATGACAAAAAAAATTAAAAGTTATTAAAAAAACGTTATTTTCTGATATTATCTAAGAAAAATATTCAAATTTTATTAATTCAAACAATTTACACTTGAATTCATTCACAACGGTGAGCAAGCCGACTTCAAAATTGCACAAATGAAGTTTCTCTTTTCTGTAATTTTGAATAGTATCTTGTCTTAAATATTTTAATATATAACAGAGATGATATATGATGAAAGTCATTCCGAAAAATCTCTCTCTCCCAACAACAATTAGCTAAAATAAATGCAAAGACATCAAACCAATCTCTATTAACTGTAAATTTTTAATTTGCTTTAGTTCATGTTCTAATGTCCCGTCCGCCATCAAAAAACATCATTTGTTCCCATTTCGTGGTTTAGAACAGCAGTAAATGTGGCAAAATTTTTGTTTAAACAGAGATTTATGAATACAATTAAAAAAAGAAACAACTAGTGCAAAAAAGTAAAGTCTAAAATTTTTAGAGCTGTTTAAAGTTTGTCCCATCCGCGATCGTCAATGTAAAACTTTTGTAATCTAGGCAGTTGCAAATTCTTTTATTTTTGCAAAGTTGTAAACAGAGGTAAAGCCCAATAAAATTTTCTTTTCAATAGTAGGTGGTGCCACGCCCCTAACAGGAAAATACGTTTTCACAGCTAATCTAGTAAACATATTTTAATTAAATTTGGTTTGTATATATATTGAACCATAAAAAAGGTTATAAGGGACCCCAAGTCCTTTAAGTAGGCGTGGCACTGCCCAAAATAGGTTAAACGCAGCCACAGAGTCGCTCCACCAATTATAATCCAATTTGGTATAGGGATAAGCTGAATCCTGATAAGAGAAATTTTTGTTGTGGGGCGATGTCACGCGTCTTACAGGAAAAAACGTTTAAACAGTAAAAATAAAAGTTTCATATTCTTTTAAGAAAAATGTTTTAGATTTAAATTAAATCAATTAAAATTGATCTCATTAATTTAAATCGACAGTAATTAATATTAAATTTGTTTTTTAATTACCATATACATAAGTCTCAAATACAAAAAATATAGGAAAATTTACCACGTAAACCGTAATGGAAAAATATGTCCCATTCGAATATCCCGTCACGAATCATATTATACTTTTTAATAAAAAGTGCTATTATTCCATAACATTTTAAAATTAGTTGCGTTAAAAAATGTAGGTTTCGCTGACTTATGCTTTTCTATAAATGGCCATGAAAAACAATTCCATTTTTTGTCCCATTCGAATCGCTCTTTTATTGCCCTTATCTTGGAACCGGTAGTACGTCTGCCATCAAATTTACCACTATATAAAGTGCTACCAAAGGGCTATTCCTTTAAGTAACAGAAGAAAAAAAAGTGTTTTACTTTGACTTTTATTCCACTTTAAAAGTGTACGACTGTCCCATTCGACACCATGGAAATGCCCATATTTTTATTTTGATTTACTTATTTTTCATCGAAAAAATTAAAATCACTTTGGTGAATTTTGGTATTAAAATATATGGTAATTATTTATTTTTCCGGCCTCACTCCCGATTTGCTTGAAATTTTAGTATGTTCAACAGTGCAGTATGCTTATCAAGAATATATACAGATGATGGGGGCGGAAACGCCTCCTTCATACTATTTTTAAGCTTGAAAACCGTTTAAGTCCTATGGTATGTGCAGCACCGACTTTGCTAGCCACAGTAATTCTACATAACAGTTGGGGTAAGTGGGCGGCCTTCGGCCGCTGCTCAGAATTAACATCCTCCAGTATGTCCAGCACTGGCTTCGCGGCGATTCAGTCGTTCGCGGTTCAGTCTTTAAAACATCCAAGACCGGCTTCGCTAGCCACAGTAATTCTATACAAAAGTTAGGGTAAGTGGGCGACTTGCGGCCGCAGCTCAGGATTTAAAACTCCCAAAAATCCGACATCGGCTTGGCCGCGGCTTTGCCGCGGATCAATCTATAAAATATCCAACACCTAGTTTGGTAGTTTTTACTAAAAATTTTTAAGTTTTATAATGAGAATCGTCTTATGTCGTCGTTGTTGTTATTGCTTTTTATTGCTTTTGTCCATAAATACATACTTTTCATACGAATTCATTGAATAATTTTTTTTTGTTTTCCGGTGAAAAGGGGGTAAATAATTAAAAATTTAGAACAAACTACACTAGTTGGCATAATTATTTTGACAGTATCTATTTGTGACTATCGAACGTTGCTTTGTTTAGTACCGTTAAATAACGGTTCGAAAATGATGCGCAAAACAAAGAATCTATTTTTAGCTCTATGCATGCCAAATTTTATATTGTTTAGCTCTTGCATTCTCCTTCTGCTGATAAGAATGCATTGCAGCTACAAAAGCAATTGCATGTGAAGGAGGAAGGAATGTGTGTGTGTATGTTTTATGTTTTGCTATGATTCTCAATTAGTCAATGCAGAAAATAAAATATAGTGTGCTTGCAAACTATTAAACGTCGGCTAACAAAGCTTACTGATGAAGTGACGTAGCGTCATGGAAACTAGTATAAGCAGCTCGTTGCCCATCTTTTGTTTCTTTTTATGCATTTTGCATTTGTAATTTTTTTGTTGTTTTTTGCACTAAAACTACTGAACAAACAGCTCACAAATAAACAAATATGTTATTGTTTTTATTGTTGTTATTATTGATACTGTTGCTTTGTTGTTCATTTTGTTGTTGTTGGTGATCGTGCTCATGCTTTTACAACAAATCCCAAATTTTTAAGTAAATTTCTAGAGCTCGTTCACTTTCCTTCCTTAAAAAATCCTGTTGCCCAAGAAAAACCAACTTAGAATAGCCATTTGAAAGGACATAAAATGCGCATCTTTGTCCATGGACCATAATCTTATTCAATTTCACTTTTAACCTTACCTCATTTCACCTCATCTCACCACACCTAGTCTGTACACATGCTGCCATGAATGCGTTGTTTAAAGCGTTTTGTATTGGGGAAACATGTGCGTATGTTTTCTTTATTTTACCTGCCATAACGGCACATATTGCAAATTATTTTTATTTTGTGCACATCTACGAAACAGTACCTTTCAAACGATATAAATTTCATTCCCCTCTCTTTATAATAAATACTAAAAAAGTGTACCATAAGTTTCGATGTTCACGTATTAATATATAGATCTTTGTAAAGTAAAAATTTTTCCAAAAAATAATACTTTTTTAAAAAAAAGTTGACCAGAAATTTCGATAAAGTGTCATATCTCGAAAATTATCAAAACTATAGGTGAAATTTGCAACTTTTATGAGCTTATATTATAGTTCATTAAATAATCTTTCATATGACATCCATTTTTTGAAAGTCGATACAGGGGTTCCCAAATCATGACAACGATTTCATTAAAAGCTATCCCCGACTTCCGATGGCTATATCTCCGAAATTAAATGCGTTATCCAACTTTTGATTCCTTATTCGTGTTCGTATTGAAAGCCTAGTAAGATAAATATGATTTTATAAAAAAGTGAGACGCACTCCCAAAGTAAACTTATGCCAAAGGAATTGTCAAAATACTTATGCCATGCAAAAATTCGTTGTCTGCAAGCATTCTTATCAGCAGAAAGAGAATACAAGAGGTAAACAATATAAAATTTGGCATGCATAGAGCTAAAAATAGATTCTTTGTTTTGCGCATGATTTTTTGCACTGTTATTTAACGGTACTAAACAAAGCAACGTTCGATAGTCACAAAAAGATTTTGTCAAAATAATTATGCCAACTAGTGTATATATCATTTTGAAGGGAATAAACTAAGCTTTCTTAGCATTCTAAAAAAATTATAGGTCGTTAAAACATTTTTTTAAGAAAAAAAAGTTTTTTAAAAAAAAATTGGTCAAAATTTCAGAAAAATCGTCATATCTCCAAAATTATAGGGTGAATTTCAAAACTTTATTAAAGGCCATGGAATTATCTTTCTTATGACACCCACATTTTAGATATAAATACAGGGGTTCTCAACTTATGATAGTTTGGAACAGGTTTACTTTAGCTCACATTCTCAATTTTTTTTTTTTTAGGGGTGAAAAAAAAAGTGTCGCTGAAAGATAATTTAATGGCCTATTTAATGGTGAGCAAATCTTTTAATCTATAATTTTGGAGACATTACGATTTTTCTGAAATTTTGACCAATTTTTTTAAAAAAACCGTTGTTTTTTCCAAAAAATGTCTTAATGACCTATAACGTTTTCAGCATCTTAAGAAAGCTTAATTTATTCCCCTCAAAATAGTGTATCGTTTGTTCAAAATTTTTGCATATTTACCCCCTTTTTGACCGAAAAACAAAAATTTATTCAATGAATTCTTATGAAAACTATGTATTTATGGACAAAAACAATAAAAAACCAACAACAACAAGAACAAAAATTTTGAACAAACGATACACCATTTTAAGGGGAATAAATTAAGCTTTCTTAAGAAGCTCAAAATAGGTCATTCAGACATTTTTTGGAAATAATAAAGGTTTTTTGAAAAAAAAATCGGTCAAAATTAAATATTAAATAATCAGTCGCTAATCAACTTTCTTAATCGGTCAAAATTTCAGAAAAAATCGTAATACAGGCAAGTCACGGTATAACGAACCTCCCTTTAACGGAAATCCGATCTAACGAATGGCCAAATTTTTACATTGAGTACCTTACATAACGATTGTTTCAGAAAATTTCACCACGATATAACGAATTATGAATAAAAATATTAGAACAATTAGAAAGTAGGTAAAAAATGTAAAACCAAAACAAAAAAGCAAAAACAAAACACTTTTCGGTACCGTTAGTATTAAGAGTGTCAATAATTGTCAATTTTCGACACCACTCAATTTCGATCTATGGATTTGCAATGGATTGAAATTGACAAGTGTCGAGTCAACAGTGACATTCATAATAGCGGTCAATATGGGATATATAAAAAAATTTAAGTGGAAGAATAACATATTGGATGAGTGTAAGAGGTTGTGATTTCACAAAAAAATATGGAATACCAAAATCTCCCATATGCACATTAAAGAATTAATTATATGGATTGAAGACTCTTTAAGTTATTAAAATAAAATTATTAAAACAAAACATAGTCCGATTTAACGAATTTTTCGATACAACGAAAGGACCTGACATTATATCATTCGTTATACCGAGATTTGCCTGCATCTCCAAAATTATGGGTTAAATTTCTTAGGCTTGCTCACCATTATTATAGGCCATTAAATTATCTTTCTTTGGATACCATAATTTTTAATATCCATGCAGCGGTTCCGAACTTATAATGATTTTTCCAAAAGCTATATCCGTAACTTCCGATGGCTATATCTCCGAAACCAGATCCGAGCGAATTTTTCTGATTACATATTTCTTCTTAAAATTAAAAAGCACATAAGATAAGTTTGGTTTTTAAAAGGTTTGCGAATGTGAGCTAGAGTAAACTTAAGCCGATAGTTTTTACAAAAGCTATATTCGGGACTTCCTTTTTTTTCCGACGGCTATACCTCCGAAACTAGATCCGAGCGACACTTTTTTTTATATTTCTTATTTATTTTTAACCCTCTTTAACCCCTAAAAAACAAAATAAAATTGGAGAATGTCAGCTAAAGTAAACTTAAGCCCAAAAAATTATACATTAACAAATTTTATGAAAAAAATAAATTTCTCTATAAAAAAAATAGGTTAAAATAATAAAAGTTGAATAAAATTTTAAGGAAAACGGTTTTTTGAAAAAAAAAAAAAGGAACAGGTTTACTTTAGCTCACATTCTCCTATTTTTTTTTTTTTTTTAGGGGTAAAGGGGGGTTAAAAATAAATAAAAAGTATAAAAAAAAAAGTGTCGCTCGGATCTGGTTTCGGAGATATAGCCATTGGAAGTTGCGGATATAGCTTTTGGAAAAATTATTATAAGTTCGGAACCGCTGCATGGATATCAAAAATTTGGGTGTCCAAGGAAAGATAATTTAATGGCCTATAATAGTGGAGAGCAAGCCTAAGAAATTTAACCCATACTTTTGGAGATATTACAATTTTTCTAAAATTTTGACCAATTTTTTTTTAAAAAACCGTTATTTTTTCCAAAAAATGTCTGAATGACCTATAACTTTTTTAGCTTCTTAAGAAAGCTTAATTTATTCCCCTTAAAATGGTGTATCGTTTGTTCCAAATTTTTGCATATTTACCCCCTTTTTGACCGAAAAACAAAAAAATTTATTCAATGAATTCTTATGAAAACTTATGTATTTATGGACAAAAACAATAAAAAACCAACATATATCCATGTAGCGGTTCCGAACTTATAATGATTTTTCCAAAAGCTATATCCGCAACTTCCAATGGCTATATCTCCGAAACCAGACCCGAGCGACTTTTTTTGATTACATATTTCTTCTTAGAATTAAAAAGCACATAAGATAAGTTTAGTATTAAAAAGGTTTGCGAATGTGAGCTAAAGTAAACTTAAGCCAAAAAAAAAATTATTGATAAATCCTCATATTTTGAAAACAGACCTACATATTTCCATATTTGTATCAGAAACTTACACCTTATTAAATAAACTTTCAGATATTTTGAAAATCTGTCCAGAGGTACCCAACGTATACCGTTTTTTATAAAAACCATATCCTCATCTTTCGAAGGCTATATTTCTGTAATGAGATCCGAGCACACTTTTTGAGTACATATTCTTGTTTAGGACCTAAAACTACGTAAGAAAAATTTAGTTTAATGAAAAAGGGACATAAAGCCGCTAACTTAATCCCTTTTAGATTACATATTTATTCTTCAAATTCTAAAGCACATAAAAAAAGGGCGAATGGGCGCTAAAGTATACTTAGATAAAATTTTGAAAGTGGAGCATCACTTAAACAACAAAGTATCACATTTATTATTAACTTTACATATATCTTAACGAAATTGCGTGAAAAAATTCACCATCATTTCAATATAACGAAATGAGCACAAACAATGAAACTATTTTTTATTCTTCCGAGTAAACATTTTGATATGACAAAAGGGCAATTCACAGATTCTTCGTGGTGTCCAGCAGCTTGAAAACGTGTCACTGCTGTACGTTCACGTTATAGAGCGTGCTATCAAACATCAATTGCAGAACAATTTTTATGTATGCGCCCACATCTACGCCGCTTACACACACCGAATTAGAGCGTCGGCGTATGACTTCGGAGTAGTTTTTTGTTGTGCAAATGCGAGATACGTTGGTATTTCTACGTCCACGAAGCATATGTATTATATATAATATATATAGATATGATATATATAGCGAGAGAGAGCGAAGTCGCACATATATGTACTGTATATAGAATATGTATATACATCCGGTGTCGGTGGCCTGTCGCGAGTTTATACATTTTTCCTCAGCCGCAAATCCTCTAAGCGTAATCGATACGATTATGATACGATTACGATACATATAATATGTATATACATCTGGTGTCGGTGTCGGTGGCCTGTCGCGAATTTATACATTTTTCCTCAGCCGCAAATCCTTTACGCATATATATTATATATGATATATATATAGAAAAGAGAGCGAGAGAGAGCGAAGTCGCACATATATGTACTGTATATAGAATATGTATATACATCCGGTGTCGGTGGCCTGTCGCGAGTTTATAAATTTTTCCTCAGCCGCAAATCCTCTAAGCGATTACGATACGATTACGCATCCGATGTCGGTGGCCTGTCGCGAGTTTATACATTTTTCCTCAGCCGCAAATGACGATCCGATGTCGGTGGCCTATCACGAGTTTATACATTTTTCCTCAGCCGCAAATGACGCATTCGATGTCGGTGGCCTGTCGCGAGTTTATAAATTTTTCCTCAGCCGCAGATCCTCTAAGCGTAATCAATACGATTACGATACGATTACGCATCCGATGTCGGTGGCCTGTCGCGAGTTTATACATTTTTCCTCAGCCGCAAATGACGCATTCGATGTCGGTGGCCTGTCGCGAGTTTATACATTTTTCCTCAGCCGCAAATGACGCATTCGATGTCGGTGGCCTGTCGCGAGTTTATACATTTTTCCTCAGCCGCAAATGACGCAATCGATGTCGGTGGCCTGTCGCGAGTTTATACATTTTTCCTCAGCCGCAAATGCTTTCTTACGGAGGTGCACAACCTCAACTAAAAATTTAAAAATTGCAATACAATGTTGGAATATTTGGAATTTCGCAACAAATAATGGTAGGGCTCGGATATAACATTGCATCAGCTTTAACCTACCAATGTCGTTGTCAATTCGTCATGACGAATTTAGATGTTTTAAGGCTAAGCGGAAATGAAACATTGTACAGATCTGGTCTTTCAACTTGGTTGGATAAGGTGTTTTGAAGATATTTCGCATATTGCGATATTGAGATTGGAAATACTGCTAAAAATAATGTTAAGAAAATACTTATCTATTTTGTATAAATAGTTAAGTTTTCAATTAATAAAATCAGAATTAAGATTGAACCAAAATAGAGCGTTTACGCTTGGCCTTTTTAATTTTCACTAAAAGTGTGGCTTGTAAGAAATTGAAAAACGTGACAGAACTGATAAGGCGATTGTAGAAGGGAACAAAGTAAAATAATTCACGAAATAAAATTGAAAATGGACTTGGAGGTAGACACATCATCAAAGCTGGGCATTAGCTCGTTAATCCGTTAATCGTTAATTAACTAAGTTAATATTTCGACTAACGGATTAACTTTTAAGTGAACTTCAAAAAGTGTTAACGGACTCCTTAACTTCCGTTAAATTTTCCCAAGTCCGTTAATCGTTAATCCTGTTAAGAAAATAGAAACATTCTCATAATAATATTAAGCAAAATGATGAAAAACTAACCATCCTTGTTGTATTAATACCAACGATTATCACTAAAGTAAAGGAGGAAAATAGGAAGATGTTTTCATGGCATTGGCGAATGTGAAATTGATTTGGATGGCATTTCTATTCTGTATGAATCAAAAACATGAGATTTAATTTAAGGCAGAGAGCAGGACTTTTATATGGAATTAACTGGTTGAAGACGTCAATGAACTTTCTTGTGAAAAGAAAGGTAGAGATGTTTCATGCAGCCTCAGTACTCGTTTCTATAAAAATATTGTTTACGCTTTTTTGACTCCCATAGTTTGCTTAATTACTTAATTATTCACTATAACACTTATTTTCTCTTTTGCTCCTGAATAACTTTGTTCAGGTTGATCTACGAGAAATTTTTTTACATTTAAAGCATTTCAAAAAAACGCCTTAAGTAACGTGACCATATGATCCGCTTTTCGCGGTGCAAGTCCGGGTTTCTGATTTTCTGCTCCGCGGGGTCCGCGTTTTCATTGGAAATCATAAATCTCATCTAACTAAGTTTTTGGGATGTGAAAGTGAGGACCTTTTTTTTTAGTACATACATAAAAATTTTTGCAGTTAAAACAAAAGAATCTTTAAAAAAGTTTCATCAACTTTTTCTTGCTCCGCGTTTTGGTCAAAAATATCTAGTAACGTTAGCTATCAAGTAGAGCACTGCAACGGTACGCGTTTTCGCATATCCGAAAACATTCGTGCGACGTCAGTTCATCGTAGCAAACGAAGAACGAAACACAACCGTACCGGTCTCTTTGCAGTACGAATAAATACGAAACAAAAACAGTTACAATACACTGATTCATTTGTATACGTAAGTAGCTAGTAAGACGGAATAAAAGTAGTCGGCCACTTTTTACCTGCACCGATTATACGAATAATGTTCGGTATAAATAGAATAGAAGAAATTGAGAATTAAGCACGTTCAATCATGGAGGTGGAAAATAGAAATTAAACTTTTTATGCTTTTTCAAATTTGTTGTTCAACTTTATATTTATTAACAAGGTAAAAAAAGAAAAAACAAAAAAAAAAAGAATTCCAAAATAGATTTTTAACACAATGCTCTAAAAGTGTTTTTATTCGGCAATTTGCAACAACACCTGTTACGGATTTCCTTTTCCAAGACGTAGGAAGTACGTTAAGGGGTTGTCAACGCGATTGCAATTCGTTAAACGATACGGCAACATACCTCAATTGAAGTGCAAATGTCAAATTTTAATTTCAGCCACCTGTCGGCTACGTTGGAACCTTCAATTGAGATATGAAAATGTTTTAAAATCAGCCGATAAAATCGCCAATTGCTATTTGACACCTCTTTTGACTTTTGCCCAATAGAAACGCACATTGCGGCGTCTCTATTAACACCTTGATCTCCTGTTGAAGGAAAAAAGTTTCAAAAGAGTTTTGACTTTAATTTTCTTACATTATTAGTATTATTCCCACTAAAATTAACGTAAAGATAAACAAATGTTACCACCCTGTATCCATAAGTATATTTTAACAAAAAAAAAACTATATGTACCACGCCTGTCAAATAAAAGAAATATCAGGCAGGTCAAAAAGGCTAATGTTGGCACTAATGGGCCAAGGCTGCCGTTCATTTTTTTTGTACGTATGTATAGGTGTATATGCAGGATGGTAACAGACGGACGGTTGACAAGCGACATCACGCGATGCGAACAAAGAAGCGAGTTGCTGTATGGTTTAGGCGTACAGGCGTCAGTTGGAAAAATTTTTATTCGCGTGCGGTCGCAAGTTAAGAGGATTTTTTTTCGAAGCGTGCGGTTGACCGCAGCAGCAACCATTTAGCTTAACTTAAAAATAACTTAAAATTAACTTAAATTGGACTAAAGTGTAAAGAAAGTGAAATTAAAGAAAGAAACTATTGTAAAATCTAAAATAACTTAAAAATAAATAAAAGTTGAAAAAGAAATTGCATTTTGAAAAGAAAAATAAAGTGTTTGCCGTCAGCGCAGCCAAAAGAGGCTTTTCCAGTTTTCGGTCGCTAGTGGCAATTCAATGTTGTTCCTGAAATTACGATTATCAAAGTTTGAGAAATGCATATTTCTGTATTCCTGTTGTATGCTTAAAACATTTTTATAAATATAATTTGTGTAAAAGACTTTGTAAAAGCTAAAATTACCGTGGAACCCCCCTTGCTTATTGAATGGAGACAATATCAATGCTATTTTTTTTCCTAAAATGCTTGGCAAGAGAAAACTACAACAAAATGAAACAAAATCTTCATCGGATTTACAATGAGATAAACAAAAATCGCTGAGAAAAGCACAAAAACAGTCGTTAATGAATCTTAAAACGAGTGAGTTTTCCAGTGTAAAAATCTAAATTAATAAATAGTATATACAAGAAAATACTAACGTTTAATAAGAGACAAAACTTATCCATAAATATAAAAAAGAAAACTATTAAACCAGCAGTATAATGGCTAAAACTGCCAGTTTAATTTAAAGTTCAATTTATAACAATAGCATAGTGTGTTATTGAATAAAATAAAAAAAACACAATTTTTATAAATAATGTATAAAAATTTCAATCATCGTGTTTCGCGCGAAATAACTAAAAATGATTTTACATAAAATTTTCAAGTCAAATAAAAAAAAAAAAATTACAATTTCAAATGTGAGGTGCACAAAACTTTGTTGTGGTTGGCGACATCATAAAAAAAAAGCTGATTTAAGGCTACATAATAAAAACTACAAAACAAAAAAAAACCATAAAATCACAAAATTTCAACAATACCACAGAATAAACTTATATCACCAACCAACCTCAAAGCAACAATGACAACAACAACTTTAACAGCCACAGCAGTCAACAATAATAGTAGCAGCAACACCAACATCTACAGCACTGACAGGAGCAGCAGTCAGCCGTATTACCAGCCAGAGCTGTCGACAGCCACAGCCGTCAGCTAAGTCTCTAACTATTCAATTTGTTTTTGTATTTCTTTATTTGTATAAGCTTAAGTATATTTCTTTTCCTTCTCATTAGTATTTGATAAGTCATTATTATTTGAATTTATATTATTTTGACAGTGAATTCACTTAAATTAAATTTGTAAATTTGTGCACTTTTAAGATAAGATTTGTTCAACAAAAAAAAAAGAAATTAAAGAAAAAAAAAAATGTTAAAACCAAAGTCAAATTCTTCTTAATTTGAAAATTATGACGATGTGCTAGGCAGTAGATTTAGGGGAGGTGCCATGGGTTGGTTCACCGCGATGCCACCGTAAAAGTTTGAGGGAGGGACCTGGGGTTTTTTTTCTCCCCGTTAGAGAATATTTTTTTTTAATTTTACATTTTTCTATGCTGCGCCACAAGTGGCAATGGGAAAACCGCGCCCTAGCCGGGAATGACTTCGGTGGTCAATACCGAAAGTCTTATTTTGTGAGTTTCTTTTCCAGTTCATATGCCTGGCGTAACACACCCTGATAATTGCAAAGAAGAATAATTAAAAACAATTACGGTATTTTCGACATAATCGGTGTAGCTGCTATTCCTTCGATTACTTTATCAAGTTCTCAGTTACCGAATAACAACAAAGCGGTCTTAATGATGACCGAATATCGAGAAGCAGTGCATGTCAAGCGAAGCGACTACGATACCATAATCGGTCTGATAAGCAACAAAGAGAATATATTCATGCAGGGCTTATTCTAAAGCAGTGTAAGCTATTCTGTTACCCGCGAGTAACTACGTCATAATGCAAGCGAAGGCTGCGTGATTGTATACCAGTGATAGCATTTTCGGTACATTTGTACTTTTTTTGGTACATTTGCGTCCTGAAAAATCGTTGTCAGTACATTCGACAAATTTTTAGTACATTCGGTACATTTTGGGCATTTTCAGTACATTTGCCAAATTTTTAGCACATTTTCAGTACATTTTCGGTACATTTGGACAGTTTATAATATGTAAATATTTTCCTTTTTTTGTTTTTTAGTAAATGAAAATAACCGCAATGAGTAGATTTTGTAATTAATTTAATGTGAAATATGTATGTATATCTAATTTTGCTAGGGTTTTTGAGATGGCAAAGTGAGGACTATTTTTTTTTTTTTTGTTAGTATATTTTAGAACAATTTCGTACATTTTAGGAAAATTAATTTGTTGTTCAAGACAAAAAAGTTCATTCGGGCCCTACAAAGTACATGGCTAGTGTAGTTTGTGCACACATGCAAAGTAAAATGCATTTGTGTAGGTTTGGCTTCCACTGGTCAAAAAAGAAAAGGTTTGAACCACTTCTGGACGACAGACAGTGCCAACTTGTCGTGGCTTTTCGACCGAAGTTCCAGTTGATATGGCTGGAAACGTATGACTGCAGTCGAGTGGATGCAGTAAAAAATGCATGGCAAAAAAGGCAGAAAAGGCGTTACGTCAAGAAGCTGCCAAAAGTTGGACGGACAGAGATAGTTTAAGTGATCGAGGCAGCAACGCGAGTAACAACGACGATGATGAAAAATACTTTCTAAATTCTGTCACTGAATCTTTAGAAAAACCTAAAAGCCACAAATCTTAAAAGAGTAAAACTCAAAATCTCGTCAAAATGTAGCTAGACATGAAATCAATAGAGTTGTTTAACAATGCGGAATTTTTCATAAATCATTTATTTAGTCATAAATCTATTTATTCAATATAGTACAACACATTATTTCAGATGAGTAAATTAAACACTCCAACTACAAACGTCTTTTTTTTGTTCCTAAGCTGTTAATTACCAGAACCCGAACCAATCGTTTTTTTAAGAAAATCACTAACGCAACGAAATAAAATATGCAATTTTTATCACGTGTTAACGGATTAACGATTAACGGTTTATAGTTAACTTCCGTTAAGTCTTCTGTAATATAACGCTTTAACGTTTAACGAAGTTAACTTTTTTGGTAACGGATTAGCGATTAACGAAATTAACTATTTGATTAACGGTGCCCAGCTATGCACATCATAGCCAGGATACTACCAACACTGAAAATATTGCTAGGCTGTTTTTCCAGAAAGCATACTTAGCCGCATCTATAACTAAAGTTAACGAACAACTTATTGAAAGAATGCATATTATATCAAACGCTTTTTATGCAGCTGCATCCGTGATTTTATACGCATTCTAGCATGCACTAAATTTTAGTACATTGTCTCAAGAAGATTTCAGAACCTCAGTAAATTTAATTTTCGAAAATTTTTTTATAAATATCATCGGTGGCATTTGCCACATCAAATTCAAAAAACTTTAATCAAAACAATAAAACTGTGCTTTTCGACGGCTCCACCACGCTGGCACCCCATCTGGCAAATTTTTATAAAAAAAAGTGCATCTAATAGGTCACTAATTGGTCATAATTGGTAAGTTAATCCGAATAATTGGTCAGCAAGAGTACATTTTTAAAAGCATTATGAAAAATTTCAAGGTCATCTGCATATTTTGGCACCGTGACAGGGGCTCCACCCCTCTGGTACACTATCTGGCAAATTTTGATAAAAAAAGTGCATCTAAGAGGTCACTAATTTATAGGGTGGGTCGATTTTGGCCTTTTTCGATTCGAGATTTCTAATAGTGCGGAAAAGTTGCCTTAGTACTTCCTGATTCCAATGCAATTTTCCGTTTTGAGATCGGACTACATCTTCAACCCCAACGTCGGCCTTGAAATTTCCGAAATTTACCTAAAATCGTGAAATTTCCTACCTAGCGCCTGAAATACGCCTATCATGGCAAATGTTTGAAACAAAAGTTGTTTGTCGCGTTATTAGCTACCGAAATGGTATACATCATCATGGCCGTAGGACGAATCATTCCCGAGATACGAGCGAAAAAGCGGCGCACCGCAACGCAAGGTGAAAATCGGCTTGCGGCCACACTTCTCCCTGAATGCGCCAACAATGACGTCTGTAGTGACTTAATACCAACACACATAAACAACAACACATAAGAAACACTATACACAAAAACAACTTATAAAATTGTTGTTTTATATGTTAAAAAATTCAAAATAAATCTAAAACAGTATATAATTAAAAATTTAAATAATATCAAAAATAAAAGTTAAATAAAAAATAAAATATAATGAAATAGACAAGGCTCTATAGGTCTCCACACAAATATTCTTTCATCGAGTTCCTTCACTCTTGTCGTTGATTTCGCCGAGTGCTATCACTTACATTCATTCCCTTGCGCCATACGACACGTTCGGACAGGTCTCCACACAAATATTCTTTCATCGAGTTCCTTCATTCTTGTAGTTGATTTCGCCGAGTGCTATCACTTACTTTCTCTCAACAGAACACAAAAATCAACATGTCTGTATCTAAATTTAAATTTAGATAGAAATGTCCTGTGTTTGGCATATATCCGTACAATCTCAAGTCCCAGCTACCCAGTTACCAGGATGTTCTTTTGTGTTATCAGTTTGAAAGATTTCGTATAGGGCGACTCCGAGGCGACAATTATGAACCTAGGAGTAAAGATGTTTCAGAAATAGTTGCAAAAAAGGTTGAAAATATTTTCAAAAATCATCTATTCCGATAGTCTCACACACTAGAGTTCTACAAATGCTCACCACAAATCATAAGAAATTTCTGACACTTAAACACTTTTTTAAGGAACCAAATAGGTTTGCGCTCTAAAAGAGACGACTTTGTCTCTTATGCCGCAGAATTATTTGACATCGCTGCTTGTAAATGCATTTCTTTTTCTTCATGCAATTGTCCAAAGGAAAAGAAAGTTCCTATCATTGAACAACCATTTCTCTTGGACCAGAGAACCAGAAGAATTGGCCGCATTGGAAGTGTTGATCTACGTGAAACAAAAAAGATTACAAAGAGAAATGAACGTAAAGAAAAGCTTTCAAAACGTCATTCAACATCAACACTTACCAGAAAAGTATCAGCTACAACACGTGACCATTCAGATCAACCAGACACTCACGCAGATGACAAGAATGTCGGTGCGTCGCACATAGCTTCTTCCAAAAACGATGCTGATGCTGAATTTTCTCTTCCATCCTCTAAAATCAAACAAAAACTCACTATTATTAGAACACACTGCTTTAGCTGCCCAAAGATTCGGATTAAGTGACAGAGCAGCGGCCTTGCTTGTTTCATCTGGCTTTTTTGGATGCCAAAAAAGCAGGTTTGATAACAGAGGATCAGGCTGACTTTGTCACTGACAAATGCAAGATTACTCATTACTTTGGGCACGTCACCTCTCCTTCCGGGTCAGCTGAGGATGAGATGCAAGCTATATGGCAACATTTACAATACAATTCAGTAAATGTGGAACATCTAGAAGTTGTCGGTGCTGATGGCACCAACACGAACACAGGTTGGAAAGGTGGAATCATTTGGAAACTAGAAGAAAAAATAGGTAGGCCATTACAGTGGGTTGTTTGTCTTCTACATTTCAACGAACTTCCATTTCGTGGTCTTTTCGAACACATAGATGGTGTCTCATAGAGTCCAAATACATTCTCTGGCGACATAGGTAAACTGCTCCCTGATTCTGAGAAGTTGCTTGTCGTTAAATTTGAAAGTTTTCCATCATGTCAATTACCTTCTGAGGTTATTAATCCGACCCAACTTAGCACAGACCAAGTTTACCTCTACAAAATATCAGAAGCTGTTATTTCCGGTCAATGCTCTTCAGACTTAGCGTCGTGCATCCAGGTAACATGTGCAAATCTCGCTGGCTCACCTGTGCAAACAGATTTCTGAGATTATACATTTCTACAGACAAACCAACAAAGGAAGTAAAGATTTTGATCAAGTACATACTTACAGCTTACTCACCTTTGTGGTTCTCAATAAGATTCCACAGTTCAATCAAAGATGGCTTGCGCCATCTCTTTGCTGCAATCCAAAGTTCGAGATACTTACCTGCTAAACTGCGCAAGGTTGTCGATTCATCCATTCAACAGAATGCAGAAAACATTCTCCTTAGTATGATGACTGACGAACGGGTAGAAGTTAGAAAGTTGGCTCTTGACCGTCTTCTGGCAGCCAGAGAAGCAGAGACTGACACTGTAAATGGATGGGTTAGATGTAATAAAGTGCCAAAGCTGAATTTCAAAGCTAATAATTATTACGATATGATTAACTGGAAGACTATTACCTTGACTGTTCCACCAGTTCTTCGTTCAGTTTCTGACGAATAGCTCATAAAAGGGTTGTCGGGAGACACTGCAGAGATATGGAAATTTAGTGAATTCCCTTCTCAAGCCGTGGCAGTCGAGAGAACCGTCAAACTGGTGACAGAGGCATCTTCTTAAGTTATTGGCCCCCAGTATCGTGATCGTTTTATACGCTCCACACTGAAATCCAGGCAACGGGTGGTATGGATAAACTGAGTAAAATCTTTTACTCGAACTATTTGCTCAGAAATGTAGCTTTTACTCAGCAAAATTTGAATAAATAAATTTCGTATGAATAAAAATTTCAAAATGTCATTTGAAGTATTTACTCTGTTATACGATAGCATTTGCTCAGTTTCGTATGAATAAAAACAGAAAAAAGCTATATTTACTCAGAAAATCCTGAGTCTGCTAATTTGTTGACTCAGAGCATTGACCTTACCGCTTTCAGTCGTTTAATTTTGATTTTACGCGAATTATATGTTAATAGTGAAATTATACTTAAGCCGGAAATCTTTCAAATGTAACATATAGCGTTGAATATACAGCGCAGTCGCTGTAACGTATTTTGCATCAAATTTTTATTCTTCATATCATTTGTAACTGTAAAAACTTTGAAGAAAACATAAACCTTCTTCATAAGCTAAAAAAATACAAATAAAAATATATAAACAGCCTTTTGCGTATTGCATGGTTGCTACAAAGTAGTCACTGCAGTGTTAATAAAGTATGCATCTTCTTAATTTTGAGATGTATCGGAAAACAAAAATAATTATTCAATTTATTCTTTTGAAATATATGTATTTACGGATAATAAGGACAATAAAACAACAGCATACATTTAACGAAAAAATAATAATCAATTCGCCTTAAAGTTAACATCAATGCCAAAATCGAAATTGGGATTATTACGCTCGTTAAGTTTCATCTTAAAAGTACCGTGATTTCATCTGCTTTCTTTACGATCAAAAATATTGGTCACATAATTTTGGTCGTATAAATGTTGGAACAATCGGCAGCAATAACTATAGCAGCACCACCTTATACAAAATGCGAGTTCCACAACCAACATCTAGAACCTGCAAATAAAATGATGAAATACTTAATTGCTTTAAAATGCATGATATTGGAAATTTATTGTACTCACTTCATCTTTGATCATTTCTTCGTGTAAGCCAAAGCCAAAATGCTGCTGTTGTAAGGCTGCTGGTGGTTGAGTGAATGGTGGTTGTGTCATAGGCTCAGGATCAGTTTTCCTTGATTATTTTTTACTTGGCATTGCGGGAGCTGCACCTGCAACTTCTTTCCTAGCGAAAATAACACTGATTTTAATGTTTTTCTTGTTTAATATTTGTTTACTTACCAGTTATTGATTGTGGCACTTCTATCCTTGATTCCTCGCTTGACTCCATCATGCGCTGTTTATTTAGCTTCCAATTTGTCTGCTGTTTGTTGAATATTTGCATATCAACAAAACTAATTCTGACGTTTTGACGTTTCAATTTGACATTTTAATACTCTGTTATACAAAATTATAACAGAGTCAAAAATCCAAGTAAAGTAAAAGATTATTCATACGGATATAGGCTTTAACTCAGAGCATTTACTTCACTCAGATAGCTTTTACTTTACTCGTTTTTCTTACTTCGGAGTAAAAGCATAATTTACTCAGTTTTTATTAATACCACCCAACAACTGCCAAAGTTTAGTACAAAATCTGATTTTACCAATCAATTTGATACAGATTCAGACTAAAACAAGCATGACATATGGTTGGTTGGTAGGGTTGGGCGTGGGAGGATCCCGAAGTACAGCCACCTCCACGTGGTGGGTTCTGGGTAATCAACACAGGTTAGCTGAGGGCTACAACAATTTTCACCTTGCGTTGCGGCGCGCCGCTTTTTCGCTCGTATCTCGGGAACTGTTCGTCCTACGGCCATGATCATTTGTACCATTTCGGTAGCTAATGACGCGAGAAACAACTTTTGTTTGAAACATTTTGCCATGAGAGGCGTATTTCAGGCGCTAGGTAGGAAATTTCACGATTTTAGGCAAATTTCCGAAATTTCAAAACCGAAGTTGGGGTTGAAGATGCAGTCCGATGTCAAAACGGAAAATTGCATTGGAGTCAGGAAATATTAAGGCAACTATTCCGCACTATTCGAAATCTCGCATCGTAAAAAGTTAAAATCGACCCACGCTACTAATTGGTCATAATTGGTCAGTTAGTCCAAATAATTGGTCAGCAAGAGTACATTTTTTAAAGCGTTATGGAAAATTTAAAGGTCATCTGCATATTTTGGCACCCCATCTAGCGGATTTTGAAATAAAAACATATGCATCTAATAGGTCACTAATTGGCCGTAATTGGTCAGTTAGTCCGATTAATTGGTCAGCAAGAGTAAATTTTTTACAAATATTTTTATAAGTTTCCAGGTCATCTACATATTTTGACACCCCATCTAGCGCAATAACGTCAATTGACCTTATTTCGCTTTCGAAATATTTGTGACCTATTAGATGCATATGTTTTTATTTCAAAATTCGCTAGATGGGGTGCCAAAATATGCAGATGACCTTGAAATATTTCATAACGCTTTAATAAATGTACTCGTGCTGACGAATTATTCGGACTAACTGACCAATTATGACCAATTTGTGACGTTTTAGATTCAATTTTTTTATCCAAATTCGCCAGATGGGGTGCCAGCGGGGTGGAGCCCCTGTCACCATGCCAAAATATGCAGATGATCTTGAAATTTTTCATAACGCTTTAAAAAATTTACTCTTGCTGACCAATTATTCGGACTAACTGACCAATTAGTGACCTATTAGATGTACTTTTTTTATCAAAATTCTCCAGATGGGGTGCCAGCGGGGTGGAGCCCACACCATTGTGTTGAAATTTCAATCAGCTGTTCGTTTTTGTTTACATCCCTAAAGCATGACGTCAACTTGAGAACATTTACCATCTATTTTCTTTGTTATCGTAGTTTCTCAATTATTTGCTATGTCGTAATGCACAGCCGTTGGCTGTGAGACACTACTTGATTCAAATTTTCCGATCCTGGTGCATCGCAAATTTTGAGGGTTCGGCGTGTTCCCCATAATTTAGAAATTTTTGGTGTTTTTTGGCTTTAATAGTAATTATTAGATAATTGACAGAACATAACAAATAATTGAGAAACTACGATAACAAAAGAAATTGGCGGTAAATGTACTCAGGTTGACGTCATGTTTTAGGAATGTAAACAAAACGAATAACTGACTGAAATTTCAACGCAATGGTGTGATCTTGTTTTCACTCAAAAATTTGCACCATTTGCTTGAAGTTAAAAGTAAGCCTTTCGTTATGTATGCATTAATATAGCGGGTGTAATTTGAGTGCTGACGTAGGCATCAACCAAAAATATACTGATGAGATTTTAAGAATAGAAACATATGTCTATATTCTAGAGCTTTTTCCTTTGTTTTCTCAAAGTTTGTTTAGTAAATAAAGCATTAAGAGTATTCCTCTAAACACGAAAACTCGAAAGCATGGAAACCTCGAAAGTTTTCGAGCTTGTTTAAGGGAACACCCCAATCTATGGAAATGTGCAAACGAATGAGAAACGCCTTTTGTTGCCTAAAAATACCTAACTCGTGTCTTTTTACTTCCAAACGTAGTTAAATATGAGCGTGAAAATGAGAGAAATCAACATGTGTCTTAGTTGTCAATCAAAAAAATTAAATAAAAAAACTTTAGTTTGTTAAAAAAATTATTTTTTTGGATTAATTTTAAACCATTCCTCTTGATTATAAATAGACCGATTTGAAACTTTTTCACACTAATATTATAGCTTAATAAATTACTTATCAACTGATACCTATATTGTTTAAATAGAAACATAAAATTGCTTAACTGAATCAAAATAAAAAGTTTGTAGCGAATTAAAATTTGTTTTGAAAATCGAAAAATCGTCATAATTTAATTTTTTTGAGAACAATTGCACTCTTCTCCCTCATATTATTCATTTTCCAACTTTCGAGGCTACTTTCGAATTTGCCTCGAAAGTTTTCGAGAGTTGCGTAAACTTTTTTTCATACAAATTATTTTCGAGGCTCGAAAATGTTTTCGAGTTTTCGAGGCTTTTCGAGGTTTCAGGAATACCCTTATTGTATCAACTTGTAAAAAGAAAAAAAAATTTTTTGAATGTTGATCGCTGCTAATTTGACTAAAGTTCAATTATCTAATTATTATAAATATGTTTATATTTTTGAACAAACTAAATGGCATACAGAAATAGAGCCTTTTATATAACCTGAATCGGTCACTCATCTGCATCAAATATTTGATAAGACATTATTCCGTTTAGTAGTTTGCAAGTTTTTAGACGACAGATAATGGTTTTCGGTTTTTTCTCATATGGTTGGCATGGCACCGCGAATTTTTCATTGAAATTTACTTTTGCCCAGTTGTAATATGTCTAATTAATCCAGCTGCTAAGATATGATGAATTTGATATTTGGGGGCATGTCATTCGCATTTTTTACCCAAACCAAACTATGCTGTGAACTTTCCGCAAACTATAAGAAATATTTAAAAAAAGAATTCCTGTCAGTTAAGTCTTTGAGAAGTCACACGATCACTAACAGGCATACCAACTATTATATACAGTAGAATCCGGTTATAGCGACATCTAAGGGAGCGAAAAATTGAGTTGTTATAAGCGGATGACGGATGATTACATACTATTCATCAATACCATATAGATTGCGTCAGAAAATCCTCTTCGTAAGTTTGGCCAAACAGTAATAATCCAATTATTAACTAAATTTTGGTTAACACATGATGACTCTCTGCTTATCTGGCCTGATCTGATATTATGCTTAGCTTTGAATCTGTTAATCCAATTTGGTGTACATTCAAAATTCAAATGGAACTGTAACGCGAACAAGTTTTTTTTTTCCAGCAAGATAGGACATTGACGGGTATACCGCGGTTCCATATAGTTTTAAACCACTGCAGCAAATATTTTTCCACTTTTTTAACTTCTAAGAAAGGCGACTAATAAAATCAAAAACTTACGCTAAGTGCATTCAAATTCTAAATGGAACCTCTTTGATGAGCGTAAAATATTAGCCCAATTCACGATCCGGTGCAAATGACATTGCAAAATTATGTAATTGCAAATCTTTGCAACGAGTTGTGAGCGGTTTTTCATGTTTACTTTGCAACGCCTGTTGCAAAACAAAAAAACAACTGATTAGTAGAAAAATAATGGCTTGATTCTGTTTGAATTATGTTTTAAGTTCTTTAAATTACTTAATTAATAAAATAATTCAATTTCAAATTTCAATTATGAGCTTTTTTTTCAGCTGTCAGCTGATTGAATGTCAAGAGCTAAACAGAATTGGTACGTGCGATTTATCTTATCCAATTCTAAATAAAACCTCTTTGATGAGCATAAAATATTAGCCCAATTCACGATCCGGTGCAAATGACATTGCAAAATTATGCAATTGCAAATCTTTGCAACGAGTTGTGAGCGGTTTTTCTTGTTTACTTTGCAACGCCTGTTGCAAAACAAAAAAAAAAACCTCTGATTAGGAGGAAAATAACGGCTTGGTTCTGTTTTAATTTAATAAAATAATTCAGTTTCAAATTTCAATTGTGAGCTTTTTTTTCAGATGTCAGCTGACTGAATGTCAAGAGCTAAACAGAATTCGGACGTGCGATTTATCTTATGTGTCAAATCGCACCAAAAAATAGAATCTGTTCTATTTCTCTGCGATAAATTTTGCTAGTGTCAATTTTGTACTCACTACAAACATATAGGAAAAATATGGACGATATTGCATGCCCCAATTCTGTTTAGCTCTTCAATCAGTGTAGCATTTGAATTTGCTACAAATGCTATAGGGTTTTACTATGGCATTTTTGCCACACCGTAGCACGTACAAATGTGTATACATATTTTGTTGTTGCGATTGCAATCTTTGCAATACTATTTTGCTTATGTGCATTTCCACAGGTATCGGCATTTTAGCTGGCCTCGTTTTCGATTATTTTTTTTTTAAGCACATCCTTCAGACATGATTTTTCTTGGAGATAAGACTGTACTGAATTAATATTCAAGGTCGAACAATTAAAATTCAGATAGCTATTTTTTTAAATTGCATTTAAATTAAAATATATATGTAACTTTTCATGTTTTTTAAACACGGTCCGCTTCAAGCAATATCAAAATCGGTAAAAATTGTCAACAAAATCTGACAATGCACAATTATTATATAGTGTCCGGAGAATTCAAAAACATATTCCGTAAAATCGTGCCTGGTCATTTACTTGTTTTATGGCCATTTTAAGGTAAACTCTTTTACCGATAATTTTATAATTTTAATAAAAATACGTTCCATGAAAAATTGTAAATAAAACATTAAAAATTAAAATTTTTTTATTTTGCTTTTCCTTGTGGACTTTGTAATCAAAAATACTTCTAAAACCCATAAAACAAAAATATATAAAAATTATTTTTCACAATGTTTTCGGCCCAAAACTATTTTTTAAATATTTTTAAAATATTTTTTTTTATGAAAAAATTTTTTTTCACAAGTTTTCAGGTCAACAAAAAAAAATTGTTTTTTTCGTATCGATTTTTTCATGAAAAATGGTGAATAACCCAAAAAAATTTGCATATTTGCAAAATTTAGTGGCTTCATCGTGTTCAGCAACTCAAAATACATAAGAAACAATTGTCATATCATATTTTAAAAGTAAATATACATTTCATTTGATCTTAAAAGCATCAAAAACTGTACACGGTTCGCTTTATGATTTTATTAAAATTATTTACCTTAAAATGGCCATAAGACAAGTAAATGATCAGGCACGATTTTGCGGATTATGATTTTAAATTTTCCGGACACTATATAATAATTGTGCATTGTCAGATTTTGTTGACAGTTTTTTTCGATCTTGATATTGCTTGACGTGAACCGTGTTTAAAAAACATGAAAAGTTACACATATTTCTTACTTTAAATGCAATTTAAAAAAATAGCTATCTGAATTTTAAATGTTCGACCTTGAATGTTAATTCAAGAAAGTTTTAGCTTCAAGAAAAACCATGTCTGAAGGATGTGCTTCAAAAAAAAAATCGAAAACGAGGCCGGCTAAAATACCGATACCTGTGGAAATACACATATGCTATTTTTCGTGAACTGGGCTATTAAAAATAAACAGAAAACAACAAACGACTGCTTTTAATTTTTCGCCGCATGCAATGTTATAATTTGAAATTTCAAAAATCTCATCAACATGTTGTTATAAAGACATAAAAGTTTTGAAATTGCGTTGTTATAACCGGATTGTCATTAGAAGTGGAGCCGCAATAAGCGGACTGAACTCCATAGAAGCTTGTATGGGGACCAAACTTATGGGTACGAATACGTTGCAATAACCAGATTGTCGTTACGTACGGAGTCGCTATAACCGGATGGCAAATTGCAACAACCAGTTAAGTGAAATTTTTAAACAAATTTGATTAGATTTTTAGAAAATGTGTATTTTAATCTAAATTTTTTTTCCTACATGAGTCCACTGTTTAATCAGTTATTTTCAATGAGAGTTCTCACCTTCGTGAATTCATTGGACTACGACTGTTGGATTTAAATTTTAATTTAGTTGGTTACTATAGATCTCAACAATGTTATGACTGATCTGTTTATGTAATCTCTGCGTCAAAAGTTTGTTTTCTTTGGAAATACTGAATCTATGTTTTTTGGAGATTCGAACATAAATACTCTCGAAGTAACAAACATTTCAAAAAGTTTTTTAAATTTTTGTCTAAGCTATAACTACAACTATCTGCATTCACGAGTTACAAGACCTTGTAGTAAAAGCTGCATTGACCATGTGTTTTTGAATGGTTATATTCTAACAAAATTTTTGTGTTTTTTTGTGGTTTTGTTCATAGGATAGGGACCCAAAAAGTCACAATAAAGTCGCTGGAAAGGACGTTCCGTTACAAAAGATTGACCCATAGGTGGTCGTAAAATTTTATTTGATGGTTTGGCACATTTGCAAATGTCACAGTTTTCGACATAAGTTTTTATGTCTTTTACCATGGAAGGCCAAAAGTATTTTTGACGGACCCTCGCAAGTGTTTTGACATAGCCGCCATGACAACCAGAAATTGAGTCGTGAGCAACTTTTATAGCCTCAGCGGCCAGACTTTGTGGCAACCACAATCTCCACAAATCAGTTTCATCATTTTCTATACCTCGCCTGAACTTAACACGCTAGTATATAAGATTTTCTTTTTCATTAATATACAAGTCCGGCAAAGAAGATTTATTTTCAGTAATGGTTTTGCGTAGATTTTGATATTCAGTGGAATTAAATTCTGGTGAAGAAAGGTCGATATCTGGCGTACGGTTTTGTGCAGACATTTCGTCTACATCGAAACGAGACAAGGCGTCTGGGACTACATTTAAAGAACTTTGCGGTGCTCAATTTTGAAATCAAAACAGTGCAGTGCTAAGCTCCAGCGCGCTAATCGGTTGTCTAGGTCCTTTTGAGTCAAAAGCCACTTAAGACTCGAGTGGTCGGCTATGACTCGAAAAGGTAATCCCTCAATGTAAGGGCGAAATTTCTTAATGCATACCACTGCGACCATGCATTCCAGCTCTGTAACCGTATAGTTACGTTGAGCTTTATTAAGCTTTTGGGAAACAAAAGCAATAAGATGCTCCTTGCCGTCATCATCGATTTGGAAAAGAAGACCGCCTACACCAATGCGAGACGCGTCACACTGAATAACAAATTCACGAGAAAAATCTGGTTGAGCCAGCACAGGAGCTGACGAAAGTGCAATTTTAATTTTTTCGAAAGAGTCAATCGCCTCTTTAGTCAACTGAAATCGACCTGGTTTATTTTTAAGACAATCTGTTAGTAGACCAGCTAGGTTCAAAAAGTTATTAATAAAAGATCGGTACCAATTGGCCATACCAATAAAGCGTCTTACTTGACGAGGGGCTTTCGGCTCTGGGAACTCTCTGATTGCTTTTACCTTTTCAGGGTCCACCTTCAAGCACCCATGACCTATGCGGTAACCCAAGTATTTGATTTCCTTCTGACAAAATTTGCTTTTAGCTACGTTTATGGCTAACTTGGCACTCTTCAAACATTTTGACGACTTCACGCAACAGCTTCATGTGGGTGTCAAAATCTGAACTACAAACCAAAAAATCGTCCAAATAGACAAATACATTTTCACGCAATATGGATGGAATGACCTTGTCCATCAGACGGCTCATTGTCTGTGGACCATTACACAGCTCAAAGGGCATAACTTTATAATGATATAAAGGTCTTCCAGGGACAACAAATGCGGTCTTTTCTTTAGAAGATTCGCTTATAAAAAATGTGTCCATATGGTACTTAGTAACCCGTTGATATGGGGTAACGGATAAGAATCCTTTTTAGTCAAATCGTTAAGCTTGCGTGTGTCGATACAGAGCCTTACCTTTCCTGGTTTGCGCACTAAAACAGAAGGAATACACCATGGTGAATTCGATTCCTCGATTACTCCCATACTCAATAGCCTATCGACTTCTTGGTAAGCTTCTTCTTGCCTTGGAGGTGACAGAGGAAAATGTCGCGATTTGACTGACACAGCGTCTCTAGTGTCTATATGGTGCTCGAGTAAATTCGTGCAACCTAGACCGAGTTTTTCGAAAGAAGGAAACTGCAAAATAAATTTTTCAAGCTCAAGTTGTTCTTCTGGCGAAAGGATATGAAAATCAGTTGTTTCTGATGCGTCTTCACTGATACTAAGTGAATTTACTTGAGGAAAAATTTCTGGAGCTATAGCAAATGCTTGCCAAAAATCTACTCCAAAATACGCCTCTTGGCTGAGTGATGGAGCAATATAAAAATTAATGTTTCTTGTTACATTTTTGAAAGTAACAGCAAGGTCACAATAACCAATAACATTTTGCTTTTTACCATCAGCCGTAGATAGGAACGTTTTCAGAGGCTTTATAAAATTGTTGTGATTTTCCACAAATGTCAGACAATTTTTGTTCAAAACGGAAACACTGGCTCCTGAGTCCAGTAAGTCATCGCCGTTAACAACAAGTTTAGTAGATTCTATTATTTTTCTGTAGCTTTTGCGTTTTTTGTATCTTAGTCTGCACTTTTTTAGTTTTCTCAACTTTTTGTTGAAGCAGAGCTCATTTTTAAAAATTCGATTTTTAGCTACTTCGTAGCGAATTTCACGATCTTGAAAATTTGAGATATCGGAGTCTGTTTGACACGCAAAGTCACGGCAGAATGGTTTCAAAATTTTAATTTTTTCAGTATTTGTTGGAGATAAATTTGCAAAAGGGCTTAATTTGAAATCGGGGTCGGGCGGGAAGAACGTGTGTCCCCGGTGGCCGTCACGCTCTGTCTGTGGTTTTCCTGGTGGTTATTTGGACATCTTGGAGTCAAGTATTATGCATACTATGTATAAGATATAAATGTTGTGCCACTCTAGGAACTGAACGACCGGAAGAAAAATATTAATAATAAAAAAAAATGTTGCTGTAATTATTTATAAGAAAGTAAACTGTAAGCGCTGAAAAAGAATGATTTATATGGAAAGAAAATATTAAAATAATATTAAAAATAAGAAAATATTAAAAAAAAAATATTTAAAAGTTGGAGGAAAAAAAATAAATTGTAAAATAATTAGAAAGAAAAATCGTTAGGATTTAAAAAAAAAACTTTAGACAAAAATATGAATTGCTAAACAGGGGAAATGCAAGCGCAAATAAACCGCGATGCCAAAAAAAAACCCGTAATAAAAAATCTGCTACTCCCGTCGTGTTCCCACCCCACACCAATATATGCCGGCTCTGGCATCACGTCCTGCTGCTACCAGGCCTTACCCATACCAATGAAGGGGGAGCACACGCCATTAAAAAAAAGGAAAAATCAAAAAAAGTTTTTTCTTTTTTTTTCAAAGAAAAAAGTGGTTCACCGACCGTTATGGTAGGATCACCCATGTCGGCCATGTTGCCCCCCCAACACGAGCCGAGCCTCGCACCGCATCTAGCACCGGTTTTAAACGGGTTCAGAAACTGGGACTGATGCGAGACCCCGCCCGTGCCGGAAACGCGATCCAACATGGGATGACCGCAGCCATAAGGGTCGGTGCGAAGTTTCAGTCACCCACTGTGGGTACAGACGCTGACCAGGAAGCTGCCCAATGTGGGAACAGACGCTTCCTGGATTCGCTGGGATACGCGGGATCACTAACCCCGTCATCCCTTTTTCAAGGAATTCCCCTGCGTTTCAAAAATTCAAAAATTTTAAAACAAATCAAAAACCAAATTGGAAGAATTTTGCTTTCGTTGAGCGCCATCTATGTTACGCGCGGCTATATTATTTAGGACAGGAATACTCAGGTATTTCTTCAGTGCCAAGCACTCAGAGTTTCCCGGCTAGGGTCGCGGTTTCCCTACGCCGCTTCTGTGCGTGCGCATAAAAAAGAATTTAAAATTCAACTAAACAAAAAAAAATTGCAAACGGGGAGCAGAAAAACCCCAGGTCCCTTCCCTTAAATCTACCCCGATGGCATCACGGATCCCCTACCCGAGGAATTCCCCCCCTAAACTAACCTCCTAGCAAATATTCATCCTTTTTTCCTTTTTAATTGAAAAAAATTAATTTTTTTCTTGTTTTGACATTTAAAGTCAAAAAAAACTTTTAATTTCAAATTCAATATATGTCTTTTTTGTGGTAGCAATCATTTATAAATTTTTATAATTATGGTTTACTGGTAAGTTACAAAAAATTCTTTCCTTTCTTTATTTAAATTATTCTTACTTTAAATAATTTCACAATTCAAATGATTTTAATTCAAATTATCTCCAATCGGAAATTATCTTTTTTTTTCTTTTCTTTAGTTTAAATTATTTTTTAATCTAAATTTAAGCAAGTCTTAATTGCTGATTTTTATTTTAAATTTAAATTGGTTCTTAAATTTAGATTATTTTTAATTTAATTTCTTTTCTTAGAGCTTACATCATTTAGTTCAGTTTATTAGGTTTAATTCAAATATAAATTATATTTAAATATATATATGCAAGATGAAAACTAAATATAAATACAAACGTGTAGATACGTAATTATACATATAAAGGGTGTTTTTTTTAGAGGTATACAACTTCGAATTGAAATAAAACACAAGAAAATCGTTTTAATGTCCATCAATTTGGCTTTATTGGAAGGATAATTTTATGCCATTAATGTTTAAATATGATTTCGGGCATGTGGCCGCCGCGGCTGGCTCGAATAAAGCCAATTCTAGAGGTCCAATTTTCAACCACTTTTTCGAGCATATGGGGCCGTATGTCGGCAATAACGCCACGAATGTTGGCTTCCAAGTCCCCCAACGTTTCTGGTTTGTTGGCGTAGACGAGCAACTTCACATATCCCCAAAGAAAATAATCCAATGGTGTCAAATCACACGATCTTGGTGGCCAATTGACAGGTCCATTCCGCGAAATTATGCGCTCATCGAATGTTTCCTTCAATAAATCGATTGTGACGCGCGTTGTGTGGCATGTAGCGCCGTCTTGTTGGAACCACAACTCATCCACATTCATGCCATCCAATTCGGGAACAAAATAGTCGGTTATCATGGCTCTATACCGGTCTCCATTAACGGTAACTGACTCTCCAGCATTATTTCGGAAGAAGTATGGCCCAATGACTCCACCAGCCCATAGAGCACACCAAACAGTCAGTTTTTGTGGATGTAATGGCGTCTCAAGGGTCTCATGTGGATTCTCTTCACTCCAAATGCGGCAATTTTGCTTGTTGACGTAACCATTCAACCAAAAATGAGCCTCATCACTGAACAAAATTTTGCGATGAAAATCAGCATTGAGATCAATCTCATTTTCGGCCCATACATGCATGGTCTCGCGGCTTTAATTCTTGCACAAGCTGGATCTTGTAAGGTCGGAAGCCAAGATGTTTGCGCAAAATCTTCCATAAAGTTGATGGACAAAGCTCCAATTGCTGTGCACGGTGGCGAATCGATTCATTCGGGTCCTCTTCAACATTTTGCTCTACAGCGGCAATTGTTTCTTCGGTGCGCACTGTTCGACGTCTCTGCGGATGCGTATTATCACATAGAGTAAACGTAGTGCGAAAACGATCCATGGTTAACCGAATTAATTGCTCTGATGGACGATTATGTCGACCATAAAATGGACGGAGCTTGCGGTAAACTTCGCGAACTGAACCATTATTTTCGAAATAAATTTGCACGATTTGCAAGCGTTGTTCTTTTGTCAACCTGTTCATGATGAAATGGCAAACCAAACTGAATATAAATGACATTAGAGTTGCCAGATTTGACCACAAAATCCCAGTTTTATCTCTATTCGAAAAACAAACCTCTAAAAAAAACACCCTTTAGTTACGTTGGAGTACCCTGTCGCTTTATTGTTGCTTTGGTCGTAGCTGTTGTTTTACTGTTGATGTTGTTATTGTTGGCTGCTGTGGCTGTCATACTTGTGGTTGGTGTTGGTTTCGTTTTTATTATTGTAATTTTTATAACTTTAAATTATTCTTATGTGCTTTTTCTTTTTTTTTAATTGATTGATTTCCTTTAGCGCACATGTGTTACACTTATTGTTTTCGGGGGTTATTCACGTAATTGTTGTTTTGTAAAAAGTTTTTTTATTTCTCATTTGACACTTTTCTTGGGACAAATTTTATCTTGCCACTTTATAGTTTTTTTTTCTACTGTGTTTGATGAAGTAAAAATTTTTGTTTGATCTGAACGTCCGAGGAAATCAGACAACAGACAGAGAAAATCGTTCTAATGCAACTTTTCGGCGTTCAGCTTCAGGTTTTCCTTTTTATCAGACGTCGCGATAATCACAAACTTTGAATTTGCTTATATGAATTACGTTTTGAATATGCGCGATTTAAAGGAACGGTAGCTCAATTAGGCCAACAGCTGCATTACACAATTAAAAAATTTTATTTCAAAATCAATTTATAGGTATCGTATTTTTCAATAAGTTCAAGCTAAAATATTTGTAATTTCTTTTTCAAAAACTTAGAATTTTTTTCGCTCACATATTCCAACAAAACTGCGCCGCAGCAATAAAAAAAATCTCTTGCTTGCTTTTAGACAATTTTTTTTTGTCTTAGAGTAGAAAATGCCAAATTGCAAATTTCTAAAAATCTTAACACCAACTCTGGCACGTTTTTTCACTTTTTAAACAGTCTCCGTTTTAACCAAAATATTTCGCTCGAATTTATTAATTTTTTAAACAAAAGCTTCTTGTTCAAACCCGCATGACCGTCACTCTTCCGATTTTTTTTTCTGACTTCCGACCGCATGGAAGATTTTGCCGCCACTGACTTTACAAATATCCACACAGCAACTCACTTCTTTTCTAGTCGCGTGGTGCCGCTTGTCAGCCGTCCGTCCGCTACCAACCTACACATATGTGCATACGTACAAAAAAAATGAACGGCAGCCTTGGCCCATTAGTGCCAACTTTTGCCTTTATGACCTGTCTGACATTTCTTGTGTTTGACATGCCTAATTTGTTTTACAGATTTTTCTTATTTTGACATAAAGTTTAAGTACAGGGTATTAAAATTTTAGTATTGCTTTGATCTGAATACCGGGTACTTGTTTACAATGTATTTTGAATTAAAAATGAAAAATTAGAATGCAATTTTACAAAAAATGTTAAAAAAAAAGAAAAAATGTGTTAACAGGGACGCCGTAATGTGCGTTTCCATTGGGCAAAAGTCAGAAAGAGGTGTCAAACTGCAATTGGGCGATTTTTCGGCTGATTTTTAAACATTTTCATGTCTCAATTGAAGTTTCTACTGTAGCCGACAGGTGGTTGAAATTAAAATTTGACATTTGCACTTCAATCGAGGTATGTTGCCGTATCTTTTAACAAATTGCAATCGCGTTGACAACCTCTTAACGTGCTTTTTACGTTTTCAAAGAGAAATCCGTAAGAATTTCTACAATTATTTGCGATATAAGTGACCATTAGACCGGTTTAAAAAAAAAAAAAGCCTCTGAAATTTAGAGGCACAAGATGTGTTACCAATTTTTTCTAAATATTGCGCTCCTGATTAGCGATTTTCATATTACCCTTGAAACTTTCGCATAAAAAAAAAAGTTCACCAATAACCTAAAAACGATGGTGGTTATCGCTGAGGTGAACTTTTTTTTTTAATTCGGTCTCACATTCGGAGTAGTTTTGAATGAGGAATTCGAATTTCTCATTATTTTTTAATTATGTTGTTTTCTTCAGTGGTAAAAACTGAAAATAATTATGAAATTTTGTCAAAAATTTTATTTTTTTTTTAATGAAAAATCAGGTATAAATTTTTGGATTTTAATTGTTTATATTATTTTGAATAATTCATTTATTTTTCCTCTATCTGATGGTGGTAACCGCAAATTTTTATTATTTTTGTACTTGAAAATATAAACATAAATATAACTGAACAAAGGATTTTTTTCATATTGAAGCTATGTTTTAACAAGGAATATAAATTTTAATGTGGAAATTTGTTTCGAAAAATATGAAATATATTTATCTAATTCTATACACTTGGTTTGGTTCAAGTACACTAGATTTCATATTTTTGAAACAGATTTCCACATTAAATTTATATTCCCTGTTAAAAAAGAGCTTCAATATGAAAAAAATCATTTGTTCAATTATATTTATGTTTATATTTTTAAGTACAAAAATAATAAAAATTTTCGGTTACCACCATCAGATAGAGGAGAAATAAATGAATTATTCAAAATAATAAAAGCAAAAAAACCCAAAAATTTATACCTGATTTTTCATTTAAAAAAAAAATATTTCAATTTTTGACTAAATTTCAGGATTATTTTCAGTTTTTACCACTGAAGAAAACGACATAATTAAAAAATAATGAGAAATTCGAATTCCCCATTCAAAACTACTCCCAATGTGAGACTGAATTAAAAGAAAAAAGTTCACCTCAGCGATAACCACCATCGTTTTTAGGTTGTTGGTGAACCTTTTTTTTATGCGAAAGTTTCAAGAGTAATATGAAAATCGCTTATCAGGAGCGCAATATTTAGAAAAAATTGGTAACACATCCCACTCGGGACACTTATGGGAATAGGAAACTGCCGTTGCCTCTAAGTTCCAGAGACTTTTTTTTTTGAACCGGTCTAGTGACCATGTATTAATTCATGCTTCCCTCAATTTTTCTTTAAATTCTGATTTGAATAATGAGATAATTTTAAGAAAAATCAATTATACAGCAAAAAAGCGAGAAATTCAAGCTTTTGCTTCAACCTTATATAGCAATTTCGTTAACTGTGATCTTCTTACTAACACATTATCATCAATTGTTAAAAGAAATACGCAGTTCAACAAAATTCAAGTCAACAAAAGCAAAAGACTGGCTCCATGGAATCTGGAACGTCTTATTGCTATAAAAAATTAATATTGGTCTAAGTTCAAGAAAAACAAAAACAATTTTTACTATCTCGAAAATTTTAACAGGCTTAGTTCGTTGATCAAACCAATTTTAAAGCAGAAGCGTTCTAATTATTTGAATAAAGAATTATAAAATTGTCGTGGGGATCCTAAGAAGATTTGGAGAAGCATAAATTCCTTACTTAAAGGAAATTTTACAAAAATATATCTTATCTATGAGAATAATGTCTTACTAGGAGATCTATGTCTATGTCCCGATCTTTTAATTGTTTTCCATGGGATGATATAAAATTTTTTCAGTCCAATAAATCATCATCTGGTTGGGACGGTGTCTCGAGTGTGATTTTCAAAAATTCAAATGAGGACCTTTCTCCAATAATTTGCAATTTGTTCAACTCTATAATTGAAACTGGCACCTTCCCAGACTATTTGAAAATTCAAACAGTGATACCAATCATCAGAAAAGGGGAGAAAAGTAATCCTAATGACTATCGTCCAATCTCAATCCCTCCAACTCTAATGCCCGGTTTCACCAAAATCAATTAAAATCACTTTTAACTAACAGGCTTTTAGAATTTATCAAGCTGTTCAAATTAATTCTGTTTCACCAACATTAGAAATTATACTTTTAGCTAACAGCCTGTTAGCCGAATGAATGAAACAGAAATTCCTTCCACAAATCTCTGATTGTATGCGAAAGAGTGAAACTAAAATAATTTTTGTTGATTGACATATTCAAAATAAATTAATGTGTCATTCAAAATATTTTCAAAATATAAACAAACATTCAAAAATTTAACAGCAGCAAATCGGCTTGTTAGTTTATCAGGTTGTTTAACAGGCTGTTAGCGCTAAAAGTGTTTGGTGAAACAAAATTAGGTTATTTTAACTTTTAACAGCCTGGTAAATTTTAAAATTGATTGGTGAAACCGGGCATAAGTAAAATACTAGAAATACTGCTATAAAATCAAACGTACATATTCATATATAATAGATCAGCGATTTTTAAACTGTGGTCCGCGGACCCCTGGGGGTCCGCGAAGCCATTCCAGGGATCCGCGAAACAATTTTTAAATCAATTTTACATCATCAAACTTTTCGCTTTATTTAAATAACAAATTCATTAAAAATTCTACATGAACATGGCTTTTTGAATGATTGCACATATTTTTAAAAAACAAAGTTTGCATTTACTTTTGTGTAAACCCGGGATGCCCAGCACCTAACTGTTTCCACTCTTCCCACTGTTTGATAACATCATCAATTTTTGTAAATTTTAATTTGAGCCTACAAGGTGCAGCTTCAAATAAATTTAACGTTGAAGTGAAGAGCTAAACACAGTTGGGACGTTCGATATCGTCCATATTTTTTCTATAAGTTAATAGTGCGTACAAAATTGACACTAGAAAATTTATCGCAGAGAAATAGAACAAATTCTACTTTTTGGTGCGATTTGACACAGAAGCTAAATCACAAGTCCCAACTGTGTTGAGCTATTTAAAATAGAAGCGATTACAATAATACGAATTATGGTCAAAGCGCATTCAAAAGTATGGGTATGAGTCTTTTTCAACACTCAGCTATTTTATAGAATTTTCTAATTAAGTGCTCGATAACAAAACGCACCTACTTTATATCGAACATTTAATACCTCTAAAAAGCAGCTTCCGGAAGTATTTTCCCTGTCCTGTTTCTGGCAACGACTGGATCAGGGATCCATTCAACACAGACGTTGGTATTGGTATTGCTAAACAATTATCGACATTAGAGCATGATATACTCCTGGCTATCTCTTGCGATACTTCTTTGAAACTAAAGTTCAATGAAATTTAACTAACTTTTAGTTACTCCTAAAATCCGAATTCTCTGCAAATAAGGGCATCCAAAACTTGATTCCGTTTTGTACAACGTATTTGTGTAAACAGGCTTTTCGGTACTATTATATATACAATCAAAGTATAGAAATCAGCTTAATGTAGAAGCAGACCTGAGAATAAAACTTCTGAATATAGAACCCGACATTGTGTAAAAACTTTTGCAGAAGGAAATATACCAAATTTCGCTAATAAAACGACCAATTGTCATCAAAAAAATAATTTTCATTTTAAGCTTTATTATTATTATATTATTTATTAAAAAATATATGAAAAAAAACAAATTATTTTCTAGGCTTTATTTTGACCAAGAAATATTTGTCTGAGTTTAATGTACATATTTTGATTTGAGACTTTTTTAATTCTTTTACATTTCCCCAATTTTTATTCATATTGTATTTCAATTACATGAAAATCCTAATAAAAAATGTTTGCCTCTATAAATGCGCAAGATTTGTTAAAATGTAGAGAGATATATGGTATAGGTATCAATATTTATTAGAAAGTAGTGTCTGCATGCTTTTCAACTTTTGGATCTTCAAAAACTGGACATACATAGTGTTGAAAAGACCTTTAAAAACCGGAAAAATTAAAGCAAAATATAAGTTCTTCGTTCCTTCACCGGTCAGATAACCGGTCAATTTATGTCTGGTTGAGTTTGACATCGGTTGGCAAGCCTGAGTGTCTGTTCATTATTGAGTCAGAAATTAAGCTTAGAACGACGTCAAATATCTAGAGTTGGGATGGGGTCCGCAAAAAAAATTTAGCTCGATAAGGGGTCCTCGGACTACATAAGTTTAAGAACCCCTGTAATAGACAATAAATTATTATATGAACACCAGTACGGGTTTCTTCGAGGTATGGGTACTCAAACTGCTCTGATTGATCTCGTCGACCTTATATGTAAAAATATTGCAAAAAACAAGTTGGTAGGAGGAATGTTTCTTGAACTTAGCAAGGCCTTCGACTCCATTGAACATGATATTCTTGTTGTAAAATTAAAGTTATATGGATTTTCTACGAGCGCGATTGATTTAATAAGAAGTTATCTAAGTAATGGGCAACACTTTGTTTGTATTAATAAGGAATCCAGTGATTTTAAATCCTTCAATCTCGGTGTTCCCCAGGGATCAGTTTTAGGTCCGCTGTTGTTTTTAATATTTATAAATGACGTCTCAAGATTGCCCCTAAAAGGTAAAATCTTTTTGTTTGCAGCTGACTGCTCAATATTCTATCCAGGTGACAACATTAATGAAATAAGACTGAACATGAAGGAGGATTTGACCATACCGATTGAATAAATTACTCCTAAATGTTAACAAGACCAATATTATTTGTTTCCGAAGTAAACGAAAGTCAGTTGTCAGTTTTGATATTCTCCACAATGGATTGTTGTTAAATGAGGTCAATTGTGTCGAATTCCTTGGAGTCAAAATTGATTGCTTCTTGAATTGGCATGATCATATTGACTTAGTTGAAAATAAGTTGACCATGGTGAATGGTGTATTCTACAAGGTCAGGCATAAACTTACAACACAGGTAAAAAAATTAATATATTTCGGTGATAATACAACAATAATAATAAATATAACAAAAATTTTGTTATTTGAAACTTATGTGTTTGTAAAATTGTTGCATTTTGGTAGTCTGTGTTTAATTATTGTGTTTCGTTTTGATGTTATAATTGCACGGCAAGCCTTCCGTTTAATTAAATATTTTATTTTAGTTTAGATCGCAAACTCGATTTTAAATCATGAAATGATCGTACTTAGCATTTTTAAATAAGTGAAAATTCTTAAAAAACTAAAATAATATTTTATTCACTCTTTCGCATACAATCAGAGATTTGTGTAAGGCATTTCTGTTTCATTCATTCGGCTAACAGGCTGTTAGCTAAAAGTACAACTTCTAATGATGGTGAAACAGAACTAATTTTAACAGCTTTATAAATTCTAAAAGCCTGTTACTTAAAAGTAATTTTACAGCCCCTTCATGGTTGGCTACAATTTTGCCTTTTTAGTCGCCGAGACAAAATTGGCTTCAAGGTTGGCGACATTGGCGAAGTATCTCCGCGGCAATGTCTTCCACACTTTTTTTCTCTACATGGTTGACAACAGTCTCTTATAGTTGTATCCAGAAATGTCAAAATTCGGAGACAGCTATTTTGCTGTCGCCAAATTCAAAAATTGCACGTAATTAAAAAAATATTTACAATTTTTGGTTTGTTTGTTGGCTTTTTTTTAATATTAATAATAATTAAATAATGAACTGCAGCCAATTCAGCAGCGATCAACATTCTTGTAAAATTTTACAAGTTGATTCAATGCTTTGTTTGTAAACAAACTTTGAGAAAAACAAAGGAAAAAAACAACAACTCTAGAATATAGACATATGTTTCGATTCTTAAAATCTCATCAGCATATTTTTGGTTGATGTCTACGTCAGCACTCAAATTACACCCGCTATATGAATGCAAACCTAACGAAAAGCTTACTTTTAACTCCAAGCAAATGGTGCAAATTTTTGAGTGAAAACAAGATCACACCATTGCGTTGAAATTTTAATCAACTGTTCGCTTTGTTTACATTCCTAAAGCATGACGTCAACTTGAGTACATTTACCGCCAATTTCCTTTGTTATCGTAGTTTCTCAATTATTTGCTATGTTGTAATGCACAGCCGTTATCTGTGAGACACTACTTGCTTTAAATTTTGCGATCAGGAATTATTTATTATCAAAGAAAATGCAAAATGTAACATTTCAAAACAAAATTTTTTTCTCAGTTTTGCACGTTTCGCGAATCGCATTAAAAGCTGCAATTGTTCAGTATTTGGTCCATATTCCTATATTTTTTATGACGGTTATAATGCGATCTACAAGTTTTTCAATAATTTCGCTAGGTATTTTTGTTCCATTTAGCTTGGACGCGACACCATAGCTTGATTGTATAGAAACAGGCTTTAATTAAATGAAAAAAAAAATATTAAATACTAAAAACGAATTGTGCGAAATTTATAGCAAAGGGGCACACTTTATTTAGTAACTAAGTTTTCATTTAAAAACTTGTCTGAAAGCAAAATTCCATTTTTTTCAGTAAAAGATTTCAACCGGAAAACAATTGGTATTTTTCCTAATACTGGATTGTCTTCTTCCATAAGTCGTACCCATGATAGCAATGAATCTTTTGTAGACGTCCCAGTGGCGCATATTGCGAAAATTGTACCATCATCTTGTTGGTGCACAGATCTGCATTTGCCAATCGAGTTAGCTTCTAATGACTTGCCAAATAAAGGTACTTCCAATTTCGAAACATCTGTAATAAATAAACATCAACAAATTTTCTAGAAAAACTTTAACTGGATTACCGTCATTATTTGTTTGAAAACTTCTAAGAAACTCTTTGTCTGGATCTGAACGTAGAGTGAAGTAATTAATTGAACGGTTTCTTAACCAAATCAAAAAAGGACCCTCAATAAACAATGGATTGCCGAGTGGATGCACGCGCAGCAGCTGTGTTTGATCTGGACTCATCCCACTTACAATCCAAGTTTCATCGATTGCACTTTTCACGAATTTTGTCTCATATACTACGACATGTGAACATAAGTCAACTGAACACATTCGTTCAACGGCTAATTTCGCTATCTGAAGAGTGTCGTCTGGCACTGGATTGGGTAGAGGCCAAGGTGAAAGATTTTTAAACTTGGGCATCCAATACATCATGCGCCAATATTTACGTAATGGATGCCCGCGACGTCCAAAGATATTTAGTAGCATAGCTTCCATTTCATAGTCTGGTATAACTCCCAAGTCCTCCATCTGCTCCAGCAAGTCAATCATGCACTGCTGCTGTTTGGGATAGTGCATGAACTCTGCTTGGAACAAGTTTGTAGGTATGAATTTACCTTTTGGCATTATATTTATAAGAGCTTTATATACATCAAGGTCACGTTCTACACCATAATCTACCATACTTCTCAGAGCAGCATAAATGAATTCAACATGGTTACGCCGATGAACATCACGTTGTTCAAAAATTGTGACCATATCTAAGTAAGTTTCCTTAGATTTCATTAAGGTGTTATTGAAGGGATTTCTGACCGCCACCACATTATGTCCTTGTATTTTGCCATTTGACTGATTTCGATTGCCAGATTGTTCTGCCGTTGAATAAAACCGTAGTTTTTCACTTGGGATTACTGCGCGGCCCAAGCGGTATCTAAAAATATTTGTGGCTAATTTGGACACGCAAAATAAACATTGAGAGGTATTTGTTAGCATAACGATTTACGAATATTAGTTATGTTTTATAAGGGTCTACGCATAGCAATAAAAATTAGTTGTGCAACTAATTTAAGTTGTCTACACGCAGCATAACCTTTTAACGCATTAAGTGCTAAACAGAATTGGAGCGTGCAATATAGTTACCCAAAACTCACCGAGACAACATAATTTTTTCTATACGTTAGAGCAAGATACGCAATAGAGCTTTTTTTTTGACAACAAACGTCAAAGCTCTGTAAATGTAGCAAATGTATCGCAAGGAAATAGAACAGATTCTATTTTGTTGCGATTTTGGAAGAAGAAGAAGACAGAAACACAAAGAAATCACAACCAACGTTATCAGAGATTTGTATTTGTGAGTTGCGCGAAGTGCCGGTATAAAATTTAAGAAAAATTAATTTGTTGCAGCCAATTTATTAAATATGTGATAATAACAATCATCATAAATGGCGGCCTGGACTAGATTTGTTAGAGTATACTTGCGACAATTTGTGGCCTTCATGTGATTTTTTTTAAAGCAATAAGGAAACACAATTTGTGCTTAAATTTGTAAACAAATAGTCTTCTCTTACAATCAGCTGTTGTCGAACGGCTTCATTGTATTTTAACGACAGAAAAAAGCTTTAAAAATAGCTTTTTGCAAAAGCTATTTTCCTTGTGGACTAAATCGCACGTCCCAATTCTGTTTAGCACTTTAGTTATGTTCCATTGCTTGAAAATTCGTACACATTTTTTATAATAAGTGCTATTTTTTATTATTTAGGCTTAAATTCACTTTAGCACAAATCCTCCAAATTTTTTTAGGGAAAGTAGCCCTATAAGATTAAAAAGTGAATTTGCCAAAAAAAAGTTTAACGTAAAATTAAATCAGATGATGGCGAACCTTTTAATAAGTTCACATGTCTTTACACATTTTAAATATATCACAAACTGGTCATTGTGTGCGTATACACTACATAATACCTGTGATCATTTTATAACAAAAGCGATCAAAAGGCTGTACAACTATGATAGGTTTTATAGTGCCACTCTGGAATATGAAGAAACAAAATTGCTACGGTTAAAAGTAATCATTCCAATAGAAAAAATTAAATCCGTACACAAAATCATCAATCTATATATATAAAGCTCAATGTACCATGTGTCTGTGTATGTTGATAATGGGCTCCTAAACCGTTCAACCGAGTGCCGAAAGATTTGGCACATATGTTTCTTATAGTTCGGGAAAGGTTCGTAGCATAGTTTAGTTTGGATAAAATGGGCGATGCCACGCCTCCCGATATAAAAGAAAAATAAAAATCAACATATCTTATAAACTATTTGATGCAGATGAATGAAACTTGGTACATATATAAAAAGTAAGAGACATAAGTAAAATTTAATGAAAAAGTGGGTGCTGCCACGCCTCCATGAGAAAAATCAACTTTTTTACATCTAAGCGACTATTTGACGCAAATGAATAAGATTTGGTACATATGTTTATGTTCTTAGCATAGTTTGGTTTTGAAAAGTAGGCAATGCCACGCCCTCTCATATAAGGGAAAAATTAAATTCATTATATCTCTTAAACTATGTGGCGCAGATAAATGAAACTTGGTGTGTATGTATAAAAGAGAAGCGATAGTAAGATTTAATGAAAAAATGGGTGGTGCCACGCCCCCTCATAAGATAAAATCAACTATTTTACAGCTCTGCAGCTATTTGACGCAGATGAATGAGATTTGGTACATATGTTTATTATAGTTTGAACAATTTTCGTAGCATAGTTTGGTTTGGAAAAGTGGGCAATGCCACGCCCTCCCATATAACAACAATTAAATTCATCATATCTCATAAACTATGTGACACAGATAAATGAAGCTTGGTGTGTATGTATAAAAGAGAGACGAAAGTAAGATTGAATGAAAAAATGGGCGGTGCCACGCCTCCATATGAGAAAAAATCAGCTCTTTTACATTTCTCCAACTATTGGACGCAGATGAATGAGATTTGGTATATATTTTTGTCATATTTTGGTTTGGAAAACTGGGCAATACCACGCCGTCCCATATAAGGGAACAATTAAGTTCATCATATCTCATAAGCTATGTAACGCAGATAAATGAAACATGGAGATTATATATAAAAAAGAAAGGCAAAAGTAAGATTTAATGAAATATGGGCAATTCCACGCCTCCAAAATGAGAAAATTTATATCTCTGCAACTTTTTGACGCAGATGAAGCTCTGTACATATATAGAAGACAAGGACTATAACCAAATTAAACACATTAGTAACTTCACCAAATTCACAAGGATAGTTTCTCATTATGTAGTAGACAACATTACAGAATTTATTACCTAATATAGCGTATATGCATGGTACAATTATTCATGGTAGAACTATCTTGTCAAACTCAAATTATGCTACCATGAAAATGCCTCCGATAATTGTCAAAAATAAGCAAAACAAAAACAAACAAAATATTCTGACAAACACCCGTTTTTAATTGTGAAAAAGTCCTAAAAAGAAAACAATTTCAATGTGTGTTGTGCCAGAGGACGCAGCAACAAGAGCTTGGCGTGCACTAAACGGTAATGGTAAAGCAATACTTAAAATTTGTGAGTCCAAAATAAAATTTGAATTTACACACGAATAAAATTAATTTTTAGAAAAATAAATATTTTTGTTTTGTCAACAATAAACAAAACAAGCTGGTTTGACAGATATCGTAGGGATAAAAATAAAGAAAAAGAACTATCAGTTAGAATTGCTGCTACCATGATAATTGTACCATGGCGTATACATATGTACATATATATATATCATGTGAACGCTCGAAACTGCCGCTTGACACTCATATTGGATGGATTTCATTTTGATTTCTCTGCTGGCGTCAACAACAAACACAAGAAATTTTTCATTTCAAATATGATTTCATAGAGTGAACATCGATGGGTTTCGTGAATAATAAAAAGTTTTGGCAAGATTTAGGTTTTTTTAGGGACACATTCTCGTTGTAGGGAGTTGAAAACAATTTTTTTTATTACACCTCCGAAAAATAAAAAACAAAGAATTGAAGTGAGTAATGCGAGATGTGTACACCTTGAAATTTTTCTGCCAATGTTTGACAAGCATGTTTGATGATGTGAACGGAAAACCAAATTTACAGATAGTCGGTTTTTCAAGCCATGTTGGAAAGCATGAAGGATAATATGAACTCCCCTATTCGCTCATGAACACGAATGCACAATTACGGGTGTTCACATTATCCTTCATGCTGTCCATCATGCTTGAGAAACCTCATTGCATGATAATGTGAACGCTGGAAACTGCCGCTTGACACTCATGTTGGATGGATTTCAAGACATTTTGATTTCTCTGCTGGCGTCAACAACAACAACAAGAAATTTTTCATTTCAAATAAGATAATGATTTCTTAGAGTGCACATCGGTGGGTTTCGTCAATACTAAAAAGTTTTGGCATGATTTAGATTTTTTTAGGGACACATCCTCGTTGTAGGGAGTTGAAAACAATTTTGTTTATTATTAAACTTTCGAAAAGTAAAAAACAAAGAATTGCAGTGACCCTACAAGAAAGATTTCGGTCAGATGATAGGTCATCTGATAGACAGCGCTGATACAATTTTCGGTCAGTAGTTTCTATCAGTTTCTGAATAGCAGTGTGAAAAATCTGATGGAATTTTTTGTATACATGTGATTTTATATCCCTTTCTATTACATGAAATTTTAAATTCCCTCAAACATACGGTTGTTTCACTTACTCCAATCAGCCAGGAAAATCAGATATGACATTTATACAAAGTTTGTTTTGAATGAAAACTACTGATTGAAGAATTTTTTTTTATTTATTTTAAAATTTTTCAATAATTCTCATAACATTTCACAAGATTTAATATTTTTGATATACAAAAATGTTCGCTTATTGTTTTATGTTTTAAATTGACAAAAATAAAAACAAAAAAGTTATTTCAAATATAAATATAATCTATATGTAAACATAATCTATAAACTTATTTTCTATAGTTAACAGCACATTTTGTCGATAGCCCATCAAATATTTCAAATAACATTGACGCTTTTGTATATCTTCTTGCAATTTTTCCAGTAACTGTTGATGTTGATTCGGTTCCAAAGAGGCTTATCAACGTATGGCTTCAGCAACATATCAGATTTGTTGGAAATTTTGCAAGTTCATTGCTTGAGCTAATTGTATTTGAAGATATGTGAGCAGTGGAGATGCATTTGAGTACTGAAAGAGCGTTAAAAGTTGATTATATTGGCATAAAAAACAGGTTTATAAATACTTACTGTGGTATGATGGAAGTCAACCGTTTGCAAATCTGTCTTTGAAAGTACGGTGCGAATCTTTCTTTTGATAACATTAAATGCAACGAGGTTTTCGTGATAAATTGCACTAGGAAGTCTATAAGAGAAAATAATATTTATAAGTTCTATTATATCATTTTTTCAAAATTTATTTACCTTGCTTCAATATCAGAATCTTTATGTACATGACGGCATTTCCCGTTGTGAAGCTGTGCTGCTGATGCATATTGTAGCTATTGTTTTTCGTCTGTTTCATTGCTCCCTTGTGTTAAGACTTTGGTGGGGGTTTCGCTGCTGCTGATGTTGATGCGGCAGTTTCTTCAAATGTAACACTTTGATTTGATATGCTGCTTTCTGCTGAAGTATAGCGACGCATTAGAGGCGTTTCCAAATCGCTTTCCTTTTCACGATTGCTGCTAGGGCCGCTTTATATATAATATTGTTGAAAACTATTTTCGTGCGCACAGAGCTACGTGCAAGTGATAATAACCTCTGATAGTGTAACGAAGCCGCGGAGCACAAATTGGTAACAGCATCATCACCACAATTATTTTCTACGCGATTACCACTCATTGCAATTGAATCATCCTCATAAGAATTTACTGCATCGAAAAAGGCTGAATCTTCCTGCGAGCGATCGTTGCCATTATCGTTACCGCAACCGGGACTATCATCGCGTACAGGTGCACCAGCTGCAGCGCTGCCATAGCTACCGGGTGAAGCTGGCGTGTGATAGTTAGTATCACCACCAACTCCATCTCTCGTGACGAAGTATGGTGGCAATTCGGGTAAACGCTGTGCACGGTGCTCATTTGTAACTCCAGCACGTAGTTCTGCTGCCTGCACGACCCATACTTACTAAAAACTCACGTTCCCGGGCTTAGGCTGTTTTAAAAATGAAAATATATGTATGGGTTGGTTACAGATTCTTACCTTAGCGTTCGAAGAAGAAGATTGTGTTATATCAAGCGCGCAAAAAGGTATATCTAAAAGCAAAATAACTGCAGAATAAGTAGCAGAGAATCTACCTGTGACCTGCAGAGAAATGGCCGACAACAGCAGGCTAAACCAATTCAGTCAACTTGACTGCGACGACCACAGCCTGTGTTACAGCGAGTCGTCAAAGAAGAGCGAGTTTACTAGAAAAAAGAAGAAATCAAAGAGAAAGCGAACTTCGGAGAACTCGTCATACTCCGAATGTGATGACTACAACAGCCTGGTAGTCAAATTTAATGAACTAGCAGCAAAATTCGAAGAGCTGCAGAAAGACAAAATGATTGCTGAAAACGAATGCGAAAGCCTCAGAGCACAGCTGCGATCTACACCAAATACCGATAACGTGCCGTCTGAGAGCGAAATGGATCTAGTGAGTGACGTAGAGAGACTTCAACGCCAAACGGCAACAAGCAACGCAGATTTTCCGACACTGGACGAAAGCAAACGTCCAAAGAAGACAAAAACAACAACAACTACTAATGACACCGTGAAGAGCATTCACCCAGCTTACAGCAACAACAAAAACAAATCCAACAGGAATAATAAGAAGAAGAACCTACCACCACCTCCAATTGCCTATAACGTAAGTCAAAAAGTATTAGCTGATAAAATTTTTATAGAGTTAAAGCATAAAAATTTCTCCTTTAACATTTTAAACAAAAACGTTACCCACGTTAATACATTAACGAAGGATGATTATAATAAGGTGAAAGAAATCCTGAAAAATATGAAGACAAATTTTTATACTTATACTCCGGTTGAATCTAAGCCGTATAGTGTAATAATTACTAAGTTGTCACCTTCTTATGAAAAAGAAGAGATTCTGGTATACCTTAACGGTCTAAATTTAAAAATTAATGTTGTAGGCCTAACTAAAGTTAGTGATAATAAATGGCATGTCCAATTAGATAAAGATTCGGACCTTAAAGAATTTAGGGCAATTAGATATATTCTGAACTGCAGGATTGGGTTCGAAAATATCAAAGCAAAGTTGCCTATTCAGTGTAGGAATTGCCAAAGTGTTAAATGCGGTGAGTCCCATGGGCCCAAAAACTGCAAAATCCCTCCTAAGCATTTTAACAATGCAGAGGTAGTTTTCACTGAGCAAGCCTCAGGTACATTAATTAAACGTGTAGGCCTACCTATCAAGTGTGCCAATTGCAACACTGAGGGTCACACGGCTAACTTTAAAAATTGTCCTAAGAGGATTGAATTGTTAAATAGGATGAGGGAAAAGACAACTCACTCGCAGAAACATATAACTTTTGCAGCTACAACTGCACCGAAACCGACAGAAACTTTTGCGTCCAAACTCAAAACTTCGAGTTCGAAGCCCATAGCTCCTCCAAAAGTTAGCAATGGCAAATCCCCAAGCATTAATAATACCCAATTCGAAGAAATTGACACGGACTGCAAACGTCTGTTGGGAAAATTTTCCTTGAGTGTCTTTCCAAAGTTAGTGAGTTTTCCACCACTTACAAATCCCTAACTAGGGATGAGGATAAGTCCAAAGCACTATTCAACCTACTCATCACTCTCCGTTTATATGATTAGAGATTTAAAGAGGAGACTGATTCTAGCGGCCAAACTAGCGGCCGTAAAAAAAAAAACGTTGCCACGGCTTAACTAATGGACCGATTCTGATAAAATTTAAGATGGAGATAGATTGAATCATAACAAAGGATTTAAAAAACTTTGTTTTTTATTGGGCGTGGCACCGCCTCAAATAAGAAAAAACGTTGTCACGGCTGAGCCGCTTCACCGATTTTGATGAAATTTAGTATGGAGATAGATTGAATAGTAACAAAGGGGTTAAAAAACATTATTTTTCTGTTGGGCGTGGCACCGCCTCAAATCAGAAAAACGCTGCCACGTCTGAGCCGCTTCACCGATTCTGTTGAAATTTAGTATGGAGATAGATTGAATTGTAACAAAGTGCTTAAAAAACTTTAGCTTTTTTATTGGGCGTAGCACCGCCTCAAATGATAAAAAACGCTATCGCGGCGGAGCCACTTCACCGATTCTGATGAAATTTGGTATGTAGACAGACTAATTATCGACGAAAAATATTTTTTATAAGTGGGTGGTGCCACTCCCCTAACAAAAAAAGCGTTCTCACTGCTAAACTAATACACTGATTTCGATGGAATTGGGTACAAAGTCAGATTGAACCCTAAGGAAAGATAATTGTTTAAATGGGTGGTGCCACGGGCATAACCAAAAATTATGTTTTCACACCTAAACTAATGGAACGATTTTGGTGAAATTTGGTATGGAGATAGCATAATGCCAGAGTTTTTATATTTGAAAGCGATGACAAAATGTAGCTCTTGTTTTATGTCAGTTTTTAGTACCATAAGGGGACGTCCATTAATTACGTGAGTCAAAATAGGAAGGAGGGGGTCCGGCAAAATCTCACCAAGGGGGAGGAGGGGGTCAAGGAAAACCTCACGTCAACTTTTTAGTGCAGAGCATTTACATTATCATAGCAGATAACAGATTGTATCATATCAATTATTGAAAAATTAAAATTTAAATCTCTCGGGAGGGGGGGGGGGGGCACGGGTACCGCCAGATCTCAACAAATCTCACCAAGGGAAGGGGGGGTCCAAATTTTAAAAAAAACACCTCATGTAATTAATGGACGTCTCCTAAAGTATTTTCTCAACTCTACTTTAATTAAAAAAGACAAAGATAAAATAAAGGTATTCACTTAACCGTCGATTTAAAAAACCATATTGTTTGTTGTAGCCTGTAGTAAAGGAAATTTGATCGAAAAACCTACCCTTACTCATGGCTGCTAGTCAGAAAAATTCAATAAAGTTTAAAAAAAAATTGTTCGTACCTTACAATATCATGTACTTCTATTTGAATGAAAGGTGCGTACCTTTTCTTTCACATCAAAAATATATAAGCGTAGTTTAGGAATTTTGGCCAAAAAAACCGAGCCTAACTCATGGCCACTTGTTAGAAAAATCAATAACTTTTGAAAAAACAATCAACATATCATATCTTACAATTTTAGACTATATCTGAATGTAAGGGCGGGCCTAATATCCAGGCCCGTACCTGCCATAGGGGCAAGGGAAGGCTTTGCGCCCCCTAGCGCTTTATTTGCTCCTCACGCTTTTTTTAGGAAAACTTCAAAAACAAAAGCAAACAATAAAATTATTTTTATAGTTTATACTACTTAGGTTTATTTTTTTCTAAAACAACAATAATTTAAAATAGCTGTACTCTGCGATCTTTCAGTGCATCTTTTTAAAACAAAGTCTAGAGCTATAGACTCAATACGTTTGTGCTCGAAAGTACAAACCTCCGTTGGAATTTGAAAAAACGATTTACTTTTGTTCTTCTATAAAAATGTTGCTACCAGAAATTAATAACAAGACTAGGAGTCAAGTGTAAAATATAATTTAAAATAAAAATATTAATGAAATACATAAAAAAAAATAAAATAATTAAAAACTACAGAAAAAATAATGACTTTAATTGAAATTAAGTAAATTAAGTTTTTCTGGATTAATGCATGAAATAATTTTTTTTTTTAAATTGAAGTGATTTTTTTTTGGTTTTTGGTCAAAATTATATTTTTCTCCTTCGTAAAAATTTTTTATCAGAAATCAATACAAAGCTAAAATTTAAGTGTAACATGCAATTTAAAACAAAATATTGAAATAACAAAAAAATATAGATATAATGATATGAAATAGATTTTTTAAGTTTTTTTTTTTTTGGATTTTATGAATTAATTTCTTTTTTTCTTTCTTATGAATTGAAGTGATTTTTTGTTTGGTTTTTTGGTCTAAAACATGTATTTTTGTTCTTAAAAATTTTAGTGTCAAAAATCAATAACAAAGCTAAAATGTAATTTGCAACAACAATATTTATAAAATATATAAACAAAAAATTTCGACATATAAAATAAAAAAAAATATACTGAAATAATATAAATAATTTAAATATTTTTTTAAGTTTTTCTCCATTGAAATGATTTCTCTTTTGAATTCAAGTGATATTTTATTTTGTTTTTTGGCCAAATACAAATATTTTTTATAATCATAAAACTTTTTTTGCGACAAATTAATAACAAAGCTATATGAGCCGCTGAAAGCAACAGTGGTATAAGTCACATTTAAGTAGTTTTGAGAAAATTGGAGTTTTGCGTTTTGGTATAGCAAAAAATCAGTGCATTTGTTTTTGTCAAAGTTTCAACACTTTTGGAAAGTCTACTGTTCAAAATTTAATTATTTGTAAAAATTATTATAATTTTTGAAAAGGTAAGTAGCTTTAATTAAGCTTCAATTTAGAATACCATTCTTCCAATTTTTATTTCAAAGAAATTAGCGGCAAAGTGGTATATGTCAGTGAGTTATACCACTTTTCCTTAAAAATTTTCCACTTTAAAGCACAACGCAACCTAATAACCACTTAACTATTCATTCCTATATTCCTTTATTCCTTGGAATATGTTAATTAAATTAAAATATCTATTTCATATTTTTTCATCCAAAAAATACTAAAACAAAATTTTCTGAAATTAAAACATTGATTGATGCTTTTCGAATTTAACTCTAATCTAGCAAATGCAACAAACACAATGGCTCGCGCAGAGTTGTACCAGTGTTCCGCTTGAAGTTAGAAGTACTACTTGTTTCGAGCCAAAACTTAACGATGCTCTCTAGCGGCCATATCGCCAACTAAACTTTTAAAATTTTGTCTAATGATAATTACTGACGTAACAAGTTAGAAAACGGGTATAACTCATTTTTCAAAAATTTTGAGTTATACCACTTTTGCTTTCAGCGGCTCATATAAAATTTAAATTAGTAACAAAATTCAGAATGAAACGATTATTTTTATGATTTTCTTAATCGAAATGAATTCATTGTTATTTGATTTTTTGATGAAGAATATTAAACTGTTTTTTTTTTAAACTATTGAATTTTTCTAACGGCCATAAGTTAGATTTGGTTTTTCGGTTGAAATTCTTAAGGTGCAGGCTTAATTATTTTACATACATATGTATATTTTCAAATGAGAGATTTGGCCCGTCCTTACATTCAGATATAATCTAAAATTGTAAGTTGTGATATGTTTATTTTTTTGTTTAAAGTTTTATTGACTTTTTTTTAACTAGCGGCCATGAGTTAGGCTAGGTTGTTTTCGTCGAAATTCTATATTTTTGATGTGAAAGATAAGGTACGCAACTTTCATTCAAATAGAAGTACATGATATTGTAAGGTAGGGCTGACCATTTACCCTCCCGCGGTCACAATCTATGAAACGTGCCAAAATTCGTTCGGCCATGCAATTGCTGATTTCTATGCGCTGCATCGTTTGAAAATTGGATATTCATGAATCCCAGTCGGAATCAAACGTGCAAAAACAAAACAAGTGCAAACATAAACATTATTTATGCGAAATGCATTTTTTTAAGCATGTATTATTGACTTGCATTATTTAATTGTTGTAAAAAAATTAATTTTCATGGAAAAATAGTTTTAGTTCTCGAAAAATTAATTTTTATTTTTGTTGATGAGTGTTGAGTTTAAAATTTTTTTGTGTAGCCATGCAATGCTTTCGCAGTTTTAGTAGTAGTACAGTAGCAGCAGTGTTCAGTTGAAACTTTCCATAAGATTATTTTATATGCCAACATTTATCTTTATTTATTAACATCAGTGATGCACGAATTTCTACTGGGTAATGCTTTCTTTACCTGGAAAAGACAAAACACATTTATACTTATGTTTTTTTTTCGTTGGAACTCCTTCACACATTTGTACACATACTAGCGCGAAATGTTTGTTGTAAACGTCAGCGCGCTGTCGACTTTTTGCAGTTGGCCATCCCTATTGTAAGGTATGAACAATTTTTTTTAAAACTTTATTGAATTTTTCCGACTAGCGGCCATGAGTTAGGGTAGATTTTTCGATCAAATTTCCATTACTACAGACTACAACAATCAATATAGCAGTGACAACGCTTTTTCTTGTCAGGGGAGTGGCACCACCAACTTATATAAAATATTTTTCGCCGATAATTAATCTGTCTACATTTCATCAGAATCGGCTCAGCCGCGATAGCGTTTTTTCTCATTTGAGGCGGCGCTACGCCCAATAAAAAAGCAAATGTTGTTTAAGCACTTTGTTACAAATCAATCCATCTCCATACTAAATTTCAACAGAATCTGTGAAGCGGCTCAGCCGTGGCAGCGTTTTTCTGATTTGAGGCGGTGCCACGCCCAACAAAAAAACAATGTTTTTTAACCCCTTTGTTACTATTCAATCTATCTCCATACTAAATTTCATCAAAATCGGTGAAGCGGCTCAGCCGTGACAACGTTTTTAAAACCCTTTGTTATGATTCAATCTATCTCCATCTTAAATTTTATCAGAATCGGTCCATTAGTTAAGCCGTAGCAATTTTTTTTTACGGCCGCTAGTTTGACCGCTAGAATCAGTCTGTGTCATCCTGTGTTTATTTTAGAAACCTATAAATTTGCGGGCTCAACCAAAATGTGCATATAAAAAATAAATTAACTTCAAAAGTGCTTAAAAGAAATAAAAAATATTCATAAAGCAATAAATTATAAATCATTTAATCTAAAATTGGATTAAAAGTATTGTTACGAAATTTCCTGTCCCTTTGACAATAATTTCAATCTATTACACTATCTGAGTTCGATCACTGGATTGTGTAATAATAAAGAAAACGCAATCTTTATTTAATTATAAAATGGTTTATTTAAATCACAAACGTTAGTTTTTACACAGTACAATTGTTTATTTAATCTTTACATTCAAATTGTATACACAAACGTTTTACTTTATTACTTAAAATCCACTGTATCACTTTATTACTTAAAATCCACTGTATCACTTTAGTACTTAAATTCAAATGTTCTCACTTAAGATCCACTGTGTTCAACTGTTCAATATCAACTGTGTTTCGGCTGCTCAGATGACAGCCTTTTTTACTAAAGTCACCACTTTCTCAAAATATCCACCACCACCCAGAATGCGATTTCCGGTACCTTCGAGATACTACACTGATCCATCGAGAATGCGATTTCCGGTACCTTCTAGACACTACACTGATGCTCAAACTTTATCGTTTATAGTACAGAAAATACACTAAATGCCGCTAGATGGGGTTATTTTTCTACGGTCAGTGATGCTAGCTAGTACAGAAACCACTCGAAATGCCGCTAGATGTTTTTTTTTTTCTACGGTCAGTGATGCAAGTATTTTTCTATGGTCAGTGATGCAAGTAATTTTCTACGGGCAGTAAAAGTCAGTCAAAGCAAAAATAGGCACTAAGGCCAAATTCAGAGTGGTTGCTATAAGCGCACGGTGGGCTTTAACCAAGTTTAAATGACAAGTTGAGTTACTACAAAAACTTGAAAGGGGAATCATTTGGGATGTTATTTTTAGTCAATATACACCTAATTCTGTTTTTACACGGTCTTTTTTTACACCGTTTTGATTTAACACGGTTTGAAAATTAACAAATTTTAAAATGTAGGCACGATTTTATTCCATTTAGCATGATTCAAAATCTTTTGGGCTTAAATTTTTTTTTTTGCACGGGTTTTCCTGCAACCAATTACCGTGTAAAAACAAATTCAGGTGTATACATACATATATGCATGTACATCAAAAGGAAAAAAATTCCTTAGAGCTTATTTATTTAATTCCATATTTACTGTTTTTTAGCAATATTACATTACATACGTATGTAATACGTGCAACGTGCGAATAAAATTTAAAAAAAATCCGATTTTGCTCAAATTTTGACACATCAAAGAACCTTGAAAGTTAACTCCACAACACAAATTTCAGCTCCCTAAATAGTCGGAGTCTCGAGTACTGTAAGCTCAAAATTTGGATAAAAAGCTATTTCTGCGAAAACAGCCGAATTCAATGTATTTTATCTCTGAACCTGGTCAACCATTTTCACTGTGTGATATCTCATTTTGAAGTGTATAAAAATGTTAAGAATGTAAAGTATAATTTTAGTATTATGAGAAAGACCTCGATTTGGGGCACCATTCTCAAAGTTGTTGTATTTTACTAAGGTCTTTTTCACTTAATCTGGTCTTAAGATCTAGAAGCTTAAAATTATTTTTTGTGTATAGTAGATGACATAACAAAATAAAAATTATATCCATAACTTTAACCTTAGATTTGTGGGCTTACGTTGCAGTGATTGTACGAAATTTCTTCGCAACTTGCTTTGCCAAACGTTTCCACTCTGTATAGAACTAGCATCTTATAGCATTGACTAGCTTCGCTTCGCGCCAATCTTCTCTTATAGCACACACTCTGAATTTGGCCTAACAAAGAAATGTGGTGGGTTTCACTGTCTCATTTTAATTGAATCATAAATTGTTAGAACACATTTTAAATTAGTTTTCTGTATGTTTATTTATCACTATAAATAAATAAAAATACATTAAAAAAATTCTTTCTCTCGCAACCCTAAAAGTGAATTCGCAGAAGAAGAGGTAAAATTGCGAAGCTTTCCTCAGAAAAAAAGATACACAAAGGCGAAAACATACACGACGTACAGTTAAAGCATATAAGCAAACAGAAATTTTGGGTTTTTTTCTATTTCATCAACCCACTGTGCCAACAACAACAACAGTGCTCATTGAGCACTCACTTATGCTCTGAGAACTGCTGTCTGCTCAATCTTTTTCTCAGAGTTGTATTCGTTTTTGTGAGCGTTGCTCACTTTTTGTTTTTTATTTTTGCAGCGGCAGAATTCTGAATTTCGTTTTGTGCGTTTTCGCCTGCTTGTGAGTCTATCTCAAGAGTTATCACTTAATGAATTTTAGTGAGAAATAGCAACGCGTGATAAAATCTCAAAAATGAGCATTCTGCGTACCCTGAAATATACCTGTCAACGTTTGGGTAGAAGAGTTCGAGGAAACAGTAGCTATAATGTGTTGGGATGATTTTCAAATGTACGTGTTTGCAAAAAAGTCGATAAGTGGGGTAGCAAAACTTTTTATACATAGAGAGCGAGGTATTACCTCATGGGTTAAATTAAAAATGGCTTTGATTGACGAATTTAAAACCACAAAAAATAGTGCTCAAATTCACAAGAAACTTTCAGAGACAAAATTAAATAAAGATGAAAGTGTGCAGGAAAATTTCTTGAAAATTAAAGAAATCGGTTCCCGTGGTAACATCGACGAAGCTTCTCTTATTTAATACGTTATTGACGGTATAAACGATTTAAATATATTAAAGACATTAAACAAAAATTATCTTGCTATGAGACATTTCGCGAAAAGTCAAAATGACAAAATGGTTGTATGTGTTGACCATAAATTTAACCGTGACAAATCAGATAAAAAAATTAGATGTAAAGAAAAAGATCTAACGTGCTTTAACTGTGGATCAAAAGCACATAAATCGATTGACTGTGAAAATAAAAATAAACGTACAAAGTGTTTTAATTTTAATAAAGTTGGTCATATCGTGAAGAATTGTCCGGAAAAGACTGAAAACGTAAGAAGTAACACTCGCTTTTTAAAACCGCAATGTGGCATTATGAAGAAAATAGTGAAAATCGACGATCGGGAATGCACCGCTTTGGTTGATACTGGAAGCAAATTCAGTATTAAAACACATAATGTTTTAAAACATTTAAATAAACCGGAACTTAAAGAAACAAATTTTACTCTCGTCGGATTCGGTCAAACTAAAATAAAACCAGATGGTCAATTAAAGTGTAAAATCGAAATTGATAATGAAACGTACAACTTAAATTTCGTTGTAGTACCGTCCAAGAGTGTTGATATTGATGTAGTAATCGGTGAAAACTTTTGTTCAATGGCGGAAATAAATATACGACACGGCGGTCTACATATAAAGAAAATAGATGACGAAAGAAACGATGACGATGATGAATTGCTTACGATAATGAAAGTAGATATCACACCTGACGAAGATTATATTGATGATTGATTGATATGAGTATATATTACCAGCCTGAAAATTCTAGAACGACAAGTATCGAGATGAATATAATTTTAAAAGAAGAAAGTCCTATATTTTCAAGACCACGAAGATTGCCTTTAATGGAAAGAAGTATAGTTGATGACCAAATCGATCAGTGGTTGAAAGATTAAGTCATAGAAGCTACGGAATTTAGCAGTCCTGTAGTCCTAACGAAAAACGTGATGGATCAATGAGATTATGCATCGACTACAGAAGAATTAATAAGATCATAGTGAAGGACCGATACCCTTTACCGTTGATTGAGGACCAACTTGATCGTCTGCAAAATGCTAGAATATACAGCACAATTGATTTAAAAAATGGCTTCTTCCACGTCCCTGTCGCTGAAGCAAGCCGTAAGTATACATCTTTCGTTACTCATAGTGGCCAATACCAATTTCTGAGGGTCTCATTCCGATTGTCACTATATTTAGATGACATAATTATTCCAGCCAAGGATGAAGATGAAGCAATTAAAAATCTAGATGAGGTGATAAGCCTTCGTAGAGGCTATGGTCTTGAACTAAATCTGAAAAAATGTAAATTTCTAAAAAAGAAAATAGAGTTTCTGGGACACGTAATAGAGGATCAAAAAGTATCACCTTTACCAACAAAAGTAGAAGCAGTGACGAAGTTTAAGATTCCTGAAAATTTGAAGCAATTGGAAAGGTTTTTGAGTTTAGCGGGATATTTTAGAAAATTTATTCCTCATTTTTCTCTGATAGCTAAGCCGTTAAGTGACTTGACAAAGGGTAACGCAAAATTTAAAATTGGAGAACAGCAGATTGATGCATTTAATACTTTGAAGAAAATATTGAGCAATAACCTGTTTTGCACTTCTTTAATCAAAATCATGAAACCGAGGTCCACATTGATGCATCCATGGATGGATACGCTGCAATTTTAATGCAAAAATCACCTGACAACGCAAAACTTCATCCTGTTTACTATATGAGTAAGAAAACTACTGACGCTGAAAAGAAATATACTAGTTACAAATTGGAGATACTGGCTGTAATCGAAGCAATGAATAAAGTTAGAGTGTATCATTTAAAATAATAACATTTCAAAATAATTACCGAGTGCAATGCGTTTACCAAAACCTTAGAGAAAAAGGATCTTTGCACAAGAGTTGCTAGATGGATACTCCTGTTACAAGAATACGACTACAGTGTTGAACATCGTGCTGATACACAGATGAGACATGTTGACTCTCTTAGTAGATACCCGGTTATGACTACGAGGTGGTAGTTGTTCCTAAAAGAATGCAAAGAGAGATCATAAGACAGGCACACGAAAATGGTCACTTTACGTTGAGGAAAGTAAAAGAACTTATATGTCGCGAGTATTACATACCAAAGCTGGAGGAAAAAATTCAGCACCACATTGCTAAATGTATACCATGCATAGTAGCGAACAGGAAGCGAGGCTGACAAGAGGGTGAATTGCACCCACTCCACAAAGAAGAAGAACCTCTTTATACCTATCATGTAGACCACTAGAATCAACAAGTAAGAACTATAAGTATATTTTTGCTGTCATAGACTCCTTTACAAAGTTTTACTGGGTGTATCCAACTAAAACAACAGCCGCTAACGAAGTTATTACGAAGCTAAGATCACAATGTGTAATATTTGGTAATCCAGTCCAGATTTTATCTGATAGAGGGACCACTTTTACATCCGAAGCCTTCCAGGAATACTGCAAGACAGAGAACATTAAGCATTATCTGATTACAACTGGCCTGCCCCGTGCCAATGGTCAAATCGAACGATTGAATGCCGTGATCGCTACTATCTTAAGTAAATTAAGCGGTGATGAACCAACTAAATGGTATAAGCAGATACAAATAATTCAGCTTATAGAAGAGGAAATAATTGATAACTTTAATCGATGGTGATATTATTGCAATTAAACGAACTCAATTTGGTCCAGGTCTTAAGTTGAAAGCAAAGTTTATGGGACCGTACAAAGTCATCAAAGTGAAACCAAACGATACCTATGATTTCATCAAAATTGGCGACTCCGAAGGGCCAAAGAAGACGTGTGCTGAATTTATGAAACGTTGGTGTACGAGTACAGACGAAGACGAATTCAGATCAGAATGGCCGAAATGTGGGAAAAAAAGCGGACGAACAAATTATAATTTAGAAAAGACAACACATTTAAGGACTAAAAAAGATTAGACAACACTGACGAATAAGAAAAGCGACGTTTTCGAATTTTTGAAAAAACGGACGACGAAAGAGTGACGAAGAAGTAACGAAAGTGAACGGACTTATTTTAGAAAGACGCGTCAAGAGCAATTTAAATTAAACTACTTATTTAACTAATTATTCCTACTTACATTTAATAAACTAAAATAAAAACTAAATTAAAACAGTGGTGTTTATTTTAGAAACCTACATATATTCATAATTTTAAAGTAAAGTTTGACAGAAAATTCACTGGTTTTTAATACAACGTAGTGATAAAAATAAAAACATCAAACCAAGTACATTAACGTAATAAATTGAGAATAGATATAACTTCGAAAAATAAGTTAAAAATTAAACAACAAATTAAAGTTCTTCACCAGAATCGGAATTGACCTCCACGGAGGCAGCGCTCTCTATCGGATATGTTTTCCGTTTGCGACGAAGACGATGGCAATGCTTTTGTAGGCAAAGAAACTCTGAGGCTTCTTTCGAAAATCCTGTTTTTTCTTTCTGTAGGCCACTCACATGATAGCAGCGGGTCAGAAGTTAACAGCAGCCTATTTATTACATCAAGATTGCAATATATTCTTGAAAATTTTCTTGGAAAATCTTGCCTGTACTGACGAAAATGTTAGTTTCGGGCTACAGCCGCTTCTTCAGATAACTGGTCAATTGGTACTAACGTATGATTGATTATTATGGGTGCTTGAATCAATATTTTATGCATTGTCGGCGTCATCGCATGCCATTTATATTTAGTTAGCGGCTATCATACGAAAAATTAAAAATCACCCACGTTCTTCAGCAGTGGAAATAAATAAATCCCTAGCTGAATATGCTGGTGTTGGTGGAAACTGTTCGCAGGAAACTCAGATGTGCCAGTTATAATGTAAGAACTCCACGTGTCAAACCATTAATAAGCGAAGGTAACCGTAAGAAGTGCTTGGAGTTTGGAAAAAAGCACTTAAACCATATTTTATTTCCGCAATCGGGTCCAAAAATTTTATATTTTGCCTCGTCGCTAGACAAAACCTATTCGTTGCAATTTAAGTGCTTTTATCAAACTTCAAGCGCTTTATTTGGTTACCCTTACTTATTAATGGCTTGGCACGTGGAGTTCTTACATAATAACCTGCACATCTGAGTTTCCTGCGAACAGTTTCGTCACTTACGTGTACTCCATCATATTCAGCTAGGCATTTATTTATTTCCACTGCTGAAGAACGTGGGTGATTTTTAATTTTTCGTATGATAGCCGGCTTGTCTCAGATGAGATTACTTTCTCTGGCCTATCGGAAAGTTGAAAATTATGAAACTTGTTTCTTTCTAAAATGCTGTGAATAGTCGAAATACTTCTTCTAACGTTGCCAGCAATCTTCTTAAGGGTTCTTCCTTGCTCCCGCAAGTTAAAAATGATTTTTTTTTCTTCGAAAGTTTTTTTTTTGATTTTCTGACCATATTTCTTTTTACAAAATCACAATAAAAAAAGCCCAACTCTAAATACCAAAAACAAAATGAAAACTGAACTGGACTACTTAAATCTAACTGTAAATTGATTTTGAAGAGTGTTTCACTACTTTTGGATTACTATTTGATCTACGATTTAAGATTGTTCGAAATTCCGGATACATTTGTGCACTGAATTCCATTAACTTTTTGTTTATAAATTCATTTTTATAATCTTAAGCTACATATACGAAGAAATTCTGTTAGTAAATAAAATTAGATATACACATTTACAATTACTTAGTTTGATGTTTTAAAAAACTCATATGCAATAAATAAATTCTAAGATTTTTTCCAAAAATTTCAAATTCCGAATACTTTTGTGAGACACTGTATGTAGTAGACTCCTTAGACTTGATTTCAAACCAAATTTTTTTTTTGACAAACATTGACAGCATAAGAAAATAAGGTTTTTTATCACAATTTGAGGAAATTGGATGTATATATATATTAATGCATAGCAAATATTTATCCCTTAGATTCAATACATACCCTGGACGTCTAAATTCATTAGGAAAAAAACAAAACACAAAAACAAAAGCTCTTAACGCGAAATAATAGCCAAACAAAAGCGTTTCGAAAATCACTATATCGGTCATTCTTTTACAAACAGCACAGCATTTTGGACTTGGTATTTTAGAATCGCCCGAAATTTTTTTTGCAGCTTATATATGTGGTGACTTAACACCAGCATAAATAAACAACAACACACAAGAGACACTATACATAAAAACAACTTATAATAATGTTTAAGTTTTTATTTAAAATTTTTAAGAATTGAAAATTTTGTTTTATTTGTAAGAAAATTAAAAATTTATTATTAAAAAAATCTTCAAAATATAAACTACGAAAATTTATTAATCAAAAATAAAAAGTTTTATTTGATTGAACCTGATACCAAAACTGGCGATCCCACCAGGCAACATATAAAAAAAAAACCCTCAAAAAGCAACAAAAATCAATCCTACAAATATAACAAGGCCACCACAAATAATACCACCAATAATAATAACAACAACATTCGCAACAATTTTACTAGTAGTTCATCACCAAAGCCATTGGAACAAAACTTAGAGCCAAAAGTAACAACGGCAGCAACCATAACTAAAAAGACAATAAAACGCTCAAAGAGTAATAATAGTCTAGCGTCAACTAAAAACAACGTACGACGTTCATCATCACGTAACGTTAACAACACATCGCCGGCATTGTCACTAGCTAATTTAGCCCGATGTTCACATCAACAACAGCGTCAACAACAGCAACATCAATCAACCTCACAACTTCTTGATAACGTCAACAAATTAACATTAGAGGTAGAATCAATTAAATCAGAACATACCAACAGATCATACCAACGTTCAAACTCTCGATCAAGAGGTTTCTCTAGAAACAGATATAACTTCCAAAACAACTCTCATCAACGTTCCCCAATCCCTTTATGTCAATACCATTATAAATTTGGTAAAAACGCAAGACGATGCGAACAACCATGTTCATTCGTCCAACACAATACATTAAACTAAAAGACTCCATCATCGCGACGGCTGATGACGGAAGTCTCACAACACTTACACGCCGTCTTTTCATTCACGACAACACAAACAACTTAAAATTTCTCGTTGATAGTGGAGCAGAAGTTTCTGTACTCCCATCATCCAAATTCAAAAATCACAAACAAAAGTCCGACATTATTTTGACAGCCGCCAATGGCACCTCAATAGCAACTTACGGTAAAAAGTTACTAACACTAAATCTAAAACTAAGACGTGACTTACCATTTACCTTTTTAATTGCGGACATTTCGAAACCAATTTTAGGCGCAGATTTTTTAACAAAATACGGATTACTCATCGACTTAAAACACAAACGTCTCATTGATCCACTGACTAAACTATCCATAAACGCCATTTCAGCATACACAGAAACACCATTACCAAAATTATTCTCAATCAACAACAAATACACTCAGTTACTCAAAAAATTCCCAACACTCACAACAGAACCAGACTATACTGCACCAATCAAACACAAAACAGTACACCATGTTACAACACAAGGACAATTACCTTACAACAAACCTCGACGACTAGATCTACCAAAAATGAAAATAGCCAAACAAGAATTTGAGTTCTTAGTCAAAGCTGGCATATGCAGACCGTCTAACTCCATGACAGCATCTCCATTACACTTAGTTCCTAAACGTGAAGCAAACGACTGGAGACCATGCGGAGATTACAGAAGACTTAACACAATAACTGTACCGGACCGCTACCCATTACCTCACAACTTCTTGATAAAGTCAACAAATTAACATTAGAGGTAGAATCAATTAAATCAGAACATACCAACAGATCATACCAACGTTCAAACTCTCGATCAAGAGGTTTCTCTAGAAACAGATATAACTTCCAAAACAACTCTCATCAACGTTCCCCAATCCCTTTATGTCAATACCATTATAAATTTGGTAAAAACGCAAGACGATGCGAACAACCATGTTCATTCGTCCAACACAATACATTAAACTAAAAGACTCCATCATCGCGACGGCTGATGACGGAAGTCTCACAACACTTACACGCCGTCTTTTCATTCACGACAACACAAACAACTTAAAATTTCTCGTTGATAGTGGAGCAGAAGTTTCTGTACTCCCATCATCCAAATTCAAAAATCACAAACAAAAGTCCGACATTATTTTGACAGCCGCCAATGGCACCTCAATAGCAACTTACGGTAAAAAGTTACTAACACTAAATCTAAAACTAAGACGTGACTTACCATTTACCTTTTTAATTGCGGACATTTCGAAACCAATTTTAGGCGCAGATTTTTTAACAAAATACGGATTACTCATCGACTTAAAACACAAACGTCTCATTGATCCACTGACTAAACTATCCATAAACGCCATTTCAGCATACACAGAAACACCATTACCAAAATTATTCTCAATCAACAACAAATACACTCAGTTACTCAAAAAATTCCCAACACTCACAACAGAACCAGACTATACTGCACCAATCAAACACAAAACAGTACACCATGTTACAACACAAGGACAATTACCTTACAACAAACCTCGACGACTAGATCTACCAAAAATGAAAATAGCCAAACAAGAATTTGACTTCTTCTTCCATGACAGCATCTCCATTACACTTAGTTCCTAAACGTGAAGCAAACGACTGGAGACCATGCGGAGATTACAGAAGACTTAACACAATAACTGTACCGGACCGCTACCCATTACCACACATACACGATTTTTCAATAAACTTACACAACACAACCATTTACTCAAATTAGATCTAATACGAGCCTATCACCAAATACCAATGGCTCCTGAAGACGTTCATAAAACAGCAATAACTACACCTTTCGGAATGTTCGAGTTCCTCCGAATGCCCTTCGGCTTGAGGAACTCAGCGCAAACATTCCAAAGATTCATAAACGAAGTTCTAAACGGATTAGACTTCATTTTCGTATACTTAGACGACATTCTTATTGCCAGCGAAACAGAAGAACAACATTTACAACATCTTACACAAGTTTTCACACGGCTCAATAGCTACGGACTCAACATCAAACCAAATAAATGCGTTTTCGGAGTCGATAACATAACATTCCTAAGTTACAACATTTCAAAACAAGGTATACAACCATCTACAGAACGAATACAGTGCATTCAAGACTATCCACAACCAACCACAGTCAAACACATGCAAAAGTTTATCGGTATGACCAACTACTACCACAGGTGCATTCCTAAACTTGCACACACACTAGGACCAATATATCAAATGGTAACCAACGCATCAAAAACCAAAAACAAACAATTACAATGGACAAAAGACACTATAAATGCATTTACTTCAATAAAAGATAGCTTCGCTAAGCAAACACTGCTTAACCATGTTAACAGTAAAGCGAAACTATCAATTGCTGTAGATGCATCTAACACAGCAGTCGGTGGAGTCCTGCAACAAGAACACAATAACAAATTAGAACCACTAGCATTCTTTTCTAAAAAACTTTCACCCACTGAAACAAAATACAGCACATTCGATCGTGAACTACTCGCCATATACTTAACCATTAAACATTTTAGACACCATTTAGAAGGCAGCACATTCACAGTATACACCGATCACAAACCACTAATTAACGCACTTAACTCGAAAACAGAACGTAGTCCAAGACAAACACGTCACCTAGAATACATCGCACAGTTTACCAACACAATATTACACATTAAAGGTACAGAGAACACTGTTGCAGATGCTCTATCGAGATACGAGGTAGAAGAACTAAAAACACCAGACCTCAATCTAAAACAATTACACATCGAACAAACAAACGATTCAGAACTAAACGACATAATGAACAAAAACATGTACAAATTTAAACAAATCGATATTCCATTCCTTAACATAAAAATTTGGTGTGAACACTCGACAAAAGATACCCGTCCATACATACCACAAACACTTCGTAAAAAAGTATTCGAACAGATACACAACATTTCTCATCCCGGAACTAGAGCTACCAGACGACTGATAACACAACGATACTTCTGGCCCAACATGAATTCACAAATCAACAAATGGTCCCAGGAATGTGTTAACTGTCAACGAGCAAAAGTACACAGACACACAAAAACACAACCTCATAAAATACATATCCCACACGGTCGATTTGAACATATCCACATCGATCTGGTCGGTCCTTTGCCAATATCAAATAATTATAGATATCTACTCACTGCCATAGACAGAAATACACGTTGGCCCGAAGTATACCCAATAAAAGATACTGATACCACCACAATTGTTGAAACCTTCAACAGAGAATTCATTTCACGTTTCGGAGTCCCACTCGAGATCACTTCTGATAGAGGAACTCAGTTCACCTCTCACACACTTAAACAATTTATAAAAACACTTGGTACTCACCACATCACAACTTCAGCATATCACCCACAAGCAAACGGAATAATAGAAAGATTCTGTAATCGCGCCAGCGATTGGTGCTTGGAACTCGGACATCATGGGCAGCGGCTGCACGAGCTGGTTTGCCGATGCTAGCAGTTTCGGGATGTTGGGGTGGGATCGCTGCTACCCAGGGTGTACCTGCACCTTACAAAAATAAAACTCGTGCAATTGTGGGGATGCTGCACTCTGAAACATTAAAAATCTATCCAAGTTCAAAAATTACTACAAAACAAAAATCCTCAAAAAAAAATGGTCCTTCCTAATAATTTTTCTTCGGACTGAACCCTCGAGCTTGGTGTTATGCTCGGCCCCGTCTATCACCCACCCTACCTTGTGGACCTATGGGGAAATTTTTCGGTCCACCCTATTCTGTTATGGTTCTACATAAGACCTACCGTATAGCCGCTTATGCTGTCATTTTTCTAGATTAAATTCCTTTAACCAAAAAGAAAGAAAAAGGTTAATCTTTAAATACTTTATTCTTGCATTATTTGGTTTTTTTGTTTTGTTGGTGATGCAAGTTAATGTAAATACTATTACAATAACCTTAATGGTGAATTCTTAAGAAAAAACTAGTAAATAACTACATATAGTTCAGTTAATAATCATGAATAAGTTTACATAAAAAAATATGCTTTTTTTTTATTTCAACAACAGCATGTTTTTCCATAAAAATCGTAAAATCTAGTTTTTAGGTTTAATTTTTCTTATCACCACCAGTTAATTCTCGTGTTTATATTCCAGTCTTATGCTACATTATCTTAGTAATTCATAACAAAAAAAATATAAAATTTCAGGTTACATGTTGTAATCAGTGTATTCCCTCTTCATACTGGGAGATTAACATGTTTATATATTTTTTTTTTTTTTCGTTTATTTACGGGTGCCTTCTCCTTCTTCTGCTTGTTCTTGATTCGAAATTATGGTAACAGAGGTTTTGAGATGACTTCAAGGTGGTGGGTCATTTTGCCACAAAAATTTAGGATTTTAATAATAAGGTAAGTAAAAACGTTAGCTCTCACTTACAGGTTAAATTTTGCAAAAATCAATTTCGAGAGACGAAAGCAGAAGGAAAAGAGACATCGTACATTGGTATATATTTTTTTTCTCTTTTTTCTTTTTATTTTTATAAAAAATTTACTTTATGTATCAATGTTTAGTTCTTGTATTTATTTGTGTTTATATAAAAAAAATAAATTATATTTGCATAGCTACTATTTTTGATGTAGTCCACGTTGTTGTTCATGTCTCATCTTATAGATGTTTGGTTATAGTTGGTGAAGTATGTGATGTCGTCGTTGATCAAGAAGTTTTCTTTATAAAGATGTTTTCGTGTAAAATTTTATTACATCTCGGATATTTGGTATACTTTTAGTTTAAGTTTTGTATTTATTGGTGTGAGTGCCCGCTTTTGGAGCAAATTTAAGTTCACTGTATCTTCTGACAAACGAGTTGCATTTCTGATATGTAAATAGCGACACGTTGGTATGAACTTTAATTCACAATTCGCACAATTACGTGATGGGCCAAATTTTCATGAACCACATCTCCAGAGTACGTTCGCACATTGGAATTATTAATTTGTCAGAGAAAAATAATCTTTGCACAATCAAATCAAAACGTTATTTGTGAAATATTAGCGTTTCTTGAACTAAATTAAACTAAAAATCTTTATTTTCATATGACGAAAATGCTTGCTTTTATTAGTCAAATATTTCTCCAGATCGCATCGTTGGTATAAAAAACTTTTGACATATCGTTCTCAATGTAAAAAAAGATTTCCAATCGATTGCGCATAGTGTCGTGGCCGAAAAATATAAAATAGGTATGGTTTCGAACGGGCAAAGTGGAAGTATGTCAGATTTTTTAGCATTTTTCACATTCGTATCACTGAATCAATACTCAAACTTGCGGCGATTTTCTAATTTACTATTTTCACACATATTTCACATCATACTGAGTCCATAAAAAATGATAACCGCGAATATACCTCGAAGTTGATATTTTTTTTAATTAAAAGAAATAATACTAAAAAATCGTCTCGAAAATGCACAAAAATCGACCCACTGACACGCCTTCCCATAGTCCGATTCGGGTGAAATTTTGGTACAAGGGCTTCATAGGCTCAATGTATGTTTTCAGGACTGAGCACCAGAAATTTGACGGCATTTAATTTTTCCATACGATTTTGAACCAGCCTAATATACATACATAAAATTACTAGACTCATGTCTTTTGTTTTTGCTGAAAAAAATTTTTTTTTCGAAAATATCCACATACGAATATTTGATAATTGGCTGGATTTTGTCAAATGTACTCATACTTGAAGTCTATGATCTCCAGTTCTACTGATCCGATCAATGTTGGATTTTTTTATTTAATAGTCTATAACGTTAGCTTCTGCAATAAATTAAAAAAAAATTTGATGCTGGCAACAAATGAAAAATAGTAACAATTTAATTGTTTAAATAGTTTTAATATGATGTTTCCCCAACTAGAATACATTGAAAAAAAGAAAATTTTGTTCCTTATCCTTTTATCTACAAAACCCATTTTACAAAAAAGTGGAGTCTCTGTTAGATCGGAAGTTATTAAATATTTTCGAGTTCAAGTCATGAATTCCAGAACAAATTTAAGTGTGCAGGGTGCGACGACTGAATTTGTAAGAAGATGCAAAAAAAAAATTTTCTTCGGATTTGGAGAAGTCGAGGTTTTTTTTTCCTGAATTTTGTGCGGTTTGTAAAAGAACGACCGATATGCGTTAAATGTCTAAGAACAAGTTTTGACTCGAATGGGCGTAACGTGTCACAGGATAACACGAAGCACATAGGATAACTGCCATATGATGTCGAAGCTATTCAGCTACAGAATATATGCTTAATTTTATGGCATTTTAATAATTTAAATATTTACTTTTGACCGCCTTTTGAGCTCAAATACACCTCTGTGCGTCGCAGGAATATTTTAGAGCATTGTGCGCGACGTGCGCCGCACAACCAACGCCAATTAAATGCGGCAGCCACTGTTTTAATTTTAGAACGCATTGTTCTCTTCACCTCGTGTTTCGCTTCCAAAATTTACTTTTGCACTGTCGCCGCAAAATGCAATTATTTTCCTTTCTAATCCGTAAGCCGCAGCGGCTTTCTCGAACAATCCGATGAAATATCCAATAACTATTTTGACAGAAATTCTAGCCGTTGCACTAAAGGTCAAATAGCACATTTTGCATTTTTGCCAAAACTCAATTTGTGCAAGTGTTGCTTTTTAATTTTTCTTGTTGTAGTATAACGGAAAATACTTCAAAACAAACAAAAATGCATTTTGTTTTTGGAAAAAATAATTTACCGCTTTTCAGCGATGTGTGAAATGTGTGGTGAATTTCGCATACTGAAATAGCGCAAACAAGTGGTGATTTTAACTCTTATTTCAACTTTCTTGAAAACTAATTTAAATAATTTGTTTTATGTCTAAAATAAAAATGGATAAAATTGATGATGCTAAACATTGTTTAAAACATTGAAATATATTTTGATTTCCTGTGGAAAAATCTAAAATTCAAATGAGACCTCTGATTTTTAAAATTTTCTTTAAATATGAATTTTGTCTAAGCTTTTCAAATTTTGTTAGGATTTGTTAGTCTTAAGAAACCCAAAATTAGTTAGATGCTGCTATTGTAACTGTTATTTAGAAATTTTTAGTTGCGATTTTTTGCTTTTTTTTTAATAAATTATTAACTAACTCGATGTCTGGTTGCAAAAAGAAGAAACAGTTTTGAATTATTTATTGAAAATACTCAGGACGCTACTAGTCCAAGTTATTTGCGGCAGAGTGCGAATAATTTTTGCATTAGAGTTTTCGAAAAATGGGTAAAAAGGCACAGTTGCCTGTTTTCCAACAGCAAAATATTAATTTTCTTAGAAGTGAAATATTGGCAAATAAGCAAAAACCTGACACAAAATTTTCTTTCATTCAAAGGATATTATAGAGGGTTTAGTTCTTCCTCACAGTGGGCTTTAACCAACTTTTAATAAAAGTGTGAGTTACTACAAAAACTTTAATGGGGGCTTATTTGGGAGGCAATTCGGAGCTGATATATGAAAACTTAAGAAATTTTTTTTTAAATCCATATTTACTATTTTTCAATGATATTGCATGCACAGCTTGACAATAAAATAGGTACACCAGAGTTTCAGTTAATTTTTTAGAAATATCTTATTACAGTGAAATTCTCCATAACCGGACACCCACCGTTGCCGTATTTTTGTCCGGTTAGAGGAGATGTCCGCTTATGGGGGAGGAACAAAAAAAATTTTAATTGATATTATTGAATTTTTTGAACAAATTTACATATTACAGAGATTATACACATGTCTACATACTAATTTGGTTGAAAAAGTCTAGTGAGAGTAGATTGTTTTAACTTCTAGTCCAGTAAATAAGCCGGAAAATACTGTTAAATGTGAAAAGTGTCAAACAAGCACCGATTTTAAAAACTTTTATTGGTACGTGTTCCTTAGACCTCTTAGAACAATCGTCCGGTCTAACCTTTGCCTCATAAACATAAATGAATTAATGGGGGTAGTTTTACGCCTCCAAACAACCCCAAAAAGTAGCCGTCGCATAAAAATTAAAAAATTTAGCATTTTGCTTTGGAAATGTGCTCTATTAGGTTTTTTGGGTCGTTGATAACGAATCCGACGTCCAAATGTGGTGGTACCCCCCCTACCCTCCTAAACCACCCCAAAACGTAGCTGTTGCGTAAAAATTAAGAAAATTAGCATTTTGCTTTGGAAATGTGCTCTATTAGGTTTTTGGGTCGCTGATCACGATTCCGACGTCCAAATGGGAGTGGTTACCCCCCTACCCACCTCCCCCAAACTACCCCTAAAGGTAGCTGTTGCGTAAAAATTAAGAAAATTAGCATTTTGCTCTAGAAGGCTTTTCGTCGTTTGGACGTCGGATTCGTGATCAGCGTCCCAAAAAACCTACTAGAGCACATTTCCAAACCAAATTTCAATTTTTTTAATTTCTACGCAACAGCTACGTTTTGGGGTGGTTTGGGGGTAGGGGGTAGAACCACCCCCATTTGGACGTCGGATTCGTGATCAGCGACCCAAAAAACCTAATAGAGCACATTTCCAAAGCAAAATAAAAATTTTTTTAATTTTTACGCGACGGCTATTTTTTGGGGTGATTTGGGGGCGTAAAACCACCCCCATTAATTCATTTATGTTTATGAGGCAAAGGTTAGACCGGACGAATGTTCTAAGAGGTCTAAGAAACACGTTCCAATAAAAATTTGTAATATCGGTGCTTGTTTGACACTTTTCCACATTTTCCGGCTTATTTACTGGACTATTCGATTGGCTCAACTTCTAATGTTGGGTTTCAAAATGCGTCTCTACATTATTGATGTGATGAAATACTACAAAACCATCTCTGGCAAAATGCTTCAAACGGCGAACTTGCTTCAATGCCTCTTCATATGAAGTTATGGGGTCAGCAATTTTCTCATCGTCTTCAGACTCGCTTATCTCTGCAATAATGTTGAGTTCAAATCAAAATGAACGAAAAAGACCAACTCTACTCAACACTTCTGACGTTGGCATTATTAGGGACACCACCAAATTCGTAGCTTTCAAAACAAAAACGAATTAGAATTTGTAAAAAAGGGAAGTAATAGTTACAAACTTAATAGAATTCTTATTTAATTCTGTCCGTTTAAAAGAGATATTTTGATCAAAATGACATAGAATATAGTGTCCGCGTTCGGTTATTGGAGCGTCCGGCTATCGGAATTGATTTTGTATGGAAAAGTTAATGAAAAGTGAGTGTCGCCGAAATGTGTCCGGTTATAGGAGCTGTCCGGTTATGGGGTCTGTCCATAATGGGGAATTTCACTGTATTTACATTTTATTTTGAAAAAAATTGGTAATGATTATGAAGATTTTTGAAAAATAGAAACAATTTGAATTATAAAAAAACAAAAAAAAATATCTTATATAAAATTATTGGATTCGTCGTTGAATTTTCACCTGGTCATAAAAATAGGTACACTTTTGATATTTATAAAAAAAAATAAATAATTGCAACATATTAACAGTTTTGAGAATGTCTCAGTTTGTTAAAAAGCAGTACCCTGTATAACCGCCATTATTGTTCGAAACGGCCTGTGTTTTCCAATGCATACACATGACATGCCTCCAAATGGAGATCGTACCATGATTGTTGCACTTTTTGCCACAAATCGTCCTTATTTTTGAATATTTGAATTAAAATTTTTTTCTTCAACTCAGACCAAAGATTCTCAATCAGGTTGAGATCAGAAAATTGACAGGCATACAATATTGGCCCCTAAACCAAGTTTTGACCAACTACAAAGAGTGTTTGGGGTCATTATCGTGCTGGAACTGCAAAATTAAGGGCATTTTATCACTTGCGTAAGGTAGCATAATAGTTGGCAAAATATCAACGTATTCAAATTGGGTCGTAATATCCTGAATACGGAAAATGGGATATACCCCGTAGTAGGTAAAGCATCTCCAAACCGTTATGTTTCCACCAACATGATTTTCTTTGTATAGCGCTGGTCGAAATACTTCCCTTTAGGACGACGAACATTCCTTGCAGCATCACTGGGCAACAAATTAATTTTAGTTTCGTCACTCCATGCTTTCCTCATTTGTAAGTTTTTTTTACGAAGAAGTGGAACCTTACTCTCTAATCTACCAGGAAGCTTTACATACACTAACCTTCATCAAACATTTCGGGAAGATATATGTTACCCATTTCGGCAGCTATTGTCCTCGAAGACTTAAATGGGTCCTTTTTGGGCATTATCTTTATGTGATGATCATCACTTGGTGTGGTTTTTTTAGGAGACTGATTCTAGCGGCCAAACTAGCGGCCGTAAAAAAAAAACGTTGACACGGCTGAACTAATGGACCGATTCTGATAAAATTTAAGATGAAGATAGATTGAATCATAACAAAGGGATTAAAAAACTTTTTGTTTTTTTATTGGGCGTGGCACCGCCTCAAATAAGTTGTCACGGCTGAGCCGCTTCACCGATTCTGTTGAAATTTAGTATGGAGATAGATTGAATAGTAACGAAGTGCTTAAAAAACTTTTGCTTTTTTATTGGGCGTGGCGCCGCCTCAAATGAGAAAAAACGCTATCGCGGCTGAGCCGATTCTGATGAAATGTAGACAGATTAATTATCGGCGAAAAATATTTTTTATAAGTGGGTGGTGCCACTCCCCTGATAAGAAAAAGCGTTGTCACTGCTAAACTAATACACTGATTTCGATGGAATTGGGTACAAAGTATATATATATGTATATATTTAAAAACGATGACAAAAAATTTTTCTTGTTTTATGTCAGGTTTTAGTACCATAAAGTATTTTTTCAACAACTAGATGAACTCTACTTTAATTAAAAAAGACAAAGATAAAATAAAGTTATTCATCTAACCAAACCGTTGATTTAAAAAACTATATTGATTGTTGTAGTCTGTAGTAATGGAAATTTGATCGAAAAATCTACCCTAACTCATGGCCGCTAGTCGGAAAAATTCAATAAAGTTTTAAAAAAATTGTTCATACCTTACAATAGGGATGGCCAACTGCGGTGCCCAAAAGTCGACAGCACGCTGACGTTTACAACAAACATTTCGCGCTAGTATGTGTACAAATGTGTGAAGGAGTTCCTACGAAAAAAAAACATAAGTATAAATGTGTTTTGTCTTTTCCAGGTAAAGAAAGCATTACCCAGTAGAAATTCGTGCATCACTGATGTTAATAAATAAAGATAAATGTTGGCATATAAAATAATCTTATGGAAAGTTTCAACTGAACACTGCTGCTACTGTACTACTACTAAAACTGCGAAAGCATTGCATGGCTACACAAAAAAAATTTAAACTCAACACTCATCAACAAAAATAAAAATTAATTTTTCGAGAACTAAAACTATTTTTCCATGAAAATTAATTTTTTTACAACAATTAAATAATGCAAGTCAATAATACATGCTTAAAAAAATGCATTTCGCATAAATAATGTTTATGTTTGCACTTGTTTTGTTTTTGCACGTTTGATTCCAATTGGGATTCATGAATATCCAATACGATAGAAATCAGCAATTGCATGGCCGAACGAATTTTGGCACGTTTCATAGATTGTGACCGTGGGAGGGTAAATGGTCAACCCTACCTTACAATATCATGTACTTCTATTTGAATGAAAGTTGCGTACCTTATCTTTCACATAAAAAATATAGAATTTCGACGAAAACAACCGAGCCTAACTCATGGCCGCTAGTTAAAAAAAAGTCAATAAAACTTTAAACAAAAAAATAAACATATCACAACTTACAATTTTAGATTATATCTGAATGTAAGGACGGGCCAAATCTCTCATTTGAAAATATACATATGTAAAATAATTAAGCCTGCACCTTAACCGAAAAACCAAATCTAACTTATGGCCGTTAGAAAAATTCAATAGTTTAAAAAAAAAACAGTTTAATATTCTTCATCAAAAAATCAAATAACAATGAATTCATTTCGATTAAGAAAATCATAAAAATAATCGTTTCATTCTGAATTTTGTTACTAATTTAAATTTTATATGAGCCGCTGAAAGCAAAAGTGGTATAACTCAAAATTTTTGAAAAATGAGTTATACCCGTTTTCTAACTTGTTACGTCAGTAATTATCATTAGACAAAATTTTAAAAGTTTAGTTGGCGATATGGCCGCTAGAGAGCATCGTTAAGTTTTGGCTCGAAACAAGTAGTACTTCTAACTTCAAGCGGAACACTGGTACAACTCTGCGCGAGCCATTGTGTTTGTTGCATTTGCTAGATTAGAGTTAAATTCGAAAAGCATCAATCAATGTTTTAATTTCAGAAAATTTTGTTTTAGTAAATTTTGGATGAAAAAATATGAAATAGATATTTTAATTTAATTAACATATTCCAAGGAATAAAGGAATATAGGAATGAATAGTTAAGTGGTTATTAGGTTGCGCTGTGCTTTAAAGTGCAAAATTTTTAAGGAAAAGTGGTATAACTCACTGACATATACCACTTTGCCGCAAATTTCTTTGAAATAAAAATTGGAAGAATGTATTCTAAATTGAAGCTTAATTTAAGCTACTTACCTTTTCAAAAATTATAATAATTTTTACAAATAATTAAATTTTGAACAGTTGACTTTCCAAAAGTGTTGAAACTTTGACAAAAACAAATGCACTGATTTTTTGCTATACCAAAACGCAAAACTCCAATTTTCTCAAAACTACTTAAATGTGACTTATACCACTGTTGCTTTCAGCGGCTCATATAGCTTTGTTATTAATTTGTCGCAAAAAAAGTTTTATGATTATCAAAAATATTTGTATTTGACCAAAAAACAAAATAAAATATCACTTGAATGGAGAAAAACTTAAAAAAATATTTAAATTAAGAAAGTTGATTTTAGCGACTGATTATTTTTTATAATTAAACATTATTTAATCGAACTTACAGTCATTAAGCAAAGACCAATATTGTATATTTTTACTTATTGATCAATGCTATTTTTCAACAAACATGACAAAGATAACAAATGGAACAATTTTAACCTGGTAATTGGTGACATGTTTCGGCTATTACCAATAGCCTCATCAGACCAGTTTGGTTAATTCTGTACATGGACTCGAACCCCTGACCGTTCATGCATTGCAATTGCATATTTTTGCGACGGCCGCTCTAACACTTGAGCTACTGAGGTACTTGTCATGAGGTGTACAGAGTGCGCATATTCCATTTGTCATCTTTTGTCACTTTCTCGCTTGCTGCCATAGCCGTTAGACCGTCGGCCTAAAGTCATGCTATGATTTATTTTTCGAAATTGTGGTGTTGCCAGCCACCTATTTTTGAAATTCGGCGTGTTCTCCATATGGTTTTAAGAAAGTTGATTTTAGCGACTGATTATTTTTTATAATTAAACTTTATTTAATCGAACTTACAGTCATTAAGCAAAGACCAATATTGTAAATTTTTACTTATTGATCAATGCTATTTTTCAACAAACATGACAAAGATAACAAATGGAACAATTTTAACCTGGTAATTGGTGACATGTTTCGGCTATTACCAATAGCCTCATTAGACAAGTTTGGTTAATTCTGTACATGGACTCGAACCCCTGACCGTTCATGCATTGCAGTTGCATATTTTTGCGACGGCCGCTCTAACACTTGAGCTACTGAGGTACTTGTCATGAGGTGTACAGAGTGCGCATATTCCATTTGTCATCTTTTGTCACTTTCTCGCTTGCTGCCATAGTCGTTAGATCGTCGGCCTAAAGTAATGCTATGATTTATTTTTCGAAATTGTGGTGTTGCCAGCCACATATTTTTGAAATTCGGCTTTGTTATTGATTTTTGACACTAAAATTTTTAAGAACAAAAATACATGTTTTAGACCAAAAAACCAAACAAAAAATCACTTCAAGTCATAAGAAAGAAAAAAAGAAATTAATTCATAAAATCCAAAAAAAAGACTTAAAAAATCTATTTCATATCATTATATCTATATTTTTTTGTTATTTCCATATTTTTTTTAAATTGCATGTTACACTTAAATTTTAGCTTTGTATTGAATTCTGATAAAAAAATTTTTACGAAGGAGAAAAATATAATTTTGACCAAAAACCAAAAAAAAATCACTTCAATTTATAAAAAAAATTATTTCATGCACTTAATCCAGAAAAACTTAATTTCAATTAAAGTCATTATTTTTTCTGTAGTTTTTAATTATCTTATTTTTTTTTTATGTATTTCATTAATATTTTTATTTTAAATTATATTTTACACTTGACTCCTAGTCTTGTTATTAATTTCTGGTAGCAACATTTTTATAGAAGAACAAAAGTAAATCGTTTTTTCAAATTCCAACGGAGGTTTGTACTTTCGAGCACAAACGTATTGAGTATATAGCTCTAGACTTGGTTTTAAAAAGACGCACTGAAAGATAGCAGAGTACAGCTATTTTAAATTATTGTTGTTTTAGAAAAAAATAAACCTAAGTAGTATAAACTATAAAAATAATTTTATTGATTGCTTTTGTTTTTGAAGTTTTCCTAAAAAAAGCGTGAGGAGCAAATAAAGCGCTAGGGGGGCAAAGCCTTCCCTTGCCCCTATGGCAGGTACGGGCCTGGATATTAGGCCCGCCCTTACATTCAGATATAGTCTAAAATTGTAAGATATGATATGTTGATTGTTTTTTCAAAAGTTATTGATTTTTTCTAACAAGTGGCCATGAGTTAGGCTCGGTTTTTTTGGCCAAAATTCCTAAACTACGCTTATATATTTTTGATGTGAAAGAAAAGGTACGCACCTTTAATTCAAATAGAAGTACATGATATTGTAAGGTACGAACAATTTTTTTTTAAACTTTATTGAATTTTTCTGACTAGCGGCCATGAGTAAGGGTAGGTTTCTCAATCAAATTTCCTTTACTACAGGCTACAACAATCAATATGGTTTTTTAAATCGACGGTTAAGTGAATACCTTTATTTTATCTTTGTCTTTTTTAATTAAAGTAGAGTTCATATAGTGGTTGAGAAAATACTTTAGGAGACGTCCATTAATTACATGAGGTGTTTTTTTGAAAATTAGGACCCCCCCTTCCCTTGGTGAGGTCTGGCGGGACCCGTCCCCTCCTCCCGTGAGATTTAAATACAATCTGTTATCTGCTATGATAATGTAAATGCTCTGCACTAAAAAGTTGACGTGAGGTTTTCCTTGACCCCCTCCTCCCCCTTGGTGAGATTCTGCCGGACCCCCTCCCCCTATTTTGGCTCACGTAATTAATGGACGTCCCCTTATGGTACTAAAAACTGACATAAAACAAGAGCTACATTTTGTCATCGCTTTCAAATATAAAAACTCTGGCATCATGCTATCTCCATACCAAATTTCACCAAAATCGGTCCATTAGTTTAGGTGTGAAAACATAATTTTTGGTTATGGCCGTGGCACCACCCATTTAAACAATTATCTTTCCTTAGGGTTCAATCTGACTTTGTACCCAATTCCATCGAAATCAGTGTATTAGTTTAGCAGTGACAACGCTTTTTCTTGTTAGGGGAGTGGCACCACCCAGTCATAAAAAATATTTTTCGCCGATAATTAATCTGTCTACATACCAAATTTCATCAGAATCGGTGAAGTTGCTCAGCCGCGATAGCGTTTTTTATCATTTGAGGCGGTGCCACGCCCAATAAAAAAGCTAAAGTTTTTTAAGCACTTTGTTACAATTCAATCTATCTCCATACTAAATTTCAACAGAATCGGTGAAGCGGCTCAGACGTGGCAGCGTTTTTCTGATTTGAGGCGGTGCCACGCCCAATAAAAAACAAAGTTTTTTAAACCCTTTGTTATGATTCAATCTATCTCCATCTTAAATTTTATCAGAATCGGTCCATTAGTTAAGCCGTAGCAACGATTTTTTTTTTTACGGCCGCTAGTTTGGCCGCTAGAATCAGTCTCCTAATAAACACCACTGTTTTAATTTTAGTTTATTAAATGTAAGTAGGAATAATTAGTTAAATAAGTAGTTTAGTTTAAATTGCTCTTGATGCGTCTTTCTAAAATAAGTCCATTCACTTTCGCTACTTCTTCGTCACTCTTTCGTCGTCCGTTTTTTCGAAAGCGTCGCTTTTCTTATTCGTCAGTGTTGTCAAATCTTTTTTAGTCCTTAAGTTTGTTGTTAGTTGAAAAAGTGTTTTTGCGGGGAGTTCTTCTTCATTACTTTAATATGAATAAAACTGCTGCCGAAAGTCATCGTATTTTGGTGGAAGTTTATGGTGAACATGCTCTAGCTGAGCGAATGTGCTAAAAGTGGTTTGCACGATTTAAAAGCGATGATTTTGGCTTGGAAGACGATGAACGTCCTGGGCAGCCAAAAAAATTTGATTTGGTGGGATCAGAAGGGTGTACTGTATTATGAGCTGTTAAAACCGGGTGAAACCATCAATGAAGATAGCTATTGAACACAATTAATCCGTTTGAAGAGAGCAGTAGCCGAAAAACGTCGGGAATATGCGACCAGACACGAGGCAATAATTTTCCATCATGACAACGCTCGGCCCCACGTTGCTATTCCGGTTAAGAACTATTTGGAAAACAGTGGATGGGAAGTTTTAACCCACCCACCTTATAGCCCAGACCTTGCCCTTTCTGACTACCATTTGTTCCGGTCGATGCAGAACGCCCTCACTGGAATACGGTTCACATCAGAGCAGGATATCAAAAATTGGCTTGATTCATTCTTGGCTGCCAAGCCGGCGCAGTTCTTTTGGGATGGGATCCACAAATTGCCAGAAATATGGGAAAAAGTCATAGCTTCAGATGGGAAATACTTTGAATAATACTATTGTACATGCTTTTCTTAAATAAACGTTCAAATTTTGAAAAAAAAATGCTGAAAGAATTTTTCGCGAACCCAATATCAATGTTTTGGTTGTATTTTGTGCAAGAGCAGGTGCGGAAACTTTCACTTCCAAATTGTTGCTTTAAAACTCATTACAATTTGAATTTCTATATCGTTTTGTTTAGGCTGAGCTTTTCGCGGAGACAGTATTGAAGATTGAAGGCGATGAAGTCGTATCCATCGAAGTCGCTCAATATTTGGATGAGCTAGTAGCCACATTGAAAATGCGAGGGGAAGATAATTTTTTATCGCATAACACTGCCATGGAAAATTATAGAATCTACGTGTAGATTGATACTTTCTTAGCGAAAGTAAGTGGACAGTTGGCCCTACTAATTAAAATAAAAGGTATGAAAAGTACATATATGGTCCAATAAATTGCAAGAAAATATGGTTGATAATTTAATTTTCTGAAATTTTAAGTTTTTATTGAGTAAACCTAACATTTAATGTACAATATGAAATTTCTTTAAGAAATTGTAATATATTTTTCGTATTTTGTTATCATTAAAAACTAGCGCATATCAATTTGTTTATTTGGTGAGTGTTTTGTTTAAAGGAAATACTTGAGTAACCACACCAATACCCTTGCTTGTACCCTCGCGAAAGAGTATCCGCATTCCAGGTCGCACATACTCAGGGTGACCAACGAATTGAAACATAACTGACGCGTTGTCATTAGTGCCGATTTTTTCACCACCCATTATGCCACGAATAATTGCTGTTTGTCTTATACTACCAATATGTACTGTTGTTTGGAAACCAACGTAAATAGCTGTAGCATGAAATAAAACGGACACTTTAGCCTAGAAGAGAATAAAAATATTGAATAAAAAGTTTTCATTCACATTTCGATTGTTTACCTGAAAGAAATATGTCCCATAGTGCTGTATGTCTGGATGACCAATATCACCAAGTAATACCATGCCTCCTCTCAATGGTGGTAAGATTTGATTTGGTGTAAATGATAGTGATGCGCTCTGACCAGCACGTACAACTCGACATGGCGCCTTGTTACGATGTATTGTTTGTATAGTCACAGGAAGAAAACGGCCATCTTGCAGAGGTCCAATTTTCATGGGCATATTTTCCGTAAGCACGCCTTTTGCTAGAAGACCACCCACTACAAGTCCAACTTCAGATACTCGAAAAATCTCGTCGATATGAAATTCACAGGGATCTTGCTCTAGACGGTCTTTCTCTGAGTTACTTATGCCAGGAGACAACACATACAAAAATTTTGTGACTAGATTAAGTCCAGCTCCTGTTACATTTGAAACACAAAATATCGGCACAATGTTTTCAGATACTTGATTTGAACCTGCTGATATGACTTCATCGGAATTAGTTACCACAAATGGTACTTTGCGGCACCCAATTGAAGTGAGTAAGCTTTTAAGTTCTTGTACTGTTTGATTTGAGGACGTTATATCTGTTTTTGTGACTACAATAAAGAAAGGCATATCGAGTGCACGCACAATAGAAAGATGTTCTTTACTGGTTCCACTGCAGCCACCACCTGCCGAAACAACTAGCATTGCATAATGCGGTGAATAACCTGAAAGTGCTTGAACGGTTGTACGCATGTAACGTCGATGTCCAGCTAAGTCCATAAAAGTTACCAGCTTTGTTGATCGGTCACTAATCTCTTCAGCAGTCATCATTTCATTGTATTTATAGTTAATTATATTACCCTGAAAAACATTGTTATTTAAAAATTTGCAAAAATATTACAAAAAAGTTTGAAACGTTAATCTACGCAATATCGCCACTAACTTAAAATCAGAAAAGTTGGTGGAAAGTTTTTGTTTCCACGTTTACTTTGAAACGAATTTACCTATTCACCCTGTATAATGTGGAGCAAAAAGAAAATTCGCTTGCCATGAGAAAAAGTTACTTGCTTTAAAGAATGTTTAAAAGAAAAAAATTCTTTACTGTTTGTTCCATACATAAACACGCCACTTAGGTATTTTTTTTACTTTTTAGTTCATGCTTCTCTTTCATACATTTACGCAAATAGAAAAAGAACCCAGCAAGCAGCAAGGCCTGAGCAAGGCCTGCCTCAGAGAAGGCCGCTAGCACTGCTGCGATTGTATGAGGCCTTCTCAAAACTAGACTTTCATACAAATAAAAATATGTGTACTCATGAAATGCTACTACGCCTTCCCACAACAGGCATGCTATTAAGCCTGATATTAGAAGGCAATGAAGGACTTCATGTATTTTTTCATTTAATATATTGCAATGTTTTATGATTCGACATTACTTTTTTGTCATTGCATTGTAGATATGACATCAAAAGTAGAAAAATGGTTGGAAGTAAAGAACGGTGGACTTCTGTTTCATGTTATGTAAGGTGATGGTAGAGTTCATTTTATCATAGTTTACCTCGCTGTGAACAGAAGCGTTTTTCATTGTGTCGTGGGGTACGCGCCTTGAAGAACTTATATTTACTTTAATCAGTTTTTCTTAAATAAATAAAACATTAAAATAAATTGTATCATTTGCCGACTGCTCTGACTGTAAGGGCATATTTCATGGAACGTGCGCTAATTTAACTGCAGCTGATACCGAGTACATGAAAGCTGAAAATGCCTAACATCGATGTGACAAGTGTTCGTCGATACGCCGCAAGTCGCGGCATCTACATCCATCAAAGATTTTAGTAGGTATCCCAGTGCAACAACAATTGGAAGAAAGAGCTTCACCGTCTTTAAACTCAACAGTAAGTTAATTAAAAACCAATAATAACAAGCAAAACGCAATAAAAACAAATTCGCCTTCGATAACAAACACACAACAAAATAAGAATAATAATTTAATAAGTGCTAGTCCAACAGCTGAGCGGCAGTTCGATTTGCCTAATCAACTCTCTGAAAATACAGCAAGCAATAACAACACCACTAGTTCCAGTACGAAAAGAAGAGAAATTACCATTGAACTTCTATATGAAGAGATTTTGTGTTTAAAAATATGAACTTAAATTTTCTAGCCACAATTAATGAGCTTAAAGAAAATATAACATTCAAGAAGAAAGTTTTAAAATTGGAGAGTAAAATTAACTGGGGAGAGCAGAAAGACCTCCAAAATGTAGTTGAAATCACTGGTGTGCCTATGGTAATTCTAATGCTGACGAACGTGCTCAAAAAATTTTCTCCGATGCTCTTGGAGTTTCAGTACCTGCTGTTCAAATTCAAAAATGTTTTGTGAAGAAGATAATACAAAAAAGTTAATCTTCATCGACTTCTTCTTATCGTGACATTCTCTGTGGGCATTTCTCTTCACCCATAATTAAGAATAGAATAATGTCTGCTAAGAAAAATGCAAAGCGTAAATTAACTACTGAGTTATTTCCTGATGTCAATAAAACCAATATCTACATAAATCATTGCTTGGCTAGATTTAATCAAGCTTTGTTTATAGCTGCTAAAAAAATTAAAAGGGATTTAAGATTTATATTTTTATGGCTTCTTAAATCTTCATGAAAAAGGCTGATAATGGTAGGGCTATCGCTATTAGAACATTTGACGATTTATCTGCTATTCAAGGCTTGTTAACATAAGTTGATTTGATTTATTTATGTTCGTTTATTAAGTGAACTATTATGATATTCCTGATAGCATAGATCTTCCCATTCCCAGCCCAATCATCAAAAGCAATTGCATGTGAAGGAGGAAGGAGTGTGTGTGTGCACTGTATTTTATGTTTTGCTATGATTCTCAACTAGTCAATGCAGAAAATAAAATATAGTGTGCTTGCAGACTATAAAACGTCGGCTAACAAAGCTTACTGATGACGTGACGTAGCGTCATGGAAACTAGTGTAAGCAGCTTGTTGCCCATTTTTTGTTTCTCTAATGCATTTTGCGATTGTAATATTTTTGTTGTTTTTTGCACTAAAACTACTGAACATAAAAGCTCTGTAAAAAACATATTTATTATTTTAAAGTTTTGAAAATTTTTTACTTAAGATCAGGTTACATGCATAGTCGGTGTTCAGATAATTATAGTTTGAGAAGTAATTTACACTCCCTTGTTGCCATTCCTGCTACTCGCATAACTCACTTTAAGAATTTTTACACTTACGTATCGTGTAAATTATTTAATAGCCTTCCTGCTAGTAGTAGATCCATTAGAAATTTGTTTGTATTTTAAAAAATGTTAAATTCTTCTTACTTAGTTTTAACCATATAGAAATTGATGCTTTACTTAGGCCTACAGTTTAAGTTACTATTTACTACTCTTTGCCTCTTCAAAATGTCAATTGAATTATTTAAATATTCTCTTTCTTTCTATATTGTATCAATGATGTTACGCGCTGCCTATTAGACAAAATAAGGACGATCTCGCATAATTTTCCCGGCTAGGGTCGCGGTTTCCGCGGCAGCATTTGTGCGCAAGCATACAAAAATTAGATAAAACAAAATCCGGGGAAAAATATCCCAAACGCATTTAACTCACAAATCGAGTTGAGAAAATTGTGTACAGTCGTTAATCAAGTAAAAAAGAATTTTAAGCTTTAAATTTTTAAGGGTTTAGTTTTAACTTGTAATTTTATTTTCTGTATAATAATAATAACTTAAGTATATTTAGTTCATTTCAAATTTAATTCAATGCATAAAAATGGTTTGAGTTAAATAAAAATAAAAAAAGAGAGAAATATAATCATAGTGTTACGGATTTCCTTTTAAAAAAAAAGTTAGAAGCACGTTAAGAAGTTGTCAGCGCGATTGCGATTTATTAAAAGATACGGCAACATACCTCAGTTGAAGTGCAAATGTCAAATTTTAATTTCAGCCACCTGTCAGCTACATTAGAACCTTCAATTGAGATATGAAAATTTTTAAAAATCAGCCGATAAAATCGCCCAATTTCGATTTGACACCTCTTTTAACTTTTTTCCAATAGGAACACACATCACGGCGTCCCTGTTAACACCTTAATCTCCTGTGGAAAAGAAAAAAATTTTCTAAGAAATTTTGATTTTGTTTTCAATATCCATTGCGCGTTATTTCCAAATATTCCTACTAAAATTAACACAAAGAAAATAAATTGTAAGCACCCTGTATCCATAAATGAATTCTATTAAGAATTTTTTTTAAAAATCTTATATGTATCACACCTTTCAAACGAAAGAAAATGTCAAACAGGTTAAAAGGGAATAGTAGACATCAATGGGCCAAGGATGCCGTTTGGTTTTTTTTTGTACGTATGTACATGTGTGTAGTGTTGGTCATGGTATAATCATATAAGGTAAAAGCATCTTGTCAAAAAATGAAATTGCAACACTGAGAGAGAAGTGCTGGAAAAGTTAAAATCATATAAAAATAAAATAGTTGTTGTTGTTAACAAAATTATTACGTGTTGTTTGACATTTCCAGCACTCGAAAAAGAGGCAACATTTTTCAGTGCAGTAACCATGTTAGTTAAATCATGGTGTTGGTAGCGGACGGCTGACAAGCGGCATCACGCGATGAGGAAAAAAGAAGTGAGTTGCTGGGTGGATAATTGTACAGGCGTCAGTTGCGGAAAAATTTTGAACGCGAGCAGTCATCGCAATGATAGTGCGTCGTGGTGTGCAATCTACAACCGGCCGTGATTTAATATGTGTTAAATACGTTAAAATCAAACAAGTAGTAAAAAAATCAATATTTTAATTTGTTGATTCTAAAACAATAAAAGTGCGACGCGGCTTAAATGTAAGATTTAAAATATAAAAAAATAAATCGGTCACAAGAAAAAAAAACAGATTTCTGTGCGGTTGATAGCGCGCTCAATCGGGTATTAATTAAATAGTTTGATTAATTGAAAAATCAAGAGAAATCTCAATTAATAATCGAGATAAGAGTGTCCGAAGGAAAAAACTTATAGTTGTCGGTGTTTTTAATAAAAAAAAAAGAAATATATTGGAAATTAAAAAAATTTTTAACAATAATACGACTTGTGTCGCAGCGCTACAAAGCAGCGGCTGCCAAGTGATTGCATGACGTCGACGTCAGTGCATCTGTGAACAGTGGAAAAAAGTGAAAATTTCCCCAGAAATGAAAAAATAAAAACAAAAACCTCAACTGATTTACTCTTACAAAAGAGATCTTAAAAATTGAACCAACAATATTGCTAATAGTACTTTAAAAGATATTCCAACAAAAAACCCTAAACTTTTTAGACTTACAAACTAATAAGTAAACCAAGCAAATTTCTAATTTAAGTGGAATAGTGCCTAAAAAAATTTGTACATATAATTTTAAATAACCAATTAAACAAAACCTGCATAGAGTTAGAAGCAAAAACATAAAATCACAAAATTTCAACAAAAAGACTTCAAATTAAACATGTATACTAAATAAGAACAGCAACTAACATCAACAGCAACTAACATCAACAACAACGACGACAACAACAACAACGTCAGCTCCGTCATCAACGACAGCAGCCAGTCGTCATCGATAATATCCAGCTAAGTATTTTTAAGTGCTATTAATTTGCTTTATATTAATTACTATAGTTATAATGCTAAGAAAACAAAATTTATTTCAAATATAATGTATAATTTAATAAAACAAAAAAAAAAAAATGATATAGATATGCTGGTGATTTTCATATATATTCATGAATATCATTTTGGATCTTGTTAAATATAACATCCAGGCAATAAAAAAATAAAGAAGAAAATTTAATTTAATTTTTGAAGTGAAATGTAGACTTCAGTTAATTCATAAATAATTTTTTTTTGGGCAGCAGCTCACATTTCTAGAATTATGCATATACATAATTTTTTTTGCTAATTTTTTAAAAGCCTCTAATTACCCTTAATATATATGAAAGTTACCCAGCAACGAAGTTTGATCAAACAATTAAGGATATCTTTATACTTATTAAATTAGTGCTAAGTAAAACCAAAAAAACAAAAAGACCTTTTTTGAAATTAAAAATCAGAATGAAATTTAAAAAAATTATTTTTTTTTATTAAAACCATAAAAAGGATGAATAGTTGCTAGGAAGTAGGATTAGGGGGAAGTGCCGGGGTGGGTGACCCGTGGTGCCATCCGGGAAAATTTAAGAAAAGGAACATGGGATTTTTCTGCTCCCCGTTAGATAGTTTTTTTTTTATCAAATTTTGAATTTGAAATTTGATTGATTTTTTTTTCTATGCATACGCACACAAGCGACGTAGGGAAACCGCGCCCTAGCCGGATAATTTAAATACATAATTTTTTTTTGCTAATTTTTTAAAAGCCTCTAATTACCCTTAATATATATGAAAGTTACCCAGCAACGAAGTTTCATCAAACAATTAAGGATATCTTTATACTTATTAAATTAGTGCTAAGTAAAACCAAAAAAACAAAAAGACCTTTTTTGAAATTAAAAATCAGAATGAAATTTAAAAAAATTATTTTTTTTTATTAAAACCATAAAAAGGATGAATAGTTGCTAGGAAGTAGGATAAGGGGGAAGTGCCGGGGTGGGTGACCCGTGGTGCCATCCGGGAAAATTTAAGAAAAGGAACATGGGGTTTTTCTGCTCCCCGTTATATAGTTTTTTTTATCAAATTTTGAATTTGAAATTTGATTGATTTTTTTTTCTATGCATACGCACACAAGCGACGTAGGGAAACCGCGCCCTAGCCGGGACTAACTTCGGTGGTCGATACCGAAAGTTTTTTTTGCGAGTGTTCTCTATTTTTTGTCCACGTCAAATGCCGCGCGTAACAGTAGTTATTTTAGTAGTATAAATTATACCATAAACAATAATAAATAATAAATGTTTAAACTTATTTGTGTTTTAGGAACACAACAAAATTTAACATTAGTGTTTATTTTTATATTTATTTATAAAAAAAAGAAAATACATAACTAAAATTAACTTATCTGGTATGGTTGTCGACGACTCAGGTGTCTGTTATCGTTGATGACGTTGCCTTTTGGGTATAGTTGCTGTTGTTATTGTTGAATGCGTCACAAATTATGTTTTTATTGTTGTAATTTTTTTAATATTTCATTTTAATTTGTTGTAATTTCATGCTGTTGTCAAGTTCGTTCTTTTATGTATTTGATTAGGACCTGCCTAAATAGTTTGCCGGCGCTTAGGAGCGCCACGGGCGGCAACAAAAAATAAAAGAAAAGCTTAGCACACGAGTACTTAAGCAAATCAAAAGACAACCAATTAATAGGCTAAGTGAATCAACATTGATTGATTTATTTAGATCCGTTCATGCTTTTATACAGGAATAACGGTATCCTTTCTTTTGTAAATAATAACATATGTTTGACATAAAACATATGTTAACTTAATTTCTATTTACAGTGGCTTAAATTAGTAATAGATTAGTAGATTAGAAATTCATTCACATATAACTTATAATAGTAATAGGTGTTGTTTAATAACAAATTACATTACACACTCATCCTTAAGATAAAATTTATTTTTAATTTAATACAAATAATTTTTGTAAGACGAACCATTGTGAATATGTATTTATTGTTTAATAACAAAATGTATTATACCCTTATCCTTAAGATAAAAATTATTTTTAATTTAATACAAATAATTTTTGTAATACGATATTTTTGAATATTTAACGATTCATATTTTTTTTATCATGTTGTTGTGATATTATTTTCGTTTGTTTCCTAAATATAAAACTTTATATGGGCCAAGATATGGCAGTTGATTTTTTTTTTATTCATAATTTTTTATAAAACAAAATCTTCAATTTATAAATTTATTGAATTTGATTTGGCATTTTGCAGTGTGCCGTTCTTTTTGACGGTCTGAATAAATTCTTTAGCTTTGTTTAAAGAGAATTTTAATCATTATCAGTGTTATAGACTGGCTTATATGATAGAATTATGTATGTCATTTGGTAAAGTAGGGAGTTTTCCAAAAACTAGCTCATATGGCGTGTAATTGGTATCGACATGCAGTGTTGTGTCACATTCAAAGGAAAAGTATGGGATCCAATAAAGGAATTCATTAAGTACTCTTTAATCATTTTACTCATATTTTTCCATACGTATTTCTGTTTAAGTTTTAAAATTGTTTTTCGTATACCCATATGACTTCCGTGTGTCGAATTATGGTATTCATGAATAAGTTCATGTTGCGTATCTTTATTTAATATTCTTTCGGGTTCGGTGTATATTAAAATTCTTAATTTTTTTTATTTCAATTCAAATTATTATGTCTGTTATTCGTTAATGCGAGCTTTTGAACTCCTAATGAAAGCATTTTTGATGACAGTTTCTCCAAAGTCAACGGTGTGCTCAGTGGATTATCACTACATCTATCCAATACTTCATTATCTTTAATCTTTGCTCCCAAACTCCTAATGAGAGAATTTCTGATAGTTTCTCCAAAGTCAGCGGTGTGCTCAGTGGATTATCACTACATCTAATAAATACTTTATTATCTTTAACCTCAATTTTGGGTGATAGTTTCTCCAAAGACAACGATGTGTTCAATGGATTATCGCTATATATTTCCAAATTTCTATGAGGAAAGGACCCAATTTTTGCCAGAAAGGCAGTCATTGCTATTATTATTCTTACAGTTTTGGTTATTTTTGCCTGCGGTTATAGCTAGGATATTGCCTATTTGCTCATTTGCAGTTGGAATCATTGCTTTCAATGATTCACTATTTGGAACCATGCTATCTTTATTAACTTCTATGTAAATCGGAACAATTAACTCAAATCGAGCTGGCATAATAATATAAGTTTCATGTAATTTTTGAAATCATTTTTCATTAATTATGAAAGTTATCATAAATGGTTTAAAATCGATTCTAGATATATATTTTTCTAGAATGTCTTGCCCTATTATTTCATCGGTTGCGATTGGAAAATCGTTATCTACTATATGAAAATGGTGTTGAATTTGGTATTCTTCAAATGTTAAATTAAGATTTAGTATACCAATACATTCTATTGTTTCATCGGTTATGCCTAAGCATGCCATAAATTTTTTAAGAAATAACAGGAAAAATTGGAGAAAAAATGTAATTCTACCTTATTTAATTTTTCAAAAACAGGATTGATTACAGGATAAATTTTTTTTTTCTTTTGAAGGAGATTAGATAGTAATTGTTGTGTAGGAATAAATATATTGGTACTTAAATTTAATCAGAGTCTTCGTCCATGTATTCCTCGTCTGATTCATTTTAGATTCGTTCAGTTTCAACAAAATACTTGTCTTTCGCTTTGATTTTTCGCAGCATTTTCGCTTTTTTTTTATCCAATTGTAGAAATCAATGCACGACATGTTTAAATTGGTCTTAGTGGTTAGAATGGCTTTTAAAGTTTCTACTTTTTACTGAGATTTTTCATCTGTCCATGGAAATAAAGAACATATTCCACTATTGCTGCAATTTCTTTGTAATCGCAATTCTCAGTTTCCAAATGAGTAAAAATTTCAACCCATCGTTTCGAAATCGAAACGTTTTCGTCTTTCCAGCACTTGATTTTCGCCACTGAACAATAATTTTTCACATACCCGAACTTTTTGTGTACTTTTGATAAATGCGGATGCTATTGAAAAATTTCCATTGCACTTCTCACAAAACACATCAGTTAGTTTTAGTGCTTTCCAAAAATGGATATTTTTCTTTCAATTTGTCGCTGAGAACGGATCGGTTTTTCGTCGATTTCTTCATAAATTAAAAAAAAAAAATTTTCAGAACACAAGTCACAAATTATCAAAAAAAAAAACAGCAGTTTTTGAAATAACACTTTGTTTCGAAGACACTGCCAACAATCGTAAAACAAGTTAAAATAAATGGAAATTTTTAAGAAAATTTTTAAATTTCTCATAACTTGGAAAATAATTGATAACAACTTTTTTGTAAAACAGTTGTGATTACGTTGCCGAACACAAACTAACGAGAACAAACTAAGCGAGAAAATGATACGTAACTTTCAAGAGAAATGTAAAGTTTAAAATAAATACAGGACAATTACAGGATTTTTCACAAAAACACAGGAGTCATTTTTATACAGGATATTCGCTGAAAATACAGGAGTATCCTGTAAAATACAGGATAAATGGCATGGTTAGTTATGCCTGATAAGTGTGATATATTTCCTGTACTAATGTTTTGTAAATTTTTAATTTTTACAAATGGAAACGTCTGCCCCTGTGTCTAAAAAAATTAAAGTTTTCGTTGTTATTTGAACATATTGTTTTTGTAATTGTTTAAGTTTTTGGAAATTTTGTAAATTGAATTTTTTTTCTTCGGGCAACAGTTTCTCTGACCAGACTTGGGTATTTTTGAATTACATTTCTTTCAATTACAATTACAAGTAATCATTACTTTTAATTCAAAAAATAAATTAAAAGTAATTGTAATTGAAATTTTTCAATTACATTAATTACAATTACATGTAATTTAAAATTACAATTTCATGCAATTCTAATTACTTTTGTAATTGGATTAGTAATGCATGAAAATGTAATCTTTTAGAAAGTTGTAATATATTACTTTTGCCAAATAATTTGAAACGAAAATGTAATTGATCACACATTTTTCAGCAATTACATTTATTAAAATTTGAAACAAATTTTCTTTCAAGCGATAAAATTCACAAAAAACATTTATTTTATTGCATATGATTTATATGAGAATGTAAAAGAAGAACTAGAGCTCTAGCCTTTCCACCAAGTTTATTTTCGAAATTTTCAATTACTATAAATGTAATTGTAATTGAAAAATTTCAATTAAAAATTACAAGTAATTGTAATTGCATGAATAATTAATTACCAAATGTAATTGATTACGCACAAGTCTGCTCTAGACTGGCCAATTTCGTTTATCTGATTATTGTTATTTTTATCATTATATCTTCTAACAATTTTTTGAGGTCTAATCGACCCAAAATACTACGGACTTGTGCCGTTAACTTGAAATTATAGACGTACTTAACAGGGATGATATTTGGGGGCTTTTAGGGCTTTTTTGAGCCCTTTTAATTTTCAAAAGCCCCGTGGCCCTTTTTATTCATTTTTGGCCCTTTTGCAAAATTCTACCGAAAAATAATCACAATTTTTTATTTTTCAAATGAAAGCTTACTGGGATAAGTGGTTGTCGACTGGGATATATTTTTTTCATTTGACGTTTTAATTTCAATGCACCTTGCGCAATCAGTGCTACCACAACATAAGACATGAAATCACAGTATTGTATTAGATATGTAACCTTTTTATAGTAAATTTTTGTTACATCTTACGAAGTTGGGCCATTTTTCTTATATTTTTTTGTGCCATTTTTCCTATTTTGGTGTTGGGCTGCTAATCATTTATATTGAATATATGGAAAAAGTTTTTTTTTAATATGCATATGTATATGACCATTTATCTCGGATTTATATGATAAAATGGTTTGGCCTTGTACTGAATGTTAAAAACAATATTTCGTACAAGGACAAATCATTTTATCATAAAAAGAGCTAGTTTTTAAAAATATGTTTTCCCTGTGGGCCTTTTATCTTCTTTCAATTAACGTAAATCTTCTCAAAATATAGCCACAAGGAAATGTATGAAAAAATCATAATTTTCAAATCAAAAAATTTGGGGCTTTTTCTTTGGGCCAAATATCATTTTGGGTGGTGGAGCAATATTTCATAATCATTTCGTTTTGTAGCTATTTTGCGCAGATCCCAAATTTGTTTGTACATTATAATTAGATCAGAGCCTGAAAATAATTCTTTCAATAAATAATTGTTTTAGTTTTATTTTTAAGAATATTTTTTAATATCTTTAAAGACTTATTTGAAAATTTAGTTTTAAGGGTCTTTTTAGACTTTTATTTTATGCGTCTTAATGCGCAACAAATAAATATCAAGGAAAGATGAAAGCAGCAGTATCAAAAGACTAAAAAAAAAGTTTTTACTTTTTGGAATAAAATTATTTTCAGACTTTTAAAAAACATCTTCAAAAATAAAACTTTTAAAAGACTCCTACATATGTTCGATTTAATTTATAAAAGTTAAAGTATATGATCAACTCTTTTTTTAAAAATGTTTAATTTTGATCATCAATAACCACTTTTTCTTCAACTCTTGGAGAACATTTTTGTAGAAATTTGGATTAAAAATAATAATGAATATTGCAGCAATTAGTCATTTCATGAAACACCTATATAAGATATGCGCTGATATTCGGATTTAGTGTATTTTCAAAACAAAAAAAAAAATGATTTAAGAAAATTTTTGATTCTTAGTAAAATGGTTAGTGTTTTAAACTGAAGTTCTGATATTGAACTAAAAAATTGAGTCGTAGCGACCCTAGGCTAAGTTTTCGAGTAATATTGCTCACCGGTTTAAAAAATAGGTACTTTTCATGAAATGACTGATTGCGGTTTTATTCATGAATGTTTTGTATCCACAATTAAAAATATCTGTTAAATGAGCACAAGAAAAATTTAAGTGTTTTATTTTCTCCTAAAAAATTTAAGTGGAACGTTAAGTAATACGATGGCTTTCGACTTTTTAAACTTAAAATTATTTCAAATCAAAAACCAGAGATTTTTATATGATATATGAAAAAAGTTGTATTTGATTTATAATAAGTTAGATTTGATGTGCTAAGTCTGCAAATATATCATTTATTTCTGCATTTTCTTTTAAAAAAAGTTTCTAAAAAAGATCTTACCATAGTTAGTTCTTTAATATATCGCTCATCTTTTTCAATAACGTCATAACTCAAAAAATCAGATATTTCAGGGTAAACATTTTAACTGAATTTTTACGTTTTTTGAGTTATAACGTTATTGAAGAAAATGAGCGATATATACAAAAAAATCTTAAACGCTTATATGTATGTTCATATCAAAATTATAAGTGATATATGTAATTAAAATACTTAACATTGTCACAACAAGATATGCCAAAATTAAAAATATAATTGTTCAAAAAATTTTAGAACTGGATTCGGATTATTTTGACAATTATCTTTTCAGCGAGTGTTACTTTTACATAAAGTAATAACTATCATAAAAAATCGATATTTTAAATAATATATCGTTAATGCAAAATATTGCCATCAGTGAACTGACATTTAAAATAATATTATTTTCTCACTTATTTAAAAATATTATTTTCTTTTTTAGTGTATGTTAGCACTATTTGTGTGCTGGTCATTTATATAAAAATTTTAAATTTTTATAGTGATTTGAATTCGGTCTCAGTAAAATAAGTTCTGTTCTGTATATAAAAATGGAAAATCTTCAATATTGAATTACTAATCACACGGTTATTTACTTTGTTTATAATAATAAACATTTATGTGATAAACTTGTTATTTAGTTCTTGAAATTATTTTTTATTGGTTTTCTTTTTTACTAGGTATGTAAAATTTATGTTTACAATTAAATATAAATAACAAAAATTTGGTTATAATATAAATGGTTACATATATACGATTTAATTTACATATATACGATTTAAGTCAAAAAGCTCTATTTTAGTCCAAATTTTGACCCTTTTACAAATATGCCAATATCATCCCTGGTACTTAATTGATTTCTTTTCATCTCTCAAGATGTCATGCAAAAATTTCGTCTGAACAACAAAATCTTCTAAATCGGAATATATTCCTTTGGATATTTGTAGGTTTTTTCCTACTACCGAAATGTCGTAATGAGCCATTTTTTTGCAAATCTTATACCATCCAAATATTAGAATCTTAAAATCTGTCTTGTTTCGACACAAATATCATTGATTTTTATTTTTAAATATTTAGTCTTGCAATTTTCTGCTTAATTTATTGTTTTTTATGTGTTTTGTATTAACGCTTTTTCAAGATTATTACTAGCTTTTGAAATTACAAAATGGATTTATATATAAATTAATTTTCTTAAAAAAAAAAAAAATTATTTTTTTTATTTATTTTTTTAATTTCATAAAAATTAAAAATTTTATCGGTTTTTAACATTGTTTTTCTTTATAATTCAAATTTATAACGCAAAAAATATTTTCTTGCTAACGCAAACATGGTTTGCTAAAAAAATTTGATCGTGTAAACGACGAAAAAGAAGGAATGTAAAAAAAATGCAAAACGTCAAAAGTAAATAAACAAGTGCAAATGGTGGTTGTTTTTAATTGTGAAAATTTTTGTGATAATTTTGTAATTAATTTGTTGGAACAGGTTTACTTTAGCTCACATTCTCCAATTTTTTTTTTTTTTAGGGGTAAAAGGGGGTTAAAAATAAATAAAAAGTATGAAAAAAAAAGTATCGCTCGGGTCTGGTTTCGGAGATATAGCCATCGGAAGTTGCGGATATAGCTTTTGGAAAAATTATTATAAGTTCGGAACCGCTGCATGGATATCAAAAATTTGGGTGTCCAAGGAAAGATAATTTAATGGCCTATAATAATGGTAAGCAACCCATAATTTTGGAGATATTACGATTTTTCTGAAATTTTGACGAAATTTTTTTTAAAAATCCGTTATTTTTTCTAAAAAATGTCTAGATGACCTATAACTTTTTTAGCTTCTTAAGAAACCTTAATTTATTCTCCTTAAAATAGTGTATTGTTTGTTCCAAATTTTTGCATATCTACCCCCATTTTGACGGAAAAACAAAAACATTTATTCAATGAATTCTTATGAAAACTATGTATTTATGGACAAAAACAATAAAAAAAAACAACAACAACAAAAACAACAACAACAACAATTATTATAAGATGATTCTCATTATAAGACTTAAAAATTTTTATTAAAAATCGTGCGCGTCTTATAACGGATTATAAGACGATTCTTACTTTTTAATAAAAATTTTTGTGTTTTATAATGTGTCGTATTGAAAAAGAAAGCGCCGCAGGCGAAAAATTTTTAAGTTTTAAAATGAGAATTGTCTTATATCGGATTATAAAACGATTCTTTCTTTTTAATAAAAATTTTTGTGTTTTATAATGTGTAACATTGAAAAAAAAGCGTCGCAGGCGAAAAATTTTTATTAAAAATCGCGCGCGCGTTTTATGAGAATCGTCTTATAATAATTGTTGTTCGTTCTTTTATGTATTTGATTAGGACCTGCCTAAACAGTTTGCCGGCACTTAGGAGCGCCACGGGCGGCAACAAAAATAAAAGAAAAGCTTAGCACACAAGAGTACTTAAGCAAATCAAATGACAACCAATTAATAGGCTAAGTGAATCAACATTGATTGATTTATTAAGATCCGTTCCTGCTTTTACACAGGAATAACGGTATCCTTTCTTTTGTAAATAATAACATATGTTTGACATAAAACATATGTTAACTTAATTTCTATTTACAGTGGCTTAAATTAGTAATAGATTAGTAGATTAGAAATTCATTCACATATAACTTATAATAGTAATAGGTGTTGTTTAATAACAAATTACATTACACTGTAACGTTTTATTTTAGTTACTTTATGTATATTAATGTTCAATTTTGTTATTATCCTTTTTTTTTTTAATATTTTATTTCGTAAATTTACTACTAATTGTATTTTTTTTTTATGTTTTTCTTTTAATTTTTGTCACTGTATTTTTGATTTTCTTTTGTAACTCTGTACAATCGTTTAGAATATTTAAGTTGCACTATTGCATCAGATTATTTATGTTTAATTGAGCACAATTTTTGCATGCACTTGAAGTCGTGCCACTTTTTAATAATATCTGGATTTAACCAAAAAGTTTGATTTTTGTATTTTAGACGGCACTAAACTAGCAGTTTTTAACTTGATTTATCAATTTGTTTTTTTTTTTTTTTAACTCGCGCGACCACGCGCTTCAAAACTTTCTTGACAACTCGACCATCCGATTTTAAAATATTTCGCCGACTCGACTATCCACTTTAAAAATATTTCGCGGACTGATGCTATATCAATACGAAGCAACGCATGATGCCGCTTGTCCGTCCGTCCGCTACTCACCAGTGTTGCCACAATTATTTTGAAAAAAAGCTAGACCACCTTAAAAAAAAGGCTAAATAAAATTTTTCAAGCTAGAAAAAAAGGCTAGAATAAAATTTTTATGGGTTTGTGTTTTTTTTATTATGTGTACACATAGTTCGCTTAAAATAACGAAAAAAAATTAGATTCAGATAGTAAATGTTACGAATATTACATATGTTCAGTGGGTGATCATATTATTAGAGCCACTACTTGTTCAGATTATTTTTCTCTGATGAATCTTCGATTCCGTTCAAAAAGGTTTTTGACATATTTCTCTACAATTATTTTTAGTTCTATAAATACTAGCAAGAACACCTTACTTGTATTTTTATTTTATCAATTAGACCCCTTACAAACAAGTAAATAAAGATATTTGAACATTTTTTTTTACTTTTATCATGGTGTAAGTTGAAAAAATGTGTTTTTTACGTAGTGGCTCTAATAATATGATCACGCACTGCTTGTATGCATGTATGTATGTATGTATGCAGGGCCGTCGAGAAGAAATTTGGGTCCGGGACTGAAAAGTATACACGTAAAACCCTTATGATATGCGAAAATCATTTGTCTTTTAAAGACATCCAAAATATTTCTGTCATGTGATGTGTACGAATTTTAAAGTTAATTTAAAGTGTTTCTTGGGAATAAAAAGACTTAAAAATATGTATTTATATTTAAATAATTTGCATGCAGGGTATTAATATCTTGAGTTTGTGATTTTTCAATCAGTATTAATCAGGATATATTATATTGATATAAGTCGAGATGATCAGATGAAGTTGTTTGCAGCGATTATAAAAAATAAAAATTACAGTCCTCAATACGATACTTTTTTATATGAATTTCAAAATTTTTTTGTTCAACAATGTGGGAACAATTGAAAATCACACAGTTATATACATAATTATAACATTAGCCTTTTTCTGAGTTCGATTTCATTTTCTCTTGCTATAAATGAGCTTTCCTGCTTTCTGGGCAGCAAAGTGACTTATGAGAACTTCGAAGTCTAACTGCCTTACACACCTAATTTTTCAAATGACCCCTCACTAAAGAAGTTTCACTTCTAAAAGTGGGGGATTTTTTTTTTCATTATCGATTTAATCGATGCTTCCACGTGATTAATGACGCCAAATTCAAAAGAATTTTTACTTGCATTCTCTAAATTAATTCACATACGAATTGCTTTCATCCAAAACATTTTTTTTTTTATTTTGAAGATAAAAAATCCTAGTTTCCAAATTTCCGGGCCCCCTCAAAAAACCCGGGCCCAGAAAGATGCCTCCCTTCACTACTCCCTCTCCCCTAAATTTGGTGTGTGTAAATAGAATCGTGTGATGCCTAACTGCCAAAAATAGTGTTTGATAATTTGTAAACGCGATAATGTGGTAAATTTTTAAGACTTTGGGTTTTTGGTACTCCATTTGATAAAAAAGGCCAAAATATAAAACAAGGCTAGATGACTTTTTAGAAAAAGCTGAAAAAAAGGCTAGAGGCTAGATTAAATTTTCGAGGCTAAATGGAATTTAAAAAGGCTAAAACGGCAACGCTGCTACTCACACCATGCATACCGACATAATAAAAAAAAAAAAAACAAATGGCAGCCTTGGCCCATTAGTGCCAACATTAGCTTTTTTGACCTGACCAGTGTCTCCAGCTGAAAATTTTAGATTACCGTGTTTCTAGGGTTGAATTACCGTGTTTTGAAGTAAATTACGGTGCATCAGTTTAAAAATTACGGTGTAAATTATGGTGTTATTATACACTGCTCAGAATATTTATACAGGATAAAAACAGATTATATGTAATCAACGTAAAACTATTTTAATAAGGTGAAAAAACGAATTTTTCTAAAAAAGGCTTATTGTAGTGACCGAAACAAATAAAAAAAACCGTTTAAAAAACTTTTTTTTTATTTATTATTTTCTTTTTATTTGCCGACGTTTCGCAGTTTTTTTGACTGCTTCATAAGGGCTGCTTTTTCGGTCACTACAATAAGCCTTTTTTTAGAAAAATTCGTTTGTTCACCTTATTAAACATAAAAAGTGACCTTTATAAAATTTAAATATGTAAAACTATTTTATTAATTTTCATAAAATTCACTATCACAACAATATAGTGGTCAGAATCATATAAACTAGTTTTTGTGACTAGTTGTCAACATAAAATTAAATTTTAAAAACAAAAAGTTACACGTATTTCTTACTTTAAATTCAATTTTAAAAAATAGATTTGTGAATTTTAATAGTTCAAAATTGAATATTAATTCAAAATATAACTTCAAGAAAAACCAAGGCTGAAGGATGTGCTCCAAAAAAAAATCGAAAACGTGGCCGGCTAAAATGTTAATTTCTGTGGAAGTGCACATATGTACATATGTATATCTAAATGAAAAAACCTACTTACAATTATTCAGAGTCCGAATCTTCTAATAAGACAACATCTTTTTCATACATGGAAGGTTTAATTTTTTGGATCGTGGCACTGGTTGGCCTAAAATCAACACAATTTTTGCCAATTCTTTTTATGGATTGTTGGGCGAAAATATTGCCCTTTATTGTCTTGGTCAACAATTTATTTCTTTTTTTCGTCTTAATGTCGTTGACATGACTGAAAATACGCTCACATTCTGCATTAGAGTGGGGCAGAGAGAGCACACTGAGCTGTAAAACTAAAAAAAACCGCTTGGTGATTCGTAAGCGAAATTACGGTGGAATACGACACCGTAATGGATGTTTACGGTAGACGGTAGATTGGACCATATTACGGTGGATTACCTTCCGGAAGAAGAATCTCTCACACCCCACATCTTGTTATTGCCCCCATTTGACCAAAGCAAAAGTCATATTTCAAGACGATTCTGCACCTTGTCATCGCTCGAAATCGGTAAGTGTCCCACTCACAATAATTATTTTTTACATTTTTTTTTGATAGATTTACAATAATAAACTATTTATTTTTGCATAGGTAAAGGAATATAAGGACTTTTTGGGAATTGAGTCAGTCCATGGCCCGGTAACAGCCCCAACCTCAATCCCATTGTGAATATTTGGGCCATTTTAAAACGCAAAGTGCGCCAACAAAACCCTAATAATATTCCAAAGTTAAAGGAAATAATTGAATCCACTTGGTACAACGATATTTTAATGGAATTAATACGGAAACTCTATGAGAGCATGCCTTTTCGAATGGAAAGCGTCATCAACGCAAAAATAGGTCCTATGCGGTATTATAATCAATTTTACCGTATTATTTGAAATAAATAAATAATAAATAATTAAAGAATGTGTGAGAAATTAAAAATTCGTAAAAAAAACTACAAAAAACAATGTATTTTTTCATATAAATAAGTTGTAATTTCTGATTATAAAACTAGCAATTATGTGCTTATTTGGAAAAGGTTCCTAGAATTTATTATTGTTAGGTGGACAGTTTTAAAAATACTCAAAACTTGTTCCTAGTAACAGTATCTAACAAACTTAAAACCGTTAAACAAGAGTAGACATTATTTTACGCATCAAAATATAAAACTTCTTGCAAAATTCAAGTCTGCGTTTTTTTTTGACCGTGAGTGTATTTGTATGGCGCGCATGGGATTTTGTCGTAGGTCGTTCGAGATAAAAATTTAATTCTATTGAAATTAGTGACAGCACCCTTAATTTTTTTACATATATTCAATCTTCAATATTCACGGCTCATACCAAACAAAATTTAAATTTTTCGTATTGGGAAGACAAAATTATCATCAATTGTTTATTTAAAAGTTATAAACAAATGGGAAAATACAATTTTTAAATTTTTTTATCATGAATAGAAAGTGCCATCAATTGTCAACATGTGTACCAAATTTTATAATTTTATGTTAAAAAGTTTTCAATTAAACTAGTTGGTGAAGGGACAAATGGGGTGTTCCCCCCAAATTTTGGGTGTCATTTAGGTCAGTTTGTTTAGAAACGTCCAAACTATAGATTAAAAATGGTTTCAGATGTGTGCCTTCAATTTTAAATTTTCGATATTTGTGCACGTCTAAAACCAGAAAATTTAAAGAATTCCTTATATAAGATTATTTGAAAAATAAATTTTCTTATTAGAATTCATTTATGGATACAGGGTGTTTACATTTGTTTTTCTTTGCGTTAATTTTTTGTGAGAATACTAGAATATAACGCACAATATATATTGAAATTAAAATCAAAACTTTTTAGAAAACTTTTTTTTCTTTCAACAGGAGATTAAGGTGATAATAGGGAAGCCGTAATGTGCGTTCCTATTGCCCAAAAGTTAGAAAGAGGTGTCAGATTGCAATTGGGCGATTTTATCGGCTGATTTTAAACATTTTCATATCACAAAATTGAAGCTTATTCTGTAGCCGATAAATGGCTGAAAATAAACTTCAGTTTAGGTATCTTCAACAAGTCACAATTGCGTTGACAACTTCTTGATGTCTTTCATACGTTTTCAAAAGAAATCAGTAACAATGATAATCTTACAAAATGTCAATTTAAACTTAATCTTGTTTTTACCTCACTACACTTTCATATGTAAATGAATTTGAAGTAACATTTAAAACTATAATATTATTTTATACTAAATAGTGGAGTGCCTTTAGCGCCTAAAACATGAAAACCTCGGAACCCAATTACTTTGAATGTATTGATCTGAAACCTTCTGAATTACTTTTTATAGATGATACACTAAAATGTTTACCTATTTTTTTTTGGGTGTTTTGCGGTGCCACGCCCCCCACAGGAAAATACGTTCCCACGGCTAAACTAATAGACTGATTTTGATGAAATTTGGTTTGGGGATAGATTGAACCCTAAAAATGGGTATGAAGAGCTCTAAGTGCTTTAATTGGGCGTGGCACCGCCTCTAATGAAAAAAACGTTGTCACGGCTGAGTCACTGAAACGATTTTGATGAAATATGATATGGAGATAGACTGATTCCTGAGTAAAGAAATTTGATTTTATTGGGGCGCTGCCACGCCTTGTTATGGGCGGCTATTTTTAAAGGACAGGAATACTCACGTATTTCTTCAGTGCCAAGCACTCAGAGTTTCCCGGCTAGGGTCGCGGTTTCCCTACGCCGCTTCTGTGCGTATGCATAGAAAAAAAGTTTTCATGATAAAAAAAATTACCAAACGGGGAGCAGAAAAACCCCAAGTCCTGTTCTATAAACCTTTCGCGATGGCAACACTGATTCCCCACTCTGACACCTCCCCAAAATTATCTGCCTAGCAAATCTTCATCTTTTATTATTTAAAAGAAATAATTTATTTAACAGGGCGTCTGTTTATTAACCTGAGGAAGAGGACAAATAATCCTCGAAACGTCGGCGCGAAGCAATAAAATTTAAATTATTGGTTTTATTTTTTAATCGTGCTGTAACCTTTTCTTAAATAAATATTAAATTTAACGATTTTATTCTTAAATAATAAAATAAATAATATTTTGGACGGTTTACTTCCTTTTTCTTATTAGTTGTAAATTCAATATTGGAAATGTAATTAGAAATTTTTTTTTGTCTCTTGAAAAAAAAAAAACTTAACTCTATTTATGAACGATTTCACATGCTTAAATTTCAAATTAGGAACATGAAGTGCATAAATTTAGTTTGGGCTTATTTAGACATTCATTTCAATGACCATGGATTTTCATCTCTTACAAAAAGAAGTAAAGCAGAACTTCTTTGCATGTATGTATTACAAATTCGTTCTGGGCTCTTGGCCTTTATTATTAAAAAAACTTAATTGCAGAACATGAATTATTGGAAGTAGACAAATGTTGTATTTATTTATTTATTTTTTTATCCCAAAGAAATCATATGATTTGGAAACTATGCGTACTTGTATTTAAAGTTATTTAATATTACGAGTTAATACTAAAGTTAATGAGGAAAATTTTGATTTTTAGGTATTATTTTTCAATTTATTTCAATATTTCAAGTTCTGCAAATTTTCCTATTCTAAATATTATAACAATTCAAATTTCTTTTTTTCTGCCTCAACTTTAAAGTCTACGCTAGTGTATATCTTTTAAGGTATAGAGTAAAAAAAATGATTTTTTTTACACTACGTAGTTATTACAACTAATTTTATAGTTTATTGTATATATTTTCTTTTTTACCTGTAATAATCTACATACGAAACTACTTAAATAAATTCATTTAATATATAGTTACGCCTTTTAATCTGCTGCTATTATTATTGTTGAGTTAAAATAAACGGTGCACCGTGATGACGACGGACGACGGGTGACGTTGATGACTATACGCCAATTTGGTAACATTTCAGATGCTGTTGTCATAACTTGTGTTGTTGTTGTTGGTGTCAAGATTTCATTGGGCGATTTTATCGGGTGATTTCAATCATTTAGACAGCTCAATTGAAGTTTCTTTTGTGGCCGAAAGATGGCAGAAAGTAAGATTGACGTTTTAACTTCAATTGAGGTATGTCCCCGTATATTTTTATTTTAAAGATAAAACGAAATACGTACAGCCTCTTACAGGAAAAAACGATTTTACTGCAAAACTAAGTAACTAATTTTGATGAAAATTGATACAAGGAAAGATTGAACTCTGAAAAATATATTTGTTTTTGTATGGGCAATGCCAGAAAACATGTTTTTACAACTATACTACTTAAGGGGGCAGGTGCAGTCATGATTTTTGAGAAATCGATTTTCTTTTTTTTGCATTTTCTTAAAGTATAATATCTTAAAAATTTATGTATCCTGAAAATTTGAGTCAATCCGATAATTACTTTTGGAGTTATTCGGCAATAACCAAAAGGCTCTCGGTAGTAAGAGTACCGTGCAAAACTTTAAATGCGTTTTTCTCAAAACTATGTTTTCTGAACTGGTGACTACTGTAACTCAAAAACCGCTTGATAGATTTCAATGAAATTTACAGTTTTTGAAAAACATAAAAAGCTAGTGCCTGATCGAAGGAATTTTTTTTTTTAAAAAATCGATTTTTATGTTGGTTTTTTACCGAAAATCTGGAGGCCGCCATTTTGTTGATTTAAAAAGAAAAACAAAAAACCTTCGATCAGGCACTAGATTATTTATTTAACTAACTAATTTTTCTTATCCGATTGATTTTAGATGATTTTCCAAGGATTTGTGATGGTCACCGCAAGACACTGTATGGGACTATGGGGCTATAACTTTTTTTATTTTTAATATTTTTTTTAAGCTTTCGTCAATTCAAGTTAAAACATAATGTAATAATTCCATATTATCACTTTTATTAAATAAATTAAATTAATACAAAAAAAACTTATTGAAAATGCTTTAACTTTCACGGCCATGACTGCTCCTGCCCCCTTAATAGACTGCTTTTCATGAAATTCGGTACGGAAATGGATTGAACCTAAGGAAGAGATAGAGATAAGAAATGGACAGCATGATTGCATTTTTCGGAGCATTGACATCTAATCAGATAAATGAGCATGAATACATTCCAAAAGCAATTTCTAACAGAAATAATTTTAAACTATAAAAAAAGTAAATATAAACGATAAAAATATCGTTGTAAACATTAATGTATTATATATGGCATACATGGTTCGATTGACTTAAAATGGTATATTTTTTACACATGTAAAAGTGGGTATTGGCCCTTAGACCCAGCTCAACACGTATGCCATGGATGCTGATGGACTATTTTGCCCTAAAATTTCATGTAGTACGCTTAGCATACGTGGTTCGATTGGTTAAAAATGTTAAAAATTTTCATTGCAATTTCAAATTCGGTTTTCTTCGAAATGCGCCCGACGCCAACTTTCATATTATCAAATTTTTATTCTGTGAGTGAAAAGCATACGTGATTCGATCAGCACTAAATTCCTGTCGCTAGCTGCCGGTCTAAATCCACTACAAATAACCAATTGAACATTCTTTGGATGTACATACTTGAAATTCAGAGTGATAATAAATTTCCTGGATGGAATGGATTCACGAACCTCTTAACAGATGCACACGATTTCGATACATCAACGATAACTTTTTTACCATTCATCAATGCAGCTCCAAGTGATTATAACACGATATATACAGCTATGATCACTTCTGTAAATAATGCTAAAGCCTTAGATCTGAGAAATTGTGTCGTAACTTTTGATCAATTTATAAATAATAAAATAATAATAATAAAATAATTATATATCTGATATAGCTTCTGCCGTTTGTTTATCTGATGAAGTTTTAGTTGTTGTATGATTGGGTTTATGTATTTGCAAGCTGTAACCGCGGTTCTGCCCGTTCACTTCTCGCCGTAATTGGATTTTAGGCACTAAGGGCACTCTACTATAAGTATTTTATCTAATAAACATAATTCAGTAGGTTTGCTTATTTATTGTTTGAAATTATGTCTGCTTGCAAAAGACTCAGATTCCGGAATGTATTCATCAAGGTCTGTAAACATTTTGTCACTTGCAATGTTTTACACAAGAGTGAAATACATTAAATAATTGAAAACTTACTAAAACTAAAGTTCGCTCATTGGTTGAAATTCAACGATTATAGTGACAATGCAAAACAGTTCAGTACCATTTTATCTAATTAAATGTCAATGCTCCGAAAAATGCAATTATGCTGTCCATTTCTTATCTCTATTTTTTCCTTAGGGTTCAATCCATCTCCGTACCGAATAGTTTAGCTGTAAAAACATGTTTTCTATTTAAAGGCGTGGCATTGCCCATTCAAAAACAAATTTTTTTTCTGAGTTCAATCTTTCCTTGTATCAAATTTCATCAAAATTAGTTCATTACTTTTGCAGTAAAACGTTTTTTTCTGTAAGAGGCGTGGCAGCGCCCCAATAAAATCAAATTTCTTTACTCAGGAATCAGTCTGTCTCTATATCAAATTTCATCAAAATCGGTTCAGTGACTCAACCGTGACGTTTTTTTTTATTAGAGGCGGTGCCACGGCCACTTAGAGCATTTAGAGCTCTTCATACCCATTTTTAGGGTTCAATCCATCCCCAAACCCAAAGTCTATTAGTTTAGCCGTAGGACCGTTTTTTCTTGTAGGGGACGTGGCACTGCAAAGCACCCAAAAAATAGGTAAACATTTCAGTGTATCATCTATAAAAAGGGATTTACGAAGGTTTCACATTAATACATTCAAAGTAATTGGGTTCCAAGGTCAAACCCCCCTGGCACTCCACTAAAATGTTATACACCATTTTCTTGATGCAATTACTAGGCTGATTGAAAAGTCCCGGGCCTGAAACAGAGAGGGCGTCACAAATATCGAAACCTTATTATTTTTGACAGCACCTATCCTTCAAAAGGCTACATGTGAAATTTCATTAACATCTGTCAAGTAGTTTGGTTTTCACAGCTGTCCAAAGTGCATCACCTCTGTGTTTTTTTTTTAACTATGGAACAAAGTGAATTTTGCATTTTGATAAAACATTGCTTTGTGATCGGAAAAAACGAGAAGCGAACATTTAAATGGCTCTAAAAACATCACAGCACACAGGGCCTGATTTACCCACAGGCTAATAAGGCTTAAGCCTAGGGCGCAAGGTGCGAGGGGGCGCTGAGAATTAACGTTGTAAGATTTTTTGTTATGTTGCACCTTCTTAACACAATCTTTCAACAAGTGAAAAAAAAAATATTATGTGCTGAAAAATATTTTATAAGTAAAGGACTGAACAAATACAATTGAGGCATGAAATTTTCCTTCCCTCGTTTGTCAAAAGTGAGTCTCTAGCCTCGTTGCCTATGATTTTGACAGTCTTCAAGTTTTAGCCACAAGACCTATAGAATGCATTAAATTTTGTCACTTTCTTTTCCCATACGAAAGTACTTTTCCGAACTTCTTAATAAATTTTAAGACTTTTCCGAATTGTGCATTTCAATAGACTTTAATTAGAAATTCTGATCACCATTTTTCAGGGATGCACTCTTAAATTTGTCACTTCTTTGCTCTTTGACTGCGGACTGTGACAAACGTGTTTTTTTAATAATTTGAAGAAGTTATATTTTATTTAACAATAAAAACTTGAACAAAATTTTGATGGAGCCTTCTTGTTCAAGTATTTGAGTAATACAAATTGATTTTTGTTTTGTGAAAAAGTGTTTGGAAATATTTGAATTCGTTTGTTGTTCGTAAGACCAAAAATAAGTGCATTTTGACTATATACATAGGCATAAAGTTGTGAGGTAGGTGAGGTGGGATAAAAATGTATCAATTTTAATAAAGCTTGGACATATTAGTAACACTCTGTAAAAAAATTTGTGGCTTAACTGCGTCCTTTTGAGATATTTGCATTTTTTTATTACGATCTGGCATGTCAAGTATATATAAAAGTGAAATAAAGTGCATGAAGAGCTTTTAAAAATAAATTTTTAAGGGTCCAACCTTATCTGATGTTTCAATTTTTTTTACGGATTTCGAATTCAAATCTTGCTTTCAAAACTTTCTCGAAAACTCGATGGAGTGCCCGAGTAGACCCCAACCAGCAAAGCCTTGTACAATTCTTACAAGCATGTTCTGTCAGCATTAGACTACATTTGTGAAGAAGGCAAGAAGAATAGCAGACCAATTCAAAACCCTAGAAATGATGATAATGTTGTGTTTTTGGAACTCTGTGCTGGTCAAGTTTTAAATCGTTGGTGCACAGCTTCAAGCAAATTATGTTGATTTATCAAACGTTGTTACTCTTTATGAGTTATTGTATACATACACATCTTAATACGTTGCGAGACGAAAAAGAGTTTGAAAAATTTGAATCAGAAGCAATCGATAGGTGTGAACTCACTGTGTACATAAAGCATTTAAGAAGAAAAACGAAACCAAAATTTAATTTTGATGAAGTAAAAGCGGGACATACAGAATTTGAAGGAAGAAGACTTTTCATTGTAGAAAAATATTACGCTGCCTTAAAGTTCAGTTGCAAAGCCAACAAATAATTTATACCAAAATGAATACAAAATTTGGTTTCTTATGGAAATTACCTGAAATAAATGACGATAGCATTATAAAAACCAAGGCTAAAGAGTTGCAACAACTATATGACTTGGATATTGAAGATACGTTTTCTGACGAGTGTGTGCATTGGAACCGTTTTTTAAAGATAAAGAATTTGTTGATCTACAAAAATTAACCCCAAAGAGTATACAGTAGGGTGGTTCAAAATGCAATACATGTTTCGATTTTTGGTGCTCAGGCCCAAAAATATATCTTTAGCCCATGGAGCTATTGTACCAAAATTTCAACCGAATCGGACCATGGGAAGGCGTGTCAGTGGGTCTGTATGATTTTTGTGCATTTTCGAGATGATTTTGTAGTATTATTTCTTTTAATTAAAAAAAATATCAACTTCGAGGTATATTCGTGGTTATCATTTTTTATGGGCTCAGTATGATGTGAAATATGTGTAAAAATTGTAAATCAGAAAATCATCACAAATTTGAGTATTGATTCAATGACACGAATGTTAAAAATGCTAAAAATTCTGACACTTTGCCCGTTCGAAACCATACCTATTTTATATTTTTCGGCCACGGCACTATGCGCAATCGATTGGGAATCTTTTTTTACACAGAAAATGATATGTCAAACATTTTTTGTACCAACGATGCGATCTGGAGAAATATTTGATTAATAAAAGCAAGCATTTTCGTCATAAGAAAATAAAGATTTTTAGTTTATTTTTGTTCAAGAAACGCTAATACTTCACATTTGTCCATTTTTTAGATTTTTTTCAGTTTTCGGCGGCCACTTTAACTAATTTTTTAAACTGATCTTCGTCCTTCATTATCTGTTTGTTGAAATTTTGCAAAGACCAATTGCTCTTTCCGCGGCGTCATTCACAACAAGGATTTTCTGGAAAAAGGCCCCATTCGCTGGCCAAATGGCGAATCGTACAAGAGTTCGAAGATTGTGGCCCAAAAATTACATATTGTGAACGACACCGCAAAAAGAACGATTGATCTTGTGCAAAATCTCAACAAACAGATAAGGGAGCACGAAAATCAGATTCACAAAATACTTAAAGTTGCCGCCGAAAATTAAAAAAAACCTACAAAATGGACAAATGTAATTGAACAAAAATAAACTAAAAATCTTTAATCAAATATTTCTCCAGATCGCATCGTTTGTACAAAAAATCTTTGACATATCGTTTTCTGTGTAGAAAAAGATTCCCAATCGATTGCGCATAGTGCCGTAGCCGAAAAATATAAAATAGATATGGTTTCGAACGGGCAAAGTGGAAGTGTGTCAGATTTTGTAGCATTTTTCACATTCATATCAATGAATCAATACTCAAATTTGCGGCGATTTTTTGATTTATAATTTTCACACATATTTCACATCATACTGAGTCCGTAAAAAATGATAACAACGAATATACCTCGAAATTGATATACAAATCGGACCACTGACACGCCTTCCCATGGTCCGATTCGGGTGAAATTTTGGCACAAGGGCTTCATAGGCTCAATGAATGTTTTCAGGCCTGAGCACCAGAAATTTCACGGCATTTAATTTTTCCATACGATTTTGAACCAGCCTAGTATACAGTCGTCTTCGAAATAATAAGAACAACTTAAACAAAAATTGAAATCGTCGTACAAAATTTTAATAATAATATTTTATAATATCGATTTTTATTGTAGCAACTCAACACATATTAAGGTTTTAAAAAATGGAAAAAGTGATGAGCAAATCTATCCCCATTTTTTTTATGACAATACTGTCGCATTAAGTCCAAAATGAGCTGTTCGAAAAAATACAATACTCAATTTTTATGTTCATCAAATACGCTCTCATGACATTATATTCAATATGAGTGGCTCCACCGTGATTTTTGACTACTTTGGCACACCTGGACTTCATTGAAAATATCAGGTCTTGCCATCTGGAGAGTGACATATTATCCCAAGTATTTTTTGCTGCTTGCCATAAATCTTCAGAACTTTTCGGTCTAGCTTATTTTATTCTTTTCTTAACATCCAACCAAAGATGCTTTATTTAATTAAGGTCCGGCAATTGTTCAGGCCACTTCATAGCATTGATATTATGGATCCGAAACCACTCCTTTGCTTTCTCTAAGGTATGCTTCGGGTCGTCATCTTGCTGAAAGATCCCCCATTCGGCATTTCCTCTTCGGCGCACAGTGGCGCCTTTTGCGATTTCGCGTTGCTAAAATCATAACTTTTGAACGGTTAAAGATATTTGAGTAAAGTTTTTTGATTTTGGTTGGTAATTTCTGTAGCTATGACATATATAAGATTCAGGTTTGAGACTTAGCTATAAATACTTTTAAAAAGAGGTGAAAGTCCAAATTTCGAAATTTTTGGTTTATAGTGGTATGAATTCATAAAAAAAATTTTTTTTATAAATTTTAGTGCGCTTTATTCAATTAATGAACTTCTAATAATTTAAAAATTTTTTAAATACTTTTTTAAAAAAAAAATTTTAATTTTTACTTTTACTGCTCAAAATTCGCTTAGCGGTATGATCTAGTAAATCTTGGAGTCTAACTTCAGCTGATGTTTCTGTCCCCGTACAGTTACCAGGAACCGCTTCCTTTTTGGCTTCTGACACAAGTTTGTAGCTGGGAAAAACATCGACGTTGTGGCTTCTTAATAAATTTCTCAAGTTGTTATATTTTTCCTTTGAAAGCCCCAAATTTAGGAAAAGCGCTAAAGCACTGGAACCGTCATATTTTATGGGATCACATTGTGGAGTAGGAATATTTTTTTTGATTCGATCGACTCTTGTTGGGCTTGCCAATAAAACTCTTTTCGTTATTTCTGCCTTTTTCATTTCATGATCTTTGTACTTCATACTGAGCGCATCTGCTAAGTTCTCTTTTGAAATGTTTACTTTATGACACCCAATATCTCTTTGTGTTGCAGTAAAAGTTTTTTAACTTCTGTGTATGCTCATCCTTAATATGTTTCGGGTATTTGTCTTTTACCGCAACCACAAATGAATCTCCATTTTCGCTGTTTGCAAATATTTCAAACAAATTTTCATAAGATATACTCATTTTCCTTGGAAACTTGCGTAGCTCACACTTTAAATAGTCAGAAAAGACTGAGTTATTGAGGCTTAAAATTTGACTTTTATATAAATACAGGTACAAAATATTGTGTTACAAACCTCAAACAAAATACTTGTTCAGCGAAAAAATTGAACTACCTAATATGTTAAATTTCTTGTATGATATCTACCGTAATAAAACAGGTATAAAGTTGGCCTGCACTAGAGTTCACTGTTATCAAAAGTGCATCTACCTGTATTCTATACAAAAAATACAGCTTTATTCTATTTGACATTACTAGATATTTTTAAATTGCATTAAAAACTTAGGTATAAATATCTGAGGCAAGTATTACTATTTCGCTATACAAAAGCGAATTTTCTTAAAAAGAGTGATATGATTTGGAAAAAGTGACAAATCAAGCGTTTTGGAGGTGGAGCAAAGCCCATATTATAGGGACAGAAGTTTTCTAGGTACTCTTTACATATGCATCTATTTGCGTCAAATATTTTTGGAAATAGGAAGAATAAATTAAGAAAGGTGCGTGGTAACGTCCATATTTACAATTTTTAATTTATTTTGAGTGATGCCTATATTCGCTGCAAACATTCTATCAAATTCAGATTAACAATTTCCAAGTCAAAATATCATAGACTGAAAATCGTCATCACACAACAAATTCAGTTCTATGCAGATCATGTCGCATAAGTAGCTATAACTTCTCAATGGGCAAATATATGTGGGATGGGAACACTGCACTCGGAGTGTACGTGAGTTCTAACTGTCACTCCTTCAAAATACAACCCTGACAATCCTGCATACTGACCGAACTTAACGAAACGCGGACGAAGACATATTTTTAAAAACGAACCGAGTCAGTTGTTGTCGGAATAGAGAAATAATAAGTTGTAAAAGCAAAGGCAGTGCGTGTACAGTTTTCTAAAAATGTAAAATAAAATAACTATGTACAATTCGATATAAAAATAACATTAGTAAATAAAATTAAACAAAATCTCTAACAATTCGGCTTTTAATCCTACAAATTGGTGTCCGAAGTGAAATCGAACTTCACAGAAGTTTAAAAATAGTTTAAAGTGCCACTGCATAAGGTTTAAATAATGCAGTAAATTAACTAAAAACGCTCATCAAAGTGAAAACATTTGAAAAACTTTGAATTGGTGAAAAAAAAAAAATTACTAAAAAGAATTGGCGTTGCGAACAGGCAGTTAGGACGCCAAATTCAAATCAGCAGAATTTATGTATGTACATGTGAAAAAGTGTATACATACATACATGTGTTAGTTGTACAAACAACAACGAAAGACAATAGAAACGGAATAGAAACGTAGCAACTGGTCGTTTGCACTACGATTGCGTGGCAGAGGCTGAATAGCGCAAGGATTTTCTGTTGTGTTTAAGCAACAAGAGAAAGCATAAAGTTTGTGTGGCTGTGGCTGTGGCTGTATAGCACAAACGAATTTGTTGAGAGCATAGCAGATTAGTTTTCGTCAGGCGAATTTCTATGTTGGGTTGCAGTACTTTTGCGTGGCGGTGGCTGAACAGCGCAGAGTAGCAGATTTGCAGTTATTGTAGCAGTCCGTTTTGTCGCAGATGAGCATCAACATACATTTTTGTCTATATGTATAAACAGCAGTAGAAGTTGCGTAAAACAGATAAGTGAAAGAATTATAGAAAGAGTATACTAGTGATATTACCAGCATTGCCAGTAGTTTTGTTTTGTGTTGTTTACTTGTCACTTCTGAATTTTGAAAATTAATATTAATCATTAAATTAATTGAAGGCAGCTGGAAAGGCAACTTAAATTTAAATTAAAAATAGTTTTGATTTTGAATTTCATTCGTTAAGTTTTCTCTGAGCAAATCTTTGTACTTGTATTTAAATAATAAAACCGCACTGCCACACTTCACAAAATATTTAAAACCCCTTTCATAAAATATTTAAAATATTAACATTTGATAAAATATTAACATTTCATAAAATATACACATTTCAGGATTTATAAATTATTTGAAATTTTCAGGATTTACTTTGAGTATACAAACTTAATTTAACAAAACTATTTATTTTCAAATTGTTTCTGACAATAACCGACACGCGAAAAATGGAAAGGCAAGAAATTTTAGGGTTGACCGTAAATGGGTTAAAGGAAAAATTGACCGAGTTAAGACTGATAACGACAGGACGTAAGGTGACATTACAGGACAGACTCCTGGAACACTTTGGTCTGAATGCTGACGGTGAGAATGATGATGATAATAATGATGGCACTGAATATGATGACGCAAGTTCAACCCCACCAAGGGAAATTCAGAACGTAAGACAAACAAATTTTACGTTACGAGATATAGAGGACTCGCTCACATCATTTAATGGCTTGGGTTCACCATCAATTGAAGAATGGCTGGAAGATTTTGAAGAAAATTCCACTGCAGTTAACTGGAACGGTTTGCAGATGTTTATTTATGCGAAGCAGTTGCTAAAAGGAGCAGCAAAAATGTTCATTCGAAGTCAACGTGGTGTCACTGACTGGAGCTCTTTAAAGCAATCTCTACAGTCAGAATTCGGAATTAACGTGCCGTCCATTGAAATACATCGCATGCTACGAAACCGTCGTAAGCGCCATAATAAAGACTTTCGCGAATATCTCTACAGCCTAATGGAAATTGGCAAGCCGATAAAACTGGATGATACGAGCCTAATAGAATACTTTATAGAAGGTATTCCTGATGCTAGGCAAAACAAAAGCAATCTGTATCAAGCAAAAACCGTGCCAGAGCTCAAGGAACAGATTCGAATTTATGAAAAGGTTCGATCTGGCCGCCAACAAGTGACCAGTTCAGCAGCAAATAATTCGAATGCTGAAAATAAAGATTCTCATAGTCTGAGCGTACGCAAAGAACAGATAAAGCGATGCTTCAAGTGTGGAAATACATCGCATACTGCGAAAGATTGTCAGCACAAAATTTTTAAATGCTTCAAATGTGGGCAACCAGGGCATCGCGCTGCTGATTGCCGGGGAGCACAGGCTGCAATCAAAGCTGAAGGAAGCAACGTTAACACTTTGATAAATGATTCAATTAAAAAAATTGACGGAAACGGAAGATGCATTTTTAAAGATTTTTCACTTGATTGTATATCGTTTTCCGCTCTAATCGACACTGGGTGTGACCTTTGTTTAATGCGCTATGATGTTTTGATGATGCTCGGAGGAGACATCAAATTAAGCGATGACAGACGACGTTTGCTGGGAATAGGCAACAGTGAATTAAATACTTTAGGTAGTTTTACTAGTCCTTTTAAAGTCGACGAAATAGAACTTGAGATTACATTCCATGTAACTAGAGAACGCGACATGAAATACGCGGCGGTTATTGGCAACAACGTTTTAAAGCAAGTAGACATGATTGTGTCTGAAGATCTTGTAGAATTTAGATTGAAATCGAAAAATAACAGCACGGTCATAGAAGAGCCCACAGTAGCTGAAACGAGGACAGCAGATGAAATTGGCGAGAGGGGCGAAGAGATAAGTTTGTTACAGGAGTTTAAGGATCTATGCCTAGCAGCAGTAACTGATAAGGTGAAAGAACCTGACGTAGACTTATCTCACCTTAAACAAACCGAATCAAATTTAGTAGAGGCGCTAATTCATAGCTATGTACCAAAATTAACATACGATTCGCCAATCAAAATGAAAATTTTAGTTGTTGATGATACCCCAGTATTCGAAAGGCCAAGGCGTATGTCGTATGCGGATAAATGTGCCGTAGATGATCAGGTCGCAAAGTGGCAGGAAGAAGGAATTATCCAGCCCAGCACGTCGGAATATGCGTCACCTATCGTGCTCGTATCAAAGAAAGACGGTAGTAAGAGGCTTTGCTGTGACTATAGGCGGCTGAATCAAAAAATTATGAGGGACAACTTCCCAATGCCGTTGCTGGACGACGTGGTTGAGAGGCTGCAGGGGTCTAAAGTTTTCTCGACTCTTGACTTGGCCAATGGATTTTTCCACGTTCCAGTCGAAGCTAATTCTAGGAAATACACGGCATTTGTGACTCACAATGGACAGTATGAGTTTCTCTTTGTTCCCTTTGGAATATCAAACTCCCCAGCTGTATTTTCCAGATTTATATTTGCAGTTTTTAGAGACTTGGTGCAAGACGGGACTGTTGTAGCATATATGGACGACCTCATTATTCCCTCCAAGGATGAAACTGAGGGTATTCAAAAGCTGAAGCGCGTGCTCAGTAAGGCATCGGAGTACAATTTACGTATAAAATGGAACAAATGCCAATTTCTCATGAAGAGAGTCGACTTTTTGGGATACATTGTACAAGATGGGTTGTAAAAACAAAGGCTGTGGAAAATTTTCCAATTCCACACGATCGTAAGGCAGTACAACGTTTCCTCGGATTAACGTCATATTTCAGGCGGTTTATAGAAAGGTATGCAGTGGTCGCCAAACCACTTTCCGATCTGCTACGAAAAGATGTTAAATTCACTCTGGAAGAAGATCAGCTTGCAGCGTTTCAACAATTGAAATCTGCGTTAGTGAGTGCGCCGGTATTACGCTTATATGACCCCAAGGCAGAAACAGAGGTACACACGGATGCCTCCATGTATGGTTATGGTGGCGTTCTCCTTCAGAAGGATGTTGATGACCAACTTTTTCACCCCATACAATATATGAGCCGGAAGACAAAGCCGAATGAAGAAAAATATCACTCTTACGAGTTGGAAGTATTGGCCATAGTCGAGGCGTTGAAAAAATGGCGGGTTTATTTACTAGGGCTAAAATTCAAGATAGTGACTGACTGTAACGCGTTCGCGATGACAATGCGGAAGAGGGACATTCCATTAAGAGTTTCCCGTTGGGCTTTGTTTCTACAAGACTTCAGCTATGAAATTGAGCATCGAAGTGGAAGCAAAATGCGACATGTATATGCCTTGAGCCGAGTTTCCTGTCTGATGTTGGAAGACTCGCTGCATCATCGGTTGCAACAAGCGCAGTTACTGGATCCTTGGATTCGAGCAGTTATAAAAGTCCTAGAAAAGGATAGTTATGAAGATTTCTACGAGAAGCAGCGTGTGTTATATAAAGATCCCGTTAAGGAACTGATAGTTGTGCCTGCGTTGATGGAAGATGAAATCATCAAAATTGCTCATAAGCAAGGTCATTTCTCCGCCAAGAGGACACAGGAAGCAGTCGAAAAAACGTTTTACATACCACAGTTGCCTGCAAAAGCATCGAGGATAGTAAAGAGTTGCGTCGAATGCATTGTTGCGGAAAGTAAGTGCGGCAAAAAGGAGGGTTTCTTGACGCCGATAAGCAAAGACCGGCCTTTAGGATCTTACCACGTAGACCATGTTGGACCGATGGAACAGACCAATAAATGGTATAATTATATTTTTGTGGTTGTGGATGCGTTTTCCAAATTCGTGTGGCTTTATCCAACACGAACCACTGCAGCAGATAGTGTTGTGGACCGACTGAAAAAACAAGCGGCAATTTTTGGAAATCCGAAACGTACCATCTCGGATCGTGGTGCTGCGTTTACGTCCAACTTATTCAAGGAGCATTGCGAAAGTGAAGGCATACAACATCTTTTGATAGCCACTGGCGTACCCCGTGGAAACGGTCAGGTGGAGCGTATCCACAAAATTATAATTCCAATGTTATCGAAACTGTGCGTAGAAAATCCGAACCATTGGTATAAGAACATAGAGCGGGTTCAGCAAACCATCAATAACACGCCACCTAGAAGTACGAGGTTCTCACCTTTCAGGCTATTAACTGGAATCGAAATGCGGGTAAACGTTGTTCCTGAATTGCAAGAGTTGCTGAATGAAGCAGCCATTGAAGATTTAGACGCAGAGCGAGAAGCAGTGCGCAAAGAAGCGCAAGAAAACATCGGCAAAATCCAGCAAGAAAATCGCCGATCTTTTGACAAAAATCGGAAAGAAGAAACAAAATATTACGTAGGTGAGCTAGTAGCCATTAAGCGAACGCAATACGGTCAAGGACTCAAACTAAAGCCAAAGTTCTTTGGCCCGTACAAAATTATCAAAGTTTTGACACACGGCAGGTACGAGGTTGAAAAATTGGGAGACCACGAAGGTCCTGGTCATACAACCACTATAGCGGAATATATGAAAAAATGGGAACTATCAGCTAAGTCACCGTACGAACCATCATTCGAGCCGAATGATGAATCAGGATGGCCAATGTGGGATGGGAACACTGCACTCGGAGTGTACGTGAGTTCTAACTGTCACTCCTTCAAAATACAACCCTGACAATCCTGCATACTGACCGAACTTAACGAAACGCGGACGAAGACATATTTTTAAAAACGAACCGAGTCAGTTGTTGTCGGAATAGAGAAATAATAAGTTGTAAAAGCAAAGGCAGTGCGTGTACAATTTTCTAAAAATGTAAAATAAAATAACTATGTACAATTCGATATAAAAATAACATTAGTAAATAAAATTAAACAAAATCTCTAACAATTCGGCTTTTAATCCTACATATATGCAGGTAAGACCTATATGATTTTTGTTAGCAGATATATCAACTATAATCTCCCATTCACCAATCCTTGACCGACATTGATTTGTAGATTATAGGCCAAGGTAAATTTGAAAAAATATGCTAAAAACGACCTTTTTTAAAAAATTCATGAAAATTACTAACTAAATTTTTTTTTCTACATCTTGTGGAAATTATTTATTTTAAAATACCATAAATTCAGAGAACATACTTCAAATTCCCATGTTTTTTCAAACTTTTAAAATTTTCCATTTTTAATATTGCGAAAAATGTAAAAAAGTGCTATTTTAATGAACGATAAAAAGTTATCCAACTTTGAGCACCCATAAAAACCAAAATACTTGTCATAAATCAAAAAAATTTTCGGTTTTAGAACCTTTGGTCAATTATCTGTCAAATAAAAAAAAAAGTTTCGAAAATCAGAAATCGAAAATTTGATTTTAGCAATCACTTTTTGAAAAAGGAGCCACTGACAACATTTCGGCTTCTAGTATATTTTCAACATAGTAACAAGCATCCATAGTGCCAACTATCCTAGTTAGAGGTCCGATGCCATTCCACGAAAAACATCCCCACAGCATCAGTTTGAGGCCACCATGCTTAATAGCCTTAGTGGGGAACTTTACATTGAATTCTTGCTTAGGAGGGCATTTTAACGTATTATTTTTCTCTGGCGTTGGCGAACTGTACAACTTTTGTCGCATCCGTCCATAATATTTTGCGCCAAACGGTCTGAGCTTCCTTCAAAAATAATCTGGCAAACTGAAGTCTCCGTTACAAATGAACACCTTTAAACAACGGCACTTTCCTAGGGCTTCGTGGATTCAGATCAAAGCCGATGAATCCTTTTCTTATGTTAGAAGTGATATTGGAAGATTCAACTCATTTCTGAATTGCGTAGAGGTTATAAATGGATGCTGTTTAACAATCTTTGCGATCAATTTATACTGGCTAACGCTGGATTTTTACGTCTACCAGCATTAGTTATCATGCCGTTTGAAACATCAAGAAGTTCCCTTATGAATGCAAGGGCTTTGCCATCGCTGAGCAATTTTTTATTAATTTTCTTTATTTAGAAGAACAATGTTGTCTTCATCCCATTTCCATGATATTTTTTCAAATTTTTGCACACTGAATATTTTAAATTGCAGTCAAAATTAACCACACAAATACACATGATACGCTTGCATTTAAAATTTGGGAATCCCTCTTCTGTGCCAAGTAAACGTGCTGCCAACATGATTATGTTCTTATTTTTTCGAACAGCTTATTTTAGACCTAATGCAACAATATTGCAAGAACAAATGTTGATGCATTTGGTCATCACTTTTTCCATTTCTTAAAACCTTAATATGTGTTTAGTTATTACAATCAAAACCGATATTATAAAAATTTTGTACGACGAATTCGATTTTCATCTAAGTTGTTCTTATTATTTCGAACATGACTGTAACATTCTCTATAAATAATAGAGCAATTGTCGCAAGTATTTTACTTATTAAATTTTAAATTGTAATTCAGGAATTACAATCTCAAACTGTAATTTTTATTTAGATTATTCAGATGTTATTAACTGACACATTAGAGACCGGAAAGTTACAACTTTTATTCGTTTAAAATCGAAGCTACAAAATAGATATTAGAAATTTTCGAAGATCTATTTTGAAAGAATTGTTTTTGAAAGTTAGGACCTTTTTTTTTATTGCTCGTCAAAATTTTTCTTTTCGTACTTAGGGGGGCGCATACTCATAGTTAGCCTAGGGCGGTCAGAGGTCTAAATCAGGCCCTGACAGCACATCTGCTCCGTCGAAAACAACTGTTTACAGATGGTTTGCTGAATTCAAAATGGGTCGTACGAGCACCAGTGATGCACCACGTTCGGACCGGCCAAATGAGGCTACCACTTCAGAAAAGATCAAGAAAATCCATCTGATCCTTTTGAATGACCACAAAGTGAAAGGGAGAGAGCTAGCAGACATAATGAAGTTGTCGACTGTAGTATTTTCAATATTTTGCATGAGCATTTCGAAATGATGTGCGCGCGATGGGTGCCGCGTTTGCTGGCAATTGGTCAAACGCAACATCGTGTCGGTGATTCAAAGCAATGGCAAAATTGAACGAATTGCAATACGAATTGCTGCCCCACCCACCGTATTCTCCAGACTTGGCCTCCAGCGACTATTATATTTTTCCAAACTTGAAAAGATGGCTCGCTTACCAAAGCGCTTTCACTCGAATGAAGAGGTCATTGCCGAGACGGACGCCTATTTTGAGGAACTTGATGGCGACTACTACAAGAAAGGCATCAAAATGCTCGAGGCCCGCTATACTCGTTGTATTGAGCTAAAAGGAGATTATATTGAAGAATAAAATCAAATTTTCCGAAAAATGTGTTTTTCTTTGTTAGGCCCGGGCCCCCAAGCAAAAGCCAAATTTTGAAACCACAAAACATTTCGCCCCACTAAATTTGGTCAGCAAAATTGGTTAAGTAGAATAAGTTTTTGTTATTGTAAATATGTGTAAATATTTTAGTATGAATTGTTATTTTAATTTTTATTAAACGAGGTGTTAAGGTGTTTAAGATTTTTAAATAAAATCAGAATTAGTTCTGAAGTAAAACAGAAGACAGCTGTCTCTTTATTCATAAAAGGTAATCAAGCAAAAGAATACACTGGTAAGTATATTTTAACAGGGTAACTGTTTATCTTTTTATTTTCAGATACAATTTTCAAACACTACAGTACAAAGTGGGGAAATTACTAGTACAACACTTTATTTGCTTTTATTTTAAAGTTTTTAATTACGTTGTAGATCTGGTGGGTTCTTAAAGTCAACAGCATAGGTAACTTCCAAAACGTAAAATAAAAAATTTCGATGCGGCAACACTACAGCTTCGATATATGTACATCAGCTGCTCAAACCTATTACTTTTTATAAATTTTACTTTGCAAAGATTGTCGTTTTGGAATATCCATTTTTTCTCTCTCCAATTTTCATCTCTGAAAACATAATTAATTTCGTATTTAAATATTAACATAAATAAATCCATAAAGATATTTAAGAAAAAATTTCTAACCTCTCTGGAGACGCCATCGCGCTAAAATAAACGTCAAAAAACTATGCATCGATAAAAAGACGGATGCGCTGTTTGCTTAGATGTTGCGCATCGATTATAATAGGGATGCGTTTATCAACTTTTTATTGATGCAATTTTGGATCTTATGGCTATGCATCTAAACTGCATCGGATGCATAATGGAAGTCACCTCATGTTTTAAGATCCGACACTAAATAGCGAAGATATGACGAAAAATTTAGTAAGGCGACCCCTACGTTCGGTAAAAAATATTAAAACCATTTTTAAAAATAGTTCTAATGGAATAATCGAAATACTTCAGTTGGAAAAATTTAATGATTTTTTGCAAGCTTTAATTTTCTGACATTAGGGTGGTACATTAGGATGGTAGGAACTGAGATCTGGTTGGTAAGTTCAAGAACGGGGTACTTGATGTCAATGATCATTGGATCAAAAAGTTGGTCTACTCAAGACAAAAACATTGATTTATCATACTTTGAGATCGGACTGTAAATGCCGAAGGTATGAAGAAAAACTCAAATGCGCGACCTTTATTTACAGCCAAAAAAATATTTTTTTCGAAATTACCTTGCAAAAATGCTTCGGATTTTTTTTCTAGTACGGTCTAATGCACACCGTTCTTTACTTCCAACCATTTATCTACTTTTGATGTTGTATATGTACAATGCAGATGGCAAAAAAGTAATGTCGAATCATAAAACATTGCAATATATGATTAAAAAAAATACACAAAAAGCTTTAAGGTAAATAGAGTCCTTCTTTGCCTTCTAATAGCAGGCCTGGTAGCATGTCTGCTGTGAAAGGCATAATAGCATTTCATGAGTATACATATTTTTATTTACATAAAAATCTAGTTTTGAGAAGGCCTCATACAATCGCAGCAGTGCTAGCAGGCCTTCTCCGAGGCAGGCCTTACTCAATTGCCTGCTGGGAATGCAATGAAATATTTATTGAAAAAAAAACAAGGGGATATTAAAATTTTAGTCTAAGAGCGATTGACATTGCAAACAACAACAACGCGAGATTTGTGAAGAACGATCAACGCAGAAAAAACTAAAAACAGGCTACACGTACAAAGTTTCGGGCATCAGCTAGTGTGAAATATTTCTCATTTTGCTAGGGTTTTCGGAGATGTCAAAAATGAGGACTTTTTTTTAAATATTTTTTTTTGCAAGATATCACAATATTTTTTTGCGGTGAAGAGCGGCAAATTACCTCTTTACACCGGGTACTCAATGTGCACGGTACGACACTGGGTTATAACAGAGGCCACAAAAAAAATTACAGAATTGCTCTATCTAACCTAAAATTGCAAAAAACACATTTTTCAGAAACCCACAAAAAAAAAATTTAAGTTGAGAGATGAGGTACCAATCACACCGTATGTTTTTTGGTGTGCTAAAAATGAATCCTGGGTCAGCATTGCTTGATCACGTCAGGTGTTTGAGATATCGTAACCTGAAATTAAAAAAAAAACATGTTTTTGCATTTTTAGATTAGGATATATACAGAAACCAACGTGATCGAGCAATTCTGATCAAGGATTCGTTTTCACACCAACAAACATGTATGGTACCTCATCTTCCAACTTTAATACTTATATTTTGGGCATGGGTAATCAACAAACGCAGTTACATTTTAATAACAAACCTGTGAATCAAATCCTAAGGTCTCATGTGAAATACAAGACGTTCTCCCTGATTGGATCTCATGCATATGTCTGAACATATTGAGTCGCGCACGGCCTCTGCCGTTGTCAAATTCACCCTGAGTAAGTACACCAAGTAAAGTTGATTTCCCAGCATCGGCTCCACCAAGTACTGCTACACGTACCTCTATATTATGCTGATCATCAGGTATTTTACGCACAAGTACCTCTGCTATCGATCGCCGACTACCAACAAATTTTCTCCTTAGCACTGAAGTGCTTGCTCCCAATTTGTGGGCCATTTGCTTCAGTGTTGCCAAAGATGCGTTCATATCTTTTTCGATCAAACCATGCAAATGGCCAGAATCAGAAACACCAATCTCATAAATAGCTTCTCCGTTGCCTTCACGTAAACGCCACTTCATTTGTGTAACTAAATGTTCAAAGCGTTGCTTTGAAGGACTTATCAGCTTTAACTTATACTCTATGTTGCCTAACTGCGGTTCTGGCGGCAGCATATCTTGATCAAAATCAATTATGATTTTATTATTTAGTATATCTACATCACTTTCGCCACCACTGCTACTACCACTTGTAAAGTTTGCGTTTTGATCACCGATGGAGCTGAAGTCTCCATTACAGTTTCTTATGTCGGGCTCTTCATCAAAACCATCGTCAGGCTGGGTCGGGTCAAAAAGACTTAAGAAAGAGTCCATAGTTGTTGTAGGCCCACAAATAAGCTCAAAGCAAAAACTGAAAAAAGGAATGATGAGTTTATTTAAGTTAACACTTGAATAGCGAAGTTTGTAATATTTTATAGGTGATAAACGTCGAAGCAACAATTTGTTAAAAGTATTTTGTAGTAGAAACTCAATAAAATACCAACTGAATGTGTGGAATCTTGGGGATACGGAATGTCGGTTTTCTAGAAGAAGCCTAGTTGAATGGGGTGAAGAAAACCAGCTGAAATAAGAATAAAATTTCAAGCTCGGAAAAGTTTGAGATTTTATATTAGTATATACAACAAATTGTTTAGGATTATAAATGAATAGAAGTTTATTGTACAGAATAGCAATCTTACCAAAATTAGAGTATTCACGCTTAGTGTTAGCGGTTTGAGGAATAACAGCAAAGTGACCGCGAAATCACCTTGGTTAAACTTAGGTCAAAATTACGAGAATAATACGAAGTCTATTAAGTACTTAATCTATTTAGATAAACGCCATCTGAAGGCGAGTGGCGCGATATTTTCAGATGACGAAATTAGTGTTGCCATCATTAGTGTTGCATAAACAACCAATAAATAAACCGGTAAATAATTACACTAGTCTACAAATTTTTCCAAAATATTATTATTCCCTTATTAAAATTTCTCGGTGAATCCGAAAATCAAAGTGGTTTTACTGGATCAGGTCTGGTTTTCGAGATAAATGGCAAAAACCAAAAACATGCACTGTCCCAGGAGGTAACGCCATATAGGCTCGATTAAAAACGTTATTTTACATGATTCCAAGACTGCCGGCAATATGGAGGTTAATGTTGGAGAGGTTAGTTTGGAGTAGAATTGCCTGCCATGAGGGTGTGTCCTACGCAATTAAACTCAGTTATGCTGAACTAATTGGTTGTAGAGATTTTTTCTTACGCTCGAAAATAAATATCTAAAATTAAGTAGATTCAGGCAGCGTTTTACACGCGAGATATAATGAAATATTTATGACTTAAGTATTACTGATGGTTACATTTGAAAAATTATTTTAGAGAAGTTGATGGAAAAAATCCTTAGGAGAAAAATTAAAAAATCGTCATGGCGTAACAATTTAACAGTGTCATCCGATTAAGGTCTCCTTATTTAGCGATATATCAATATTCCGATTACTTTTAACACATTCAGTGCCAAATATGATAGCCAGTGTTTGATGGTGTTATTTTTTTTCCTTGCCGTAGCGGGGAGGACTGATAGCCACTAGGAGCAAAATTAAATACTGTATGTATGTATTTATTGTTACTAGTGGCTATAAATTTTCCTTGCGACGGCAGGGAGGGAGGGGGTAACTGGCCATCAAACACTGGCTATCATATTTGGCACTCAATGAGTTAAAGTGATTGGCTCGGTATCGAAAATAAAAAATATATTTTTCTGAATATTTCAACCAATATTAAGAGTTTTACTGAGTACGACTTTTACAAAAAATTTAAAGTTTAGGAGAAAAAGTTGAAATTTTGAACAAAACTGTTTTTATCACTAACCCAAAAACTAAAAATCCAGGAGAAAAAACCAATTTAAACAAAGCATATCTATTTTTTCCCATAATATACATATCTGCTATAAAATATTTTTGTTCAAAAAATCATAATTTACCTTTGGTTTTAAGGTCAAAGGCTGGGTCAATGTTACTTGACCCCCTAGAAACCTTATAACTTATGTCAAAAACATTTATCTCTATTTTAAATACAATAAAGTTTTCTCAGTCAAACAATGTTTTTATTGGCTTTTAAAATCAAATTGTGTGGTAATTTGTCAAATGCTTTACTGAAGTCAGTGTAGATGCAGTCAACTTGCCCTTGGAAGTGAAATCAAGGAGGTTAGAAACTGTAAATAAGACTCAATCCATCTGACAAAACTTAAAGGAAATCCAAGCTTCTTTAACTTAAACAAAATCAAATTGTGTGGAGGTTAGAAACTGTAGATAAATAAGATTCAATGCAGGTGACAAAACTTGAAGGAAATCCAATCTTTATTAACAGGTTCCCTGTCCCCATACAAAAGTGTAAATTCTACGCTCCACGTCCAGTTATTTTTTTCTTTTGTGTCGGAACAAAAGATGTAGCTTCAATTAAATATTTGAATTTGAATTACAATGCATGAACGGTCAGGGGTTCGAGTCCATGTACAGAATTAACCAAACTGGTCTGATGAGGCTATTGGTAATAGCCGAAACATGTCACCAATTACCAGGTTAAAATTGTTCCATTTGTTATCTTTGTCATGTTTGTTGAAAAATAGCATTGATCAATAAGTAAAAATTTACAATATTGGTCTTTGCTTAAATAATGTTTAATTATAAAATAATCAGTCGCTAATATCAACTTTCTTAATTCCAAATTTTTTTATATGTTTATATGTGCTTCCACATCCCATACAAAAAATTTAATTAGCTTGCCTCGTTCATAAAAACAATGTGCTAGAATATAAGTCCCGAAATTGTGTATTGTGCACATGTGATTCACGAACGTACCAGACACGGTACAAAATCGGTGACATGAATCAAATATGATTCATCGGACAGGGAACCTGTTAACTTAAACAAAATCAAACTGTGTGGTAATTTGTCAAATGCTTTACTGAAGTCAGTGTAGATGCAGTCAACTTACCCACCAGAATCAAAAGAGCTTAAGGCAAAGGAAGTGAAATCAAGGAGGTTAGAAACTGTAGATCTGCCATTAAAAAAACCATGCTGACGAGTTGTTAAGACTTCACTACAGCGCACCTTAACTTGATCGTACACAATGCGTTCAAAAAGTTTCGGTATCGATGATAACTTCGCCACGGGCCTGTAGTTTGAAACATCATTTTTACACCCTTTCTTGAAAATGGGGCTTATATATGCATTTTTCCAAAATTTAGGAAAATAGCTATCTTTAATCGATTTATTAAATAAGAAACTGGGGGGTTGACTCCGCAGCACAGAGCTACAATTAACTAGTACTGTCGCAGGAATACTATCAGGTTCGGAGCTGAAATCATAATCAACAGATGAGATATATTTCTCTACGAGGTCAGGTGAGAAAGATATCTCATTAAACGAAACTAAAGGGTCGTTATCCATATATTCAAAATAGTTGATAATTCCGTAGAAAATGATTCTTTAAACAAATTAGCTATAATTTGTGGGTCGCTAGTGAGCCCATCAACTGTTCTGAATTCAGATGGAAACCCGTCAGACTTTTTTTTTGTATTAATAAATCCCCAAAAATGCTTGGGGTCATGAAGAATATTCAGCTTTATTTTGTTCAAATATTCAGAATAAACCAAAACCGACATATCCTTAAATTCATGGAAAAGTCGCTGGTAAGCAAGTAAGTCATTTCGGTCCCGGCAACAAACGTATTTGTTCCATGCCCTATTACGGCCATTACGGATTTTTTTAAAATCATTTGTGTACCAAGGGTACGAGGAATTATTAACGTACCTTTTTGTATATGGCACCGACAATGCTATGGCCAGAAAAAAGTTCACCATAGAAAAATTTAATGCACTCATCAAATGAATTACTCGTATTATTTAAAAAAATAATAAGGTCGTCTAATTTGTTCCTTAAATTCTCATTCAACATCAAAAAGTCAGCTTTTTTAAAATTGAATTCATAAACGTTGATGGAAGAACATGCATTAATTAAATTTTCATTGTCAGATTGGTACACAATACTCAAAGGTGGATGATAGGAATCAACCGTAGAAAGAGCATGGATAGCATTTCTTACAACAACAATACTACTATTTGCAGCCAAGACTAAGTTGTTGTTGTTGTCAAGTTTTTGGACACGATGCATAAAAATATGTACCATCATCCAAAGGAGTACATTTAAGGTCAGGCAGATTGAAGACACCTAACAATAAAATGTCGTCATTAGTGTCTAGTTCATTTATTATGTATTCTACGGACATCGAAAGACATTCGTAGACATATGCGCTACTATTAACTTCTCTTGAGAAGTTATTATAATAGGTCCGAAAATCGAAATAGGTAATTTTGTGTTTTCTTTACGTTTCAAGACCTCGACAATCGTTTACAAGTATTTTTAGAGTGATGTCTGTGTGTGTGTGTGTGTGTACCGGACAGAATTTTTTGATGACCATATCAATCGATACGCCACGTCATGACTTAGATCTGAAATCGGTCCAGCGGTTCGTTTTTTATTCATAAAAAACTGACTTTTTTATGCACGCAATATAAATTTCATATAAAAGTATGGATTCGTAGAGTTGAAATAGATATTCATCAGAATGCCTATGTATTTGTTTAATCTAGATAAATAGTGCCATATTGTAATCATAAGATATTCTCAAATGATTCTCGAAGTATCGAAACATTAAAAAAAAAAGAATTGTTCTCAAGAGAAGTTGCTTGTACGATACTTGCTGCCGAACCGATTTTTTAATAATAATAATAATAGAGTTTAGCTACTACAGCTATTATAGCCTTCTTAACTATTTTAAGCTTGAAGCTTTAAACCAAGTAAAAAGCTTATTCAATAAAAATGGAAATGAAAAAATTATACATTTATAATTTTTTCTTAGCTTTTTTGCACTTTCTCAACATACCCATTTAGATCACGTGATAATTAGACATGTAGATATATAAATATTTACATGAATAAATTCACACGATCCAAGGAATAAATGTTAGAAAAAGTTTTCCCAGAATGCGGTGGGGCTCGGACAACACAAACAAAAAAAAGTACCTATAACCATTAAGCATTGAATTACAGATAAATTTTAGCTGTTACTAATAGATCGCAATTTACTTTTAAGCATGCATTTAGGTATATAAAAACAAAAACAGTACAGTTATTTGCTAAGCTACTCATCCGATTAAAAGGAGCACTTACACCATAGTTAGTTCTGTTAAAGGGAGTGTAAAAAATATTATTATTTGTTCGACTTGTTCTACGATTGTCATTAATAATTCTGGTGAATCAAGAGCATCTGTAAATAATTGGTGCAACAAAACTATATCAGCTATTTTTCTGCGTTCTACGAGCGATTGTAAATTTAGTAGTTTAAGGTGCGCTGTGTATGGAGGCAGATTAAAATTGTCATTCCAATGGAGATGACAAAGTGCAAATCGAAGGAATCTTTTTTGGATTCGTTCGATTCTTATTATTGTAATATGGAGACCATACTTGAGAAGCATACTCTAAATGAGGACGAACTAGCGTTTTATATAAAGTTAAAGTTACCAATGTATTGTTAAATTCTTTAGCCCAACTTTTTATGAAACCAAGCAGACCACATGCTTTAGTACAAATGGTTTCAATATGTTTATTAAATGTTCATTTGGTATCAAAAATTACACCAAGGTCTTTGAATGTATTAACACGGAGCAAGACATGATTGCTTATTTTATAGTTATAGTTAATTGTTGAAAACTTCCGTGTGAAAGATATAGCTTGGCATTTATCAATATTAAGTACTAGACTATTATTATTGCACCAAACTTCAAAGGATTTCAAATCTTCCTGGAGCAAGAGGCAGTCGTTTTCCTCATTTATCGCCCTGTAAATTTTCATATCATCAGCATAAATTAGCAAACTTGAATATTTGATTGTATATGTTATATCATTAATAGCTAAGATAAACAAAAGGGGCCCCAGATGACTTCCTCGCGGAACACCTGAAGTAGCTATAAATGGAGAAGAAAGACAATTTCGAAATCGTACCTGATATGTCTGATTACTCAGATAAGACTTGATCCAGGTGATAAAATAGTTAGGAAATCCAAAAAGCTCAAGCTTTAGCACAATTAAGTTGTGAGAAAGCTTATCAAAAGCTTTGCTGAAGTCAGTATAAACACAATCAATTTGTCTTCTTGATTCAACAGAATTCAAACAGAAACTAGAAAAATCTAATAAATTTGTTATCATAGACCTACTACCACTGACAAAGCCATGTTGACGAGTGCTGATGATCGAACGACAATGGTGTTTTAAAAAATTGTAAACTATATGCTCGAAAAGTTTAGGTATGCACGACATTTTGGCTATAGGGCGATAGTTATTAACATCAGCTTTGCAACCTTTTTTAAAAATTGGAGAGATAAAAGAAGTTTTCCAGATATTAGGAAAAAAACTTTCTGCCGACGATCTACTAAATAATATGGAAAGAGGTCTACACAACGGAGAACTACAATTCTTTAAAAGTAATGCAGGAATTCCGTCAGGGCCAGCTTAAGAGTCATCCTCTAACTTGTTTATTTCAATAAAAACAAGTTCAGGTGTAAAATTAACTGATTCAAAAGAAACCTGAGGCAATAAATCAGAATAGTCAAAACAGTTCAAGTCCGGGCTAAAAGGATTAGAGCTAAAAGACTGTTGGAAAATATCGGCAAGGAGGCCACAGATTACATGTGGATCATTTGAAATACCATTATTACGCTTGAAAGACGAGAGGTACCCATCGCTCTTTTTTTAAGATTTATAAAACTCCAAAACTTTTTCGGGTCAGGTAAGATTTTATAATTCATGCATTGTAAATAGTCGTAATACAGAACGGAGCAAAGTACACTAAATTCCCGAGAAAGTTTGCTATATTCATCAAGATCTTGAGAGTTCTGAGATACAATATACTTTTTCCATGCTCTATTACGTCCATTTCTTAAAGATTTCAACTCCTTATTATACCAAGGATAAAATGAAGACACTGACCGTTTACATAAAATAGGTACACAAAGACATAAGCAATCAAATAAAACGCTATAAAAACGTTCAATGGTAATTTCCAAATCATCAGAATTAAAATCAAAGTCATGAAATTTTGAATCTAAAAGATCATTAAGGTGTACATAATCACCGCCTTTAAAATTAAAAAAGTATTGATGATCAAAAATATTTTCAATAGAGTTAAGCTCAGCTTGGTAAACAATACTCAAAGGAGGGTGATAATCGTCAATGTTAGAAATGCAAAAAGTAGCACTATCAACAGAAACTCAAGACAAGTCCGTTACGAAAACTAAGTCTAGTTGTCTACTTTGAAAATTTTTAATACAACTTACTTGTTGTAAATCAGAACAAATAGCATCAACAAATTGTTCATTTTGTCTAGAAATAATGTTAATGGCACTTAGAAATGTGTCATCGTCTTGTTGGATCAATGTTACATGTGGTAAATTTAAGTCACCGAGTAAAATGAAATCATCGCTGGGTTCGAGAGCACCAATAACATGGTCCACAGCTTGCAAGAGTGAATTATAGACGTCAATGCTACTATTAGGTGGAATGAAAGCATTTAAAATGTAAATAGATGATTTATTCATAGTTAATTTAACACAAATTAGCTCTAAATCAGAAACAATAGGAATTTGGAAACTACTACTAGAAATCGTAACTGCAATAAGTACTCCACCACCAACTTGGCTATCCAATGTTCCAAATCTATCCTTTCGAAAAACCTCGAAACTATTATCAAATAGTTCAGAACTTAAATAACTTGCATTGAACCAAGTTTCGGTCAGGTCAGAATAACCTACGAGTTTTAGAGCGTAAGACCCTTACATTTTGATTATAAAGTTCTCTAGTTTTCGATCTAGTTTTTTGTACTGGAGGAATGACCATTTATCTGCCTATTTTTCTTCTAACCGGCCAATTTTTGTTTGCGATGAAAAAATTCACACCGACGGATTTTGATGTCAGAAAAACGAATATGAGGTCAGATGTTTGAAAAAATCAACAGGTAACCTCCAGAAAAGGCGACTATGCCTATAGGGTGGGTGTGATTTGTGACTGCTGGGAGCTAGTTCATGTTCGGGATTCAAAGTTTTAATATTTCATCACAATCTACGATGCATAATCTACGTAGCAATAATTTTTTCACGCCGATTAGAGCACTGGAAAACACTTTAGTAATTTATATTTTAAAAATTAACTTTTAGCAAAAATAACTTTATTACATTTAATTTTTAATTTTCACACAATTTCCAATTGGAATGGTTGAAACTGTTGACTGCTTTCACTTACAGCTATCAAACTAACAGCGTCGCATAGAACAAACATTTAAAAATAGGCGGGGAAAAATATTTTTGTAAAAAAGTTTTGTCGCATAGGTTTTTTATCTGTTTACCTTAACCCTGCCTTTAGGCCTAGCTGCCGGTTAGAGGGTTATATGGTTGAAACTCTCTAACTAACGCGTTATCGGGCCAAATAGCGGAAACATTTATTTTTTCAAAAATTTGACAAAGGTACTGTCATCTTAAATGAGGAATGGCTTGAGTTTTTACCGCTAATCCTAGTACATTTTATAAATGAATTATCATTAATTATATTGGATGCCTTTAAATGAGCAACGATATCATTAATTGAATTGGATGGATCAATCCTGGAGATAAATAAGTGTTTAAACTTAGATACTGCCTTCAGAATATTAGTAGATTGACCAGTAGTAGATGAGTAATCACTCATTGGTATCTGTAGAAGTGTTAAGGTTTATAGGATCCGATCTTTTTGTGATATGAATTTTTTTTTAACAATGGAGCTCGTAGTGGACTCCGGGTACCCAAATTGTTTTCCCTGATTCTTCTTTTAACGGTTTCTAAACTCGCTGCTACATTAAGCACTTTCCTTATTTCCGTAGTAGGCACAAACGGATTATGTTTCGAAACCCATATTGCACGATTCATGTCACGGGGGGACATGAAAGGCTTTCGTACTCTTGTTTTTCGTTTATTTGTATATTGTATCGCATTCGGAATCAATTTCGAACAACATCCAATTCATTTTGGATTTCCTTATAAAATTCACCTTGCGAAATGAAACTTTTAATAATTAAATGTTGCTCTGGCGTACAATGCTTCCCACGGCCTACTAAAATGCAAAAACTTGGAGAAATCAATGCAATGTTACACAAAAATTAAAAAACTTTTATTTTGCAAACAAATTTTTTAAATAAAAGCAAATAGCTGAACATAAGAAGTAAACGAGTTGAACACTACTATTATTTTGACCGCTCGAAATTGCAAAATACTCAATATAATGGCAAACTTAGAAAGTACCGATATTTTTTTGGAACAAAATATCATGTGCTTATTTTGTGTACTTATCAAGTAACTGTATTTTGAAAGAGTAGAAGAGAAAAAAACTTAATTTGTTCGAAATATTTTCTTTGAATTCAAAAATGGTATCGCACTACTATTATTTTGACCGCAACTGTATATATTATATATGTTTATGTAAAGTCAATAAACAACAGTGAAAATAAACTTGTTGCAACTGGTTGCAAGTGAAAAAGGAAAAAAAAACAATTTTCTAACTCATAATCACGCCATAACTTTTTCTTAAAATATGTACATACACACATAAAAGTAAACCGTTTTAAACATCGGACCATATTTATAAACAAGATGGTGGTTTTATGAACATTAATAAATGTTTTTCGTACATATATGTACAGTGTTGGAAAAAATAATAGGGACAAACGCATCAATTTATTTATTATTGCATATTTTTTTCTGCTAAAATCTGTTTTTAATAGAATTGACTGTAAAGTAACGTTATCTAACAGGACTTAATTTAGCAATATTATTCAATTATGAATGCGCACTCATTTTCCATGGAACGGCCATTGAATGTCCTTTGGCTGGAAAAAATAACAGGGACAAAAGTTAGTATTCAAAAAAATGAATACAGTTTTTTAAATATTGCTTACATAATTTTTACACAGTGGTCGGCTTTCAATACTGAACACAAGAATGGAATCAAAAGTTGGGTGGCGCATCTAGTTTCTGAGATATAGCCATCGGAAGTCGGGGATATAGCTTTTAATGAAATCGTCATAATTTGGGAACCCCTGAATCAATTTTATAAATATGGATGTCATATGAAAGATAATTTAATGAACCATAATATAAGCTCAGCTCCTTAAAAAATCTGGTTGGCCATGAAAAACCAACTCAGAATAGCATACCATTTGAAAGGGAATAAAATGCGCTTTCTTATGAATTAATAAAAATGTTTGTAAAATAAAAAATTTTCCAAAAAATAACGGTTTTTTAAAAAAAAGTTGACCTGAAATTTGGATAAATTGTCATCTTTCGAAAACTTTCAAAAACTTTAGCTGAAATTTCAAATTTTTCTGAGCTTATATTATGGTTCATTAAATTATCATTCATATGACATCCATATTTACAAAATTGATTCAGGGGTTCCCAAATTATGACGATTTCATTAAAAGCTATATCCCCGACTTCCGATGGCTATATCTCAGAAACTAGATGCGCCACCCAACTTTTGATTCCATTCTCGTGTTCAGTATTGAAAGCCGACCACTGTGTAAAAATTATGTAAGCAATATTTAAAAAACTGTATTCATTTTTTTGAATACTAACTTTTGTCCCTGTTATTTTTTCCAGCCAAAGGACATTCAATGGCCGTTCCATGGAAAATGAGTGCGCATTCATACTTGAATAATATTGCTAAATTAAGTCCTGTTAGATAACGTTACTTTACAGTCAATTCCATTAAAAACAGATTTTAGCAGAAAAAATTATGCAATAATAAATAAATTGATGCGTTTGTCCCTATTATTTTTTCCAACACTGTATATAAATGATATACAGTTGAGTTTTTTTTTTTTTTTAAATATAAAAAACAAAAAGAAACATTTAATATTTTATTGACAGTAAAACTGTCCTCGACAACTGATGAATATATATTTGACTACAACAGCCTTAATAAAGGCCCTCGAATTTACATATTTATATGTAACATTTATTCAACTTTATTCAAAGAACATCTATAATCTACCACTACATACAAAGATTAAAAACTTTGCATTTGCCTTGATAAAGGCATCGACTTGTTTATTTCAACGCTAAGGGTTACAAGAAAAACTTCGTGTTTACGGTAATCCTTTCAACGACATATGCCATACGGAATGCATGGCATATTTTTAAGAGAGAGAGAGAGAGCGAAACTTAGTAGCAAAAAGAGAGTTGCGCTCATGCAGACCTAAACTAAACAAAGACAAAAAAAGAGAAAACAAGAACAAAAAATACTATGCAAAAAAGAGAAAAACACTATGGACTTTGACCAACGCAACAAAAAACAACTGAAATGACAATAACAATAGCATTAGCAATAAACAATAATTAAATGAAAAACAGACAAATGCAAATAAAAAGTACTTAGCTGAAATTAATTAAAATAAAAACTAAACACAGATTCTAAGTTGTTTATAATGAAAATATACATAAAAGAAAATATTGTTTTTAAGTAAAATTAATACAAAACAAAGCACAAAACTAGATCACAGTCACAAAATCAATGTAACACGCACAAGAGCAAGAGAGCAACTGGAGGAACATAAGCGTTAGGAATATAAATATTGGAGTTATGTTACAATGTGTAACTTTAACGCATAATAGTTCAATATTGGATGCGCAGGCAATTTCGATTAATGAACATTGAAACTATTGCCAAAAAGTTTCAAATTGAGAAAATTGTTATTTATCCAAGTTTCTGTAAAAACGATAATATCCTCAGTGGCCAAAAAGATTACATGCGTCTTAGAACGCAAACCCCATACATTTTGATAGTAAAGGGATAGCCTCTTCAGTTTTTTGAATTGGAACGGAGTTCTATTATTTTTTTTGACTTAAGTTCTGAAATAAAGATATTATCCACCCATGCATTAGAATTAAGAAGGGCAGAAACATGAGAAGAGGCCACTGTAATTTTAAAAGACGCGTGAGTTGGTTTATTACCGATTTTCTTGCAAGAAACGAAGGCGTCGGCAGGAATAATTTGGTTTTGTCTGATAAAGTTTATAACATTGTCAGTGGTAGTGTTAGCATTAAGTCGTGAAATGAAAATCGATTTCAACCTTGGCAATGCTTGCAAGGAGACAGGTGCCACAGAACCACTAATCGTAACAACACCTTGCAGATTAGGAATGAAAGAAATGGATAGAGGAATATAGAAAGTGGAGGAAAGGGATGGAGGGTTATTTATAGCATCAGTAGCGGGAAAGTTGGAAGTAGATGGAGAGGTATTTAAAGGGGGATCTAAGGCAGTTTTTTCACGATTAACAGCTGTGTCACTGGCCCCCCCCACACTACCCAGATTCACATTTTTCGTTTAAGTTTTCTTTTCTTCTTCAAGGAAATAGCTTGCTTGGGTAGAGTAGAGATCGAAGGAGTAGAAGAAAAAACCAAAGCAGCCTCAGTAACGCAACGGCACCGGTCGCCAACCGGGTTCATGTATCCGACCGGTTTAAAAAACTCTATAAAAGTTCATCAATTTCCAGCGCAAGGTTTACGAAAGTGAACGCATTTCATTCCTTCAATATTGATACGTTAACTGTAAAAAAATCGTTTTAAAATTTTTACGGATTTTTTGTCAATTGAGTCAAAACTAGGCAAAGGTGCGTTTCGATGGTTTCGCGAGTGTTAAAAAAGGAGTTTCAAGTTTATCGAAATTTCTGTGAAAAGAAACTGAGCTATAAGTATTTTAACATTTTATTGTATGCATATATATATGTTTATCATAATAACAAAGTAATTGCCACTTTTTTAATTAATTTAAAAGATTTATAAAGTGATTAAAAGCGGTCGGAATGTGGTTACGTAAAAATTTCCTGCGTTCCTCATTCCGACCACTTGTCCGGTAACAGGATTTTTACGCTTCGTAAAAAAAGATAGTTTTTGTGTTTAGTTTAGCGATGCAAATCCCGGGGTCCCGGCCTTTTTCTAGTCCCGAAAATCCCGGGATTAGTTCAATTGAATCCCGAAATTAATTAAACATGTGTTTCGCAACACTTTTTCGTCTGACAGCTGATTTCAACGATTTATTTTGCTTGAAATAGTATAAAAAAGTAACCATAGATTTTTAACTTGCTGGATCGTGAATTCAAAGTCTTAAAAGATATAGTAAATGTACTTCAACCCACTAAAGTAACTATTGAAGCCATATGTGCTCTTGATATGGATCTATATAAATGCGACACAGCATTAAATTTCATGCTAGACGAAATCAAGCAAAATAAAATTCATTTTAGCAATCTTTTGTTTAATAAAATTATAGAACAAAGAAGAACAGTTTTATCTGATATATTTTTATTTTTAATGAATCCTGACAATACTTACAAGCTTAAGTTTGACTTTTCCAAAGCCCCATCACTAACAATTATAAAAAAACAGTTATGTATATGGTATTTTGTTCAAATTCGAACACGAGACTAACTTTGGATGATAATGATTTCACTGAAATAAGAAACTTAAAAGTTTAAAAGAAAAATTAAGTTTTGTTTTAAATAACATTTCGCAAAATTCTTTTAATAGGACAACTTATTCTTTACTTGAAGCTCTAAATAAAGAAATAGATATATTAAGTAATTGTGGGGACAGGGACTTCTATTTACAAAAAGCCTTTAACTTCCTGGCAACAATTCAGCCGAAAAGTGTTACAGCAGAAAGGTGCTTCTCTGACTGGTATATTTGTAACAAATTTAGGTCACGCTTGGAGGATGATACCTTGAATGCTTTAAAATTTTTAAGGTCATATTTTAAAAGAGAATGGGAAGTTTTGCTAACAAGGCTTACTGATGAAGTGACGTAGCGTCATGAATTTAGTATAAGCAGCTCGTTGCCCATTTTTTGTTTCTTTAATGCATTTTGCGATTTTGCGAACATAAAAGCTCTGTAAAATACATATTTGCAATTTAATTTTATAAAAATATTTCCTGATAAAAAAGACTTGATATAATATAATGAATGAATATAATAATGAATGTATTTAAAAAAAATTGTGATACTTAACAAAAATTTATGTTGTTTACATTATATTTTTTTTACTGTTATGAAGAAGTTTTTAGTTTTTCTGTTTATTGATTTAAATAAATAATCTTGCCACGTTATAAATAGTCAAATAATTTTAATTTTTCCCGAAGTATAGGTTCATTTATGTTGATAATTTCAAAAATTCTTAAATCCCGGGATCCCGGGATCGTATTTTCAAATCCCGAAAATTGGCATCCCTAGTTTAGTTACACTAAAAACGTATAATTTTTGTTAGATTATTCAATCTACACATAATTCTACGATTGCCAACCTGTATACGACTTAGATTAAATCATTTAGATTTGCTATAATTTGACTCGAAACTTTTACGTTTTTACCTTATTTTCCTGTTTGCACACATAATTGCTGTATTGATTTAGGTTTTAAATTTACATTAACATGCCTAATAGTACGGAAGGCAGCGTTGCATATTTGAGGGTCATTTCCTCCCGCTTAATTTCTTTGCAATTGTTAATTTAAGTAAGGCCGATAATGGAAATAAGCGTCAGTGGCCAGAATTGAGCTGACTCTGGTTGTAAGAGGTCGACGAAAAAAGTTTAGCTCAATAACTCGAAAAGTAAGCCACAAGTAAAAAATTATGTTCAGACCAGTATTGTAAAGCAGATGAAAATACATCGATTTCTTGTCCGAAAAATCTCCATATGATAAGATTTGACCCACCTTTCACCGTTTTAATGTTTCTAATAAATAATATAATTTTGAGCAAAAATAGCTATTTTGGGCGAAAAATATTATTTTCAGATCTTAAAGAGAAATGTTAATTTCAAACTTTCAATAAAAACCATATATTTTCGAAAATGGAGATGCCATTAAAAATTTCAAAACTATGAAAAATGGGTCAAATCTGGTCATATCGAAATTTTTCTGATATGAAATCGATATGTTTTCATCTGCTCTACAACATTGGCGCGGATCTATGGGAGGGCCCATGGGGGCACGTGCCCCCCAAGCACTCAAGATGAATCACTAAAATAATGAAATAATGATTTGTGGATTTAAAGACAGGTCTTCTCTTAAAAAATCTAACTAATTGATTTTAATTATTTCTTTTACAGAACACAACTATGTATCTATATATACATACATAGATATAGCGCGCCTGAATCTCAAAAAGAAAAACGACTAAAATTTTAATATTACAAGTGCTTGTGTATTAGACATGTTCAAAATAATCTCAAAAAATTAAGTTTATTTTTCTCATTTATTTTTTTAAGAAAAGTTCAAGTCAATGCTACTGACAATTTCCAATTATAGTTTATTAAGGTGAATGTAATAAAAACAGGATTTGAGCTGTTACACAAGAAATACCAATACTTGCGCAATACTCGTTATATATAGGCTTAAGAAATAGCGGTCAATTTTATTCCGATACTTTCTTATGTGTATGTGCATATGGAAAATCGAAAAAAATAAATAAAAATTCAAAATTTTATATAAGAAAAAAGTCTAATTTTTTTCATATTTTTAAAAATGCAAATGTTGCAGCTATGGCATCAACCCTAGAATTTTTTTTTGAATTGAGGATATACTCAAATTTCGAGTGTTCCCGAAGAATTCTATAACATGAGATTTTTTTGAACACGTCTTATGAGTATACATGACAAGCTAGATTCGGATGATTTTTAAAAAACTTGAATTGAACATTATAATATTTGAAAAATGCGAATGACATTAAAATATTTGAATTTTGAATATATTTGAAGTTTGAAAATATTTATGCTTAGAAATATTTGAAGTTCGATGGTGTCGGTTCCTCAGAAGACCGTGTTAAAGGAAAACAAAACTTTTACATGAAAAACCGTGTAAAACGAAAACAACCTCAAATGTAATGAATTCAGCCACTTATTAAGCAAAAAATTGTACATAAATTATTAAATGCTACAAAGCCATAGTTGTCGTTGCTGTCACTTACTTAGAACTTTTTACACCAAAAAATATGAAATTATAAAAAATTTTAAAAAAGGTTAGAGTTAAAAAAATATCTTAACATACGACACCGCCCATTGACTGTATGTCAATGATTTACATGAACTGATACACATGTAATTTTATTACGCATACAGGATGGGAAATCACCTTTTTTTGAAGTGTTTCAGTTTTTGTTTTTTCAGATATGATGTGTATGTACATTAAATTTTTTCTTTTTGTTTTTTTTATTTAAGGTGCTGTTGCCTTTAAAGTAAGTTTACGGTATGAAGAAAAATTTGACGAAAATTCAGTTCTCTTACTCAGTTTTATAAGGTGGCGCCGAAGCCTGTTAGTCTTACATGTAAATTGTATGGAAAAACTATATTTTATTAAAAAGGTATCTGAATGAATAGTTGATTAATAATGTTGAGCTGCTGAGGGTTGTTTTTCGAAGTAGCTTTTTGCGCTGAATCCTAATCTGGTATTAGAATTGACCCACCTTATAAAATTGAGTTACACAGCTGAATTTTCGTCAAATTGTTCTTCATACCATAAACTAACTTATAAGGCAACAGCACCTTAAAAAAAACAAAATGAAAAAAACTTAAATCATCCTAATTCATTATTTTAGATTTGATGTATGTATTAGCGATGCTAATCCCCGGATCCCGGCCTTTTTCCAGTCCCGAAAATCCCGGGAATAGTTCAATTGAATCCCGAAATTAATTAAACATGTGTTCGCAACACTTTTTCGTATGACAGCTGATTTCACAACGATTTATTTTGCTTGAAATAGTATAAAAAAGTTACCATAGATTTTTAACTTGCTGGATCGTGAATTTAAAGTCTTAAAAGATATAGTAAATGTACTTCAACCCACTAAAGTAACTATTGAATCCATATGTGCTCATGATATGGATTTATATATGTAAATGCGACATAGCATTAAATTTCATGCTAGACGATATCAAGAAAAATAAATCTCCTTTTAGCAATCTTTTGTTTAATAAAATTATAGAACAAAGAAGAACAGTTTTATCTGACATTTTTTTATTTTTGATGAATCCTGACAATATTTACAAGCTTAAGTTTGACTTTTCCAAAGCCCCATCACTAACAATTATAAAAAAAACAGTTGTGTATATGGTATTTTGTTCAAATTCGAAAACGAGACTAACTTTGGATGATAATGATTTCACTGAAATAAGAAACTTAAAAGTTTAAAAGAAAAATTAAGTTTTGTTTTAAATAACACTTCGCAATATTCTTTTAATAGGACAACTTATTGTTTACTTGAAGCTCTAAATAAAGAAATAGATATATTTAGTAATGGTGGGGACAGGGACTTCAATTTACAAAAAGATTTTAACTTCCTGGCAACAATTCAGCCGAAAAGTGTGGAAGCAGAAAGGTGCTTCTCATCTGACGGGTATATTTGTAACAAATTTAGGTCACGTTTGGAGGATGATACACGAAGGCTTTAATATTTTTCATATTTGAAAAAATAATAGGAAGTCTTAGATATATGCAATTTAATTTTATAAAAATATGTATTCCTCATAAAGAAAAGACTTGATTACTTTAACGTATATGAATGTATTTCAAAATTTTTGGGATACATAACAAAAATTTATATTTTGAAATGCTAATTTGTTATTGTTTTTTACTATTATGAAGAAGTTTTAAGTTTTTCTGTTTATTGTTTTAAATAAATAATATAGCCACGTTATAAATAGTCAAATAATGTTAATTTTTCCCGAAGTATAGGTCCATTTGTGTTGACAATTTCAAAAAATCTTAAATCCCAGGACTTTCCTGGGATCCCGGGATCGCAATTTCAAATCCCGAAAATCCCGGGACTAAAAAAATCCCGAAAATTGACATCCCTAGTATGCATGCACATTAGGAAGTTTCTTAAGAAAAAAAATTGGGTACGCCCCCCCAATCGGTTCAAAACAGGATAAAAACATTTAAAAAATTTATTTAAAATTTTATGTTTAACCCTTACTCGGCCTGTTTCAAAATTAAATTTGACTTAAGTCAAAATCAAATACGAGCCCTCCCAATCGATTCGCAACAAGATAAAAAAATGTATTTAAAATATTTATCTTTAACCCTTACTGACCCTATTTCAATGTGAAATTTGATTTAAACAAAAATCAAATGCGACGCCCTCCCAATCGGTTCGAAACAAGATAAACAAATTTAAAAAATTTATTTAAAATTTAACCCTTAGCCTATTTCAATGTAAAATTTGACTTAAGCAGCCATTTTTTTAAACCAACTTTTCTCAAGTGGCTTTTATTTTTTAGAAAGAATATATTCAAAAAAAGAATTGTACGGATCTAGTTTTCGAGATATAGTCATGTGGAGTTGCGGATATTGCATTTCTAAAAATCATTATAAGTTGGGAACTCTTAAATAGATCTTATATGTATGTACACCCCTGCTCAAAATAATAGGTACACTTCTCAGTTTTTAGTTTAAACCCTATTACAAAAATATTTTGGAAATATAGAGGAAAAATCGTAGTGGTAGCGCGATCTTCAGTAAAACAAATCATGTAATTCCCCTAAGTTTTGAACGTTCCCACTTACTGTGTATAGTTTGAAAATTTGCCTGCTCAAAATAATAGGTACACCTGCAAGTTGGATAAAATTTTTGTTTGATAATGGTTTTTTTTTTAAATTTTTTTGAGCTTTCCTTAGAAGAACGGTGAGTTTTCTTTAATTAAATCTTAAAATGCAGTGAATTTACAGCAAACAATTTTAGTTGAGATGGGTCGTAAGTCAAATTGATCTGTTGAGGAATACAGACTGGCTTTAAACTTGAAAAAAGAAAGAAAATCTCTATGATGCAGCTTGCAGGTAGCTGAATATATCCTACAATTTTGTGAGAAATGCATTTAAAAATAAACCGCAAAAAGAAACTCGTGGTAGACCATCAAAAATGGCTCCAACAGATGATCTTCGTATTGAAAGTATCGAAAAAAGGCAAACAATTCGACGACGTTTACTAAATGTAAACCTCCCTGGGTGCATAGCTAAAAAAGTTTCTTTGCTACGGAAATTGAGCATGAGGCTAAATTTTGCAAGGGATCATGAAAACTAGTCATGACCTGAACGGCAGAAAAAGTGGCGTAATATCTTAAGGAGAGATGAAACTAAAATTAATTTATTTGGAAATGATTCAGAAAAGAATGTGTGATGGCCTAAAAGCAAAGAGTTTCGCGTCAGATTCACAAAAAAAAACTTATACACGGATGCGTAAATATTATGGTGTGGTTGTGTTTTCCTTAATATGGGATAGGTCCTATATTCCGGACAACGAGTAAAATGACAGCAGCCGAATACAAAGGTATACTCGAAAACGCAATGCTGCCCTATTCTGTTGAGAACATGCCTTTGCTTTTGAGCTATTAATAAGGTAACAACCCAAAACACACCTCTTGTGTATGGGTAAAAATGTTTTGAGGACAATAAAGTCAACGCGGTATGAGATACCCAAAGGAACCTGCCAGGCTCTAATCAAAAGTATACCAAGAAGAGTTATCCAAAATAAAGGTGGATACACTAAATAATGAAAGTGCAAACAAAAAAGTTCATATCTTTAACATTTTCTTTTGTTTTGCTGTATATCTTTCCGGTGTACCTATTATTTTGAGCAGGCAAATATTGAGCAAATAGTATTCATTGACCTCAACTTTCGTACCTTATGGTAATTCTCAAAGAATTTCTACTTTTTTTTATATATATAAAAGCTACGAAGATACACTCACGGTCAAAAAAAACGCAGACGCAAGAAGTTTTATATTTTGATGCGTAAAATAATATCTACTCTTGTTTAACGGTTTTAAGTTTGTTAGATATTGTTGATAGTTACAAGTTTTGAGTATTTTCAAAACTGTCCACCTAACAATAATAAATTCTAGGAACCTTTTCCAAATAAACACATAATTGCTAGTTTTATAATCAGAAATTACAACTTATTTATATAAAAAAATACATAGTTTTTTGTAATTTTTTTTACGCATTTTTAATTTCTCACATATTCTTTAATTATTTATTATTTAATTATTTTAAATAATACGGTAAAATTGATTTTAATACCGCGTAGGACCTATTTTTGCCTTGATGACGCTTTCCATTCGAAAAGGTATGCTCTCATAGAGTTTCCGTATTAATTCCATTAAAATATCGTTGTACCAAGTGGATTCAATTATTTCCTTTAACTTTGGAATATTATTAGGGTTTTGTTGGCGCACTTTCGCTACGTGCTCGCTTAGTCGGTCGATGCTAGGTAAAACGCCGTTTTTTACGATAACAATATAAGCTGCGGAGTTCACATAACCTTCCGGAAGAAGAATCTCTCCCACCCCACATCTTGTTATTGCCCCCATTTGACCAAAGCAAAGTAACAGTATCTTACAAACTTAAAACCGTTAACCCTAGGATGTTCAGCTACTTGTGAGGCGGTAAGTGAACCTGCTGGGCCTCGCGAGGCCCATATACCATGGCCCAGGTCTGTTATATTTTTGTCCAGCTTGGTGTGCCGCAGGTGGCTGCCATTGGTTATAGGTGTTGTGTATGGCTCTAGCTATGTGTATATATACATATTACATACAATTTATTACATAGGCCTACATATAGTAGGGGAGCCCAAGCGGGGATTTCGGGATTTACTCGAGCGCGTCAGATTAAGATATGGGGGATAACTTGCACCTTGTTGAGCACATCTACCGAATATTAGCCCTAGTGCCGCGAGTGTAGGGGAGCCGGTCAGAATAGTAAAAAAAAATCGATAGCTGGATTTACTTGAGCGCGTCAGATTAAGACATGGTGGGTTAATTACATGCTAAAGAGCCTACATCTTATTAATCTGACGATTTGACCGTGACGCAAGGGAGTGGCAGTGTCACAAACTTGCAAAAAAAAAAACGTCACCTGGATTTACTCGAGCGCGGTCAAATTTTATTTTATTTTGAAGGAAATAATTCAAGGATAACGGAAAACATATAATCTGCCGATTTCGACAAGCCGAAGCAACAAAAATCGTCATTAAAGTTTAGCGCGTGTAGCTAAATTTTTTGGTTTTTAGGAACTTAATATACAAATAATTTAGTTGTTCCTTATTCTTTTTAGCTGTTCATTATTCTTCTTTTTTTTACGTCCCGTATTTCTTAAAAAAAAAAATCCGAAATATCACACTGAAATACAACACTGTGCCGGGAAATACGGAACGGATGGTCACCTTATGTATTCCCCACTCCGGGCCTATCTCTCTCACACTCACGCACCGTCCCCACCAGTGTTGGCACAGACGGTACTTTAGTACCAAAATTGATACTATTTTCATACCTAAAATACCATAGTACGGAAACCCATCTTTTTTGGTACTATTTTCGTTTGCGTCAAAATGTATGTGGAACATAGGAGGAAAGACAAATTCAATATGTACTTATTACCAATTTCGAAATTTGCCACTATAAAATAAGATAATGTCCGAAATTTATCATTAACCAATTTTTGGTATAAAATAGGAGGGTTGATTAATAGTTTTCATGAGCAACTGTTTCTAAACGTTTCGAGGATTGCTAAAGGGCTTTTATTCATACGCCATTCTTCAGCGAGTGCGTTCTAAAAAATCGTCATTTTTAGTACATTTAAATAATTTTCAGGACATTTTCAGTACATTTTCGGTACATTTGGACAGTTTATGATAATAATCTTTTTTTCTAAATAATCGCAATGTGTGCATTTTGTTAAGGTTTTTCAGGTGGCAAAATGAGATTTTTTTTTTTTAGAAATCATAGATAAATCTAAGTAAAATTGGGTGTTCAAGACAAAAAGGACATTCGCCCTCTAAAAGTACATTTCAAGTCTCGATTCTGTACATTTTCACAAAACCCAAATGGCATCACTGATTGGGATTTTTTAAATTTTTAAAATTTAAGAAAAAAAAATCATGAAAAAAAAATTTTTCAAACGGTCAGATTAAGCAAACTCCTCCAGATAATCGTCAGATTATGGATCAGCATGACCAGGACATCAAGCTGAACCGTCTGCATAAAAATCTGACGCGCTCGAGTAACTACATATGAGCCGTTTATTTTGAAAGTGGCATAAGTCACTTTTTCAAAAAAATCGAGTTAATGGCAACACTAAATACAATTGAACGGTATCTTTTCATTTTTAAAAAATTTGCACTCAATATGTTGAGAACTATTGAGATTTCTTCGAAAGAAGTATTGGTAATTAACGGTATAACAAACATGTTTATTTTGAAAGTGGCGTAAGTCGTTGTACTCAGGAAATTAATTACGGGGCTTAGTGTGAAAGAAATAGAAACATGTGATAAGTATGTGTGAAGTATTGTTTTGAATTATTTTCAGTATTTTTAAAGAAGTTGTGATCATTGGACTTATTTTTATAAGTGCGAAAGAATAGTGCAGTTTTGTAAATTATATTATAGTGACATCTAATATAGTACACATAATTAGCATTATTTTATTAAAATTACTTTTATATGTATGAATTATTATTATATATGTAATTTATTCAACAATTTTAGTAAATCACTGCCCTTTCAAAACATCACTTGAGTAAAATACGTCGGACAAAATTAATATAAGTCAGTCATTTATCCAAACTATTTATTTTGAAAGTGGCTTAAGTCACTTTACCGTAATGAAAAGTGGTGATTTTTTAATGTTTATACGAAATTATTTATACTGAGAAAAATGTCAGTATCATGAGATAACAAATACAAGTAAATCTTCTCGAAAGTTAACATCCATATTTTTAAACGTGTTAAAACGCAAACCCTTAAATATCTCGACTTAAAAACAAAGTGACTTATGCCACTTTCAAAATAAACGGCTCATATATCGTTTTTTTTTGCATTTTCGAAAGGTGGCCACTCGCTTGCGTCACATCCGAATCGTCAGTCTAAGGAATGGGAGCTTCGTTTGGGATCACTTAACATCCCCTATGAATATCTGACGCGCTAGAGTAAATGTTTTTTCCATTTTTAAATCATCCGTACGGCCACGCCCACCATCCAAATCGGCAGATTAACATATCTCCGTGATCAGAGGCATGTCCCAGCATATACACCATCAATATCTGACGCGCTCGAGTAAATCCATGTGCATGTTTTTCTTACATTTTTGAAAGCCTTTAGTGACTTCCCCCACCGGTGAAGGGTTAATCATTATATAACCTTTTTTCTTCCTACCACCTAATCTTCAAAATCCAATAGGTCCCCGCGACGCTCAAGTAACTCCACATTTAGCATCGTGGGCTCCTCTACTAATACAGATCTACAATAATTCTAGTATGGCAGGATACATAGGAAATTTAAATTTATGATATTTCGGTGATTAAAAGAGATATCGACAAAATTTAAAATGGGTTTTGAAGGGTAAGAGTAATACTTTCAGATGCCGAAACTAATTTGCGATGTAAAATAACCTCAAATATAGCCAAAAACAGTGTTTTTTGAACTTTTAGGTTAGAATATCTCGAAAACCTGACGTATAGGAAAAATTCTGAGCTCTGATTCGGATTCAGCGCATCAAAGTTCTTCGAATATGATAGGGTCTCTGGTTTTGGACTTTTTTCTATTTTTGTCGGCCTGTGTAATTGGCTGGCGGTGAACATTGCAAATCATTGTTCTATTTTCTATGTGAGCGGTCATCAATCGCGACGTCTGATTGTGAGTAACACGACGTTTGTCCGTATTGAATGATGGTACGATCGCCTCGTAGATAATAAATGGTACCAAACCAGTAACATCCAAAATATTATAAGATATCGCTAGTGATCAACAGTTTGGGTCACGCTTGCAAGAGTAGCTGCTAAGCATCAGGTCTATTGTATCAAAATCAGCTTCTCTTCGTTGTAATGCAACATTTGATACCGCTACTTTTTGTAGGTGTTGACGTTGGATGTTTTATACTCGGTGGACAGCAAAATACCGGCATTGTTCTTTTTTGACAAATAAGAACACAACGAAACTTGCTCACAATAATAGCCAAGCAATGTCTCTTCCAACGGATGATTTCGGGATATTCCAAACTACTCCGGTACAAATCGTTTGTTGTAGAGTGGCCGCAATCACGAATATCAATGTATGCAATTCTTCAGCCAAGTCCAGTGAAATAAATAAATTATCTCAATAAATTGCACGCCTAGTTTGATAAAATTTTTATGTTAACGATAACTCGTTTTCCTTGCTCCACATCTCGGGCGTCGCCAGCTAATTTTCGATGTAGATCTCAACTTTCAGTGGATAATAGCTCACAAATCCACCATAATGTGTTGCAACATGTTTGGTGTATCAGCTTTCATACATCTGCCATACGTTTAAGAGCTGGGCCTCGCCAGGCCCAGCAGGTTCACATATGATGTTACTACATAAACGGAACAGGTTTGTTTTGCAAAGTCAGCGTAAACGACCCATCTCTGGTTTCGTTACGTTCAGAAACCATGAGCGGTAGTTGGCAAGAGACCGTTTGGCACTCAGAGCTATAAAAAAAAATTTGCCGACCACTTAAAGTCAAAATGGGCCTCGAAAAGCCCAGCCGCACATCCTAGGGTTAAACAAGAGTAGATATTATTTTACGCATCAAAATATTAAACTTCATGCAAAATTGAAGTCTGCGTTTTTTTTGACCGTGAGTGTATCTGCATTTTTGTTTTCTTAAAAATTTTGAATAAAAAGTTTTTCCGTTGAGTTGAATTTTGAACTCTAGGATGTACCTATTATTTTGATCAGGTGTGTGTGTATATATTAATGTCATATGAAAGGTAATTTTACAGTCTATAAGTTTGGTAAATTAAAATTTGAAGTCAGTTCCATATGTTTTGAGATATGGAGGTTTTTAAAAAAATATAACTTTTTTTTTTAAACTATAATGCAATGAAACGAAAATGTTTTATGAAAATGATACGAGTTGATGGAAGCGTTTGATTGAGTAGGCCATACCAATATTCAGAACACCTGCATGAAATCAAAATTCAAAGCTCTAGCACGATTTCCGATCGGTATTCGGTAACACGAACTGAGCTGACGCATAAACGTAGTAATAGAAAGCAAGCAAAGTAATTTTCTCGCTATGGCAAGGCTTTGGTAGTTGATCAGTGCTCGCAGCTGATAATTTCAGTACCCTCTGATCGATGACTTCTTTAATTTGATATATAATTTATTGCTGTAGCTATTTTAGGGTTCGTATTTGATTTTTACTTAAGTCAAATTTCATTTTGAAATAGGCCGAATAAGGGTTAAAGGTAAAAATTTTAAATAAATTTTTTATATTTGTTTATCCTGTTCCGAACCGATTGGGTGGGCGTCGCATTCGATTTTTTTTTTAAATAAAATTTCACATTGAAATAGGCCGAGTAAAAGTTAAAGATAAAAATTGTAAATAAATTTTTTACATGTTTTTATCCTGTTTCGAACTGATTTGGGGGGCGTAGCATTTGATTTTCGCAAAAAAAAAACAAATAAGAACCACCCTAATGTACATTAGTGGGCTTTTTTTACAGTGTTTACAAAATACGAGATTAAAATGGATTATAAATAAATATATGAGAAGCCTAAATGTTAATATTTTAAGTAAAATTTTTGATTTAAAAAAAACGTGTTTAAAAAGTAACGTGTAAAACGGGGGTTAGGAGTAGAATCAAAGATTGAATGAAAAAATCTACTGGTAAAATCTTTAATTTAATGAAGGTTAGGCGATTAGTAAAGCCTGTATTACATGGCGAGCGAAACCGAATGTGGTGCAGGTTTGAGTGTTGGTAAAACAGGGAAGAGGAATCACTTGAAAACTCGTGAACTCCCTCCCCCCCAATCAAAAATTCTAGATCCGCCACTGGTCTTAACATAATTTTTTACTTGTGGCTTACTTTCCGAGTTATTGAGCTAAACTTTTTTCGTCGGCCTCTCACAACCAGACCCACCATGATTCTGGCGACTGACGCTTAGTTCCATTATCAACCTTACTTAAACTAACAATTACAAAAAAAATTAAGCGGGAGGAAGTGACCTTCAAAAATGCAACGCTGCCTCCCATACTATAACGACCACAACCAAACTATGTTGGACATCTATATTGATGAGCGGTTTTGACTAATAATGGTAATGCAATTGAAACTTCTGTTTTTGTTTACGAAAAACTGAAAGATTTTAAACAAAATCGTAAAATTAATTTTCTTTTAAACAAATATAAATATAGTGATTTCTATTTTTCTTATTGCGACATTAGCAGTCGGAACCAGGTACTTCAGTGGATGGAAACAGGCAAAATTATCACAGACCGGTCGGTAAATGGTGCACCTTGTGTTTTTTTGTATCAATTGTTTAAAAACAAAATTTAGAAATAAAATATTCAAACTATTGCCAACTTGTGATTGGAGCTTGCGTCGTAAGTACAATATCAGTTGTTGCTGAGAGCAAGAAATCGTCATCATTGATGACGTGTATATCCGATGGATGGATTCCTGGCTTTCGAAACCCATTGAGCGCGTTGGACATCGTATAAGCTTTTATGCACGCTGAACTGAACAATTGTGACAATTGGTGGAGCGTCACCTTTCCGAGATTCGTACGTAAATATTTTCGAACTATTGTTAATTATTCGTGTTCACTTGGTGGCGAGAGACAACAATTTAATTTTTATTATTTTAACAATGAGTGAGCAAAAGCAAGTCAGTTTTTTCGATAACTTTTTTTTGTATTAGAGATGAAAAAAAATCCCACAAAAGACTCCCACTTATTGCGTTTACCCGATTCGTGTAAATTACCGTCTGAACAATTCCGATAATTAATAAATTAATTATTCAACTACTTTATCATTACTTTTCTTTTAATATGTACAGTACTGTCAGTTGATATGAATTTTTTCGATTTGTGGGGCAAAAAGGTATCGAAAGGTTCTCGAAAACGGAAGGTCGAAATGTGACTATAACCTGGGAGTTACATGAGCACTACTCAAACACAAAGTCCTTATAGTTACATAAGATAACGTTGTAATGCAAGGATAAATATACCCTTTGTACCGCTTTGCCCCGTCTTCCCCTACATATGTTTACATTAAAGAATAAATCAAAGTAAGCAAATATAAAATTATCAAATCTACCAACACCAATTATTTCACAGTAACAATTATGTACGCAAAAAAATTAAAATTATTATTATTGAACAAATGATTAAACAGAAAGAAATATACGTATTAAAGAACAACACAAAAACACAACCGACACTGACAAAGAGACGAGATCAACTGAACAAGAACTCGCAGAGCAGTTGAATGTAAGCCAGTCTGCCGTTTCCAAACGTTTACGAGACATGGGAAAGATTCAAAAGGTCGGTAGATGGGTGCCACATGACTTGAACGAGAGGCAGATAGAAAGGCGCCAAAAAACATGTGAAATTTTGCTCGCACGGTTCAAAAGAAAGTCCTCCTCTTTGCATCGAATTGTCACTGGCGATGAAAAATGGATCTTTTTCGAGAATCCCAAGCGCAGGAGATCCTGGATAGACCCTAGACAACCGTCAACATCGATTGGTCGGCCGAATCACTTCGGCAGGAAGACGATGCTCTGTGTTTGGTGGGACCAAACACAGAGCATCGGCCTACTCCCCAGACCTGGCTCCGTCCGATTACCACTTGTTCGCATCGTTGGGACACGTACTTGCTGAGCAGCGCTTCGAATCCTACGAAAATGTGAAAATTTGGCTTGATAATTGGTTTTCCGAAAAATCGAAGGAATTCTATTGGCGTGGAATTCATAAATTGCATGAAAGATGGGAAAAATATGTGAAAAGCGAGGGAGCATACTTTGAATAAACGATTCTTCCTTTAACTCTTGAAATAAACGTGTTTTTTTTTTAAGAAAAAAAAAAACATTACTTAGCTATACACCTGGTATATGCTTCAACACAACAAAATCTTCCTCGGAGTACCGCTTTGGCGGTTTATTTTTTTTCGATAAAGTACCTCAAATTGGTTTCTTGCGATCTACTAATAGAGTCTGCAGCATTCTGACACATTTGTTCAAGAGGTCTAATGCGGGTTTCATCTTTCTTTTCTAACAAATGTTCTGTTAAATAGTCAATTACTTCACCCCGAACAGAAGTTCACTTGGCGTCTGTTTAGATGAACTACAGTGACTCACAGCTTATTTCATGCAGTGCATACTTTAAATTTCAATGCTCTGTAACTTTCAAACGAATTGGAATATGAAAAAAGTTTTTATACCATTTGAAAGAACAAAAATTGTAGTTTTAAAAAAATGTTTATTTATTGTAAAAAAATATTACCTGGAATTTTTATAATAGAAAATCGAAGAATACTACTGAATTTCATGTCACAGCTTATTTCATGCAGACATGTATAAATTGAAAAACCATTGTTTAAAATAATGGTTTTATGATTTTAAGTATGTAGTGTAGTAGCCTCTTTGGTCAACTACAGCTTAAAGACGGTTTGGCATCGAAGCTGCAATTTTTTTATTGGTATCTGGTGAGTTATAGCTCCACTCAATTTTAAGTGTCTTTTCTAGGTCGTTTTTGCTTAAAATGTTGTGTATTCGGATATATTTTTTTGAAAATTCATCCAAAAATTTACAAGCACCCTTAGGTCAGGTCACTATGCTGGCGGTGCCATCAAATAAGGACACTTGTATATTAGCCAGAATTGAACTAAGCCCGCTTTGTATTTCGGGTTTTCATCTTGGTAAAACCGTAAATTTGTCAAGATGACAAGACAAAGATTGACAAGATTTTCGGCACTCTGCAACAAATTGACACTCATAATCTGAAGACAAATGTCCATGCTTATGATATTTTCAATAAAAGACAAATTTCCGGTACCAGCAGCTGACATGCAAGCCCAAACCATGGCACTGTTTTATATCGCGTGTATGTTTTCCTTGTTGTTTTTTCTATTTGGCTTTCGCGACATGCTATCTGAGTCAAATAAGTTGAATTTCGATTCGTCCACAAATATTACTGAATTCCAGTAGCATACAAAAATTACCAAAATAAACCAAAGGTAGTGGACGATACCGTAAAAATTTACAAATCTATGACATACCTACCGGGTTTTTCCGAAAAATTTAAAAAGTCAAACATTTACAATAAAGAAAAATACAGGATAGCGTATGCAATTAAGTATATGTTGGAACAACTAAAACAAAATTACGGACAAGAATCGCTGGACATAAATCAGAACAAAAATCACTTGACAAATTTTTAGACCAAAAAACAGCGTTAGCTGCCCACTGTACTCTAACTGGACATAAATCGAATTTTGACAATGTGAGCATTTTATAACAAGAGACGTATTACTCACGCAGGTTTACATTAGAAATGCTTCACATAATAAATACACCAACACAGAACAGACTTAACTACAAAAAAGACACGGATAATTGCGCTCACATATACAAACATTTAATAAAAGTAAGAAAACTCAAAAGCAAAACATTAAAAAGTAGATTTATGTCACAATATTTACAAGACGAGACAGTTGACAACGAAAGGGCTAAAAGTGTAGTGCAATATTTAGATTTGTGCAATATTTTTTCCCGCTCGATGCTAATTGTTGTGTGTCTTTGCAATATTTACATAGTGACGTCAATGTTTTGTTTTAGTGTTTTTTGATTTATTTAAATACTGTAAGTTTTTTAATGTTTGTGAAAAGTTATGTTTATATTTAAAAATATGTTTATGTTTTAGTTACATCCTGAAGATGACTTCCAAAGGAAGTTGAAATATCGATGGAAAATAAATAAAATAAATTAAAGAATTTAATAAACAATTTTTTAATTTAAAAAAACCGACCTGCAGCTCATAAAAAACTAAAAAAAATTTTACATGAATTTCATGAAATTTATTAAAAATGAGAATTTCATACAACTTATGATAAAAGTCATGAAATGACTGAACACCGGCCACCTTGGCAGCAACCTCTGCTAATTAAATGGCAGTAGGGCCAGTTTTTATATGGGCCTACAGTAGGTCCCGGTTTTTGTCCTGATTGTAGCGACGTACTGTGGGTTGGCTCCATACAAAAAATATGCCAAAAGTCAAAATGAAAAATTTGAGAAATTTTATAAAAACTATGTTTCAGCTTAGAGACAAGGATATGACACATATGCATGCTAAATATTATGTTTCTAGCACATGCCGATGCAGAGTTATAGGGCTCTAAAGTTGACCTTTTTTGAATTTTAATTTTTTTATTATTTCGATAACGACTAATACTTTTGTAAATTTCTAAATGAAGGACTTTAAAAAAAAAAATGATTATTGGAAGTGTACTAGAAATGTTTAGGGATACTTTAAAACGTTACATTATTTCATTTGGCTTGTTATCCTTGCAGTAAACAGAGAATCACAAATAAAAATTGGAAATATTTTTTAAAACGATTTTTTTTTTAAATTCCGAGATATTTTGGAATCTTAGAGTAGAAATATTGGACTGTATGAAAAATTTAATAAGAGAAATATATAATTCCGAATCTTGAAAAAAATGGATTTTTTCGATATCCCATGTGATTTTTTTTAATAAATTTTTATTTTACTACCGTAAAAAGTGAAATATTATTCATGAAACTGTAGAAAAATAAAGACTGGAATGACATACAAGATTTAAAATACTATGGAAAGCAATCCTGAAACTGAAATATACTTTGTCCTGAAGGAAATGCAGTACGATGTAAGTGATGTCTTTAAAAGCACTACTCTTGCCCAATTGTAAAACATTATTAACAAATATATGCCCAATATCAATAGTTAACTGAACTATTTTGAAAAATCCTCAAAATGTTATTTATATGATGGAACTTACAAGGAATTCAATAATATGAAATCATTCGCAGAATGACCATTAAAAAGCGAGTATTTATCGATTGGAATTTCAGTGCTTCATTTTTTGATTAGTTTGTTTGAGTGTTTGCTATATATTTCATATACCTTACCAGTTAAGACATGGCGAAAAAAAAAATGAAGTTCAAGAAAGAACAGGTGTGATAAATAAAGAATTTAAAGGGAGCTCAAAATCAAAATGTGGTTAATAAGAAATAAGCCTAAGTCAGGTTATGGTAATTCAAACGTTGGTAATGTCACAAGAAAATGCCTAATGAATGCTTCAGGAAAAAACAATCAAGAAAAAATAATATTACAGATATATTAAATAGGCTTTTTGATTCTTAAGATCCTTTGGTAACATGCATGCGTGTTCTTCTCATCATACACATAAAGGAATTTGATCTAAAAGTTCTTGAAATTACATAAAAAAGACCTCAAGAAATATTTCAGGAAACGGTAATTTTTGTTATTAATTTGTGTATTTTTTTACATTTTCTATTATTCTTACATAATAAACCAGATGATAATCACTTTCCTACTTAAAGTCATTGTACATATTTATGAATATAACAGGTGGGCTGAAAAGTTCGTAGGCTGACACAGAAATGGCGTTATTAAAATTAAGTTCATATGATTTGTAGTTCGTACCAACCTTCAAAAGACTCGTGTATAAATTTGACAGGTGCCGGACAATTGGTTCGTGAGATATAGCATTGTGAGTGAAGCAACTTTTGACATTGTGAAAAAAATGGATATAGAAGAATTTCATGTTTTAATGAAACAATGCTTTTTGGCGAAAAAAAGTACTGCTGAAGCAAAGGCTTGGCTTGATAAGCATTATGCGGACTCTGCACCAGGAAAATCAACCGTTGAAAATTGATTTGCAAAATTTAAAAGAGGCGAAATGAGCATAGAAGACGATGCACGCAGTGGACGCCCCAAAGAGGCTGTTACCGACGAAAACATAAAAAAACTCCACAAAATAATTTTGAATGATCGTAAAGTGAAGATGATCGAGATAGCTGAGACACTAGAGATTTCAAAGAAACGTGTTGGACATATCGTGCATGAATATTTGGACATGCGAAAGCTGTGTGCAAAATGGGTGCCGCGCGTGCTCACATTCACTCAAAGGTAACAACGTTGTGATGATTCGGAGCAATGATTAGCGATATTCAACCGTAGTAAGGGTGAATTTTTCCATCGATATATCACAATGGATGAAACATGGCTCCATCACTACACTCCAGAGTCCAATCGACAGTCAGGCGAGTGGACTGCACGTGATTCACCGAATCCAAAGCGTGGAAAGACGCAACAGTCGGCTGGCAAGGTTATGGCATCAGTATTCCGGAATGCTCAAGATATTACATTCATCGACTACCTCGAAAAGGACCAGACCATCAACAGCGATTATTACATAGCATTGTTGAAGCGTTTGAAGGATGAAATCACGAAAAAACGGCCCCATTTGATGATGAAAAAAGGGTTTTTCATTAAGACAATGCACAGTTTCACAAATCAATGAAAACGATGGTAAAATTGCATGAATTAGGATACGAGTTGCTTCCCCATCCACCGTATTCTCCAGATCTGACCCCCAGTGACTTTGTCCTGTTTTCGAACCTCAAAATAAAACTTACTGGAAAGAAATTTAAGACTAATGAAGAGGTAATCGTCGAAAATGAGACCCATTTTGAGGCTAAAGAGAAATCGTACTATAAAAATGGTATCGAAAAATTATATGATCGCTATAATCGTTGTATCGCCCTCGAAGGCAACTATATTAAAGAATAAAATAGAATTTTATCAAAAAAAAATGTTCTACTTTGTAAGCCTACGAACTTTTCAGCCCACCTGTTAGATGTACATAAAGCATTCACATTCAGACGTTCTTTTCAATTTGTTAATTTATAATAATGAAATTTTGTATATAAATTTAACAAATATTTAGTTTTCTTGGTAAAATAGGTATTTTATGATAACTGTTTTACCCATAAATGCTAATTTGACAGTTGTATTGTATTTAATTTAACTTATTCATAGTTAAATTTGAATTAAAAAAAAGTGTTCATAACCCTTACTTCTTTTCTTGGGCATTAATTTAATTCATTGAATATCAAAATATTACCGGACGGAACCGAATAACATTTTTTCATTAAGACTAATAAAATACTAGAAACTCATTTTTTAAATTTTACGATTATAGATTATAACCATAGGTTAATATTACATGAACAAGTTTTTCTACTTAAAAAGGGATGTGAATCCTTCGACCAAATCATCTCATTTTTGAACTCAAGCATCCTTAGACATCAGTTAAAATTGCCGTAAAGTTTTATTTAAATTGCATAAATAGTTTGGGAGTTATTGATTTTTGACCGTAAATTTCAAATTCGAACCCATTGTGTGACGTATCGAATTTGTGCTGCGCCTTGAACGTTTTCGCAATCTCCTGCATCTTCCGGTCTGCGCCCACGAAATTCATGGCGTTGTCGCAATGGATCGTTTGAGGGTGTCCACAGCGGCTGACGAACCTTTTAAGACAGAATAAAACGATCAGTGTATATACTGATACAAGTTCTAAATTTTCTATTTTCGAAGTGAAACGAATCAATAACGCTATATACATTTTTATGGGTTGTCGACCTCGGATCTTTAACGTTGTATGATGTACCGGTCCGCAAAATACGACACTGCAAATTAGAAATAGTCGGACAGCTATGAGGCGGTCTGACAACAGATTTCCCATAATTTGCGTTAAGATTTTAGGTTTATATCGAAAACAGTGGCAGCGCCTAACTATTTTGCTACATGCTTCACGTGCATATACTAGCCAAATTTGTTGGCGTAGTCCAAATAATACTTTCGGTCCAGGATGGCAATTCGAAACGTGTAAATGTCGTAAGTATAATATGCACAAAATGGAAATTTTTTGGCATGAGCAATGGAACTTTTTCATCATGTTGTATTGGTGCATTGAGAAGTCGCCCACCAATACGAATTAAATTAATTTTAAATTGATTTTTATCCTCATAGTTATGGATAAAAGGGTTTAATTTTTGAATATTTGGCGAAAGTATTTTTGCCTTTTTCAATTTTTCTATCTCCTCAGTGAATTCATCTTTTTGAATTAATTCAACAATTTTCAGGAACGCCCAATGCAATTCCTTTGAAGTTGGTGCATCTGAATGGTGCACCTCGCCATCTGGCGGTTTTTTAATAAATCGCAGTATAATAGCGAAAGTTCGCAGTACTTTTGCATACGATGAACGAGATGAAATATATTCTACAAGCTCGTTTGAAGTATTTTTGACTGCGAAGAGAGCAGTATTATTTTTCTTCATCTCTAGAACACTTAATTCTAGAGGTAATTCGAAATGATTATTTGTCAGCCAAAATTCAGAATATTGCGAGAGATTAAACTTAAGCGGTTTCTCCGCTAAGTCGTTGTTATGGTTAATGATAGCTGAATTGAAGTACGACTGGACGCAAAAACTACGCGAAGTTTGGTAGTCGCACTTTCTGGCCTCAAAACGCATTGATGCGGAATGAGGTGATGTAGAATTTTCAAAATTCCATTGCTTGCTGGTGACATATGTCTTAATTTCAGATACTCTTTCGTGAAATCCATATTCATTTCACGAAGATCAAGAATTTTCAATAATTTACGCTTAAAAGCCAAAAAACGCCTTTTTGCGGTTTCGAAAGATGAACCAAGTGAATTTGGGCTTGACTTAAAAGGAAGTGAGACCTGAAATCGACCAGTAGCTCGACAAACTTTTTTAGCAAAGTGATTTTCACATAGCTGCTGCTCAGCAGTGTATGCTTTGCATTGTGAATCTTGTGGCATGTCTTCTAATGCACAAAACTTTTGAACGATGGGTTCAAGAGCACCATCATTTTCAGTAATAGTTACGGAACATTTTGCATATTTGCACTTTGAAACTGTGTGCCCTTGTTTTAAACAATTTTTGCACGCAGAAATTTCCTTTGTAAAATCGAATCGCTGTTGAACCGATTGTTTCAAAAATGTTGGACAAAGATTAATAAAATGTCCCGATGATTTGCAGAAAAGACATTTTCTGTATGTGTCTGCTTGTTTAGAACACAAAAACGACGAATTTTTGTGATCGGTATTATTTTGCCGTGTCTTTATTTAAATGCCTCATCGGCCGAAATATGCTGAAAACGTCTATTAAGCATTGTTTCACAATCCTTCCACATTGGTAAATGATCATAACTTTTGTATTCTGAATACTTGCCACTAATTTTGGGCAACTTTAAATTTGAAAGGCGTGATTGTTCTTCTTCCAGATCACATTTGAAAGAGTCCGCAGAATCAAATTTTTCGATTTCAGTTTGGCAAGCCATTGCTTGATCCAAATAATTATTTAAAATATCGAGACAACAATTCAGCTCGAAATAATTTGAAGAAATTTTATTCTCCATGATTGAAGTTCTTATGCTCAAAATATTGCTCATAATTAATCCCCTTGTTTTCAGTAGATTATCGTGGACTTCAGTATCGTCCATTATACTTACCACAGTATCGTCTGTGGATTCACTATTTTCACCCATAATGGGTTTGATTCAATTAAGTTTATCGAAAAGTAATTTTAATTAATTACAAACTTAATTGTTGCGTGCAGACTGCTATCTACAACTACTTTGCCAATGAAAAAATGGTCTTAACGAAAGTATGTAGGTACTTATTTTTCCCTTCAAATTTAACACCAGCTTAGTTTGCTTTGAAATTAAGAGAATGAATTTCAAGAGAAATCCTAACTTATAAGCTCATTGATCATAAGTTAAAGTGCTACAAAGAAAATATTTAACCCCAAAATCCAACCACAGAAACTAGAAATAGCAACAACGAAATGTTTCTGCAGTGTGAAGATGTATTGGGTTGCACCTATTCTCTTAATTTGCGAATGATAGCAACAACAAAAAACAAAATGTAGCAAACTTTTCTTGAGTAGCAACAGCACTCAATTTACGAAAACAGCATATGTGTTTGTATGTATGTGTGTACAGCTAACTGCAACCACATTGCGCTAGCTATGTACGTCGACCAACGAAATGAAAAAACTTTGATTTTGTTTATGCGCAATTTATGATAATCTTTTGTATGTGAAACGTTCCGTTACCTTCCGAACACTTTCTGACCGACACAATTTGGAATCGCTCTAAATTTTTTTTTACATATTCTAGGCATTAAATTAGTGGACACGAAAATCAGGAATAGATTTGTTATCGAATATATCGATAGATATCGAGTTGCGAAGGTCAAAGATTTTACGTTTTTTTGTGTTTTACGTTCGTATTCAAATAGTTATATCTCCGGTAAATTTTAACGGAAAAATAATTTTTTTTATCGTTTTAAAGCTAAAGAAATCAGCTTTTTTTTAAAACTTTTTCCTTGGGCATTTAATGAAAAATTAATATTTTTTATAATAAATCAATTATTTAAACTTATTTTTTAGAATGATTACCATTACTCGTCAAATTTCCTTTAAAAAATAATTTTTTCAGAGGTGGACTCAAATAAGGACTATCCCAAATTAATTAACTCTTCCACGCACCTCTGAAAATACTGCGCGCCGCGGCACTGTTGTCCCGAATCTAGTTTGGGTTTTAATATTGCTGGAGACCGTAAATCTTGTCGGAAATGAACAATTAGCTTTTTAAATAAAAGCCAAACAAAATGCCAATAAATCGTTTCAGCCTGAATTTCGAAAAAGTTTCCGTTTTATATTATTTTAAGTAAAATGCCAAAAAAATGTTTTTTTTTTAAATATGTTTTGGTTCAAAAATGGTTAGATAGCGCAAATCCTGTCAGAAATCAACAATATTTTCTTTTAATTAAAGCATACCGAAATCCGGACAAATCTTCGAAGTTTAAATTTGGAAAAAAAATATCGTATTTTGGAAAAAGCCGTAACAAAAAATTTTTTTTAAATATTTTTTGGTTCAAAAATTCCTAACGTCCAGAAATTTTGTCGGAAATGAAAAAAGTTTTTTTTAAATAAAAGCTTACAAAAATGCCAATAAATCGTCAGAGCCCGAATTTTGAAAAAAAATTTCCGTCTTATATTATCTTAAAACTGAAAAAGACATTTTTTTTTGCATTTACCTTAAAATTATATAAAATGAAAACTTTTTTTCAAAATTCAGGCTGAGGCGATTTATTGGCATTTTGGTTGGCTTTTATTTAAAAAGGCCAAGTGTTCATTTCCGATAAAATTTCCAGACGCTTGGAATTTTCGAACCAAGAAATATTGATTTTTGTCATTTAACTTAAAATTACAAAAAATGAAACGATTTGTTGGCATTTAAATTAGCTTTCAGTTAAAAGCGAAAGTTTTTCGTTTCCGATAAAATTTCCGGTCTCAAGCAATTTATGATCCAAAAAATATTTAAAAATAATGTTTGCTAGGCTTATTTCGAAAAAGCATATCTTTATTTCAAAATTCTGGCTCTGAAAATTTGTTGGAATTTCGATAAGCTTTAATTAAAAGAAAAAATTTTTAATTTCTGACAAGATTTGCGCTGTCTAGCCATTTTTGAACAAAAAAAAATATTAAAAAGAAAATCTTTTTTCGGCATTTAACTTAAAATAATAAATAAATTTATTTTTTTTTTTTTGAAATACGGGCTCCTACGATTTATTGGCATTTTGGTTAGCTTTAATTTCAAAAAAGAATTGAATTTCCGACAAGATTTGCGGTCTCCAGCAATATTTGAACAAAAACTCGATTCGGGACAACAGTGCCGCTGCGCTCAGTATTTTCAGAGGTGCGCGGAAGAATTAATTTATTTGGGATAGTCCGTATATGAGTCCCACTCTGAAAAAATTAGTTTTTAAAGGAAATTTGATGAGGAATTCAGTGGTATTTTTTTAGTTTTTTATTGAATGGTATTCATTCTAAAAAATAAGTTTAAATAATTAATTTGTTATAAAAAATATTAATTTTTCATTTAATGTCCAAGGAAAAAATTTTAGAAGAAAGCTGATCTTTTTAGCTTTAAAACGATATCAAAAAATTATTTTTCCGTTAAAATTTACCGGAGATATAGCTTTTTGAATATGAGCGTAAAACACAAAAAACAAAGGTTTTATATCTATCGATATATTCGATTACAAATCTATTCCTGATTTTCGTGTCCACTAATATAATGCCTAGAATATGTAAAAAAAATTTAGAGCGATTCCAAAGTGTGCCGGTCAGAAAGTGTTCGGAATGCAAAAGAATGTCTCATGTACATAAATTGGTATGGAACAAAATAAAATGAAACCTATGCAAATGAAACCTCCGTACGTATGTATGTACAGCTATGGATATATAAATGGCACATTTTTTTATATTTTCTTTGTTATGCTACAGTATCGTAAATAATATTAACAAACAACAAGTGTTTGGTTTTTTGCAAAGATATATCCTTCATATTTAATAACAATACAAACTTCAGTTGTAATCCATTACAAAAAAAAAATTTATCAACATGTAAAAATACCGATGAAATGAGCGGGACACATAATTGGAACAATTTGGAAAAAAAGAGAAAATATCGTGTTCAAATTGCATTTTTTGACTTTTTGGTATGCAAAAACATTTAGATCATCAAGATCTTGTGTTGTAGCCTCTGTTTTTGATGACAGCTTCACACATGCGACCCACACTCACAACACTTTTCCGCATTTTGTTTTGGATATGGCATACCAATCTTTCTGTGCCGCAGACCAAAGACCGTCCATATTTTTATTATTTTTTTTTACAATTTCAACCTTGACCACGTTCTACAGGTTCTCTATTGGATTTAAGTTAGGGCTCCGAGCTGGAAAATCCAAAACAGCGATCTTTTCCGCACAAAACCCATTACTTACTACTTTGGAGGAGTGTTTAGTGCCATTATACTGCAAAAATTTCCACTTAATTGGTATGAAATGGAGTGCATATGGTTCCATATGGTTTGTCTATGTGCCCCAACATTGGAACTTGTCCAATTGGTCATTGATTTTTATAAGCGGGCCTACACCAAGCCAAGAAAATGCATTACAGACCATAATGTTTTACACCCGTGCTTTACCGTCTTGAAAAAGTATAAATTTTTGGAAAAACGTGTTGTGGAATGACAAACCGAATATCAATAGCATGAGATCAGATAGTAGAACCTTTGTTCATTGTCCTAAATGGCAAGAGTATATTCTTAGGTCCACCCAGAAGATGGTAAGACATTGGTGTAAAGACATTATGGTCTGCAGTGTATTTTCTTGGTATGGTGTAGGCCCGCTTATAAAAATCAATGACCAATTGGACAAGTTCCAATGTTGGGGCACATTGACAAACCATATGGAACCATATGCACTCCATTTCATGCCAATTAAGTGGAAATTTTTGCAGTATAATGGCACTAAACACTCCTCCAAAGTAGTAAATAATGGGTTTTGTGCGGAAAAGATCGCTGTTTTGGATTTTCCAGCTCGGAGCCCTAACTTAAATCAAATAGAGAACCTGTAGAACGTGGTCAAGGTTGAAATTGTAAAAAAAAAATAATAAAAATATGGACGGTCTTTGGTCTGCGGCACAGAAAGATTGGTATGCCATATCCAAAACAAAATGCGGAAAAGTGTTGTGAGTGTGGGTCGCACGTGTGAAGCTGTCATCAAAAACAGAGGCTACAACACAAGATCTTAATGATCTAAATGTTTTTGCATACCAAAAAGTCAAAAAATGCAATTTGAACACGATATTTTCTCTTTTTTTCCAAATTGTTCCATTTATGTGTCCCGCTCATTTCATCGGTATTTTTACATGTTGATAAATTTTTTTTTTTTGGTAATGGATTACAACTGAAGTTTGTATTGTTATTAAATATGAAGGATATATCTTTGCAAAAAACCAAACACTTGTTGTTTGTTAATATTATTTACGATACTGTAGCATAACAAAGAAAATATAAAAAATTTGCCATTTATATATCCACAGCTGTATATAGGAACGGTTTATTTTATAGCGGAGTTCTCGCACGATTTTGCGGAATCCTGTTATACATAAGCGGTACAGGCGCTTATATAATTGAGAAAGTAAATTTCTAATTTTATCAAGAATTTTTGATAAAATTGGACTTGACCCTAATAACGCGCGTTTCACTATGAAATGTATGTATGTATGTTGTTTTAAATTGAAATGAAATAAATGCGATCAATAAACATTCCTGCTCCAATTTGAGCGACAAATTTACTTGCAGAATTATGCAAAATCTGCCTCAGCTTATGCTGGTATTTTTTATTAGTGCTTAACTACAACTTTATTGTTCGCATTTGTTACCTGTGATGGCCCTTCCCTTCTGCACAGCTGGCAAAAAAAAAACATATTTTCGTACAGCAATGGCGTCAGACGATTACGGGCACAAAATGCGGCGGCCTTGGACAAACAGGTCTCGCCGAGGAGCTTGTGATCCTGGTGGTGTCGGCGGTAGTAACTCCCACGACGCAGCTTCAGCGGGAACCTCTGGTAACGACAGCGACGGCGGCAGCGATACAGCAAACTGGTGATTGCGGCAGCGATATTGCAAACTGGAGACTTTTCTAATGCAAATAGAAATTTTGTAATTTTAGTTTGCACTCGCACTTTTGGTCACTTTTTTTAATGTTATTAAATTTTTTAAATTTTTATAGCACAAACTTTTCACTTTTTAATTTTCCACTACGCAGTTTCACAGGCTCGCATTAACCAAAATCTTTACATACACAAAATGTGTGTATCTATTTTTTGTTATACGCAACTTGACAGTTGGAAGCTTGCGTCCGTGTTGCAATTAATTAAAAAACCTGAAACAGCAGTAACGATGCAATTGACTTTAACTTTTAATTAATTTAATATTTTATATTATTAAATATTTTTTTTTTACGCGTTTGTGCGAGTTATGTTTATCCCTAATAAAGATATACATGACGAAACCGGGAAGCAACAAAAAACAGACGTAATCCATCGTAACAAAATTGCGATACGAAGAATGAAAGTTCAGCACATTCTTTGGTTGTTGTGTGTATGGAGCGGAGAATGAAAGAGAAGAACCTTTTGCCAACTAGAGGCATAGAAACAAACAGAGACTTACTCGTTGGATAACTAGCAAACCAGACAGTCTTTGCTACCGGCACCTCGATTATATTTTGCTGGTACTTATATATATTTAATTGTTTCAATAAAAGATAATATAAAGCTTTTCAAAATAAAAAGTTATTTATTTAATGTAGTATCGGTAACTTCATAACTTAACGTAGTATCGGTAATTACATAACTCGCGCGTCGGAACAACAACGAAATTAAATAAAACACCAGTCAAGTCCCTGCTCGGGCGCCAAAATGTTGGACGACTAGTTTGTCGCCAAATGAACGCAAACGAAAATTAAATTTTAAATGAAAACCTATACTCCGAGTTAAATAAAACGCGATGTTTTCCGTGAGGTTTTCTTAACAACTAACTTTAATTCATTTTCATTGCTTAGATTTAATGCTTCCTTAGTACTAATTTTATGGCTATGTTCAAATGTTTAGGTAATTTAATGCTTAGTGCAAACTATAATGGGTGATTTGAAAAACCAATAAAATAAGCAAAATAATTTTACATGAATTTCATGAAATTGATTAAAAATTAGAATTTTATACAACTTATGAAAAAATTCATGAAATGATTGAACAAATGGTTTTTCAATTAATACATGTCTGCATGAAATAAGCTGTGACATGAAATTCAGTAGCATTCCTCGATTTTCTATTATAAAAATTCCAGGTAATATTTTTTTACATTAAATAAACATTTTTTCAAAACTACAATTTTTTTGCTTTCAAATGATACCAAAGCTTTTTTCATATTCCAATTAGTTTGAAAGTTACAGAGCATTGAAATTAAAAGTATGCACTGCATGAAATAAGCTGTGAGCCACTGTATGTGTAGAATTGTTAATAGCGAACTCTACTTGCGGTAACATTTTTACCCAGTCAGCATGATTGATCGGATTAGTTACTTTGGTTAACATGGCCGTCAGAACCCGGTTCACTCTCTCGACATGACCATTGGCTTGAGCAGAAGCTACTACAATCTTAACATGATTGATATTATGCTTAAGTAAAAATTCACCAAACTCTAGGGAAGTAAAGCACGTTCCTCTGTCACTAATTAATCTTTGGGGGCGACTGTAATTTTGAAAATACTTTTCAAGACAAACTGTTACTTCCTTGGTACTGGTTACTTAACGACATAAAGCCTTACGAATTTAGTGAATGCATCAATAATAATGACAAACAAATGCTTTCGCGCAGATTGGATTGAAGATAATGGGCCAAAATGGTCAACATGAATAGTGTTAAAAGGTAGAGGCACCTTCGGGATACTATAAAGATTATGTTCATTCACCCGTGCCGGCAGAGAACACATGATACAACATAAACAGTTTTTTATAAATATTTCTACTTTTTGGTTTGGTTTGCGATGTTGTATTTTGAAATCAAAATGTTCAAACAAAGGTGCCCACTTTGCTATTTTCGGACTAATATTCTTTTTCTGAAACGTAAGTGACAGTGCGCTACAATCAGTAACTATTTTAAACGGAATGCCCCGGAGGTAATTTTCAAATCGGTTCAGAGCGTGTACTATGGCTAGAGCTTCCAATTCAAAACTATGCATCCTTGACTCTTCGGGTGAAGTTTCTTTGGAATAATAACATACCCGATGAAACTTCCCATCGTTTTGCCGTTGCAAGAGTACTGTGTCAAAACCTAGTTTGCTTGCATCAGTGTGCAATTCGGTCTCCTTGGTATGATCAAATATGACTAAAACAGGCGGAATCATTAATTTCTCTTTCAACATGTTAAACGCTTCCTTACATTTTTCATCAATACGAAACTATACGTTAGCTCTGAGCAACCGTTGCAGGGGATATACTATCTTAGCAAAGTTTGGGACAAATTTACGAAAAAATCAAAACATCCCTAAACATGAGCGTACATCCCTTAAACTCACTGGCATCGGGTAATCAGCAATTGATCTCACGCGTGAGTCATTTGGTAAAATACCTTTCATACTTGCGGAATAACCTAAAAAGTCGGCGGTCTCATAAGCGTATTTACATTTATTAAGATTTAACTACCAACCAGCTTCAGCCAAACGATGGAAAACCTCGGAAAGCGAATGCATATTTTTTTTTTTAAAAAAAACTTTGTATTTATTTATTGCAACAACTCGCTTGGAGACTAACAATAACTATGCGTATCTTAAAATAACTAGTAAAACGTTGTACTTTTCTAAACTATTGCTTAGAAAAGTTATTTTTTATTTCAAATTATGGCTGCAGGGGTGGTAAGTCCTGTCTCTTCAGTCGAGATGTAGCCGATGGGAGAAGAAGGTTCCTAGCTATTATGTTCGGATGCTGCTGTAATTTTTGTTGATATGTTCGCTTTTTCTCTTCTTGCATCTGCTTAATAAAAGGTATACCAAGGTCTTGGTGTATGTTTGTGTTCTTGACATACCATGGTGCGCCGGAAATAGTTCGAAGTATTTTTGACTGAGACCTCTGCAATAGTTCTATATTTGATAAGCTTTCGTTGCCCCACAGTTGGATTCCGTATGCCCATATAGGTAATATAATAGCTTTATACAAAATAACTTTATATTCAAGGCTGAGTTTTGAATGTTTATGTAAAAGCCAGTTAATGCTTGACGCTTTCAACTTCATTTGCTTTTTTTTTTTCAATATGAACTTTCCAAGTAAGCAGTCTATTGAGATGCATACCTAAGTATTTAACTTCAGTGCTCTGTGGTATTGCGGTGTTATTAAGGTGAACTGTGGGACAAGTCTTTTTGTTAAGTGTAAAAGTTACATGTGTACTTTTTTCCTCGTTTACATTTATTCGCCAGTATAAAAACCATGTTTCAACTCGACGCATATGTTCATAGAGGGTATGTGACGCACTATTAGGGTCTGCGTGACACGACAAAATTGCAGTGTCATCAGCAAAAGTAGATGTAAGCATAAGGTTGTTTGTTGGCAAGTCATAAGTGTATATAAGGTAAAGAATTAGGCCAAGAACACTACCTTGTGACACGCCTGCAAATATTTCCACATCATCTGAAATGTAATTTTTACATTTTACACGGAACTTTCGCCCTGTAAGGTAGGACCCTAGTAAAACGTGTGTATTTTTAGGTAGTAATTTTTTTATTTTGTGTAAAAGTCCATCATGCCACACCGTATCAAAAGCTTGCGCTACATCAAGAAACAGAGCAGTATTTTTTATCTTCGTATGTCTTTCTGATTTGTGCTACTATCCTGTGAACTTGCTCTATGGTTCTTTGTTTTTTGCGGAAGCCGAAGTGGTGTTGAGGTTTTATGCCCATTTGATTTACGTGGGGCATAATTTTCGAAAGTAGCAGCTTTTCGAAGAGTTTTGATGTGGTGGGCAGCAAGCTTATTGACCGATATGATGAAACTTGTGTGGGATTTTTCCCAGGTTTAGGAATCATTGTAATTTGATAAATCTTCCACACTTCTGGGTAGTGGCCCAATCGAGTAATACCATTGAAAAGTATGGTTAAGTGTCTAACTGCACAACAAGGTAATTCAATAAGCATATTAGCAGTTATTAGGTCATGACAAGGTGCTTTCTTCTTGTTAAGTTGCGTTTGTATGAAAGATTTAACGTTTTTAGTTGTGAATCGCAACAGAATTTGTCTCATATTTTGGGTTTCTTGCGGTATTTCGAAGCTGTTGCGCGGAGGATTTGGATGAAATACAAATTTAAGATGATGAGAAAAAGCTTGGCCTTTTTCTTCATTACTTCTAGCCCAGTGGCCAATGCTTAGTCTTATAGGGGAATATAAGTCTGTGAGTTTTTTCATACCCCTGATGGCCTTCCATAAGGAGTCATTGGATGACTGTAAAGGGCTCAACTTTTTAATATATGTGTCTATACCTCTTTCAGACTCTTCTCGCAGGGCTTTTTTTAATTCAATTTTGGTTAGTGTTAGTTTATGTTTAAGTGTGGGTGACTTAATCTCTTGCCATTGTCGCCTGAGTCGTCTTTTTTCCATCACTAAACGTTCAAAAAGGGAAGAGTTGAGGCGTTGTCTATTAAAGGTTGATACTGAATGCACAGGGGTTGCATGAAGAGCAGCCCATTGCGGCGATCGGTTAATGAAAGCCAAAGTGCTTTGCCTTTTGGGTTGATAAGTCGGGGACCCAAGTGGTTATGCTTCGCATTTTAGTCACCAGCAGCTATGAATTTTGATCCTAGTGTATTAAAAAAGTGGTCAAACTGTGCTGTCGTGACCTTATATCTTGCAGGACAATATACAGCTGAAACTGTTACTTTGTCGTCCCAACATTGTAAGCAAATTGAAGTAGCTTGTAGGTAGTCCCTCTCATACTGCTCAAATGCGTAGTGCTTTATATGGATCTTAATGAGTATACCTGTACCTCCACGAGCTTTTCCATCAGGGTGCCATGTTTTGTAGAATCTATACCCTTCAATTTTAAAATTGTGCATGAGTAAAACATCAATTTCGTTATTGCAAAGAAAGTTTTTAATTTCTAATTCGTGTTGGCTTACGCCGTTTGCATTCCAATGACAGATTTTGAGAGTGTTCATTTGTTTCCAATCAAAACTTTCATAAGTTGGTTTTGATTGTCTCAAAATTTTGAGTTACTTGTAATGTTTGCAGGCTTATCCTGACTAGATTTAAGTACATTAGCATAGGTCTGAGCTGATATGTTGGGCAAGTTTGTAGGTACAATATTACTTGTAAAAGTCTGTATGACTTGGGTAGGTGGACTTCGAACTATTTCCTTAAGTAAGCGCATTTTGTTCTTCAGTTCAGCATATACTGGGCACCCCATGTAGTTAGCTGTGTGGTTGCCTCCGCAATTATTGCATTTTTTTGAAGTAGCATCTTTTTTGTCAGTAGAACATGCTGACGAGAGGTGAAAGTCGCCACAAGCAACACAAATAGTACGAAGGCTGCAATAAGATTTGGTGTGGCCGCATTCCTGGTAGTTTGTGCACTGCACAGAACCCATTCTTTTATGGGCCTCAACGGATATTCTGCGATTTAATAAGTGGCGCAGATTATAGATTGGATGTACTTAATTTTTTGCAGTTTTCGGGTATCTGGTTCAAGTTCCACACGAAATAGCGGCTGAGGAATTTTATTTATATTCATAATGTTGAAAATTGATTTTGGATTAAACCCGGCATGAATTAAAGCTTCTTTAAGCTGCGTTTCCATGCTATCTTTCTTGATCTTCTACTATCGCATATCACAAAATTTTTGCCATAATAAGCGAGATGGATATATGTCATTCTTGCTATAAAAATTTGACATTTCGGCCAGTGTATTGTCTTCATAACAAAAATTTGCTCTTGTGTTTTGTCTGTTGCAAGAATAATTCTTAATAATATTGCTGAACAACAAACACCGCTAAAATAACTCATGACAAAATGTGTAAAAAAATAAAGGAATTCCTAAAAAATATACTCTTAAAAAATCTGCTACAGAAATTTGTGAAAAATCCAGGAAACCAGCTGCTGATAAGACTTAAATAGGCAAGACATATGTGATTTAGGCAGCGCGCAAAATACCGTTCGCACGGAAAATGTATGTATTAAATATATTTATATTGTTGTAAGTTTGATAAAATTATTTTGGCGTCTTTACAGAAATCTCATTCGGTTGTACCTGAACATGGTTTCAAAAAGCTACGTGTACGACTTAATCGTAGCTTTGTTAGAAAATATTGGATGAATTTCCGTAAGTCTAAAAATATATACCTACATTAGGGTGTTTCATTTTTTTTAAAGGTTCTTCAAATTCAAACCTTAAACCGAAATTCGATTTATTATCAAAAAAAAGTAATTCACGAATTTTTTCAGATTTTTTTGAGGTCATTTACCACTCGCCAATCGCCATTTTAATAAAAAAACTCGCATAATACATTTTTTCCTTTAAAATTTTTTTTCATGACTTCTAAACTAAATTTTTTCTTGTCTAAATATTAAAGAATAATAATATCTTTGGGTTAGGTATCGAAAAAAAGGTTTTTACCTATCTTCTAAGTGTGAAAATTGGAAGAAATGGACAAAAAATTGCCTAATATTTTTAAGTAAAAAAGCGAAAAAAGCAAAAATTAGGCAAGTTTTTGTCCATTTCTTCCAATTTTCACACTTAGAAGATAGCTAAAAACCTTTTTTTCGATACCTAACCCAAAGATACTATTATTCTTTAAAATTTAGACAAGAAATAATTTAGTTTAGAAGTCATGAATAAAAATTATAAAGGAGAAAATGTATTAAGCAAGTTTTTTTATTAAAATGGCGATTGGCGAGTGGTAAATGACCTCAGAAAAATCTGAAAAAATTCATGAATTACTTTTGTTTTATAATAAATCGAATTTCAGTTTAAGGTTTGAATTTGAAGAAACTTTGAAAAAAAGTGAAACACCCTAACCTACATACATAAAAATTAAATCAATCCCATCATTTTAATCATGTTCCAGACTACACAATCAAAATCATTATCGGAAATCCTTAAATCCTTAAGTCAAGGACACCTATTGAGCACGCCAGTTGCTTAGCACTTTTATTATTAAAAGCTATAAATTCTCCGTCATTTCCACCCCCAACTCCTTCATTTGGCAATTTGTTTTCTATGCCAAATTTTGCCGATGTCTTGATAACTTGGAACACGCAGCAATCACACTCAAATGTAGCAACAAGAGCCAAGGTCATAGCGTTATCGCCTCAAAAATTGCATCCTCGGGTAATCTTGGTATATTTCAGACAACACAAATCGTGAGGAAGCAACGGCAGCCACAATCGCTGAAGTACATTGTGATGAATCTTTTGTCTTTACACCATTAAAAACTGATATTCGGACTAATTTAGTCCTACGTCAACAAACTCAACAGCAACCACTGCAACAATTTCTTTAACGAAATGAAAATTAAACGTTTGAAACGTTTATGAATTCGTTCTATAAAACTAATTCGCCTATTAAGTCAAATATAGTATGTTTGAGAAAAAAAAGCAACTATACGGAAGAAAATATTTGCTTAACTAAACTAAATAAATAATTACTAAGAGTAATTATATTATTTGAAAATAATTATTTTTAGGACAATACCGCGAAGTCTCAATTTAATATTTAGGTAAATTACTAAGTTTAATAAAAAACAAAAACCGCCTTAAATGACTTCGCTTTAAATACTTTAAAAAATATATACCTACATTAGGGTGTTTCATTTTTTTTAAAGGTTCTTCAAATTCAAACCTTAAACCGAAATTCGATTTATTATCAAAAAAAAGTAATTCATGAATTTTTTCAAATTTTTTTGAGGTCATTTACCACTCGCCAATCGCCATTTTAATAAAAAAACTCGCATAATACATTTTTTCCTTTAAAATTTTAAAATAAATAAACACGAAATTTTTTAAAAAATTTTGGGAAGTGAAGTCAAGCCTGTCTTAGAAAAACTTGTAAAAATAAGACCAAAAAATATCGGTAAACAGTCAAGTGACACAGTAATTATTAAAAAATTAAGACAGAAAAATTGTGAGTACATGAAGTCTGATAAAGGAAGAGATTTAGTCATAATGGATAGAACAGAATATGATGGAAAAATGTGTGAAATAACTTCAGCTAACAACTTTGTTGAACTTAAAAAAACTCCACTGCCAAGCATGGTCAAAAAAACATCCGCATTATTGATAGATATTCAACAAATTTTTGGCGCATAAGTTAATGGTTGCAAATCCATCAGTCCCAAAACTTTACGGCTTACCGAAAACTCATAAGCCAATTCTACAAATGAGAGCAATTATCTCCAATATAGATTCACCAACGGAAAAAATATCTAAATGGCTAGTGGAAGAATTTAAAAAATACCACCAAGGTTTCAACAAAAGTGTCAAAAACACGTTTGAGTTTGTGGAAAAAATTAGCAACGTTATTTTGAAAGAAGAAGAAGTTTTAATTTTCTTTGATGTGTTGCTCTTTTTCCTAGTGTCCCTATACAAGAAACGCTAAATTTTTTAAAAGACTGGCTTAATGAAAGGGAACTTGATGAAAAAAAGAAAGAAATATACTTCAATGCAACAAAACTCTGTATGGAATACAACTGTTGCCAATTTTTAAATAAATTCTACAAAATAAATAAAGGTAAAACTATAGGAAATGCATTGTCACTGTTTTTGGCTGAATTGTTCATGTCCAATTTTGAAAAAGATTTAGAAGCTGAAGGTAATTTGCCAACTGTGTGGTTTAGGTATGTTGATGATATTTTTGCCTGCATCCACCCGAATAAGGTCCAACATTTTATGGAAATCATAAATTCGAAATGGCCATCTATCAAATTTACTTTTGAATTAGAAAAAGATAGAAATTTTCCTTTTCTAGATGTGGTAGTTAATAGAAATTTAAATAATAAATTGGCTGCCAAGGTGTACAGGAAACCAACAAACATTCCTAGATACATTCCAAGCGACTCTCATTGTCCCATTCAATATAAAAAAGCAGCCTTCAATAGTATGGTCTTTAGACTGTGTAAACTACCTTTGAATGTAGCAAATTACATGGAGGAATTAAATTACATCCAATATGCTGCTGAACTTAATGGATATGACAAGGAAATAGTGACGAAAACGGTTGAAAAACAATCAAAAACAATAAAAAGACTTAATTCAACAACACTAAAAACAATAAATACAACTGATGACAACAAACGCCTAAAAATACATTTTGCACCGATAATAACAAGCAAATTAAAAAGAATTTTTAAAAAACATAACATAAATCTGGTTTTCTCCTCAAATGAAAAACTAAAACATAAATTAGGAACCACAAAAGACAAGACTGAAAATTTAAAAAAGGCGGGTATATATGAAATCACATGCAATGAGTGCGAGCAGAAGTATTACGGACAAGCTAAGCGAAACATAGAAACAAGGTTCAACGAACATATAACACACATTAAATTTCAGAGACCGACCAAATCAGCTGTTGCTTTACATGCAATCGAACATTCGCACAGCTTTACAATAAAAAAATTAAGATTATTAAAACACATAAACGATGACAGTAGATTAGATGCCTATGAGAGCATTTACACGCAGAAGTACCAAAACATTATGATGAACACAATGGAAGCTCCGATCAGGTCATCTCTTTTCAACTTAGTAAAATATGCTAAATAAACACCTGCAACAAGTGAATTTTTTATTATGTGTTTTTAGTCGATTTATATTATGTTTATAATTTTACTTAAGACAATTGTTTCTCAGCGCTTATTTTTTGTTTTATGTGTCTTGCGCAATTTTATGTTTTATGTTTAGTTTTATTTTCATTGTATTACAATTATTACTTTTAATTGTTAGTTTAGTCTAATAAAATCGATTGGCTGATGATGACTGAAAAGTCGAAATGCATCCCAAAATTTTTTAAAAGATTTCGTGTTTATTTATTTTAAATAGTTACGGGTTTTTTAATTTAAAGCGAAGTCATTTAAGGCGACTCCAAACGTTTCTTTAAGCAACGGGTACGATTTGGTACCTACAGATAGTAAGCAAAATGGAAGAGACTGTGGTGAGTGTCAAAAATCAGTATGTTTTTGGAAAAAGTAATTAGTGTATTGTAAGGCGCACTGCGCACAAAACTCACCGCTTTACGCAGCTTTATGTTTGTTGAGATTTATAACAAAAAGAAAGCGAAGTCGCTCCGTTTAGTCATTAACATAATCTCCTTTTATTAAAATTAATGTTCAGCTAATATACTAATTTTACCATTATTTTCAACATAACTTAAAACTAAAACTCCTCCTCATTTTTACCACTATTCTACTGTTAGACCAATCATCTTCTTCTTCTTCTTAAAATATGCCAGTCATTCCGAAAGGCATATATATACGGGAAAGAACCACTGAAACACTAGGTTTTTATTGGGTCCTTATCGTAGATTGTGATTGTTAATCACTAATAAACTCCATCGCCTTTTAAAAAGACTAAAAAATTTTCGTTTTAAGAAATCGTCCTTAACCTAAACGTTCCACAGCATTGAAAAAAACACGTGGAACGGGTCCGACGCTAAGACACACGCAAGCGACTACACCCGAAAACACGTCTGTACTCGATGGCGGACAAAACGAAAGACCTTAGACCAATCATGTTTGTCGTTCTTATTTTTCTTTACCAAACATGTGGCCTTCGCTTAGGTAGGTTGTTGACCAACAGAATTTTCTTTATTCCCACCAAATACAAAAATGATACCCTTACGTAACATATGCATTTCCTATGAAGTGCACACATAGCAGCGACGCGCGCATTGCAACTGGTGTCTAGTTGCAATGCGCAATTTTGTTAGGTCCTTCACTGAATAAGTAAAATACGGGCGATAACCAGCTTTTTTAAAAACATAATTTTGACGGAAAACCATTGAATTAGTGAGAAAGCCAATGCATTTTATAAACAACCTGTGTGCTGTCTTCCATTTTCAGAACTTCGTCGTCAATAAAGTGTAACATTTTAATGAGGTGCGAAAACTCGTGAAAGCAATACATTTCTAATGATTGGTGGCCACATATAGATGCATTGGATTAAGTGTGTCAATGCAGCGAAGGGCTTTTTGTAATAGATGTGAGCGCAACTCAAGATTCGATGGTTCACACCAACGAAGTAGACCATACTGGCAGCTACAAAGAAGGAAGTCATCTCATCTAGATTAGCTCATTTTTCAGAATTTGTTCCTTCCAAAAATTTACACCGGTCTGCCAGACAGGTTTCTTTCATATACTTTCGCACATCTTCCAGTTTGTATCCTGGTTCGAAGATTAATTTCAATCCGTCTTCTTTAAGACCATCATCCATATTATTTTTTTTTCTTAATTTTTTAACAACAATTGCAAAATTTACATTACAAATTTGTACAAAAAACTGTCTAAACTTGACATCAAAGAATATCTTTGTATTCTTTGCTTGACAGCACATAACAACTATAAAAATGACTGTCAAATTTATAGCATGAGGCCAACTTTTATAGCAAAAGTAAACTATTTGAACTTTCTTGATCTCCTGATATCACAGGGGATATCTCATGCTATAAAAATAACAAATGTATGCCTATTCACTTTCGCATTCGCCAAGCCCATTAAGTTCTGCTCGCATACTCTTTCTTTCTTACAAAAATTTGATAGTGGAAGATAGTAGAAGATAACATGAAAACGCAGCTTTAATTTCATTTTGTTCTACGTCGGGTTCAATGCCATTTATTATAATTGTCAGGCCTTTGCTGCTTTTAAGTTGATAGGTATAGTAACTTTTTTGGTTTTTATCCAGATAAGTGGCAATTGCTCTATAATTTTTTTCACCATAAATTTGAATTTTAGTTTCATGAACATTACCTTTAGTGAGAGGAATTATATGGAAAGCATCTTTTCCAATTAGAGAAACTATAACAGAAACAAGACCGTTAGAGCTGCGTTCACGTTCACGCTTTCGCTCACTTTGTACATCTTTTTTAAGTTATTAACATTACCCTTTGATGGGGTTAAGTTTCCGCTTGATTTTTATGTAGCGATCCATGCCAGTTTGGATTTCCGAATTTGTTACCGTGATGGAGTTATTATCGCCGGTGAGGTTTTTTCTTTTTTGGCTAGAAGCACTAAGAAAATTGAAAAGTTTTGTACTTGCGGTTGTTGCATCTTTTTCCTGATGGGGAGTTAAAATTGTCATAGTTGACACATTTTCCTGCTGGGGAATCAAAGGAGAGCCGGATTGTACACTCCATGGCGACATAGCAGAGAGAGGGCCCGCTTGGTTGGTGCAGCTACTTCTTGAGCACTCTTTAATATTTTTTGATGTGTGTGTTTTTGCACGGGAGCGATCGGTTAGTGTTGATGTTGGTGGGTGACACCATGGTAGTGGTACGCGCGCTTGCTTTTACTTTGGCACTTTGGCTATCCGATTTACCGGAAGAGCTATTTTTTTTATTTTTTCCGCACTATTTCGTTTTCACTATTAAAACCGAATTTATACGCGGAACGATTTTAAGCACAGCTTGACTCGGAGAGTGAAAAAAACTTCAGTTGCATATGGGCAAATCCGTAAAGTTGTTACTTTTTGAGGAAACAAAATTTTTTTTTCAAACTTATGACACACTGTTTCTAAATATTGGTTCACCTTCAAATAAGCATAACAATCAAAATTTTGCATTACCTCATTTTGAACAAATGTTCAAAAAGTTATAAAGCAAAAACGAACAAAAATAGAACAAAAATGTTTATATAAAATTTTTTTTTTTTTCCTACTTACGGTACACTGTTTCTAAATATTGGTTCACCTTCAGATAAGCATAACAATCAAGATTTTGCATTGTTACCTCGTTTTGAACAAATGGTCAAAAAGTTATGGACCAAAACATTTTTTTAATTTCTGTTCGTTTTTGTTCCACAACTTTTTGAACATTTGTTCAAAACGAGGTACCAATGCAAAATCTTGATTGTTATGCTCATCTGAAGCTGAACCAATATTTAGAAACAGTGTGCCAAAAACTTGCCATAAGTTTGAAAAAAAATTTATTTTTTTATATGTGGGCAAATCCGCGAAGTTTTTACTTTTTGAGGGAAAGAAAGTAATAATTACCGTTAAACATTTTTCCACAGTATATTGTACACCTAAATCTGCACGGTAAGCAAGGTATTAACGTTGCTAAATGAAAAATAAGAAATTTTATTGCCAGGAAATCGAATGTGTACCATATATATGCCCTAATATCTTATTTATTTTTGAAAGCACATTCAATTTTGATAACTAGAATTGTTTATTTTGTAAATGGAAAAACTTTATTTATAGTTGATTTGTGTTTAATTCTTTATTTTCATTTATTGGTATTTCACAACAATTGCGCTACTTTACTTTGCAATTTTTACAATGAAGGAAACTCCGTTAAGTTGGCTACAGTAGTCTTTTCTCAAAAGGCGACCATCTGCAAGTAGGGCACGTTCAGAATAAAGAATGACAGGGATGCTATCATTCATTAAGGTTATTCCTTATTTGCTAAAATGTATGTGTTAAAATTTTGAAGAAAGGAATATATTTATAGAAGGAAATTCGTGATCAAAAACATGTTTTTATAGGCCAAAAAGTGAAAAAAATTTAAATTTACAAATAAGTAGAGACACTTATATTGGAGGCTGAATTTCTGAGACCATTAATGGAACAGTCTCAACATTCTAAGTAACATATAGGTTTGTGTGCCTTCTTTCGTTACCCCAATCCCCGAGACGCTATTTGGAATGTTCAAAAAGTTATCAGCGAGTAAAGATTGTGACATGTTGAAAGAGACACATTGAAAGTGGAAAATTTCGACGTTTTTATACCTAAGTCATCGTCATATTCATACATTTTTCGCAAATTCAATTTTTTTATTTAGTAGATATGTGGCTTAAGTTCTGTTATTCATGTAACCATAGTATTGGTTGTCTAAGAAAACTTTTTTTCGGATTTACGGATTTGCCCATATGCATATGTTCTTCCAAAGTTTCAGAGCCACCTCGATGTCGTCCATATACACAATAATTTTTTCTTGTGTAATCAATCTTTGAGTTTTTGGTGAATAAAACGCTGAAAAACCGCAGAAGCATTATTCAGTCCAAATGGCATCCAATTGTATTCAAACTGTCCAAAAGGCGTTACAAACGAGGTGTACTTTTTCGAATCTGGCGCCATCTTCACATGAAAAAATCAATTCTTAAGATCTAAAGATGATTTGGCACACATTTCAAGCGTTTATGTTCATTAATGAAAATTGACCCAAAAAACTGGTGAAAAACCATGTTTGGGACAGGATTCAGCAATACAACCTCATCTTTACTATTTATATAAAATTGCTTACATGGAAATGGTTTGTAACGCCAAACTGCAAAATATACTAAACCAATTTTTATAATTTCTTTTTTACAACAACATATTTTTGCTAAACACGGTTCCATATTGCATACTTATTTGTTTAATTTTTTAAAGTTAAATATGTTTTTTTAGGATTAAGTTTTTGCAAAACCTCACACAAAAATTGTCGTCTGATTTTTCGTTTTTTATGCTTATGCTGCTTCTTGAAATCTGTGTTGTTGTTGTTTTCATTTGTACCGTTTGTATTTGGCTTCGAAGTTCACAGAAGAACTTTCCTTCAGGTAACTTATTTTTATTTTTGATGAGAGAGTACGATGATAAGAGAGTTTTGCAGTTAAACTGCAGTTTGTTGTTTTTGTAAAAATCAGTTTTTGTCTGTCTGTCTATCTGTCTATTTTTTATGGACGCGGAAACTATCCGGCCAATTTTGATGAAAATTTTATGTGTGTTAGTATCGATCAGGCGGGTTTCATGGAATAGAAAACTTTTATTTAGGGTGGCCTTCAAACAAAAATATTTTTAAAATATAATTTTTACAATGACCGATAAATCGACTCGCACCGAATTTACACCACGTATCTTTTATATTAAGTGGTATAGGTAAGGCTATAAAACTTTTATTTAGGGTGCATTTTTAGGGTGACCTTCATACGAACATATTTTCAAAACGGCATTTTCACAAAGACCTGTCAATTAATTCATATGGTATTTACACCACGTGCTTTGATATTAAGAGGATTAGCTTAAGCTACAAAACTTTTTCTTAAGGTGCATATTTAGGGTGGTCCTCATGCAAACATATTTTTAAAAAAGCATTAAATTAAACCTATTCACATGGAATTTACACCACGTCTCTTTTATATTAAGAGGCATGGCTAAGGCTATAAAACTTTTATTTAGGGTGCATTTTAAGGGTGAACCTCATACAAAATATTTTTAAAATAGCATTTGAATGATTCACATTGAATTTACACCACGTAGATTTTATATTAAAAGGCATATTACAAAACTTTTATGTGGGGTGCATATTTAAGGTGACCCTCATACAAAAATATTTCTTATATATCATTTTCTCGAAGACGTTTACAATTCTGTTGGTTTCTGCTCAATTTTAAATTTTTGTGTAGCATTCTCATTCCCGTAAGTTTACAGATCAGCTAATATTTTTTAACCATTATACCTACATATATTAGTTAATTTTATTTTGACTGTATTAAAGAGTTAAAGTTAATTGTTAAATGTTAAAAGAGCGACAGCAACGCGTGGCCGGGACAGTTAGTTTATTATATTGTATATAGACCTTTTCGATTTCCATCATTTGGCATACATTTCGAGCTGTAATATACTACAGTTTTAATTAAAACACCAAAATTGGCTTTAAAGCCTGATTGACTCCATAGGAACCGCCAGTCGAACTAACGAGTCCCCATCTCATGTACGGCATGTATAAGAGAGTTGAAAAAAATATAGGGTTTTACAAAATACCGTAAGATTGCTGGCCACTGGCTCTTAGACTATTTGTTTCGCATTCTATTTAGTTTCAAAATTATAGAGGGTTGACGTTAAAAGTATGCACTGCATAAAATAATCTGTGAACTGCAAATATTCTTGATAAGCATACTGCACTGTTTGACACACTAAAATTTCAAGAAAATCAGGAGTGCGGCCGTTAAAGTAAATAATAACTCTATATTTTAATACCAAAAATCACCAGTGATTTTAATTTTTTCGATGAAAAATAAAAAAAATATAAATTGTACATAATTTTAAAACAAGAGTATCAAGCTTTTTTATGGCACTTATATTTTTGATAGGCATGCAGGGGTTCCCAACTTAAAATAATTTTTACAGAAGCTATATCCGAAACTTCCGATGGTTATACTATTGCCGAAACTAAATCCGAGCGAAACATTTTTTTTGGTTTTTACATGCTTTCAACCCCCTATTACCGCTAAAAAAAAATTGGGCGATGGGAGCTAAAGTAAACCTGTTCCTAATCCCGTTCCAATTTGGAACAGATACAGTTTAGCTCACAATCGAAATTGATTATATACCAAATATGTATTTTCTTATGTAAATTTGAATTCTAAGATATATAGCTATGGATAAAGCATTATGGTCTGCAGCAGAGATCTGCAATGAGTAGCTAAAAATAGCGTATACTCAAATTATGATTCATTATTTATGAGTCTGGCTCTGATTCATAGTTACGCAGTGCTTTGAAGTACTTTTACTACTCTCACTCTCTATGCGTTGCTGACGGCTGGTGCTTGTTTGAGTTTTACTCTGATTTTTGAGATAATAAGTATGACAAAGAAAAATGCAAATACATATAAGCTTTATTCTTAAAAGAGATACGATTTATTTTACATTTTATTCAAAATTCTAACTTTGTTATGAAAAAAACCAAAATATGTCAAAAATTCACGCGACAAAACATATTGGACTGAACATTGCGCTCAATATTTTGTAGAATATCCCTAGTTTTTAAAAACGGCTGGTCTACTCCTTGGCATGGAAGCAATAAGGCTGTCTATTGTCGTTTTATGTTTTGAATCGTTGTCCTCCTAAAATTGCCATAAAATTGGCAAATTCCACTCTGCATGAAGAAGCATCACACTTTGTAGGATTTCTTGGTACTTGAACCTATTCATAATTCCATCTATTTTTTGTAAGAGCCCCAAACTATTCCCAGGAAAGCAACCCCAGACCATTACATTTCCATCCCCGTGATTTACAGTGCCTTGACAGTAGCTCTTGTGTTGTTGAAACTCTGGACTTTAATATAAGCTGTCGAACTCTGCAGAGAAGAGCATGTGCTGCTGGCCTTAAAAGTTATTGACCTGCAAAGACCAAAGCTCGAATAGAATTTTCCGCTGAGTATGTCAATTGGTCTAAACAGAAATGTAACACGGTTTTATTTTCTGAGGAATAAAAAATTAATATAAAATATTCTGAAGGTATTAAGAGAATACGCAGACCAAGAACGGTTAGATCCTCGGTATTGTCAAGGCACTGTCAATTACGGGGGTTGAATGGTCTAGGGTTGCTTTCCTGGAAATAGTTTGGGACTCTCACGAAAAATAGATGGAATTATGAATAGGTTCAAGTACCAAGAAATCCTACAAAGTGTGATGCTTCGTCATGCAGAGTGGAATTTGCCAATTTTATCAGGACAACGATCCAAAACATATCTCAAGGTGTGTGACAGATTGATTTAAAAGGAAAGAATTCGTGTTATGAAGTGGCCAGCACAATCTCCAGACCTTAACTCAATCGAGAATCTCTGAAAAGTAGTCAATAAAAGGATCAATAGATTAAGTGTAGGAAGAGATAAGAAAAAAATTTTTGGTGCTCTGACAGATCCTTGGGTCGTTTTATAAAAAACGACAATAGACAGCCTTATTGCTTCCATGCCAAGGAGATGACCAGCCATTATTAAAAACAAGGGATATTTTAAAAAATATTGAGCGCAATGTTTAGTCCAATATGTTTTTTCGGGCGAATTTTTGACATATTTTGGTTTTTTCATAACAAAGTTTGAATAAAATGTAAAATAAATCACATTACACATGTCTTGACGAGCGCTCCGTTGAAAGCTTTTCTGGCGATACAAACGAAGTTGCAAGTGCTATATATAAATATCGGTTTGCTCACCGAGAAGTTATTTCTTTATTTGTGTTTTTGGAACAATGTAAAATTTAATATGTATTTTACAGAGCTGTTTGTTCAGTAGTTTTAGTGCAAAAAACAACAAAAAGGCAATTGCATGTGAAGGAGGAAAGAATGTGTGTGTGCACTATGTTTATGTATTTGCTATGATTCTTAACTGGTCAATGCAGAAGATAAAATATAGTGTGCTTGCAGACTGTTAAACGTCGGCTAACAAAGCTTACTGATGAAATGACGTAGTGTCTTGGAAACTAGTATAAGCGATTGTAATTTTTTGTTGTTTTTTGGACTAAACTACTGAACAAACAGCTCCGTAAAATACATATTCAACACATACACACCTGCTCAAAATAATAGGTACACCCTAGAGTTCAAAATTCAACTCAACGGAAAAACTTTATATTCAAAATATTTAAGAAAACAAAAATGCTGATATCTTGGTAGTCTTTATATATATAAAAAAAGGATAAATTCTTTAAGTATTACCATAAGGTATGAAAGTTTAAGTCAATGAATACTATTTGCTCAATATTTGCCTGTTCAAAATAATAGGTACACCGGAAAGATATACAGTAAAACAAAAGAAAATGTTAAAGATATGAACTTTTTTGTTTACACTTTTATTATTTAGTGTATCCACCTTTATTTTGGATAACTTTCGCAACTCTTCTTGGGATACTTTTGCTTAGAGCCTGGCAGGTTTCTTTGGGTATCTCAAACCACATTTCTTGGACACACAATCGCTCCGTATTCGTGAAATTTTTTTTTGCTTTTTTTCTTCTCTAAGGCCCCCCACAGGTTTTCTATCTGCTGTAAATCCTGTGACTGACTCGGCCAGCTAAACGCGTTGACTTTATTGTCCTCAAAACATTTTTTCACACAAGAGGTGTATTTTGGGTTGTTATCTTGCTGATAGATCCAACGCAAGGGATTGTTTTCCTCAGAATAGGGCAGCATTGCGTTTTCGAGTATACCTTTGTATTCGGCTGCTGTCAATTTATTCGTTGTCCGGAATATAGGACCTATCCCATATTAAGGAAAACACTACCACACCATAATATTTCCGCCTCCTGACGTGAAACTCTTTGCTTTTAGGCCGTCGCACATTCTTTTCTGAATCATTTCTAAATAAATTAATCTTAGTTTCATCTCTTTTTAAGATATTACGCCGCTTTTTCTGCCGTTCAGGTCATGACCAGTTTTCATGATCCCTTGCAAAACTAAGCCTCATGTTCAATTTTTCTTTCCGTAGCAAAGGACCTTTTTAAGCTATTCGCCCAGGTAGGTTTAACTTTAGTAAACGTCGTCGAATTGTTTGAGCGGTAACCGCTTTCCCAATTTGCGCTCAAATTGTCTTTAAAGATTTAGTATGCCTTTTTTTCGATACTTTCCATATGAAGATCATCTGTTGAAGCGGTTTTTGATGGTCTACCACGAGTTTCTTTTTGCGGTTTATTTTTAAATACATTTCTCACAAAAGTGTTAGATATATTTCGCTACCTGAATGCTGTTTCGAAGAGATTTTTTTTTATTATTTTAAAGCCTGCCTGTATTCCTCAGCAGATCAATTTGACTTACGACACATCTCAACTAAAATTTTTTGCTGTCAATTCACTGAATTTTAAGATTTAATTAAAGAAAACTTACCGTTCTAAGGAAAGCTCAAAAAAATTTAAAAAAAAACAACGTTGTCAAGCGAAAATTTCAACCAACTTACAGGTGTACCTATTATTTTGAGCAGGCAAATATTCAAACTATACACAGTAAGTAGAAACGTTCAAAACTTATAGGCGGAGAGCCGGCTGTAGAAAAGTTGAGTGTATAAGATTACAGCATGAAATGTATGCCAAATGATAGAGCTCGATGAGCTTAAACACAATATATAGGGTTGCCGTGCCAAAGCCTGTCCTTAATATGGGTTGCCACCAGTTTTTTGGGTATTTTTTTTTAATAAAAAGTGTATAAGATTACAGCGTGAAATGTATGTCAAATGATAGAGCTCGACGAGCCTAAACACAATATATAGGGTTGCCTTGCCAAAGCCTGTCCTAAATATGGGTTGTCACCCGTTTTTGGGGTCAACTTTTTTCAGAAAAATGTTTATGGTATGAAATCTCAAACCATAAACATTTTTCTGAAAAAATTGGGCCACAAAAGGTGGCAACCCACAGTTGGGATGGGTTTCGGCAAGGCAACCCTATATACTTTATTAGAGATCATCAAGGTCATTCATTTGACACACATTTCAAGCTGAAATCTCAAACCATAAACATTTTTCTGAAAAAAGTTGACCCCAAAAACGGGTGGCAACCCATATTTAGGACAGGCTTTGGCAAGGCAACCCTATATATTGTGTTTAAGCTCATCGAGCTCTATCATTTGACATACATTTCATGCTGTAATCTTATACACTCCACTTTTTTACAGCCGGCTCTTGGGCTATTAGGGGAATTATATGATTTGTTTTACTGAAGATCGTGCTACCAAATTGTGTTATTTACGTTACCACTACGATTTTTCCTCTATATTTCCAAAATATTTTTGTAATAAAGTTTAAACTAAAAACTGAGAAGTGTACCTATTATTTTGAGCAGGTGTGTAGTTTGCTAGCCACAGTAATTTTACATAAGAGTAGGGGTAAGGGGGCGACCTGCGGCCGGAACTCTGGATTTACATCCTCCAATTGATACAATAACGGCTTAGCGGCAGACTTTGGCCGCGGTTCAATCCATTATATATCCTATACTAACGCACGCTCTATTCTAACTTCCGTTAAATTTCCCCAAGTTCGTTAATCGTTAATCAAGTTCGAGAACTTCACTATATTAATGTTCATGAATATCCACATTATGCCAGATGGCTAAATTAAACACATCAATTATACAAGTCTTTCTTTTGTTCCTAATCTGTTAACTTCCAGAACCCAAACTAACAGTTTTTATTTGAAGATCACTAACGATATAAAAAAATTGCATATTTTTATAACATCTTAACGGATTAACCTGCGTTAAACCTTCCGAAATATAACGCTTCAACGTTTAACGAAGTTAACTTTGTCAGTAACAGATTAGCGATTAACAAAGTTTTAATTAACGGTGCCCAGCTATGACTATAAGTCAACGAATTTAAAAAAAAAATTGTACAAATTTTTAAGCCACTGTTTGTTATAGTCTAAAATATAAGCAATTGTAATATATATTTTAATATTCATGTTATGAAAGAGAAAACATCGTCAAAAAAATTAAAAAAACTTGGCAAAATTTATCACAATGATTTTAATTTTTTATTCTCAAAATACCAATCAACTCGTCCGCATTTTTTTTAGAAAAAACGAAAGTTTGTAATTTTAATTTTGATTATACAAAAATCTGTCGGTTTCGCAAATCGATCGTAGATTCGGTAAAATTACTAAACGACGGATAATTTCTTCGGATGTACGCTTTATATTGTGTACTTAGAGAGTGGTACTCTTCGGCTAATTGACCTGAGGAAAAATATTAAATGTCTCTTTCACACTATGATTAAGTGGGATTACCAGCGAAAAATTAAAAATAAACCTATGCAGTGTTAAAATTGCCAAATGTTTGGACACGGCGAAAGAGGCTGCAACATCAAGTCATTGTGCGCTAATTGTGCTGGCAAGCACAAAACTATTGAGTGTCAAGTTTCTGAGAAAGTTTGTTGCGCAAACTGCAATGGAAATCACAAATCGTCTGATGTCGCTTGTCTTAACCGCGCTGTGTACTTGCAAATTAAAGAGAAACTCAATAAGATATCCAACACGCTAGTTTATTCAAAGAGATCACAAAATCAATTTAACCTTAATGCATCTCAATTTCCCCCTCTTAATGTTAACTATAGTCCAGTACATGCATCAAGTTCTCCAGTTTGGCCATCAACACCAGTAATGCAGCCAATCAACAATATCAATAACAACTTATTCTCTGAAGAAGAGTTTATACAGCTTACAACAGAAATGGTATCAAAATTAAGAAATTGTGATTCTAAAGAGCAACAGTTTATCGTTATTGCACAATTAGCAATTAAGTTTTTGTTCTAGTGCTAATTAATGTCTTCTTTCTCATCCTTAAAAATAGTTTTTTGGAACTGTAGAAGTATCCGCACTAAATGTATTGAATTTTTTTTCTTTTTAGATTTAAAAAAAAAATATATATGCTTACTGTCAGAAACCTGGCTGAATAATACGTTGAATTTGTTTCATCCAAGGTATAATGTTCTCCGACTTGATCGTGAAAATAGATCTGGTGGTGGGGTTGCTATTTTAACAAAAAAAAAAAAACTTATTTAGTGTTGACTAAAATTGCAACTGACTTAATTGAAAACATTGGCGTTGAAATTTTGTTTTCAGATGGTTGTAGCATAAAATTATATAGCGTTTACTTTCCTGGTGGCACTAATACAAATGTTTTATGAAACAAGTACAAAAATGACTTGAGAAAATTTATAAGCTTAAGCGCCAATTTTATAGTTTGTGGCGATCTTAATAGCAGACATCGAGATTGAGTCTGCGGGCTAATTCTTGGGGAAATATTCTCTCCGAATTTACTACACGCTTTCCTTTTTTTATAATTTTTTCTAACAATCCATCTTATGTTCCAGCAGCAGCCAGATCAAATCCGTCAAATCTTGATTTAGTGCTAACATTGCATCCTGAATATCACAGCCAATTGCGTATGATGAACTAAGTTCCGATCACTTGCCAATAGAATTTAATTTGTCGGGGAACGCTCGTTTTCATGAAAATTTAAGTCTTGATTACAAAAAGTACTGACTGGAAAAAATACAAAGCGTTTTTAAACGCAAACCTATGTAACTGCTCTACCGATATTAATAATATACAATAGCAAACGGAAGTCAAATCGATGACAACATTGAATGGCTTACCTCAAAGACCCTTGGCGCGATTTTAGTTTCTACTCCAAAAATTCATCTCCGTACAAATTTTGTACAACTCCCTCCTTACATTTTGAATTATCAAAATTAAAAATAGTTTTCGGCGTCTCTTTAGTAGATATCGGCAACAATGTGATTATAATTCATTAAATTGGTATACCGTAACAATTCAAAATGAAATATTCAACTTTAAAAACAAAAACTGGAACAATAAACTCAAAAGTCTTGAAAAAGGTTCTAAACCTTTTTGGAATATAGCAAAGGTTTAAAAAAAAAGAATCAAATTATTCCCACAATTTTCCATGATAATAAAATTCTTATTTCAAATGTGGATAAAGCAAATGCCTTTGCAACTGATTTTTTATGTAGCCACAAAATTGCTGAAAACCTTGGTCTCCCGGTTCATGATATTACTTTCACTCATACTGTATCATCTTTTGATTCAGTAAATGTATGTACTCCGGAAACGGAATTTGTTACAACTGACTATATTTATTAATTCGTGAACTACGGCCCAGAAAAGCTTGCGGATACGACGAAATAAGAAATTTTCCCACTGCTGCTATACGCTTCCTGACTTTTATTTTGAACTCTTGTTTAAAACTCAAATATTTTCCGTCCTGTTGGAAAACAGCAAAAGTAGTACCAATTCCAAAGCCTGGAAAACCGGCTAACAAAGTTGGTAACTATTATATATATATATATGTTATGTTTATTCTATCATAAATTCAATATTTACATATATATAAAATTTACAAATTATGAGTTTTAATCCTATGGATTTTACAACAATTAAATTCTAATTTAACATTAAAAATAATCACTTAAAATAAAATAATACTTTATAGGAAAATGATAGTAAAAAACCTATATTAATATCACAATATGTCTACCTGAATGGGAATTTCGTGGTCAGTTTCTTTCCGCTATAGAAATAGAGAATGAGACACTGCCTATAAACTTCTTAAGAGGGCGTAAGTTGTAAATCTGCATCTATTGATGAATGACAAGTTCATATCGTTAATAGCATTTGAAATCATTTTTTCTTGTGCTATCGTATGTAATTCTGACGTTGAAAACCTTTTTGGTAACCCGAAAATTGTTTTCAGATTCTTATTTTGGATAACTTGAATTCTTTTTAAGTGCGTATTAGCACAATTTTTCCAAACAGGACAGGCATATGTCAGAATTGGCCTAATACACAATTTATATAGCATCATTTTATTTTTCATGTTTAACTTAGATTTTTTATTCATAAGGAAATAAAGACTCCTACTGCACCTAATTGCTTTAATGCAGATGCTTTCTATGTGTTGTCTATATAACAACTTCTCATCAAGAATCACTCCTAAGTACTTAACTGACTTTGAAAGCGGTATTAAGTTACCTTGAAATGAAAATGGCCTAGTGGGAACTCTCTTTGGAGATTTGTTAAAAGGAAATATAATAGCTTGTGTTTTTTCATTATTAACTTTAATTTTCCATTTGTCGAAATATTTAGTAGCCTGGGACAGGGTAAACTGCATTTTTTTGATGATTGCATTTGAAACTTTACCCGATACCATCAAAGCGCTGTCATCTGCATAAAAAGCTAAATCAACATATGGAGAAGATTTAAAATCAGACGTATATAGGTAACTATTAGTCTACTAAGCAGCCTGAGTAAATTATTTGAAAAAGTTCTGAAAGATAAATTATGGATTTTTATAGACAGAAATAGAATTATTCCAATGGAACAATTTGGCTTCAGAAGATTTCACAGTACAACTCACCATATAAAACGTATTAGTGATCATGTAAAGAAAAATTTTGAGTTGAAACTATCAACAGGCCTCGTTCTGCTAGACGTTGAAAAAGTTTCGACAGTGTATGGCATAACGGGTTAGCTTATAAACTCATTTCTTATAATTTCTCCAAGTATTTGATTAAAACTGTTAAAAGTTACATTAGTGATCGCTTCTTTTGTGTTGCTTTAAATAATGAATTTTCCGACCTTATTGAAGTGCCTGCTGGTGTCCCACAAGGTTCCGTTATTGGACCAATATTGTATCTTATTTTTAGCTCTGACTTTCCTATGACAAATATCTGCAAGTATGATTTTTATGCTGACGACACAGGGATATTCTTTTCACATGTATTTGGCAAGAATATTGTTAGTGAAATACAGAATGCACTCAATGCTGCAATAGAATTTTTCAACAAGTGGAAAATAAATTAAATGCTGAGAAAACACTAGCCATTTTTTTCACTAGGAAAAGAAGCCCCTGCTTTCTCCCCAGAATAAAGATTAACATTGGTGGACTTGAGATCCCTTGGTCCAATAATGTAAAGCATCTAGGCGTTTACCTTGATCAAAAACTCACCTTTCAAGTACATGTACAAAATATTATAAATATTTTAATATTGCAATTAAGTTATTGTACCCTTTTATCAACAGAAAATCTGAATTGAGCATTGTCAATAAAAAAAATATTGTCAAGGTAATTTTTCAGTCAATAGTTCTATATTCATGTCAAATTTAATGGTTGTTGGTGATTTCAATTTATGTGGAGTTTCCTGGGCTGATTTGCGTGGTGATCGCTATTTGTCTCCATCTAATGTATCTGCGAGTATTGAACTGTATGTTATTGATAGCTTTATAGAGTTTGGTCTGGTTCAAATTAACAATTGCTTTAATGCGCTAAATAGATTATTAGACTTACAGGACTATTCTGACAACTATCTTAGAACTCACCAGAGTCTTCGCTAAGACAAAAGTCTTACTTAAGAAATTTTGGTATTCTGGCAGCTATCTTGAAAGCTCTTTTCTGTCTTTCGTAAGACAATTTTAAAGACCTGCTACGAGCAGGTCTTTAATCTATTAGTTGTATTGCTAATATTATTAACGTGAAAAAAACTAAACAAAACTTTAAGTTTTTTGAGTGGTTTTTATTTGAAGTGGTAAAAATAAAATAAAAATAAGAAAAACGCATTTTTACACGCAATCATAATGCGCCGTAATGGAAAAAAAGCCATATTTTAGATGAATGTCGTGAATAAAAGAGACCACGGATGGAAATCGATCTATTTAATGTCATAGAGGAGTCCTTCAGGAAGGATTATAGGCTGCCCAAAAACCTTTAAGCTGACGTCATTACTGAGATGCAACCACAGGACATGCAGAAATTCGAAATTCCATTTCGAACGCTATTTTTGGCCATGGATCGTACCACAAATTGTTGATAACACCTTTGCAACATCGCTTATACAGTCCTCTATTTCGCGAAGTATCATTGTATCAGCATAATCAACACGGCTGGGGTAAGATAACCGTACAAATTCACACAATGGGCCTAAGTCGTACTGGATACATCTTGAAGATGGAACGGTATACAAAAGGAACTCAAAATGGTTGCGAAAACGAACAGAGGAAGATGTTGTATAAAGAATCTGGCAAATCTATTCTAGCATTGCAACAAACTCTCATTTTTATAAATTGAGCAAAGAGCAGTCGTAGTCGAATGTTTGATAGAATACTACATAAAATAGAATAAAAAAATTAAAATAAAAATAGTGTCTTTAGCAATATGGAATTTTTTTAAATTGAAAATTTTAATTGAAATTTGAAACGTCAAAATTTGACAAGTTTACCATGAAAGCTTTTGTGTGGGGAATTCAAAATCTTTATCTGAAAGACTTTTGCGCTAGAATACCTAAAGTCTTAGAAAATGTCTTACAAAATATTTTCGTAAGACTTTTAACTGTCTTTGCCAGAATAGCCCTGTTAGTCTTTATTTCTAGTAATATTAATTGGTTTATTCATGAATCTCCGTTTCCATTATCTCCAACTAATGTGCATCATGTTCCTATTGAGCTCGAAATCTCATTTTATAAATACCTTAATGTACCTACTAATCTTAAAGGTTTAAATTATAACTTTAAGGCTTGCAATTTTACAACATTGAACAATGCTTTAAATAATATTAATTGGGATTGTGAGTTTAATTGTTTAGATACTGTGGGGTATTTTAATTCTTTTAAATCCTTAACTTCAATAATTTGTAATGTAATCTACGAAATAAGTTTTACAAAATGTTTTTAAGATACAATGAAAGTATCTACTTTTTGAAATATAATCACTATAAAAGAGAATTATCAAATCAAACCCTAAGTCCTTTTGGCGTTTTGTTAAATCGAAAAAGGGGTGCTCGAATATACCTTCTTCGATGTTTTTGAATAATAAAGTTTCTGATAATGCTACATATACCGCAAATCTTTTTGCGGAGTTTTTAAGTCAAACTTTGAACCACCTATAAATTGTGACCTTAACATTTCGGATGACATGGGTCCTGTTTTAGATTTTGGGATCCTTTCATTAACTGAGGATGATATTTTGAAGAGTATTCAAAATCTTAAGCCATCAAATCGTCTAGATAATGATGATCTATGTGCTCTTCTTTTGAAAAACTGTGCAAGTAATTTAGCTTATCCCTTGATGATAATTTTTAATAAATCTTTGAGCTCAGGTCTTTTTCTTGATTTATGGAAAGTGGCTCTTATTACACCAATTTATAAGTCTGGCTGTAACAATAATTTATTTATTTGGATTTCATCTACCGGTTAAAAAACCGTTACAGATTACAAAAATAAACTTAATAGCTATGAGATCATATGATCATAAATTAATTAATTATAAATAATAAGATTTCAAGCTTTTTTTTAAAAACAGTACGATTATCGCTAAAATCCAGTTGTCTTACAAATAAATTACAATTAGATAAACACCTAAAAATAGGCTCATTAACACCATAATTGGTTCTGTGGAAAACAATATAAAACAAGTTTGATTCTCTAAGGCTATGAGATGGAACATTAAATGGAATAAGTGCTAATAAATCTGAAGAATCTATTCTACAATCTATTATATCTTTAATAAACATAACATTCGCTAATGCTCTTCTCTTGGCTAAATTGCTAAGATTGATTAGGCGGCAACGCACCCAATATGTTGGCATATTTTCCCAATTATATTGACGTCGCAATGCAAATCTTGAGAAACGTTTTTGGATGTTTTCGATACGATTCATTGATGCATCATAAATGGGGTCCCAAACAATGCTGGCGTACTCTAAAATAGGTCTTACTAGGCTGGTAAAGATGACCTTAGGTGTAGAGGGATATAAGAATTCTTTTGAATTTCTTTTCAGGAAACCCAATTGCGAGTTAGCTTTAGAAATAATGTATTCTAGATGTGTTGAAAATGAGAGCTTTGAGTCGAAAAAGACACCAAGATCTTTAAATTCCGTTACTCTAGGAAAACATTCACAATTATTGTATTTGTAAGCATAAATAATTTGACTATTTCTTCAAGAAAAGGAAATAACCTTACATTTGGCAAAATTAAGATTAAGTTGATTCTTGTTACCCCATTGAATAAGAGAATCAATGTCGCTCTGTAGGTTAACACAACCGTTTAAGTCTCTAACCTCATGAAAAATTTTCAGGTCATCTGCATACAAAAGACATTTACAAAACTGAAATATTTGTGGAATGTCATTTATAAATAAATTAAAGAGTAATGCGCCTTAATGGCTTCCCTGATGCACACCCGATTTTACCAATATTGGTCTTGAGTAGTATAGCCAATTACAGACCTATTTCAAAACTTTCTGTAATATAAAAATTATTTGAGAGCGTCATTGAGGGTAAACTGTTCTTTGCAATAAAAAATATTATTTCCCCATGCCAACATGGGTTTATGCCAGGTCGTTCAACTATCTCGAACTTAACAGTATTTTCGAAATATTGCATATCAGCGTTTCTGCAAGGCTGCCAAGTTGATGTTATTTTTACTGATTTTGCAAAAGCTTTTGACAAAATACCTCATGCTCTCTTAATCAAAAAATGTGAAGTACTAGGTATTCATTCCAATTTTTTGAGTTGGATAAAATCCTATTTACATAATCGCCAATATGTTGTAGCATTTGATGATGTAAAATCTGTATCTTTTAATGCAACTACTGGTGTTCCGCAAGGGAGCATTCTTGGTCCACTACTGTTCGTTATTCTTATTAATGACATTGCGTCCTTGTTTGTGCATTGTAAATGCCTCCTGTATGCCGACGACCTTAAAATCTTTTATAAAATAAGAAATGAGTTTGATTCTTCTGTTCTGCAGAGTGAATTAAACAAATAGCATGATTGGTGCATTAATAACTTCCTGCCTTTAAACCTTAGTAAATGTGTTTTTATGTGTTTTGCTAAGATAAATTCCATACAACACTCATCATACTTTATTTCTAATACTTCACTCATGTCTGTCCGAGAATTTAGAGACCTTGGTGTAGTTTTTGATTCCAATTTCTCATTCCGCTCTCATCTGGACTATATTATTCCAAAAACATATGCTATGCTTGCCTTTATTAGACGCAATAGTTCCTCGTTTAGTGATCCTTATACACTTAAGGTTCTTTTTACTAGTCTCGTTCGGTCCAAATTGGAATATGCTTCTGTTATATGGAATCCGTTTTACGAATTTCATAAAATGCGTCTTGAAAAGGTGCAAAAATCTTTTTGCTAGATATGCGTTGCACTCTTTTAATTTTGAAGGTAACTATCCCTCATATAATGCCAGATGCCTTTTATTGGGTTTGAAAAATTTAGAAAATAGGAGTATTTTATCACTGCCTTTTCTATCTGATATTGTATCTGGCGCGATTGATTGTCCTGAGCTTTTGAGTGAAGTACAGTTTAGTATCCCTGCTAGAGCTCTTAGGAATTATGATCCTTTTTATTTAGCCCTCTAATGCCCCATTTCTTTTTTTTTAACTGAGATAATCATATTACACTAATTTTGGGTCGAAACGAACGAATCTGAATTTAGAATTTTGATTTGAGGATTTGGTTACCTTCTACTGGTAGGAATACCCAACCCGCCTGCAGGCTGGTCTGTGCATTACGTACTAAAATAAAAAAGCAGGTGCAAGCTAATTTTTTTTTTCAATAAAAGAAAGTTCTTCATTAGAAATGAATAGTAATGTATGCTTTATTCAATTTTTTCGGTTGTAAAAGTAAACTAGTAAAGGTGTTATCTTCGGCCAGGTCTAAACTCACATACCGTAAACTGCTCTAAAAGTACTTTCCAAATAAATGTTAAAAAGACGTTGAAAAGGTTGAAGAAGTCGAATGTAGGAATAAAGAATAATTTAATAAGGTTAAAAGAGGTTGAAACAGTTGAAAAAAACTCAAAAAGTCTAAAAGAAATTGAAAAAGTCGAAAAAATGTGGAAAATGTTGAAAGTGGTTAAAAAACTCAAAAATAGTTAAAAGAACTTGAAAAATGTCGAAATAATTCAAAATTCATGAAAAAGTCGAAAAAATAAAGAAAATGTCGAATTAAGTTGAAAGAGGTTGAAAAAGTGCAAAATATACCTATGGAATATACTGGGAAAAGTTAAAAAAGTCAAAAGAATGTGGAAATGTTGGAAAAAATAGAATAGAAATGCAGAAAACCGAATATGCCACGCCCACTTCTCCAATTCCGCCTACTTTTGGTTCAACAAATTATATTCGTCATTGACATCCACATACTCAATTTTAGCAAAATAGCTTGTATAGTTTGCGATATATGCCTTAATTAATCTTAAAATTTAGGGAGGTGGCACACCCACTGATACAATCGAGACTGATTTTGATCCAGAAATAGCTTTCCTTAAACAAACCTCTTTTACCAAATTTCAGTGTGATTGCTCATATATTTCGATAGATATCCCACTTAAGGTATTTTACTTTTATGGGAGGTGCCACGCCCAGTGGTGCTATTTCTTCCGTTTCAGATGCTGACATACCTTATAGCAAGCTAACCACCTACATCAAATTTCATGCCAATTGCTGCAATAGTTCTCTTAAAATATCACTTCCAAATTTATGATAATATGGGAGGTGCCACGCCCACTGATGAAATCCCGTCAAAATTTATTTAGTTTTATAGCTTATAAAAATTGACATCTATGCACCAAATTTTATGAAGATTACTCTCATTGCACACTATCTATAGCATTAAACGTGTTTTGCTTATATGGGAGGTGCCACGCCTACCGGTTCTATTGTGCCAAATTTTTAAAAGAAGATACCTTTTTTCAAGTGTATCTGCCATACTAAATTTCATTACGATTACGTTGTTAGTTTTCTAATTATAACGTTTATAAATATTGTGGGCTGTGCCACGCCCTTCATCGAGTTTTTGCACTATACTGACAGAGCTTGTATTGATGAATGCTCTTAGTAGTATCATCCCTAAAATTTTTATGAAAATTGAATGTGCCAATTTTGAATTATACGAAATCAAAAATTTTAATTGTTAAAAAGTGCCACGCCCACTTTTCCAATTCCGCTCACTTTAAACACAAGTCAAGATATATATGATCTGTATCCGTGTACCAAATTTCATCACAATATCTTGCACAGTTTACGGGTTATAGCGTTATAAAAGTTAAAATTTAGGGCTGTGCCACGCCACTTTCAGAACCTTTGCAAATTTAAAACCTAGCTCAATCTTAATTTTGTTCACATGTTCACCAAATCACCAAGTTTCATCAAAATCGCAATAACTTTTTTCAAAATGGGCAGAGGTATATTTACATAGAGTATGGGCGGTAGGCGTGATCGTGTCCCGATTTTGCCCATTTTTATATGCTAGCAGCTTGCAAGAAGTTGTGACCTGTGTGCCAAATTTCATTTAATTAGCTTTCTTAGTTTACCCGTAAACGTGATTTCAGCAGACAGACAGACAGACAGACGGACATAGCTATATCGACTCAGGTGGTGACGATATAGGCCGATCAGACACAGAAGCAGATAAATGGGACTAGATGGAATAGGCAGCAGCTGCAGGAGCTTGTTCCAATTCATTAAGGCTGCTAAAATCAATAACATCAACCCGCAATTCTGTCCAATTGAGACATGGGTTCATGAACCCCTCAGAAGCAGGGCAATAGTCATGATCTTCATCGCCATTATCAGAATCAAAATCTTACTCATCTCCAGTATCTTCGTTGTCAGTTGGAATTGAATCCATCATTAATGCAATCTCTTCTTCAGACATTTTTGAAGTACAGTTAAACCTCCCACAACGCGGTTTCCTGTAACGCGGTTTCGCTACAACGCGGTTCCCAAAATGCGGACATTTTCTTACAACGCTACTCTTACAACGCGAGTTTACGAAAATTTTTTCAAATATTTACTATTTTAATTTGAAAAAGGTATTCTTGCCCAAATAAAATTCTTTGCATTTTGTTCTTACTTTGATACCTATCTTTTTTATAGCATTGCCACCCTACACTTGAACATGTGTTTACAAAGTGACAAACAAATACGTAATTGTGTAGTCAACGACAAAATTAAAAAAAGGGGTTTCCCCGCGGTTCTAACATCACACAACGATTTATGCTACTTTCATTTGATGTAATAATTTTTTGTTAGTTTGTTGTCGGCATTGCAAATAAAAGCATCAATCTAAAGCGTGTAAAAAAATTGCGAAAAAATATTCAGTCTAATTCCAGTTAAATTATAAAAAATTTGTGAAACAGTTGTTGTTTGTTAAATCTTTTAACTTGAATATTTTACGTAGAATTGAAATTTTATTTTATTTTGTTTTGTTTAAATAAATGGAGTGTTATTAAATTACATAATATGTATGTTCTTATGACTCAACAAATAAATACACAAAATTATATCAAGCACATATTTCTACTATACAAATCCCAATATTTTATTGAAAATTTTTTTACTTTGGAACCAAACTCTGATTTTTGCATGGAGTTAGAGTCTCCTACAACGCGATTTCCTACAACGCAGAGTTTTTCAGGAACCTATTCACCGCGTTGTAGGAGGTTTAACTGTATTTAAAATATTACGACGTGACATGACTATGAAGAAAAAACAAAAATCGCAAAATATTCAATCATTCGTTCAAAATGTGACCAAAAAATTTTGCACGGAATGCCCAGACACGCCTTTGGAAGGTTGCGCATTCCGATGAATTTTGGAAAACTTGTAACGGCAGAGTGTAATCTGATGTACACTGGCATTGGAATTTCGAGAGTCACACCAGAGATGTCAGAATGTCGGAATGACATTTCTGGTCTGTCATGCGAAATTTGCGGACGTGCGTTTCGAACCTCGAAAAATGGCGGAACAGCGCGTCATTTCGAGCTTTTCCTTTGTTTGCGATAGCTTTGGCAAACAAAGAAAAAGTTCGAAAGAACGCGTGAGTTGGTTTGGAGAGACGAATGAGTGCGGTCGTTTAGCCGGTGACATTCTTCCGTGTGCGTGGATTGTGTTTCTTAATATTTTCCGTTGATTGATAATAGTTTTCCTTTAATAAAAAAAAGTGGTTGATTAAGTTTTTACATAACTAAACAAATAATTCTATTAGATTAGAAGCAATCAGTGCCTATGTATTTGTCCTCTAATTGATTAATTGCAAATAACAAAAATCTTATTTCCATGTTATGTAAACTAAGTCGCTAAACCTGGACATAAAATCAACCAGAAAACTACGAAAACTATGACCGTATTTCAGTTTATCGACCATTTGAATTGTAACAACACAGAAATTTCGCCAAAATGGGCGACATAAAATTGTGCATCTCACCCTGTGTACGATTTAATAAGCAATTTACTATCACTCAAATCAACCGTAGCCAGCGATAAGTAATTATCAAACAAACAAAGAAAATAATGCTTAAAGCTGTTTCAGAAAGTTAATTTTTGCTAAGAAAAAAAAAATATAAATGTGTCAATAAATTCATACATTTGTGAAAATAAATTGAAAACTATAAATCAAAGCTTGCCATGCATAAGCAGTGAAGTAAAGATTAAAGATGCAGTGTGCAGTTTTATTTATTTTAGAAATGACTTCGAACATGATAAAAGAACAATAGCAAACATTTTTTTTAAATAAGAAACATTTATCCTAGTAAAAATAACCACCAAAAGAAAGTTAGTATACTTTATTGTTGAAAATTCTAAAGTAAAGTAAAGTAGTCAAAAATAAAATTAAAAATTCATACAAAACAATATGAAATAAAAACTCTGACATTCAACAATACAAATACAAAAATTAAATAACAACCATGTACAACACCAGCATTCCAACTTTAATAACAACATTTACTACCCAACTATACATTAAACAACACAACGTAAACAACACCGAGAATCGAAGACGACAACAGTAGCAGCAACTGCAACGATAATGAATAGTATCGGAGGTATTATTCGTATTATAATAGCTTATTAATTCGTTATTATATGAACATATTTTATAAAATTTTTGATTAATTTGACAATTAATTACTACCTACTACGTATTAAAATTACTACTTACATATGTTTAACTTAATAATATAACTACATACTTACTTATTAAAATAACTACATACATATATTAAACTTATTTTGTATATCACTGTGAACAAAAACAAACAAAAAAAAAAAACAGTGGTAGCTCTAGTAACATAAGAATCTTCCTATGTTTAAACTTAGAATTTAGGATTATTTTTATACCTTCGTATAATAAAGTATGTTGGAAATAAAACCAAAGAAAAAAAAATGAACTGAAACCTTAAAAAGAAAAACCAATTTCTTTTTATTTAAAAGAAAAGAAAGAAAAAAGATAAATAGCATGACAGCTTAAATAGTTTCACCGTTAGGTCCTATGTAGAACCATCAAACCAAATAGGGTGGACCGTATATCTTGTCCCAGTGGTCCACAAGGCAGGGTGGGTAGAGTAGGGACCCGAGCGAACACCAATGCTCGATGGTTTAGCAAAGAGGAACATTAGGGAGGCCCATATTTTTTAAAGATTTTTCGTAGATATTAGATTGTGATAATTTTTGATGCTTCAGAGTGCAGCTACCCCAGTTCAAGCACGAGAAAATTTATTTTTGTACGGTGCAGGCACACCATGGGCAGCAGCGAACCCACACCAACCCACCGAACTGCTAGTGATGGCATACCAGCTCGTGCTGCCGCTGACCATGTTGTCCGCGTTCAAAGCACCCATCGCTTGTGCGATTACAAATTTTGGAGCCCAACGTGGGGCCGTTTGAGGTTGCGCGATTACAAATTTTGGCGCCCAACGTGGGGCCGTTTGAAGTTGAAACCAATCGCAGGTGCGATTACAAATTTTGGCGCCCAACGTGGGGCCGTTTGAGGTTGAAGGTTAAAAGAAAACTGTAAATCAGTGGACAATTATGCCCCTTAAAAATTTTTTTTAGTATTTTGCCTTCGATTTCACTCGGTTCCATCCGATTTACCCTCGCTGTGCTCTGGATTTTTGAAAATTTTTTATTTAACTTAACCTGTTACAGGAAAATTTTTGTTTTTGTCTTCATTTGAATTTTAAATTCAAGAATCTAATACTCAAAGCCTGTAGCTGGATTTATCAGTCCGGGAGGATTCCGTTCTGATCCGCTCAGACGCTTTTGACCCTATTTATTCCTATTTGTGAAAAGTACCCTGTAATAGAAGACTAAATTTTTTGCATAATTTTTTTTGAATAAATTAAATTTCAGTAACTTCTTACATTTTTAATATTGTTGATTCACTCTTTTAGCTTGAATGCGAATTGCGGCTGCAAGTCAAGGTAAACTGCTGGATTTTGCGATTAAGTTGCAATTCACTGCGCTTTTCGACCGCTTTACTGAGATTTGTATAGGTTGTACTTCAATTTCATGTTTGAAATGAGATTTAAATTTTGTAGATTCAGATTCTTCCTCCCTAAATTTTTCTTCGTGGCTGACCAAACAAATTAATAATAATAATTTGCAAAAGTTCTACATAGGACCAAGCTGTCATTGATAATTAAACTTCTGATAAAAATTTTTTTTTCTTTTAAGAAAAACAAAAATTTAACAAATTAAATTTGAGAATTTTTTTTTGTAAGTAAAGAATAAAACTTAGCAAGTAAATTTTTTTTTGAATTTGAAAATTTCTCTTAAAGAATTTCTAAAAATTTATAAATCTAAAAATTTTATAAAGCGAATATTTAACATTTTGGAATTTTTTTTTTTTGCATAATGTAGCTATGCTAAAAATTTAAAGGTATAAAGCGTTAAAGATTTGACATTTGAAAATTTTTTTTGCACAAATGTAGATTTTTGCTAAAAATTAAAAAACGATATAATTAATTAGAATTTGATATTTGGTAAATTAGTGGTAATTCATAAATTTAACTTTCGGCCATTTTTTTTTATTACAAAATTTTAACTTTCGGTTGTTCGATACCTTTCATCTCGGTCGCGGATTCGGTTTTTGAGTTACGTGAAAAATGCCTCTGCATCGTAGTAATGAGAATTTGTCCATTCTGGGTGAAATCCCTGACAATCCCTGTGTGGTGTGCAAGCAACAAATGCTAGATGGCGAAAATTTCAGTATAACTCCCTGCTTCCACATTTTCCATACGGAATGCATTTCCAATTGGTTGCAGGAGACTCGCAACTGCCCTTTCTGTCAGGCGTTGTGCAGTACTAAAAAAGTTAAGCCATACAAGCCCATTCCTAATTTGGGATTGGAGTCCTTTACCATAACACCAGCTACTACCCACACAGGTACGATCACTAAAAATAGTCGGCCCGTAACCCGAAGTTACAAAAACTTAATGGATCAAAATATTTCAGTGACACCTGCACATAATCTCAACATGTCAGGAGTGCATCCATTATCCACAGACTTGTCCAATCACGCAAGTGCGCAAACTAATGTTTCTCAGTTTTCAGACGCACAGTTGCAAAAGTTGATTGACGAAGCTGTGAAAGCTCAACTGGCTAAAATGAATTTAAACTCAGTCAGTAATGCACCTCCTGATCTGAATCGAGATCCAAATCCACCTGTGACTTTTGGTCGTTCTTCTGACATACACCAGGCTCCTAGAAATTTGATCAACAATTCTCCGTTTTCACTTGGACTTCCTCCGTATAACCCACAGCTTCCTCCTCCACCTGTTTTCCATCAAAACAATCACCAACAAGCAACCCACAGCAATTTTGCTCAAGGCACTTCAACTCTCCATAGGTCAGTTCCACCTTTTATGGCTTCAGAGAAAGTCTCAAATCTTATTTCCAATTGGAAAGTCACTTTTAGTGGCAAAGAAGACGCTTTGTCCGTCGATAAATTTATATACCGAGTACATTCTCTGACCATTCAAAGTTTGCGAGGTGATTTTGAGGCCTTGTGCAATCATGCACACATTTTGTTTGCTGGGAAAGCGTTGGAGTGGTTTTGGCGCTATCACCGTGGTGTGACTCAAATAGATTGGGAAACTCTGTGCACAGAACTTCGTGGTCAGTTTCGAGATCGGAGAACAGATTTAGACATAATGGATTTGATTCGTCAAAGGAAACAAAAATATGATGAAAAATTCGATGAATTTTATGAATCTGTTCTTCAGCTCTGCGATAAATTGCAACGTCCTCTTGAACCAGCAACTTTGTTGGAAATCGTTCAACGAAACTTACGTCTTGACGTTAGACGCAGTCTTCTCTATGTCTCCATAGAAAACATTAGACAGCTTCGAACATTTGTTCAAAAACGCGAGTTGTTGGATGAAGAGTACGGCAGGTCGACCAGAAACTTCCAAGCTGCACGCAACGTATCGGAAGTAAACGTTAACACAGAAGATCTCCCGAATAACCATTTTTTAGAGTTGCCAACCGCACCACCACCACCTTAAAAAGTGATGCGGCATGCCAAACCACAACAGTTATTTTGAAAACAGTTAATCCTACTTTGCAATTTGAAAATAAACCTGAAATTAAACCACCCGCTACAGTTTTACCTATTCGACATTTTAAACCTCTGCACATTCGTTGGCAGGAATATAAAGCCGCCCGTAAGCGAATTTTTTCTGATGAAGTCATTGCTTCACCGGAGTCAACGCATAAGAAACGTTCTACTTTAAGATTGAGAAAATTTTGGAAAAATTTAAATGCGAAGAAAAAATTTATTTGTTCTTCAGTGGTTTCTGATAAACCTAAGGATGATTTACGTCCCTATGCTCAAATTTTAATTTTTAAAGAAAAAATTGAAGGACTAGTCGATACTGGTGCCTCTGTCAGTTGTTTAGCCAACAATTTAGCTAAAAGGTTTTTAGAAGATAACCAACACCCTTGGCACAAAGTCAAGACTAACCTTAAAACTGCAGATGGAACAAATCATTTTGCATTGGGTTTCGTTGAAACTTTTATTACTTTTAGAGGAATAACCAAACCTCTCAAATTTCTGATAATTCCAACTCTTTCTCAAGACTTATATTTGGGCGTTGATTTTGTGAAGACTTTCGGTTTGGCAAGTGATCTTTTTCATGAGGATATTCCGATTTCTGTTAATTTGAACATTGCGGAGTTGGACTCCAATCATCATGTATTAAATGCTCGACAGCAAGCAAATTTAAATGCAACCATTTTATTAATTCCTTCTTTTTCTGAAAAAGGGTTAGGCCGAACAAATTTTATAAGCCACGTCATTGATGTAGGTCAAGCGAAGCCTATAAAACAAAGGCATTTTTCTGTTTCACCAGGCGTTGAAAAACTTCTTTTTGCGGAGATCGATAGAATGCTTTCTCTTGGCGTTATCGAAGAATCTCAAAGCGCATGGTCATCTCCTGTTGCACTAATCGTTAAACCGAGTAAAGTTCGTATGTGTCTCGATGCACGAAAAGTCAATGAGGTCACAGTGAAGGATGCTTATCCTTTGCCGCTCATCGACGGAATTCTCAGCAGGCTCCCGAAGGCACAGTTTATTTCAAGCTTAGACCTGAAGGATGCCTTCTGGCAAATTCCGTTGGATGAAGCGTCAAGGGATAAGACAGCCTTCACTGTACCCAACCGACCTCTATACCAATTTGTTACAATGCCATTTGGCTTATGTAATGCGCCGCAGACCATGACCCGTCTCATGGACAAGGTAATCCCTGCCCATTTGCGAACTAAAGTATTTGTATACTTAGACGATTTGTTGTTAATAACCGAAACTTTCGATGACCATATTTCGCTTCTGCAAGAAGTAGCATTTTGCATTAAACGTGCTGGCCTTACAATTAATATAGAGAAAAGCAAATTTTTGCTCAAACAAATTCACTACCTTGGTCATGTCATTGGACATGGAACAATAAGTACCGATCCGGACAAGGTAAAAGCGATAAAAGAATTTCCTCGTCCAAAAACAGTTAGACAACTTCGTCGCTTTCTAGGTGTCTGTGGATGGTACCGAAGGTTTGTGCAAAATTATGCTTCAATTTCTACCCCTTTGACAAATATGTTACAAAAGGCTCGTAAATTTGTTTGGACCGAAGACGCAATTGCTGCTTTCGACTCCCTCAAAAATAGTTTAAGTAGTGCACCTGTGCTACATAGTCCTGATTTTTCTCGTCCATTTTCTATTCAGTGTGACGCTAGTCAATTTGGCGTTGGAGCGGTTTTGGCACAACGTACCGATGAAGGTGATGAAGTTCCCATTGCATACATGTCCCATAAGTTCAACCAAGCGCAAAGAAACTATACTGTTTCCGAACAAGAATGTCTTGCGGCGGTTATGGCCATAAAAAAATTTCGAGCTTATGTCGAAAGACATGAATTCGAAGTTATAACCGATCATGCTTCGTTAAAATGGCTCATGAGCCAAACCGATTTGCATGGCAGACTTGCGCGCTGGGCACTGAAGTTGCAGGGCTTCAAATTTACCATTCTTCATCGGAAAGGCAGCCAAAACGTGGTTCCTGATACTTTATCGAGAACTTATTCTCAGGAAAGCCTCCACATTTCGTCTCTGACTGCGTCAGAAACAGACCAATTTTTCGAAATTGATTTTAATTCGGAATTTTTTAAGACCGAATTTTATTTAAAGATGATTGAGGAATTTCAGAAAGAGCCAAGTAAGCAACCAGATATACAAGTTATAGATGGGATAATTTATAAGCGTTGCGAATTTGCTAGCGGTGATCCGATTCAGGAAGAGCAATCATGGAAGGTATGGGTTCCTTTGGAAATGAGACAAGATCTCATTCTAAGAGCACATGATCATCCGATGAGTTCTCATGGTGGAATTGGGAAAACGTTAACCAAACTTAAAACCTTTTATTTCTGGCCACGTATGTCTAAACAAGTGCGAGATCACGTTCTATCGTGTGAAATTTGCAAGCAAACCAAAGCCCCAAATCACATACTTCGTCCTCCTATGGGTAAGCAGGCTACGTCTGTCCGAATTTTTCAAAAACTCTACGTAGACCTTCTTGGACCTTATCCAAGATCACGAACAGGAAACGTGGGCATGGTGATTGTTCTCGACCATCTTTCCAAATTTCATTTCTTAGAGCCAATCAGGAGTTTCACTGCCAACAAGATTGTTGATTTTCTTGAAAAGCGAATTTTTGCCATTTTTGGTGTTCCTGAAGTCATCACCTCTGACAATGGTGTTCAATTCAGATCTAAACTTTTCAAAGACCTTTTAAAGAAATATGGTGTGACGCATAATTATACTGCCAACTATTCCCCGCAATCTAATGCCGTTGAACGAGTCAATCGTTCAGTCATTGCTGCGGTTAGAGCCTACATTAACCCAAATCAGAAAGATTGGGATGAAAAATTAATTGCTATTAGCGTTGCTCTCAGAAGCTCAGTACACTCGTCCTCGGGTTTCTCTCCATACTTTGTTGTCTTCGGTCAAAATATGATCTGCCACGCAACGTCTTTTGAAGTTTTGCGAAAACTAAAACTTATTGAAGATCCGACCGCTGACATCAGACACGAAGAACGAACTGAGTTGATTCGCGAAAAGGTGCGAGAGAATTTGAAAAGGGCCTATGATACAAATGCTAAAAATTATAATATGCGTTCACGGCCAGTTCGTTTCGAAATCGGTCAAATTGTGTATCGTAGGAGTTTTGCTCAAAGCAAAGCTTCCGATCACTTTAATGCAAAATTGGCAAATGTTTTCGAGAAGGCTCAGGTGATTAAGAGAATGGGTACGGCTTATTATGAGCTAGCAGACATGAACAATAAACGACTTGGTATATTTCACGCGAAGGATATTAGAAAGTAGTGCCTTCAGTTTTTGTAACCAACCACAGCAGATTTCGAAAAACTGTTTTGTAACGGCAGAGTGTAATCTGATGTACACTGGCATTGGAATTTCGAGAGTCACACCAGAGATGTCAGAATGTCGGAATGACATTTCTGGTCTGTCATGCGAAATTTGCGGACGTGCGTTTCGAACCTCGAAAAATGGCGGAACAGCGCGTCATTTCGAGCTTTTCCTTTGTTTGCGATAGCTTTGGCAAACAAAGAAAAAGTTCGAAAGAACGCGTGAGTTGGTTTGGAGAGACGAATGAGTGCGGTCGTTTAGCCGGTGACATTCTTCCGTGTGCGTGGATTGTGTTTCTTAATATTTTCCGTTGATTGATAATAGTTTTCCTTTAATAAAAAAAAGTGGTTGATTAAGTTTTTACATAACTAAACAAATAATTCTATTAGATTAGAAGCAATCAGTGCCTATGTATTTGTCCTCTAATTGATTAATTGCAAATAACAAAAATCTTATTTCCATGTTATGTAAACTAAGTCGCTAAACCTGGACATAAAATCAACCAGAAAACTACGAAAACTATGACCGTATTTCAGTTTATCGACCATTTGAATTGTAACAACACAGAAATTTCGCCAAAATGGGCGACATAAAATTGTGCATCTCACCCTGTGTACGATTTAATAAGCAATTTACTATCACTCAAATCAACCGTAGCCAGCGATAAGTAATTATCAAACAAACAAAGAAAATAATGCTTAAAGCTGTTTCAGAAAGTTAATTTTTGCTAAGAAAAAAAAAATATAAATGTGTCAATAAATTCATACATTTGTGAAAATAAATTGAAAACTATAAATCAAAGCTTGCCATGCATAAGCAGTGAAGTAAAGATTAAAGATGCAGTGTGCAGTTTTATTTATTTTAGAAATGACTTCGAACATGATAAAAGAACAATAGCAAACATTTTTTTTAAATAAGAAACATTTATCCTAGTAAAAATAACCACCAAAAGAAAGTTAGTATACTTTATTGTTGAAAATTCTAAAGTAAAGTAAAGTAGTCAAAAATAAAATTAAAAATTCATACAAAACAATATGAAATAAAAACTCTGACATTCAACAATACAAATACAAAAATTAAATAACAACCATGTACAACACCAGCATTCCAACTTTAATAACAACATTTACTACCCAACTATACATTAAACAACACAACGTAAACAACACCGAGAATCGAAGACGACAACAGTAGCAGCAACTGCAACGATAATGAATAGTATCGGAGGTATTATTCGTATTATAATAGCTTATTAATTCGTTATTATATGAACATATTTTATAAAATTTTTGATTAATTTGACAATTAATTACTACCTACTACGTATTAAAATTACTACTTACATATGTTTAACTTAATAATATAACTACATACTTACTTATTAAAATAACTACATACATATATTAAACTTATTTTGTATATCACTGTGAACAAAAACAAACAAAAAAAAAAAACAGTGGTAGCTCTAGTAACATAAGAATCTTCCTATGTTTAAACTTAGAATTTAGGATTATTTTTATACCTTCGTATAATAAAGTATGTTGGAAATAAAACCAAAGAAAAAAAAATGAACTGAAACCTTAAAAAGAAAAACCAATTTCTTTTTATTTAAAAGAAAAGAAAGAAAAAAGATAAATAGCATGACAGCTTAAATAGTTTCACCGTTAGGTCCTATGTAGAACCATCAAACCAAATAGGGTGGACCGTATATCTTGTCCCAGTGGTCCACAAGGCAGGGTGGGTAGAGTAGGGACCCGAGCGAACACCAATGCTCGATGGTTTAGCAAAGAGGAACATTAGGGAGGCCCATATTTTTTAAAGATTTTTCGTAGATATTAGATTGTGATAATTTTTGATGCTTCAGAGTGCAGCTACCCCAGTTCAAGCACGAGAAAATTTATTTTTGTACGGTGCAGGCACACCATGGGCAGCAGCGAACCCACACCAACCCACCGAACTGCTAGTGATGGCATACCAGCTCGTGCTGCCGCTGACCATGTTGTCCGCGTTCAAAGCACCCATCGCTTGTGCGATTACAAACTTCATTTGTATTATTCTCTTTTATTTTTACACTACGCGAAAGATAACAGTTTTTCACACTCACCAGTATTTTTTCCAATTCACAACAATAAGAACTTCTTTATCTTTTTTATATTTTGATCTTTCAAAATTATTTATGTGCGTCCAAATTTATTCAAAACTCACTTTCTACTGACGTTGCTGTAAAATGAAACGTGCTAGAGCGACGAGCCAAAAAGAAGTAGCAAGTGCAAATAGTATAATGATTCGGCAGGCTCCCCGATAGGTAATTTGTTTGTTTGTTTGAACAGAAAATAATTTGTATATTATTTTTATTGAGCTTACTGTTCAATATGTGTATGTTTCAACACAAAAAAATTACGCTTAAAACACTTAAATAAAAAGGAAAAATGGGCTTAAGCTAGTTATACTAGTTTCGTCTTCTGCTAGAAAGACTCATCAGTAACTTCTAAGCCAATTAGGAAAAGTTTTCCAAGCCTTATATGTTTATTTTCTTGTAACAGGTGGGCTGAAAAGTTCGTAGGCTTACATAGTAAAACATTTTTTTTTGATAAAATTCTATTTTTTTCTTCAATATAGATGCCTTCGAGGGCGATACAACGATTATAGTGATCATATAATTTTTTGATACGATTTTTATAATACAATTTCTCTTTAGCCTCAAAATGGGTCTCAGTTTCGGCGATTACCTCTTCATTAGTCTTAAATTTCTTTCCAGTAAGCTTTATTTTGAGGTTCGAAAACAGGAAAAAGTCACTGGGGGCCAGATCTGGAGAATACGGTGGATGGGGAAGCAACTCGTATCCTAATTCTTTCAATTTTACCATAGTTTTCATTGATTTGTGAAACTGTGCATTGTCTTGATGAAAAAACACTTTTTTTATCATCAAATGGGGCCGTTTTTTCGTGATTTCATCCTTCAAACGCTCCAAAAATGCTATGTAATAATCGCTGTTGATGGTCTTGGTCCTTATCGAGGTAGTCGATGAATATAATATCTTGAGCATTCCAGAATACTGATGCCATAACCTTGCCAGCCGACTGTTGCGTCTTTCCACGCTTTGGATTCGGTAAATCACGTGCAGTCCACTCGCCTGACTGTCGATTGGACTCTGGAGTGTAGTTATAAAGCCATGTTTCATCCATTGTGATATATCGATGGAAAACTTCTTCCGTACTACGGTTAAATATCGCTAAACATTGCTCCGAATCATCACAACGTTGTTACCTTTGAGTGAATGTGAGCTCGCGCGGCACCCATTTTGCACACAGCTTTCGCATGTCCAAATATTCACGCACGATATGTCCAACACGTTCCTTTGAAATCTCTAGAGTCTCAGCTATCTTGATCATCTTCACTTTACGATCATCCAAAATTATTTTGTGGACTTTTTTTATGTTTTCGTCGGTAACAGCCTCTTTGGGGCATCCACTGCGTGCATCGTCTTCTATGCTCATTTCGCCTCTTTTAAAATTTCCAAATCAATTTTCAACGGTTGATTTTCCTGGTGCAGAGTCCGCATAATGCTTATCAAGCCAAGCCTTTGCTTCAGCATTACTTTTTTTCGCCAAAAAGCATTGCATCATTAATACACGAAATTCTTCTTTATCCATTTTTTTCACAATATCAAAAGTTGTTTCACTCGCAATGCTATATCTCACGAACCAATTGTCCGGTAGCTGTCAAATTTATACACGAGTCTTTTGAAGGTTAGTACGAGCTATAAGTTATATGGACTTAATTGTAGTAACGTCATTTCTGTCAGCCTACGAACTTTTCAGCCCACCTGTTATAGATCTGTTAAGAACTCAAGCAAAAAAATTTAAACAAAGCAAAAAACTCTTTTTTCCCTTTTATTTACATTTGTTATTGTAGCTCCCTTGTTATTAGACATTTTCTTGAAGGCGCACAGTGGCTTACTTTTCAAAAAAGCGTTGCAAAAATCAATTTTAGTGTGGGTCTGTTTGACAAATTTGATACTCGCATCGAATAGTGAAATGTCTAGAAGTGATAAATTTAAAATTTCAACCCACTCGGATAAGTAGTTTAGTTTTTACAGTTAGTCAAAGTGGAGACATTTTTGAAGTTTGCAAAAAATTAATTTTTTGGATAAAAATTTCATGTTTGAGCTGAAAAATTCAACAAATGCTGAGAGAAAAATATATATTTTTTTTTGTAAAAGCATTATTGGTTTTAATAAAACAAAAAAAAAATTAGTCCACCAAATTTTTTTTTGTTTTTTTTTTTTTTTTTTTGAAACACTATTTTTAGCGATGTTTTTGAGCTTTAATATGAGTTTAAAAATAAACTTCACAAAACTTCAAGCTGAGCTTCCACACAAATCATCACTAATTCTTTCTTAACATATCTCCAGAGCAAACTAAGCACCGGAGTTTGCCCGTTCGGGTGCTGTGGATATAGCACCCTAAGTCCATACGCATATTAGAAATATTAATTCTTAAACCTTTAACTAGAAAACATTTAACTAGGTGTGCAATGCCTATTTTATTGGTCATAGTTCATAATTAAAACCGTTTAAATAAAACTACAGCCACGCCCACTTTTTTTAATAGTGGGCGAACCATTATGTTTTGCTCAAAAACTACCTCTTATAGTTTTTGAATTTATTATATACAATAAGACCCGAACTAAAAACTTTTCTGATTGCACTAATCCTGTTGAAGGTAAAATTCCTAAAATCTTAAAATTTACATAAGGATTACAGCAACAGGTAAAAAGTTGTCAAACGATTTGTGTAGAGAAAAACCAAACTAAATTTTAGATATGTAAAACGGCAGTTATACAGTTTTTTTTTTTAATTTTTTGCTAAGAAGAGCATAATTACGAGTATGGAATTTCACCACTGCATGCCAGAATAAGGTGTATGGAATTCATTCTGACGTATGCAATTCCAGAGGATAGTAGTGATTTAAAGAAGTTTCTTGTAATCAAAGAGCAAGTAGCTGATAGGAAGAAAAAAATTCAAGCTGCGTTTTATGCAGAATTGGTTTGAAAGTTGATCAACCAAAACAAGGGTTAAGTAATACCAATGATGGAAACACTTCCAGAACATTTTTTGAAAAGGATGAAGTCACAGCGCGAATTATTGGAGTTGATAAAGAGACAATTAAAAGGCTACAAGTCATATTAAATGTTTTATGCTGCAAGGAAAAACTTGACGCAAAAATATATGGAGAGTTTGCAACAAGAACTGCTGCTTAAAAAATATCCGCATAAAAAACTTACACCTTCGGTTCACAAAATTGTGGCCCATGGTTAAAATAATAGAGTTTCAGCCTTTAAAAATTGGTGAACTATCAGAAGCACAGGAATCCAAAAACAAAGATTACAAAAAATACAGCTATCTCAACACGTGCAAGATATCAAGAAAACGACAAAACCAGGACCTTCGTAGAATACTACAATAACTTGAATACAAAAATTAAAATAAAAAAAAAGTCTGTAGCATCATGAAATTTTTTAAATATATTTTTGTTATTTGATTATTTAAGTAATAAAAAAATATTTACAGGGCTATTCTGGCAAAGACAGCAAAAAGTCTTACGAAAATATTTTGTAAGACATTTTTTAAGACCTTAGGTATTCTAGCGCAAAAGTCTTTCATATAAAGCTTTTGAATTCCCCACACAAAAGCTTTCGTGGTAAACTTGTCAAATTTTGATGTTTCAAATTTCAATTAATAAAATATCAAAAATATATTTTAAAAAATTTCATGATGCTGCAGACTTATTTTTTTATTTTAGTTTTTTTATTCAAGTTATTGTAGTATTCTATCAATCATTCGACTACGACTACTCTTTATTCAATTTATAAAAATGAGAGTATGTTGCAATGCTAGAATAGATTTACCAGCTTCTTAATACAACACCTCCCTCTGTTCGCAACCATTTTGAGTTCCTTTTGTAAACCGTTCCATCTTCAAGATGTATCCAGTACAGACTTGGGTATTTTTGAATTACATTTCTTTCAATTACAATTACAAGTAATCATTACTTTTCATTCAAAAAATAAATTAAAAGTAATTGTAATTGAAATTTTTCAATTACATTAATTTCAATTACATGCAATTCTAATTACTTTTGTAATTTGATTACTAATGCATGAAAATGTAATCTTTTAGAAAGTTGTAATCTATTACTCTTGCCAAGTAATTTGAAACGAAAATGTAATAAATCACACATTTTTCAGCTATTACATTTATTAAAATTTGAAAAAATTTTCTTTCAAGCGATAAAATTCACAAAAAAAATTTATGTTATTGCATATGATTTATATGGGAATGTAAAAGAACTTGAGCTCTAGCCTTTCACCAAGTTTAATGCTTGTTGAACCTGTATAAATGACCTTATTACAGTTTGCTTAAGCTTTTCACCACACTTGATTGAAAAATGGAGAAATATTCAGAATATCCCATGAATTCAAAAATTGCATTGGTTTTCGTATGTCTTATATACAAAAGTTGCTCGAACACCTACCTTATTCAGCTTTATTTTGCCAATTTTAGAAAAAAAAATTTATCAACCATATTTCGCTGAAATTCGCATATTTGAGAATGCGCCTCAAAAGCACTTCCATTATGTGTCACGTCCGTATCGCTCGATCGACCCTTTTATTTTTCCTAAATATAGTCCTCCCCCAGTACTACACAATGAGCCAAGTCTGTAGAAATACCCATATGTGTATCTACGGATATGTATTTATGCATTTGTGTTTGTATATCTTGTAATTGATTACTTGAAAAATAGGAAATTACAGCTAAAAGTAATCCATTTCAAATTTCGTTCAATTACTTTGCTTTTCAATTACATATTTTGGATTACAGTAATTTCAATTACAATTATAAGTAATTGTAATTGAAATATTTTCGAAAATTTCAATTACTATAAATGTAATTGTAATTGAAAAACTTCAATTACAAATTACAAGTAATTGTAATTGCATGAATAATTAATTACCAAATGTAATTGATTACGCACAAGTCTGATCCAGTACGATTTGGGCCCATCGTGTGAATTTGTTACGGTTATCTTAACCCAGCCGTGTTGATTATGCAGATACCATGATACTTCGCGAAATAGAAGACTGTATAAGCAATGTTGCAAAGGTGTTATCAACATGTTGTGGTACGATCCATGGCCGACAATAGCGTTCGAAATGGAATTTCGGATTGCTGCATGTCGTATGGCGTCAGCTTAAAGGTATTTTGGCAGCCTATAATCCTTCCTGAAGGACTCCTCTATGACATTAAATAGATCGATTTCCAACCGTGGTCTTTTTTACTCACGACATTTATCTAAAATATAGATTTTTGTTTCATTGCGGCGCATTATGATTGCGTGTAAAAATGCGTTTTTCTTATTTTTATTTTGTTTTTACCACTTCAAATAAAAACCACTCAAAAAACTTAAAGTTTTGTTTAGTTTTTTTCACGTTAATAATGCTAGCAATACAACTAGTTCGTCTTAAATCTCATACGGTGCGGACGTGTTTTGAGTTTACTCTGTGATTTTTCAAATTTGATTTTAATTTTACTCTTATTTTTGTTTCATATGCTATGCCATGTGAATGTGGACAAAAGGTTGATCTGTACTTCTTATAATCTTTGTTTTTAGACTCTTGAGCTTCTTCTGATAATTCTCTTATTGGTAAGGCTTGATAATTGATAATTTGTCCACTATGAGCTAAGATCTTATGGACAGAGAGTGTCAGTAATTTTTGGCTGTATTTATGTTTTAATATGTCTGCAGTTTCCTTGGTATACTTTTCAAATTTTTCTACTTTAACGGGTTCTCTACAGGATAGTACGTTTAAAATAACTTGTAATCTTTTTATCACGTCCTCATCGACTCCCGTTATTTCTGAAGTTATTTCTTTTTTCTCAAAAAATCGCCTTGCTGTGTTTCCGTCATTTGTGTTACCAAATCCTTGCTTAGGAGTATCTACTATAATACCCAGTTTTCTCGAAATTGATCTTGTATTATTTTTTTTTCTTAACTTTTGGTTGTTTGGATTATCATCATTCCCTATGGTGTAGGCTAGTTTCAGAATAAATTCCATGGATCTTATCCTTGCATGTAATTGCGAAATGCCGTACTCATAATTGTGTTCATCGTTGGAGTCATCATTACTTCGGAAATCTTTTTGTGAACGCTTACATATAGCAAAAGATCTAGTAGATTTGGTGCCAGTTATCTCATTAAGTACTTTGCCGTCAATCATTGTTTAAAATAATTCGTGTCTAATTATAATTTTTTTGTCATAATTTCCTTTAAATATGGTGGGCTGAAGTTCATTTATTTGTTGTTTTATATTGCTGATGGTGCTTCTTATTTGATCTGAAGATTCTTTGCGTACTTAAACATTATAAGTCGACAATAAAGAACTGATGATGGTCGAGGGTTTTTCCAATGTTCAGCATTTTCACTCCTTATTCAAAGTGGGGCTATTGAAGCCATAAACATGTTGGCATCTGAAATATTTTGTCCATCTTCTGTAGAAATTTTTTGATTATATGCACTTTGTCCAGATGATCCATCACAGCCCCACTTTGTTAACAAAGAAATATTATCTGGGAACGATTGTATTTCATGGTTGCTTTTACTGCTCAAAATTCGCTTAGCGGTATGATCTAGTAAATCTTGGAGTCTAACTTCAGCTGATGTTTCTGTCACCGTACAGTTACCAGGAACCGCTTCCTTTTTGGCTTCTGACACAACTTTGTAGCTGGGAAAAACCTCTGCGTTGTGGCTTCTTAAATCTCATACGGTGCGGACGTGTTTTGAGTTTACTCTGTGTTTTATCAAATTTGATTTTAATTTTATTCTTATTTTTGTTTCATATGCTATGCCATGTGAATGTGGACAAAAGGTTGATCGAGGTCAGCCATCAACGCAGTGTGCTAAGTATAATGAACTTTTTCACTTGGTTTGCATAAACATTTTACCAGCTGATTTAGAATACTTGCAAAAATCAAATAATTCTTATCGTTGTAAAAATTGCTCGGTAGTTCGCCGAAACTCTATTCGCTTGCCTCAGAAAATTCGTGAGAACTCGGTCTCTATGATGTCGTCATCTAATGCTCAATTAGTGCAACAACAGCAAGTAAAACCTGTTCTGCAAAATTCTAATAAACAAGACATTACTTTGCAATTAGTTTTCGATGAAATCGTTGCTCTTAGAGCTGAAAATGCGCGCGCGTTATCTTTGATAATCTCTTTAAAAGACGATGAAAAGGTGCTTGTTGAAAAAATTGATGACTTGCAATTGGAGTTACTTTCGTTGAAGTCTCAACTTAGTAACAATGATGTCTCTTCTGCACTTGCTCTTCTAGCACAAGATGTTAAACTTTTGAAAAACAATTTTGGTGGTGTTTTGAATAGCCCTAAAACAAGAAATAATAAACTTGCTCCGCTCTCGAAGAGCAATCACATGCTTTCTCTTAATGCAGTTCCGCCGTCATCTGTCTTAGTTGATCTTTGTTTTGATGACACTGTTGTTACAGATGTTTGTAATGCTTCTACATCTCATGCTGCCGCTGCTGCGGCTACTGCTGCGATTTCGCCGTCTAATGCTGTCTCCCATCATTCGCAGGCTTCTGAATATCTGCAAGCACCGATGTCTTATGCTGCTGCCGTTTCTGCTGCTAATGTTACTTCTACTTTGCTCTCACCTGTTTTTTTGTCAACTGGCTTAACTACAAGCATGGGTGATGCTGCCGCTGTTATAAGTGTTGATTCCCTTAATGTGAATTGTGCGAATGATAAGAACATTGTTAATGCTGCTGTTGATGGTTTTACTCTTAATATTCCCCAAAATGTTAATGAGAACTCTGAGAATAAAAATCCATGGATCACAGTTAATAAAGAAAAGAAATTAATAAATAAACACAAATTTGTTGTTGGTCAAAAAGTAAGTGGTGACTTGGATGTTATTGTACGTAAAAAATTTGTACACTTGGCCTCTTTTAAACCAAACGTTTCTGAAGATGACATTATTGCGTATGCTAATTAATACACCAATATTGATAAAGGTCACTTTGCATGTTTTAAACTTGTAAAGAAAGATGCTGTTCAAGACAATATTAAGAGTATAAATTTTAAGCTTGGTGTTTCTGAACAATTTTATACTAATATTCTTGATGCTTCTCTTTGGCAAGAGAATGTAAAAGTGAGGCCTTTCATAAATTTTCAAAAAAGGGGAGTGAATACAAAAGAAAAGTAGTTGCTGCTGCTCCAACAAATGGTATTCGTCTTAAAAAGCTTAAGTTGTACTTTCATAATTTATCTGGAATGAGGACTAAGTCTTCTGCAATTTTTAATTGGACTTCTTGACTTGAGTAAAATCGTTTGGAATCAATTTAACAATGAACTGCTGCCTTCTAATATCAATCAACTCTATGAGATAAATTTTATTGATAGCTTATTTAGTATGGACTTAATGCAAATAAACTCTATATTTAATAGCTTAAATAGAATTCTAGATTTAGTTTTTTAATCTAAAAACTTTAAAACCAATTTAAGTGAATGTTTTTGTCCTATTGCTCCATCTAATATGCATCACATTCCACTTGCTATTGAAACTGAATTTTATGAATTTACAAATCTTCAACCTCCAATAAATTATTTCAATTTTAGATTGTGTAATTATGAAAATTTAAATATTATTTTCAATCGGATTGACTGGAATATTCTTTTCAGGAGTAAGAATGTCGCAACTTATTTTGAAATTTTTAAAGCTGAATTATTTAAAGTTTGTAGCGACCATATCCCTCGTGTGTCACCAAGAGTATATAAGTTACCTTGGTACACTAAAAATCTAAAAAAAATAAAAAATTTGCGAAATAAATTTATGTTCAAATCTACTAATAATATTGAATTCAAATTTAAATATATTCATTATATGAGGGAATTGAATTTTTATAATAAATTTCTATATAAGCAATATATCTTGAGGTGTGAAAGTAATGTCAAAAAGAATCCTAAATCATTTTGGAATTTTATTCTATCAAAAAAAGGTGGTTCATGTATTCCAACATCTATGAATTATATTGGAAGAACTCTTTGCTAATTGAAGATACTGTGAGCCTCTTTGCTGACTATTTTAAATCGAATTTTGATGATGTAATTGATTGGTCGAATGACTCTAGTTTGAAGAATATTAGTTCTTTTTTGGATCTTGGTGCTATGGAAGTTACTGAGTTTGAAGTTTATAGTGTTATATCTAATATGAAAAGTTCGGTAAAGACTGATAGTGATGGTATTGCGTCTATATTACTTAAAAAGTGCGCACATGTTTTGTCTAAACCATTGTCCTTGATTTTTAATAAATCTCTGTCTGAAGGGGCCTTTATTCAATGCTGCAAAATTGCATTTATAACGCCTGTTTTTAAAAGTGGAATTAAAAATAACATTTCTAATTATAGGCCTATTTCAAAGTTGTCTAATGTATCGAAACTTTTTGAAAGTATCGTGAAGAATAAGTTATTTTTCATGGTTGAAAATCATATATGTATTCAACAGTATGGTTTCTTTGCTGGTCGCTCCACCGTGACAAATTTAGCACTTTTTTCAAAATATTGTGTTTCGTCGTTTGAAAGTGGGTATCAAGTTGACTGCATCTATACTGATTTTTCTAAAGCCTTTGACAAGGTCTGTCATAATGCCTTAATTGCAAAACTTGCGAAAATGGGTTGCCATTCCACTTTTTTGAATTGGATTCAATCCTACCTGCTAGATAGAATTTTCTATGTAGAAATAAATAATGTTAAATCATATCAGTATTTTGCTTCTTCTGGGGTTCCGCAAGGCAGTATCCTTGGTCCACTATTTTTCATATTGTTTATTAACGATTTAGGTAAATGCTTTCGTTTTGCTCAATTTTTACTTTATGCTGATGATTTAAAGCTTTTTAGTAAAATTTCCAGTTTGAGTGATTCTACCCTACTGCAGAGTGATCTTAATGATATTTATAATTGGAGTGTTCAAAATGGTTTGCCTTTGAATATATCCAAATGTTTTTCACTTACTTTTTCTA